>CM073426.1:100620000-101870000 GCA_037114965.1 Monochamus alternatus
CTTTAGATTCTGAATAACTACAAACGAAATGAAGGTTACTACAAACAGCTACCAACGATTCTTTAGCCTCCGCTTTTCTATGCACTAAATTTAGTCAAAACGCCACAAAATTATATTTTATTTTTCAAAATTGTCATCTTTGTACTAATAAGTAAATCAAAGTGATGGAAAAAGTATATTTTACACACGAAAATGTGTATTAAAAATAGATATGACTTTTTTTCTTTGCTGCTACAAACGAAAATTTCTTCATTACAAATAAAGCTGGGGGCTCATTACTACTGAAGTGTTAAGAACATTTTTTGCAATACTTCTGAAATATAAGCTTATTTAAATAAAAATAATTATTACGCTTTTACCTTAGACTATGCAGAAAACACATGTTCATTGTTTAAAAACTTCGTGGACAATGAATTTTTTATGTTTAAAATAAAATTAGTATTTCTTTGTATGATAATTTATTTTCCATATCCTAATGTGTTTTTGTGGACATGAGACGTTTCTGCATACATCGATTAATTTAAAAAAAATATGAAAATATTGTCAACAAAGAAGATCTTAGAGAGATGGTTTACAGCTGGGCACATATTTTAACTATTTTAAATTAAAAACCTTTTTGGCATACATATGAATATCAAATTATTTTATTGAATGAAAAGTATAAACATATTTACAATCGATAGTGTGTCAATGTTACACAAGTGAAATTGAAAACAATTAAAAGTGTCCAGTTGCAAGGTTACTATCAAACTAAACTTTGTCTATCCTTCTTGCTCTCTCTAAGAACTAAGCGATAGACTTGCTGGCTGTTCCCATAGTTTCAATAGATAGTATAATTCTGACGGAGTCAGCATTTTCCGAATGTGTATAAATACTATTGAAACTGGGCCAAAGCCAGCCAGTTCATGGCCACCTACAACTGCTGGTTGACAGAAGCTCCTACCATGGCGCCCCGGAAGTGAGTATACTAATTAAAAATGTTTTTTTTAATAGATGACTTATTTGTTGATGGCGTTTTTTCTCTGTACCTCAGAGGCAAAGCGAGTTTGCCCCACGATAAGTAATTACTTTTTTTCCCCAGCCATAAGCATTTTTCCTTTCAAAGGTGGCCGTGACATTTGGTGGAGGCGCCCTGCTTCGTTCCCTGAGTTAATTCTTCAAAATTAACTCAAACAAATTTATTTTAGTATATATATATATATATATATATATATATATATATATATATATATATATATATATATATAATTTTTTTTTCTCTTTTTTCCAGAATTTTATTTTAATTATTAAGTTAGGATATTATATTCCTATCCTAGCTGAACAAGGATTTTTATAACTTTTGCCATTGCCTGTGGTAACAGGCTGGGAAAAGAAAGTAAAATTCTTTGCAAAGATACATATGTGAGGTTGTGCTAGTGGATACTGGTTAATCGAACATGTGTACTGCTTAACGTACACTAAGGTCTATAAATTTTTTCATTGCCTGTGGTAACAGGCTGGAAAAATTGTAGATTCTTAGCTAATTAAATAATTTGTATGTTTACCTGTGCTAGTGTCACTGGTTAGGTGGAGATGCAAATTAATCCTATAACCTATTTACCCTTTTAGTTATTTGTGTGGAAATGCCACGAATTAAGCGTGGTAAACGAGAACGTCAATTACATAGGGAACTGAAATTAATAGATATAGCAAATCCTATCACTATTAGAACGGATGAAGCAGGGTTACCGCTTACTCCGCGGGCTGAGAAAGGTGATAAAAAATTTTGTTTTCTGGAGGTAGGCACTGCTGCAAGTCTGGGGTATAGCAGGAAATTAATTTTGAAGTTGAAACAGTTATTTAGGGACGATTTTGATTTATTATAACCTACTTATTTTAAATTACCAATACTTTCTTTTTCACATATATAATAATAATAATATATAAAAATAAAAAAATAAAATAAAACTCACTATCTACGTGACGACAATGGGCAAATAAGTATGTCTAAGGTGACTAACCCTAACAAGGTCGTCACAAGAGCTACTGCGACAGCTTTAAAGCCACCTTTGAAAGGAAAAATGCTTATGGCTGGGGAAAAAAGTAATTACTTATCGTGGGGCAAACTCGCTTTGCCTCTGAGGTACAGAGAAAAAACGCCATCAACAAATAAGTCATCTATTAAAAAAAACATTTTTAATTAGTATACTCACTTCCGGGGCGCCATGGTAGGAGCTTCTGTCAACCAACAGTTGTAGGTGGCCATGAACTGGCTGGCTTTGGCCCAGTTTCAATAGTATTTATACACATTCGGAAAATGCTGACTCCGTCAGGATTATACTATCTATTGAAACTATGGGAACAGCCAGCAAGTCTATCGCTTAGTTCTTAGAGAGAGCAAGAAGGATAGACAAAGTTTAGTTTGATAGTAACCTTGCAACTGGACACTTTTAATTGTTTTCAATTTCACTTGTGTAACATTGACACACTATCGATTGTAAATATGTTTATACTTTTGATTCAATAAAATAATTTGATATTCATATGTATGCCAAAAAGGTTTTTAATTTAAAATAGTTAAAATATGTGCCCAGCTGTAAACCATCTCTCTAAGATCTTCTTTGTTGACAATATATTTTTTAAACTAAAATCTGAATTCAAATTAATATCGTTTTTTTAAATTGACCTACCTAATTTAGAAATATGAACAGTTAATGATTAATGTTCTATGTATTATAATAATTATTTTTACCCCTTCACTTCATCCAAATGTCTCTTATAAATGTTATAATCCTCTTCCTTTTGTTCTTTAAGGTGTTTCAGTTCTCTCTGCATAAATTCAATTTCCTTCCTAACGTCTTCTAGCAACCTTTTCGAGGAATCGTGTTCGATTCGTAAATTTCTTATTTCATTTTCTAGCTGCTGCTTCTTGTATTCAATATCTCTTAGTTCCCTAAAATCGTGCAAGTATAAATTTTATTTCCCATTACTTAGATTGTGCATATACTGATTTTGGTTTTCGAATGATTTGATGGACTCATTAAATGTGTTCTCCTTCTCTCTCAACTCATTAATTTCCGTGACAAGTTTTTCCATTTCATCCTGTTTTATAAATATAGTCTAAAACGGATCACAATTAAAACATAATATTACACTTTATGACAAGTAAAAATAATAGAATTTTCAACACTTTCACTGTTTAAAATGTATTTAATCTTAAGCAACTGCTTTTTCTTTTATTTTAAATGTTAAGCATTATACAGGGTATAGAGTATTTAATGCAGAATATTAATTACTTGGATTCCTGACAATAATTGAAGTAAAATAATATAGGTCATCATAGGTGGATTAAGAGATTTGATTATTAAAAATATTTAATAAATTTTTTTAAGGTACAAAAAGTTTACGCTGGTCCTGGGCGTATTATGAGTGCTCTTCGATCTCGTACCCCCACCGTGATAGATGTAGTGAAGACTACGATATCAATGTTGCCAAATGTGAATATTTTTTTCACATTCAAGAATTTTGATCCAAAATTTGACCCCTTGCAAAGAAAATCCGATTCTTTCAAATCACTAAAATATGAAGAATTTTCTGCTTTATTTAGTTTTCTGTTCTCTATAAATTTTATTCGATTTACAAATAATAATCGGATATCACGGTTCTTCATTCCAATGTAATGTATCATAGCAAAATATTACCAGAATTATTTAGTGTAGATATTCTATTCGTTTGTTTTTACATTGAGGTTTTTGTTATGTGGAGAAATGTCCAAATTCTCAAATCAAAATCTGTGAAAACGATTTTGATGCTTTGATTTGAGTAACAGAAGAGGGTATAATAGCGTTATTGTTAATTATATTACGTAAAAAATAAGAAATATCAGGTCTATAAAAACCTGAAAACCTGAAGTTTGCACCAAATTTTGTTTGTAAAAATCAACACACGTCACATGTTAAAATAATGGTGTTTTTTTCTGCAATACTCTCTATTTTTTTTCTACAAACATTTTATCACACATTACCGTTTACCGTTTAGAAGTAACCAATTCACGTTTACGGCGTATTTATTTAAAATTAGATCTGCTCAACGGGAAAAACCCAATTATAAAGCAGGGAAAACCAATAATAGTTCATAACAAAATAATAATAGACAAAGAAAAAAAAACACAAAATACACAAACAATAATAGGCACAATTACATTATACATATAACAAAATAACAATAACAATAAAAACATATTTGAACAGAGTTATACTAAAAACAATTTCTTAATATTAATTACAGTGACCTTGCGCACCTTTCGCAATTAATTTTTATTGGTTCCAGTCTAAGGCTGAAGAAATAATAAAAATAATAATTGTGATATTATATCATATTGGTAAGATTATACTAAATATTTATTAACAATCAGTAAATTTCGGTAAAATATCCATTTCAAAATTAAATAGTGTATGAAAATTCATTACTTCTTTATTTGTTCGTTTTATAAATTTCCGTGCAATTATGCCTTCTGACAACACTGACTTAGTTTTTGGGTAGGCAACCACTAGGTCATAATGAGGAGCGTTTGTTCAAAAAGAGTAAGAGAAGATAACTACTTATAGTTTTTTGCTAATATTATTGTAAGTTTTGATTATTTTTTAATGGAACTTTTGACAACTATTTGTATTAATATTAATAGGATTTTCCTGACCATGTAATCAATATTATAGATTCAACATCCTGGGATAGTAGTCATTTGAGAAAAACAAACGAAAACTTGAATTTTACGTACGTTTCGGGTTTATTTCATAATACCCATCTTCAGAAATTATATAAATTCTTATACTCTTATACTCTTCTATTCTTATCCTCGTCTACTCTTTTAGTATACTTCTTATACTCTTTTACTCTTTTAGTATAAAACAAATCTACTACTTCACGCAGAATAATTTAAATTTTATTCAGAACGGTCAGCCTTGCACAACTATTTGCCGTTTTTTAGAAATAAACTTTCCTGTACATGATTCCTTTTGAATAAACACTTCTCATTTGTTTAACGTTTTATTTAGGATCGTATCAGGATGTATCTTTTCACTTGAAAATCGAGGTGGAAAACTTGAATATAGAACATTTTGATATATTTAAGACATTGCTATTAATTTTTTTCTGTATTAAAAATGCCACACCCTGCATATTGTATTTTTTTAAAAATATTATGGTATATTTTATCTTGAACACTCTGTACTAACCTCCGTGAGATGATCAATCTCTCGTGAGTTGCTGATTATTATCAATTTCGATTCATTAATTTCCTTTTTAAACATTTCTTCTTTCTCAACTGAGGACTTAATGCTGGCCTCGAAATCTGCAACCGTAATTTCCGGTGAGTTACGCAAAAGGGTGAAGTAAAATGTGACATACCACTCAAAACTTTTTCACAGAGACTATTTAAATAATTCACCTCGTTGGTTAATTTTTCCTTATCTTCATATAATTCCGAAAGGTTATTTTGTAACTCGTCTCTCTCCGATATAGCTTTATTTAGTGAATCTTTAGTTTCCTTTAAAATGGGCAACACAGATTATTAAAAACATAATTACTAAAAGATGTTGATGTATACTTTTTCGTTTTTCCTGGAGTCGTTGAGGTCGCTATGTAATTTTTTAATGTTGTTCTGCAAATATTTTACGGAATTATCCAGATCTTCTTTCTCCTTCCGCAGCTAAAATAAAGTGATTATACTGCGAGCAGTACCATTATCGTATTTCAGAATGGGTTAGTCAATGGTTCGAAGATATTTTACAGCACTCCAAATTTGATTAGATTGTTTCTACCAAAATCATGACTTAAGCATTGCCCTCATGGACGCGAAATTCGCGAATATTCGCTCGAATTATTTAATGGCGAGAAAAGCCTCAATTTTCAGCGAATTTCGCTGTCATATTTTGTATTATTTTCATAATAAAACTATCATTGACTGTCGTAGTAGGTTATCAGAAGCTCAAATCAAATTTATTAACCCCACATAATAATGAAAATAGTAATAACTGCTTTGTGAAATTCGCTAAAAGTTGCCTCTCCCGCATTATTAATTTAAATCAAAATCTGCAATATTCACGTCTGTGAGGATGTTTTATTGTGTTACCTTCCCAAAAAATAGAAAGTCATATTAATCGCAACCATTATGAAAAAAAAAGATAATTGCTGAATTAAACTGTACGTACCTCTATCATATACTTACAGCATACATATAAAAATTTGAATACAGCATCCTGATTATATTTGTAATAGAAAAGTCTTACATGAAGGTCCTATCTATGCAATTCTTTTTATATATTAAACTAAGAATGGACTAAAATGAAGGCAGACACTGTGCCATTTATTGAATACTTCGGAAACAGTTTTAAGCAACCTAATTTAGACCACCACAATATAATACTAAAATAAGGTTGTTACAGTTGATTTTATATTTCATTATATTTTTATTAAGTTAAATCAATATTCACTTAAACTGCTGGGTCCAGGACCGTCCTAATTACAATTTTCGATGCATAATAGAACTTTAATTTAAATTATAGAAAAACGCAAAGATATAACTTTTTCGAATAAAACTTTTCTATTACAAATAACTGCAGTTAAATTTTATAAATTATACATGCCGCACTATCTAAAGCATTTATTTTAAGAACAATTTTATAAATGCAGCATTTTTTAAAACCCTATAAAAAGTCAATAATAGGTACATTGATAAGTCATTTTAATGTAAAAACTAAGCAAATATGCCGTTAAAAATTCGTTTATTTATTATTATTTTTTTAATTAAATGAATAATTACATTCTAATTCTACATGTATTATATGTGTAATTATATTGTAATTTTACAAAACATTAGTAACTTTGCTAAACGTAAGTAAAATTATGATAGTTATGGGCATTAAAAGTTACATAAATTATTTTTTCAGTGTATATTTTAGTTGCTAAATTATTATTAGTTATATTATTTTATGTTTATACGCATTGCTATCTTAAGGGAGCCGTATTCTTGAATAGTGTTTTCTACAAATAATTTTATACATTTAAGAACTGAATAATACACAGCTTATCAAAAAAAAAAAAATAGGAATGTTGTCTTATGTCACTTGTGAATATTTAAAGGTATCGAAGTAATTCGAATACATAACGACAGAAAGCTGTCTAACCAACACATTTTTAGGTACAGAAATCTTTCAAAATACGTATATTTTTAAATTTAACTGTACATGTAAATATTGTTCACTTTTGTTTATAAGTATGTGAAAATAATTGTTAATGTGGGGTTACAATAGCAGAATAATGTGTATATTACAAACGCTTTTTAAAAGCTATTATTTTTGTTTGAAGAGCATTTAAATATAATAGTAAAAGTGGGTAAAACATCAAGAATTTTATTCTTGATATTACTTTTGTTCTACGTGTTTTATTTTTCGAGATTTCTGTACCTAAGAACGCCACAAATTTGATCATTTTACAGCGAGAAATACAGCGACAACTAAGGTAACTATAACAATAACTGGGATATATCAATACGAAGAACATATCTGACATATCTATTGCGCTTTGACTTATTTACTTTTTATTTTATTTGTGTCCATAATTGCTAAACGGATGCAGCAAAGAAAATCTGAACTTAAGTTGTTGAGAAAAGTGTAAACCTTTTTATGATAAAAACATTTGTGCATATATCGGTGCATATATAGTCCATTTAAGAACATTTTACGTTTTTTTTGTGATTAGACCGAGATGCAAAGTTTAAAGCACCCTGTACATTTCAAATTAAGAGGCCGCTAAAAGTGAAACATACTGTATTAAAAAAAGAATATTTTTTGTAAATTTATTCAATTATATTAATCTTCCGAAATATTGACTGTTTACAAGTATCTACAAATTTGTTTAAGTGGCAAGATCAGTCAAAAAGCAAAAATAAAACCAAAGTTGCATTTTTGTCACATTATGATTACGTTTCGTTTTATTATTTATTTTTGCTGTTTGACTGAAGTTACCACTTAAAGAAATTCGTAGATTAAATTATACAGGGTTAACTATGACTAAGTACAAAAATTTTAACCACGTGCTCAGGGAGCCCTAAAAGACAATAAAAAAAGTATTCCAGAATTTTAGCTCGATATTTAAAAAATGGGGCAAAACCCTTTTTTCCTACGGAAAGTCGGCGCCTATGATGAGTATCGACTGAGATGGCTTATGGCTTAGATCCATAGTTGACATTACATCTGTCAACAACTACCATGCGGTCGTTTGCAGTGTTTCTAAATGCAGAAACGACAAAAATTATTATAACATTCTTATTAGTAATAATACCTCATAGGTAGATAATAGTTAATCCAGTAAGCTCCAGTATTTTGCATTCGTTTTTCATTATTTGGTTACAAACTGGTAAAACTACATTTTCACTCACTACTGATAAACATACTTCCCGTAAGTATAGTGATTTAGATACAATGCCTATGTATTATAACAAAATCGAAGAAAGGGATGAGTAAGTAGGTTCTAATAGATAACAGAGAACGTTTAACACCCGCGGCAGTCTTGTCCCATAACCTAGAAAAACAAACCGGTGAATATTGTGGAAAAATATCTGTACCCGACACATATTCCTTTATTTATAAACTGTAAAGCGTTTAAAATTAAAATAAGGCACTAAAAACTGAAGAAGAACACAAAAATACAACGTAAACACAGGAATTAAATTATAACATGACAGTGAACCGACTCGACTGGACCGACTGCCGTCTGTGACCGACTGTTGCATGACGGTTGCTTGCTGGTTGCATACTCTGATTCTCGCATTGGCGGCGTTAAATAAGGATTTAATATAATATCGAAAAATTTTTTTTTTCACTTTATAAATAAGTTTGGACATTTTTTGAAAGGAAATTCTGTTAATTCTTATTTTTTTCTATCCTTTCTTAAAATATTTGTACTTAGTCATAGTTAACCCTGTAATGAACTGGTTTGGACTATTTTCTATAAATTTATTAGAAAATTATTTTAAACAATAATTAGCACTTACTTGTCTTATTAATTTTTCCAACTGTTTCGTATTAATATCGTATCTGCTTACTTCGACGTTTAATTTTTCATGTAGAGAATTTACAACGGATAGACTATCTTTTTCTTTAGACAATAGCTGAGCAATTTGCAAATCCTTTTCGTGCTTCATGCTTGCTATGGTGTCGCAAGTTTTTATTTGTTCCTCGTAGGCGTTCCGAATATTATTTATCTGTACGGGAAATGGTTAATTAAAACCAAGAAAAATAACGTAATGGAAAGTTACCTCCTTCTGCAGCTTTTCGTTTTCATTTACCAGACTGTCTCTTTGGCTCATAAGTATCTTATAATCCCGAACTAGGTCCCTTAAAGCTGATCGTTCGTTCCTGTGGATCTCTTCGTATTTCTTTAACTGTAACGATTTTTCGGTATACATTGAGTACAAAGAGATACCTACTTTGTAGGGATAAGAATGGGATCCCATGTCACAAACAGACAAAACGAAAATAAATTTTATTTTGTGAAATTAGTCCCATAACTCTGTTCCTTCAGATACACTATCAATAATAATGAATTATTGTAATAATGATTATACAGTATGCGCCAAAAGTATGGAATAAATTCAATAAAAACGAAACAATTATTTTTTGGGAAAAATCCTCGAACATTTTGCCCTCTTACATTGGAAAGTTTTCGAGTAAATGACGATTGAATGTTAGAAAACGTAAATCAATTTAAATAAAGCAAAAACGTTATCAAGTTTAGTTTTTCGAATTCCATAGTTCTTTTATGGATCACGTAGGTGAAAATCTTTGCAAAGTGTCATTGTCACACCGACTTTCTAATAAGTATTGTAAGCGACATAGAAATTATTATTCAATTTAAAGTATTATGGCACATTTAACTGTTACTCAAAGAATTGAAATTTTAATTCTTATCGGATGCGGGAATATGACTAGAACTCAGCAGGAAGTTTGCGATTTATTCAGCTATCAGCCAATCAACAGTCAGTAAGGTAGAGTCTAAATTTAAAGAAACTGGCAATGTTGTAAATATTTCAAAACCTGGACGTCCAAGCATTAATGAAAATCAGGAATAGAACATTTTGATAAGTATGGTGGATAATCCTCGTAATTCTTCACGATTGGTTGCATTAAACAATGACACTAGTCAGAGCACAGTGCTACGTATCTTGAGGAAGGAAAAATATCATCCCTACAAAATTCAACTTGTGCAGGAACTCAATGAAGATGATCCCGATCGCCGCTTACACTTTTGCGAAATTCTAATGGATTTATGTCAAGGAAATAGAAATTTACACCGGCAAATACTTTTTTCAGATGAGGCCACATTTTATCTGAATGGTACAGTAAACCGTCAAACTTGCAGATATTGGAGTCGGGAAAATCCTCATTGGATGGCAGAGGTACATACCCAACACCCTCAGAAATTAAATGTGTGGGCTGGAATAGTTGACGACAGAATAGTAGGGCCTTTCTTCTTTGAAGGAACCCTTACAGGACAAAGATATTTAGAGTTTCTAGAAAATGACCTTGTTCCAGCCCTTGCAGTAATTTTTCCTAACGATAATGACCCTGATATTCCTAACGATACCATATGGTTTCAGCAAGACGGTGCACCTCCGCACTATGCGCGCCCTGTACGAGATTTTTTGGACAACATTTAATTTAAGTATAAAATTTAATCAATTGTATTTTATTTTACATACCTCAGAATTGTTACTTTTTTATAGATAAAATTTACGTTTTCTAACATTCAATCGTCATTTACTCGAAAACTTTCCTATGTAAGAGGGCAAAATTTTAGAACTGTTTGATAGAGAATTAAACGATCTTTCAGAATCAAGGAAAAAATATGGTGTTGCCATTTAAAAAAAAATCGATGACGTTATTACTCGAAAACAAATGACTTTTGAAAATCGCATTTTATGCTAAAATATGTATTTTTTAAATCAAAAATCGACCTGTTCGAGGATTTTTCCCAAAAAATAATTGTTTCGTTTTTATTGAATTTATTCCATACTTTTGGCGCATAATGTATATAAAACAAAGTCGTGTTAGTTACACCGTTTATAACTCAAGAACGGCTGGACCAATTTTTATGATTTTTGTGTTTTTGGATTTGTCTTCGTCGGGAATAGGATAATAAGTATTAAAGTATAAGAATAAAAGAGGGAAAGCATCAGTGATAATAGTGATATGTTATACGCAACTGACAGCTCTCATTCATTCTGACAGCTCATGTTCCTCATTGAAAGATAAACTCATAAATAAAGTATTCCCAAACATCATTGCTAACCACAAAAATAACGAATGGTTGAGTGAACGAGCAATTTTGGCAGCTAAGAATAAAGATGTGGATGACTTAAACTTCGTAATTCAGAATGGAATCAATGGTAACAAATGAAGATGAAGCCACCAACTATCCTACTGAATTTTTAAACTCCTTGGATGTGTCTGGCTTACCAACCGCACAATTTACTAAAGATTGGCTCGGTAGTAATCATGTTTCAAAACCTAAACCAATCAAAACTATGCAACGGAATGCGTTTGGTGATAACTAAACTAATGATCAATGTGATTTACGCGACGATACTCAAAAGAAAATTCAAAGGTGAGGAAGTTCTCATTCCGAGGATTCCGATGATCCCAACCGATATGCCGTTTGAGTTTAAATGACTTCAATTTCCGATTCGTCTTGCATTCGCCATGACGATTAACAAATCAGAAGGCCAATCCTTGAATGTTTGTGGTCTAAATCTAGAAAATGCATGTTATTCTCATGGTCAATTGTACATACGTGGCATGTTCACGAGTCGGAAAACCATCTTCTTTATTTGTTCTTGCGCCTGATAACAAAACGAAAATGTCGTATATCACAGGGTGCTTCACTGAAGAGTGCAACCCACCAATTCCTATATATCTTATTATATTAATATAATAAAAAATTGACTTCATAATTTTCTATTAATTTTAAAATCCTAAATCTGCTCATTCATTGACTGTTAGACGGAACGAAATTCGCCGGGTTCGCTAGTTTTTTTTATATAAGGAACTTATTCTGATTCTGACTGGTCACAAGTGCCTATATAAAAATTTAATTCTAATTCTTCGACGTTTTCTTTTTGTTTCAATTCGCTGAGTATATCCTAAAATTGTAAAGGTGTTGGAGTCTCTTACGAACCACGCTGGCATCAAATAACCAACCGCAACATTCAAGACTTAGTTTGACGCAGCATGCATCAGTTGCATGAAGCCACATTTTTCTGTTTGAGTGAGATCCAGCATGGTGGCATCAGATTGGCGTCAATGCCTTTAATCTTGTTTATAAATTACTCTTTGTGTTTGTTCCTTGCATGTTTTTGGAACATCGCGTCATTGACGCTTGAACAATGTTTGATTCCATAAATAACGGCAGTAAATTCCTGAACACATTCAGTTTTTTCTTCAACGAGAACATCTACTGGGTCTGTCAAAGATGCAAATATTTCCTGGAAATCCGTTCGCCTTGAAATATGTTATAAAAGGCTTGATCTTGTCGCTGATAAATAAATGTATGAGGGCAAAAAATTTAATATCATTGTTCATATTTAACTTGACTTGAATTCAGTATTTGATCAATGGAGCGCGCATACGTGATGGGGAAAAATGTTCTTTCAGAAGAACTCGCGACATCCCTTCTTCTGTCAAATGGAGTGGCGCGCGCAAACTTCTCCGTCACTCTTCACGCTCGCATTGAAAACGTAACATCTAAAATCTAGGCAGCCATGGATGTGACAAACTTTTGTTAAGGAAACCTAATACCGTTTGGTATGTAATAAAACAACCTTTTATTAAAAAAAAATCAATAAATAGAGAGTATATTAATAACGCTTGCTCACCTTTTTTATACCTGGCAACTTCATAGTTGTACTGAGGAGCAAGTAGGCAACCTAGGTTTTTCTAATTCATAACATGGACATGACACATAATATACTATTGTCACAGAATTTGCCCCACTCACACCCAATTCGATGACTGCGGTATGCGAAACGCTATATTGCCCCGATCGCCCCTACGCGATTTTGGTAATGCCGTGTATCGAGGCTAGACTGGAAAGCCGACGAGAAGCGTTCGAGAGTCGTTCGAGAAATTGATCTAGAAATGCTAGAAAATACCTAAAATATTCGTTTGGTCTATAAAAGAAGAATAAGCAGCCAAGTCAGTCAGTCAGTCTTGTATTACAGTCTTGAATTTGAGTGTTCAGTTGGAAATTTCCTGGAGTTTAAAAGTGAAATAGTGTTTAGTTGAGCTGTAATTAGTATTTAGTAGCGTACAGAATAGTTAATAAAGATGATTGATGATTATGAATTGATTAATTAACGGATTGTTTTTCTGGTAAAAGAAAAAGCCGGATTAAGAAATCTGTGACACTATATAACCTCTACGTTGACTTAGCCTTCACATATATAACGTAGAAAAACAAACTTTAGTCACTACATTACGTAACAAAAATACGTCATACAATTCACAACTGTCATAACTTTGACCTTTCTGTCAATCGCGTCTGATTTCTTAACATAAACTCTGGAGGTAAAACCGATCATATTTCTAGAGTTCTCGAAACTTCCGCGGACTCGAGATGGCGTATACATAGGAACAAATTACATATAGGGTGGAATGTTCTAGAAAACGTCAAAATGAAGGTATTTAAAAAATTATAAATTCAAACGCAAACGTATAATTATAATTTAAAATTGCCAAAATACATATTTTCATCTTTGACATTCGTCGTTCACTTGATAAATTAATAGAAACAAATAGAACTTTAATTAGTAAACATCTACCATAGTGGGTTAGAGTATTTGTCTTACATACAAAAGGTTCGAGTTCAATTGCTAATACTGGAGAATTTTTGTTTTATTAATATATTTCCGATACTGTCACACTGAGGAACTTCAATTTGATAATAGAAGTGTGATTAATCATGATTCACAAGTGAATAATGATCAATCACTCATATAGTGCATTATGTACAATCGCTTGCAATAATAATGACACTCTTTAAAATGAATTTGGCGATTTCTTTTGAACTGCTGACGTACTTTTAATGAAATCTACTTTCAACGTTGAACATTAGTCTTTAGTTGTTTCACTCACCAATAGAGAATTAATGAAATTTCTACTCAGAAGTTCAAAAACTGTTTTGAGGGAGTGTCATTATTATTGCAAAAGCATGTACATCAATCATTGTGTTTGAAGAAATAGACGAATAATGTAAATATTATAATATAGTCATGAACAAAAATAATTATCAGATGTTTAAAATGATATATTTATCCCTTTTGTCTGTACCTATGGTGCTAATGCAAAGGAATAAATTTCAGTTTGTATAAAATATGTATGACCATGAAAAACTCATATTTTAGCGTTTGTGAGAGAAATGCAAAATGAGTTCAGTAAATAATTTAGGTGGATATTATCATTAGATGTATGTATTTTGAGGAATTTTTATAATTTGAACTGAGATATTAAAAATGATGAACATGCAAACATACCAGCATTGAATTATACTTGGAAATCCTATAGCAAACGACTAAAGTCACTCGTCAGCAGCCCACCGGCCATATACCGGTTTCCAACTTATTAGCTCTCATAAGTACGCCGGGTGCATCTCACGCGTTCGAAGTCCTGTGTGTTCGAAGTGCTACGTGACCGAATGCCTATGAGCCCGAATACCTGCCTGTTCGAATAGAGATGTGCGCGCTCCCGGCTGACTGACGAAGAGAGAAGACCACGATGCAATTCCCCTGGATGATTTGTTCTCGCGGTAAGAAGATAACGCAACAGTGTTCACAGTGATGTATCACTTTCCACAGAATTTTAGAAACATTATTAATTAATTACCATAATGCAGCCTTTTGTTAAGATGTTTAATTATTATTATATGTACTTACTTGTAATTTTATTTCATGTGGTACTTATTATAGATGTCAGTATTTTTAATAACGGGGGTGTGCAAAATGATACTCTGGTGGTATTTATCTGTGTAATAATGATTATCCTTGTTAGGCGCATTCTAATTCTACACAAAAAATATTTTCTAACAAGGTCATAGGTATTTTATGGTGAATATATTTCTTTGTTTAGGTAAAGTTTACGTTTTATTCGATTCATAATATTGGAGACAAGTGAGATTTATAACATTATGTATGTGATAGATGTATTGGAATCAACGATTATGCATAAAAATTTAATTTGAAAATCGTGGATTAATTTCGATGGCTACTTTCACACCCATCATATAATAATTAAACGTCTTAACAAAAGGCTGCATTATGGTAATTAATTAATAATGTTTCTAAAATTCTGTGGAAAGTGATACATCACTGTGAACACCGTTGCGTTATCTTCTTACCGCGATAACGGATCATCCAGGCGAATTGCATTGTGGTCTTCTCTCTCCGCCAGTCAGCCGGGAGCGCGCACATCTCTATTCGAACAGGCAGGTATTCGGGCTCATAGGCTTTCGGTCACATAGCACTTCGAACGCGTGAGGTGCTTCGAGTACGCCATAGGTGAGCTAACCGACGAATAACCTTAGCTATTTTAAGTCTGTCTAACTCGACAGAAGAGACCATGAATATGCGGGGTAGCAAAGAAACATTTAGCGAGCATTTGCTACTCCGTGCCGGACTGAATGCCATAGATGGGGTACTCGCCTATGGTCGACATTTTCCAATGGTGTCTACTGCTACATAGCAGTAGATCTAGTAGCAGTGATCTACATAGATCACTTTGTATGTGTGGATTTTCCGGCATGGAGTAGTTGAATGGTCACTAGATGTAGCTTTGCTACACCACCTACTAATGGTGAACATATTGATTTTTGGTAAAAACTGTTCGTCAAGGTTTCAAAAACTGTTGAACTGATGACATATAATAAAAAAACTTAAAGAAAGCTCTAGAATTTTCATTGACGCATTAACTTGTCACTTTTTCCACTTATTCTTGGCAAAAAATTTATATGAAGTTGGCTAGTCAGCAGAATTCACAGTTATAATTATATAATTAATTTAAAAGTCATGTTGTTTAGACAGATATTTGTAGATTGTATTACTTTATAAAAAATAAGTAGCTGTGAAATACATATATCTTATGATTTTTGAAATATAAATGATGTTTTCACCTGAAGTACAGCCGATTATTTTGAATTACAACTGGCGATCTTTGAAATAAAACTGACTAACATCAAATACAAGTTGATATTGAAATGATATATACTTTCTGAAAAGTAGTTGACACTTTATTAACCATATCTGAAGAGGTTTAGTACCTGACAACTGGCAGACTCGTAAATTTCCTTCTTTTTATCATCCAAAGCAATGTTCTTTTGCATTTCCAAAGACAGAATATCATTAAGTTGTTCTTTCATTTGGCAAACTTCTGAAAGTTCGTAACACAAAGATAATTTTTCCTTCGTGTTCTGTATTTGTATGTCATTCAATTTTTCAACACTCGATCTCAGCTGTAAAATAGTCTTGTCTTTTTGATGTACCTCTGTTTTCAATTTTTCTCCAATCTGTTTGTTGTACTCCGCGATTATCTTAAAAAATCAAGTTAGTATAGCTGTTAAAAATAGGAATGCCTGCATACTGCTAATTTGCTAGCTTCTTTGCTAATATCCGCAACAGCACATTCCAGTTTTTGAACACGTGCAATTTCTGCCTTCATATGTTGAAAAATAGTCTTTAGCATGTTCTTTTCTTCCAAATATTTCATTCGTTCATGCTGTAACGCTGCAATATAATGTTACGTTACTTAATGTACAATATATTGCTGATACATACTGATATTATAAAACTAATACAATAATAAATATGATAATTGGAGTTATGATCAGAATTAAATGGCTTAGATATTTTATAGATTTTTCTCAATTTGGCAAACGTACTTAAGATAGTTTGATGTTCCGATTCGTACTGTTGTCTGAGAGAACAATTATCTTCATTTTTCTTTTCTAGTTGTTTTCGCACCTTCTGTAAATTCGTTTCTAGTTGAAGAATTATTGATTTTTTCCCATCTTTCATATTTTCAATTTCATTTATATACATTTGCTTTTCATTTAGAAGCTAGAAATAATTAATCTAAGATATTGTCTAGGAAAAGAAAATAATATAGTACTTAGTAGTAAAAGTCCAGGTGTCAGAGATTTTATGAACCGTAAAATTTCTGCTGAAAGCTTTCTTTTTCTATCGTTTTTCCCTCATGCTTAAAAAAAAGAAAATTGAAAATGAACATCAAAACTCGATATGCAACATAGTGTTTAAACCAGTGAGTTTAGCATTTCTCACAAATATTTTCCAAAGCATTAATTTTCAAGAAAAAAAATAGAATAGAAAAATATTCCTGATCAATTCTGCATAAAAAAATTACTATTGCAGCTATCACTTATTAATTTGCATGTACCGAGACTACCAGGCAGGAACTTAAATGTGTTCTACCCTCCGCTAGCACATACTAACATTTTATATTGTTCTTCAATGCATAAGATTTTAAGCGATTTTAATCTCGTACAGGCTAGCATTGACATTTTTGCTTGTAGATCTGGTGATATTAAGAAGGCATTTCTTGGCCTTCCAATGTATTAATATTGTATTTTTAACATATTTATTGATTTATTTTGTAGATTATTCATTTGGTATGCATGTTTATATTCTCAATTTATTTAATATTTTTGTTGTACTTTTGATGTTATGTATTAGTTACTGCGATTTTGTATTTGTTTGTCTTTTTGTATTGTATTTTCCCACCCTGCTAATGGCCTAGGCTATTGGGTGGTGTACTTCTAAATAAATAAATAAATAAATTAGTTTCAAAGCTATGACTGCTTGAACGAGTGAGTCCGACACTCCATCTCACACATCACACCAATACAATCGAAAATCCCTCGATAGTTTGGAATCAATGAGTGTGACCAAATTTATATAGATGGAGAAATCTTTATTTTTCGTATCCCAACACTAAACAAATTACCTCTTTTTCGATGAAAGAACGTATATATCGTACCATTTGAATACATACCTAAAACAGAGATGGCATAGACGAGAATGTGGAAAGAAATTATAACTGAACGAAATCAACTGGAATATTTAAATCTTTGTTAATTCAAATTAATGTTACATAAACGCAAATTTATATTTAAAACTGTCTTCTGTATTCAATTAATCTCCGCTTTTATCATCATGCATTTTCAGTTTCTTCTGTATTTTCATTCTCCTCATACGATAGTTCAACTAGCAAGAAATCCGTTGGTTCCAAATCAATTTCTTTCCAATTTCGTATTTGGTGATAAAGTCTGTACGCGCCTTCCGTGCAACTGCTCGAGTGGATAGTAGGGAACAAAGGTTGCACAAATTTTTTGCCACTATCTTCTTGAAACACAGAAATTGCACAACGGTGCCTTAAATACTATAGCTCCAATAAAAAAAACTGAATATACCTTTTTCGTGCAGAATTTTACCTTTTTTGAATTCTATATTTTCTTAGATATTAAAGAAAACCTTGGAACTTTGCTTTTACTTGTTTAAATGATGTGTTGCATATAAAATTTAGGAGTTCATTTTAAATTTTTCTCTCTTCATGGGTATAAACAATTGATAAAAAGTAAAAAATTTCAATAGCAATTATTCGAAAGATCCGATAATTTTTAACCTCTGACGCCCGGATTATAATGTAAAATGTTAATATTTTACATGTGACATAAATGTGACATAAATAAAAAAGTGGATTTATAAAAATAAACGACAAAACTTTAAAACGCTTTTAAGGTAGTAGATGGTGGCACTTTAACAAACTTGGTAAAGCCATTAAATTACTTGTTATTGATTTACTGACAGGACAATTTGAAGTAAATCAAGATATAAATACGTGCCTATCATTACAAATAATTTCTTGTTGTTTAAATTAGTTTCCATGCAATAATTAGACGACCTTCAAAACATTAAAAAAACCTGCGTACAAACTGCTCCCGAACTGTGTAAATTCCAATTCTAAAATTACTTCATAGTCTTATTAAACGCAAGCAAATTTTTTAAGCAAGACTAACTATCTTCTCTCTTATACAGGGCGAATCAGAAAGAATGTCAACACTAAACTGGAGATACTTGACACCAAAATGTTATATGTTTGAGCTCATCATGCCTTATATGAATGTCGCTGGTTTAAAAAATAAAGGGTGTCCAAGGTTGGTAGTGTAGTCAAATTACGAATTTGAAGCTTATTTTGACATTGCTCCTAGTAAATCAAAACATATTTTTTTATTTGTTGAGTTACGCTTAAAAAATCTAAAAGAACGTTCAATTCTACATAAAAATGTATTGTTGTTTATTTAGCTCACCTAACTTAATCGGTTGCTGAGTTATTTCCATTTAAATGTTTCAATGTAGTTTGTGGTGATTTTCTTTCAGGCGCTGATATTGCTATTTCTTTTCTAAGTAGGCTTATGCCAAATTTGCATGTCAATAAATATTAGCGTATTTTGCGTGCATGTGATTTATTGTTCGTCCAAAATTATAAGCTAGTGATCAAAAAATGCCACAACATAATAATTTTTGCAACAATTGAAAACTCTGTATTTCTTAAACTAGTGACATTCGTATAAGGTATGACGAGCTCAAACATAATATGTTGGTGTCTAGTATTTCCACCTTAGTGTTGACCCAATCTTTCTGACCCTGTATATATAAATAGTGAGAACATAAAAGCAATAGTGATATTTTTAATCTCACATGATAGTACTGAGACTGAAAATACGCTAATTGGTCCTGGCAATTTGCTAGTTCCTTAACAACATCTCCAGCTCCAGACTCAGCTAGCGATCTATTGAGAGTGTCCACTTGATTACGTAGCGCTAAATTTTCCGATGTAATGTTGGTTATAAACATTTTTGTGTGTTCGATCATTTTATCTTTCTCCGAAATCTAGAAATAAGGATAAAAGTCAGTAAGAGATATATTTTACAAAAGATAAAGGATAAAATAAATGGTAGATCTTACATGATACTTATAAATACAAATTGTATCAGACTGCTGTAATATTACTTGAAAATCAAAATGTTGTAGTACATTTAAGATTGAAAACATAATACATAATTATAATGTAATATCGCCGTTTCTTGAGCTACTGATTTTATTATTTTTTCTATTATACAGAGTGTTTGTAAGTAAGTGCAAAAGATTTTAGGGAGAGGTTGCCGAAGTTATTTTGTGAAAAAAGTTCATATAAACGTAGGCCGAAATATGCTTCGTTTCAGAGATACAGAGTGTTTAAATTTAAATTTTTTATTTATTTTTATTAATTATTTCAAAGAGTTTTAAAGATATTGACTGGAAATTTGCAACACGCTTTGGAGGAATATTTCTTCTTTCATTAGTGACATCCGTACGAGAATGCAACAACTTTTTAAATGAAAAAAGGTACGCCACTGACTTTTTCCCAATTTGATATTATTTTAGAAATCCACCATTTTGACTGAAATTGGTCTCTTCAATTTTTTTTGTTGGATGCACCGTTTTTGAGGAAAAAATAAAATATATACTATTACAAGTTCTATATTTTTAATTTCTATTGACACATTATTTAGTAGGTTGCTGTCACAACAACAAAATGTCAAATTAGTATTTTTTCATTATTTGTTTGCTACAAAATTAATGTCAATAAGTGCAATTTTTGTGTCTTCCAAAAAAAAAAAATGGAAAATTTTACTAATGCTTAAATAGCAGACATGCATTTTGCTCAACGACTGTATGCTGAGTTGTATCAAGAAGGTAGGGTACCTCATCGTGTACAGGTGCTACTACCTCGAGATTTTTTACCACGTCTAGTTTTTTGCCAATATAACCGCTCAAAATAATAATTTTTTAAATGGCGTTTTGTTTACTGACGGGGCAAGTTTTTCAAGAGATTCTATACGAAATTTTCATACCAATCACTTATGGGCTGATGAAAATCCACATGGATTTTTTCAAGGTAATTTTCCACATCAGTTTTCAGTAAACGTGTGGCTTGGAGTACTTAATGATTATTTAATTGCTCCATATTTCCTCCTATTGCGATTAAACGGCGAATCTTATTATCACTTCTTACAGGAAGAGTTACCTGCTCTTCTTGCAGAAATTCCTCTTCTGCTCAGACAAAATTTATGGTTCATGCACGATGGTACCCCAGTCCATTTTAGCATTAATGTACGTCGTTATTTAGATACAGTATATCCAAATCGTTGCATAGATAGGGAGGTACGCAACAATGGCTAGCTCGCTCTCTGGATTTAAATCCCTCAGATGTTTGCATTTGGGAATTCCTCAAGTCATTGGTTTACTCCAATTTTGTCGAAAATGTTGAAGACCTGAAGAATCGAATTGCAGCCGGCTGTGAGACAATAGGAAATACAATAGGACTATTTCAGCGAATACGACAGTCAATGACGCGAAGCGTTGACTCTTGTATAATTTGTGAGGAAGGTCATTTTCAACATCTGTTATAGGTTTGTAACTATTAAAAAAATATTTTAATTACATTTGTTTTGTGTTATTGTTTGAAAAAAATTAAAAGATTATAATTTGTACACCCTGTTTAGATATAGAAGAATTTTTTTATCCACATTTATAGCATCTTTTTATTTTCATTGTTTAATTGCGTTTTTATTTTGACCAAATTAACACTTAGTAAGAGACTTTAATTAAAAGATTAACAAAACCTACAATAGAATACGTTCTATTTTTTTCCTCAAACACACTGCATCCTTCGAAATAAATTGATTCATTCAGAACTGATGGATTTCTAAAAAAAGTTGTTGTATTCTCGCATGAACGTCACTGGTGCAAGTAGAAATATTCGGATCACCTCAAAAAATGCACATTTATCCTTCCAAAGCGTGTTTGAAATTTCGAATCAATATCTTTAAAACTCTGAAATAATTAATAAAAATAAACAAAAAATTAAAATTTACACTCTGTATCTCGGAAACAAAGCATATTTTGACCTACTGTAATGAATCACCCGGATTCATCCCTAATGTAAATTTATTTTCCGGAAATAATATTTTATTTTGTTAGTTGAAGTCCAGCGAGCGCTCGAATTTTTTATCAGTAGGCAATTTTTACTAAACCGTCGATGTCCTACTCCGAAATCACGCACCGCACGCGCATCTCCCACCGTGACCTGTGGTTGTCAGGTGGGGAGTAAGTTAACAAAAGTGAAGAACTGAAAGGCAAAAGGCAGAGTTGTTGGAAAACAGCTCTCGAAGAACCAGTCCCAGAAGTTCTCCCGATCAGCCCAAGAAGACCAACCGAGCAGGAGAAGCCGCAGAGCCCAGCAGTGCCCAGGAAATAAGTAAGCAATCTACTTTCCTCTGAATCCTATCCTTTTCACGCCGTTTGGGTGTTTTGAACTCATACGGGCTGGCTTGTACTTTTGACGGACGGAGGTAGTTTGGCTGTGCATAACACCGCTACCTGACTGAGCCGTCGACTATCTGCCGTTTCACGACGTTGTCCTCATCCGGTTTGGCTGTGAATAACACCGCCGGCGAGTGATAAACGCCAGTGAGCCCTACGACGTTTTCGTTGTCGGTTTGGCTGTGGATAACACCGCCGATGACTAATATACGCCGTTTTGGTACACCGAACGTACACCGAAGTGTTTGGCTGTGAATAACACCGCGCTAAGAAGTCGTTGGTGACTAAGTTGTACAGGGTTGTTCTCACCGAGGTGGTTTGGCTGTTCATAACACCGCCATCAAAGGAAATACACCGCGTATCTGCACAAAATAATTTAGTCCGAAAAGGTACGTTACAAATCTGACGGCCGAACCGGACTCTGGTGACGTCATATCCGGCGCTACGAAAAATTAGAAGTAATCGATCGCAATCAGGATACGCGATAGATAGGGGAAAAAGGCGTCACACTACGTTTATACACACCTTTTTTACAAAATAACTTCGGCAAACACCCTTTAAAATGTTTCGCACTTATTAACAAACACCCTGTATTTTATTAATTCAACTCTTAAGCATTTTCAAACATTTTACCAAATTTCTGATGAGTCGATAAATTAAGTAACATACAGGGTGTCCTCGGATAGGTGAAACGATTGCTTGTTTAAAGAACAAAATCAGCCACAATTTCAAATCCATTTAAATCCAGTACATAAGACTTGGAAATTTGGAAAAACTGATTTTTCACCAGTGCTGCTTCTGAATGACATACAACAAAATGATATTAAGAAATGTAACTCAGAATGAAATACTGAGTATGTGTGAAAAATTTTAATGTCTTAGGCCTACTTCGACTTTCTGTTTGATTTAAGATTTTTCTCAAAGTAGGCATAGGACACTACAGTTTTATATACATACGTTTTCAATTCTTCATTTTGTTTTCCTAATAAAATTTTGTCATATTACTAGCGAAAAAAATGTGAATATCGAGCATAAAATCGGAGTAGGTTTAGAGCATTAAAATTTTGCACGTATACCTACATTTTTATTTCGAGAAAATTTTCTTAATAACATTTTGTCGCATGTCATACAGAAATTAAAGCACTTTGTTGGTAAAGAAGCAATGTTAAATTTAATTTTATGGAAATGCAAACATGACAGATTTTGTTACAAACAGAACTGAATCCCAGAAGGCTTTTTTGCAACACCAAAATTATTTGTCTCTACAACAGTCGTTTCAGTTATCCGGGGACTCACTATATTACCTATTGACCTAAATATTATTTTAAACCCACGAAATCAGCATTATATAGTTCCACAGAACATCTTAAAGTATAGTGAAGTTTCAATAATAATTTTTGATGTTGAATGATGCACACTTTCTGGGCTGTTTTGCTGTGGCCGATGCTTAAATGCAGGCGTTACGCCATACCTTGAATATATTTCACTTTTATACTTTCAGTATTTCTCGTATCTTTAGCGGTGGCTCTATGGCTCAATAGAAGAAGAACTAAAGATGCCATATGTTAAGTATAACGAAACGTCTGCAGTTAAGCATCGACCACGGCAAAATAACCTAGAGAATGTACATCATTCAATTGACACCGGACGTGAAAACCTACGAACTGTTATTGATATTGTTTACTATCAATTAATACGATTTTTAAAATAATAATTTATATAAATAATGATCTCTTGTTTTGTAAACTCCTGATATTTGTACAATAGAAATCACACCGTTACTCAGGTTTTATTTTAGATATATTTCAGATATCTTATGCGACAGTTTTATTCTTTAACTTGCTGTCGTGTTAATACAGTAAGTAACATATTGCTAAATATGGTGTATCAAAATATATGAAACTTAATTAAGTAGATTTAATAAAAAAATATGAGTAACTGATACTTTATATAGCAACTTATGACCAGACTTGGTTTGACCTGTTTGTCAATGGAATTTTCCTTGAATGAAGTAACTTCAGTGTTATTTCTTATTCTCCTTCATAATTCTCTGAAGTGGATTTTATCGGATAATTCTGCTTTAATTTTTATCGAAGGGAAAATTTGATGTAATGATTTTACTCAATCGTGGCAGCAAGTATTTCTCTCTTTCCTTGATATGAAAATATGAAACAAATTGCTTGATACCCATATAAAAAGATCAAACAGATTCAGTTTTGCTTAAAGATTTAATGTATTGGTCCTCCTTTAAGGATGGATATAAAGTTGGACCAGTTGGAACAGTATTTTGTTTAAAAACTTTCTTAGATGTAATGAAAAAACTACTGCTGCTTGTTTTTCATTCAGTTTGCGATACATATGCATGTTATAAAATTTTGATAGTTAATAAGTATAAAGATTTCTAATTAAATAGAAATATATGTGAATATTTTTATACTTTTGAATACAAATAAAGTGATGTTGACATTAGTTTCTTTCTTAAACAACATAATATATTTGAAATAGAAACAAAATAATTAATACGTATTACCTGTTTGGTTAAATTTTCATATTCTGGCACTGAACTTAATATGGAAGATTTCTCCAGCTCAAATTTCATTTTAAGATTTTCAATCTTCTCTTGAGCAGCCTTCAAATCGCTTTCTAATATTTTACACTTTTGTTCTGAAATTATTTTATTTGCTTCGTGAAAACTACTTTCGTCCAACTTTTTGGAAATATTGTCGAGTTCCATGGCGGACTTTTTTAGATTTTCCTGTAATTTGGTATTTGTTTCTTGCAGCATTTCCCTGTAAAATGTCACTTATTTATTTTTCAAAGCAACTAAAAGAACATATGAGGGTGATCACTCACTAATAAGGTCACAATGAAAGTTAAGAAAAAAGTAAATAAAACAAAATTTGTCTAAAACTGTTTTGTTACAAAGTACAAGTTGTTATAGTTAAAAGAAATAAAGCTATTCTATAGATACATCTTGGAAATTTGTTAAGCAGTTTCTCAGATACAATTTCTTGATAAGTACAAAAAGACAGTGGTAAATTAACTTCGTTTTCAGATTCATTAAACAACGTTACTTTAAGGTGTAAATTAGAAGTAATTATCTAATTAAACGGTTTTTCAATGTATAAAGTATCGGTTTTCTTTTACAATTGTTTGTGACAAATGAGTTTGCAAATGTATTCCACTTTAATAAAACTCAATATTTTCTCTAAATTAGAGCTATATGAGGTATTTTTAGGATTTATTTAAATAAAAAAATGTCCCTTTAAGTAAATGTAGTTCCCCGAAACAGTATTTAGAGTAAATATATTTCAATTTGTGTCGACTTTCGAATTCTAAATTATTTCAACTTTGTATTCAGTGGTGTAAACATTTACTTTTTATAATACATAGGGTATCCGGAATATGAGTGCCTTAATTTTGCTATATATATATATGATAAATTGTACTAAATAAAATACATTTGAGTTAACATTTTTTTTTCTCTGACCAACGGTGATAGAATAATGACAGCAAAGAGGTCTTAAATATGTGACGACGTCGCTCACATACCATATGAGGATTGTTAGATATTTGTACATAATAATTACAAATAGACAGAAGGTTGAGTGGAGGGTAACGCTGCTATAACCTTCAGGGCGGATTATGAGATTCCAGTCTCTGCTTTGAGGGTTATTGAAGCGAAAGATAAATTAAGGTTGGGAAGGAGAGGAAATTTTCCCCTCGGGATCTTTGATATGCTATACAGATGGATCCCAGCTAGGGGATGAGTTTTCTGGGGCAGAAATATATCTGGAAAAGAAGTAAGGAATTGTGTGGAGGAGAAAGTCTTCATCTGCACTCATAGTCAGGCTGCACTCAGAGCCCTTAGCTCACCAAGGACGAGATCTAGTCTTGTTCGGGAGTGTGGAGATGCCCTGGAGTCCCTGGCCAAACGAAGGGAGGTGGAGGTGGGGTTCCTAGCTTTAAAGGTAATGAGATTGCTGACTTGTTAGCTCGTCTCGGATCTGGGACACCTTGCCAGGGACCCAAACCCATTCTTGGAATTACGCAAGGTAGTATGAATAGTACCTTTAATAAATGGGCCTATCAAATACTAGGAGGGAATTGGAGAAGGAATGGAGGATGTAGACAGGCCCACGACTTCTTCAATGAACCTTGTAAATCTAGAACGATGTGGCTGCTGAGCCTTAGTGGAAGGTCCCTGAACCAAATGGTGGGGGTCCTGACAGGCAGGACAGGACTGCAGACTCAGAAGGCATTTGAACTTGATAGGCATAGAAGAGAGTCCTTTATGTCCGGAATGTGAAGAGGGGGAGGAGATCCCTATCCATTTTCTAGGATATTGTGCGGTCCTTGGAAGACTAAGATATAAGATCTTTGGCGCCGAGAAGCTACAAAGGGAAGAGATGAAGGGACTACCATGGGCCAAGATCCTGGCGTTCATCAGGGCGACGGGCAGATTCTAGGAAGAACGAGAGCAGATAGTGGAGAGATGACGGGATGGTAGGGTAGGCAAAAGGGGCCCACGTGTGGCCTAATTGCCAGGCTGATGCCGCCGGATACACACTAGTACTACCATAAGTTGTTCCATTTTTGTTTATGTACACATTCAAAGACAAACTAGAGAAAAATGGAACAAACTAGCTACAATACTACTATGAATAATTAATTACTTTTAGGTTATCAGCAGCAGCCTGTCACATTGCCATTTTGTCGAACTTTACAGTCTGGTACAGTTTTAACGAGATTTTCGGAAACTTCAATTGTTTATTTTATTAATACTGATACAAAAAAATAAAATAAATCACAATCAAATTACGTTACAGGAGCTTTTACATAACTTGAATTATACCTTAGTTTGTAATTTCGTAACGTAGTTTTGCATATTATTGCAGTTGTATATTTATTTTTGAAATGTACTTGTAGACAAACTATTCGTTTTAGACATGTTTTTCATTGGAGTTTTTTTGTTGCTTTTGGTCAAATAAATAAGCTCTTAAAATTACTGCACTCATATTCTGTACATACCCTGTATAAGCAAACATAGTAAAATTTATTAGTATTATTGTCTTTCAGTTTTCTTGAATAAACTAAAATTTTGTCCAATAAAAGTAAAGCGTATGTATATTAATGAAAAAAATTATTTTAATAATTTAATTTATTACCTGTAAGTTTTAACTTCAATAATAGAAAATATATATAGTACATAGTTGACAATTTAAAAACATTTTAATAATTTGTTTTTAAATTGTCAACTATGTACTATATATATTTTCCATTATTGAAGTTAAAACTTACAGGTAATATATTATATTTTCTGTTCGTTGTCTTAGTTAATATTTTTTATGTATCTTTTTATACTCACATATCTTTCTCCTTGATGGAAATTTGTGTCTGCAACGAGAGCAACTCTTTTGACAGTTCGTTTATACATAATCGACTAATATTTAATAAATCAGGTACGCATTTCCCATGACCCTGAAATATATGATACAAATATGAATATGATGCAAAGTCAGTCAGGAGATGTATACAAATATTATTAAAAATTTACCTAAGCAATGCTCTTTCAGTTCTTAGGAAAAGCTTTTTGATAAACATTCTAAAAATTAGGGAAATTAATCTTAACTCGTTTTAAGTATGTAGTGAGCGCATTCGCCAAAACAGAGAACAGCCGTTTGGTATGTAATAAACATGGTTTAAGAAAATGAAGACATTTGCTATCAAGAACACCTTTAGAAAATATTGAAGTTATTAAAATACCGGAGGATTCAAAAAGCTAAATATTTATTTCAATTGTTCAAATCTCTAAAGCTAATTTAAAGTTACGGCGTAAAAAGGAAAAGCAATGTTTCTATTAAATAGCTTAGTATGCCATGACAATTGTCCTTAGCTTCCATAGCAACTGTAAATGTAGATCAACTGTCAAACTATACATTTAATTATCAGTTCAAGTGTAAAGTAAAGTGCAAATATCCATTTCTTAAACCATTTTTATTACATACTGAACGGCTGCCGTGTTTTGACAAATGCACTCCCTGCGTACTTAAACGTGTTAAGATTAATTTCCCTAATTTTTAGGATGTTTATCAAGAAACTTTTACTAAGAACTGAAAGAGCATTGCTTAGGTAAGTTCTTAATAATATTTGAATAAACCTACACACAAAGGTTTAGATGAAATCCACGTTTAAATTTGACTATTCGCTTTTACATAGTAGAAAAACCATGTTTATGTTTAAATAATTCTTTCATTCCTAATAAAAAAGTATAAAAATATTTATTATAAAAAGGTTTGTTTTTTTTCTACACTTCAATAATTGTAGAAAAGCACGGTCAAATTAAAAAATATTAAAATATTAATTATTACAAATATTGTACCACTTGGCATATAGGCATGTTTGTTTCAATCGACTCATAACCACGTATTCTATCACCTCCTACAATTATTGTAACGACTTGCAAGACACCCTGTATAGTTAGAAAACACTTCGCTTGGACCCGTCACTGTTTGTTTTGAGGTGAAAATATTTTAAAAATATATTTAGTTCCTAAAAATACGAAACAATTGAACTATTATTGTTCACTTCATGGATGCTCTTTATGGGCTAAGAAAAATCCAAAATTAAGTTTTCATCCTTTTCCGCCAGCTAGTAGGAACAAAGTTTACTGAACAATAAAATATGGAAACTGCCATTACTTTAGTAATTAGACTAATTTGTGTAATTTAATAATTACTAATGTGTAGTTATGTTTTTCAACAAATTTTTTTCTGATGAAATTCTGCAATAATAGTTATTTATTTCAAATGCGTTAAGTAGGTGTAAAGATAATAGTCTGAGGCTTATGCCGAGGGCTATTACACGCTTAGGGTATTATGACTCACGAGATGTATACCAAACCTTATAT
Source organism: Monochamus alternatus (assembly GCA_037114965.1). Taxonomy (NCBI): domain Eukaryota; kingdom Metazoa; phylum Arthropoda; class Insecta; order Coleoptera; family Cerambycidae; genus Monochamus; species Monochamus alternatus. Next base: position 100,649,376 of record CM073426.1, read on the forward strand.
ACGGCCCATATTTAGAACACTACAGTTGTTGAAATAAGTGTCTCTATAACTGAAATCAAGTAATTTTTGTTGGAGCCGAATTGTCAGTTGTGACGGATGCCTAGCAATAATATGAACATCATGTACGCCATATTTAGTACGCGAAAAACCTCTAGCAATGTGTAACATTTTTTGATGTATAATTGGTGAAAAATTAATCGTAATAATGATAGTACAGACTTTTCCTGAAATTTTTAAAGCGATGGAGGAAGAGAAAGAAAGCCTGTTGCCGTGAAAATCAAAAAATTTTATAACTTATGACTTATTTGTTAAATAGTGTTCTTTAAAAAACGTGAAACGCTACATTGAAAATGTGCTTCTAGCATATTTATTGGAAAAATGTGAGAACTGTAAGCCGTCCTCTTTGTGGTATTATTATTCCAAGGCAACGGTACTTTTGTATCATAACATCGACATTAGTAAATACTATAAGATTAACAACATTCTTAAAAAAAGAAATGATGGTTACAAACCGAAGAAGTCAAGAATATTGACTAGAGAGAAAATTGACACTTTTGTGAGATATAGCTACATTATTTTTTAAATTACGTGGCACTGATTTTTGGCATACGTGGCGCTTGTCGTGGAGAAGAGTTATGTAACATAACAATAGATAATATTCAGGATTTAGATAAAACGTTGCTCGTAATTGTAAAATACTAAAATACAGAGCATATTTAGTGTAATTGATAATTAAAACAAGTCACCAAATTATTTGGATATGTTCAGAAGATATGCATCGCTTCGTCAACAGGGTACTGAGCATAGACGTTTTTCGTATATTATAACAATAATAAATACACCAATCAAGAGGTTGGAAAAAATACGTTGGGCAGATTCCGTAGAAAATAGCTAACTATCTTAAATTCCCAAACCTCAAGGAATATACCGAACATTGTTTTCGGCTACTCTGTTAGCCAACGCTGGAGTCGATATAACTAATATCCTTTAATATTAAGCGTCATAGTGATTAGAAATCAACCACTGTTTCTGAAAACTATTGAATATTCAGTATCCAATAAAGTGAAAATAGCAAAAACAGTTATAGGCACTATACCTTAAATTAGAAGGTGCTCTGAATCTTCCGCAGAATTTTCCAAGAATGCTAGTGTTACTGAAGTTACAAAAAGTAGTTCTGAAGAACAAGTAGAAAATGGACATAAGAAATTCCGTAAATGTACATAATTCATAATTATATTATTAGTATGATTAAATTGTAATTTATTGTTTGTAGTTTCTTATCTTTTTCATAAAATGTGGTACACTAAGTGACATTTTTCTTTAATAAAAATAGAATACGCACCATTAGTTAAAGGAGAGTGAATATTTAATTACAGTAATTACAGTAATTAACGCCCAAGGGCGTTAATAAGGCCTTCGGATGCTAAAGTGACACTTACGGTGGTTAACTTGTATGTTCTTCATTTACTATTTCACTATTTCATTGTTGTCACAAGCAATGCTCTGGACCCCCGCTGTAGCTACGACAGCCATAACCGTATCGAGTTTAACACGCAAACCCATAGCAAGAGCTGGGAACCTTCATTTCCAAACCCCATATTGTCTTTCAACAACATTCCTTGTCTTAATGAGAGATTCATTGAATAGGTTTTCATATTCATTTTGTATATTCTGCAGTGGTGTCATTAAGTAGGGTTTTACAGGATAGCCACTGTCCCCAACAATGAGACTATCTCCATAACCACATTGTTCAAATGATCTACACAGAGCAGAATTACGGAAAATATGGGTATCATGAGCGGACCCTGGCCAACGAGTTACAATGTTCTGTATTTTAAGATTAGCATCTGCAAGTTTTTGAACATTCAACGAAAAGTACTGTTTTCTATTGCGAAATATTTCCGCATTTTCACCTCCTGGTGACTGAATCCTAATGTGTGTACAGTCAATAGCCCCAATAGTTATATTTCATTTAACATTATAGCAACCCATGAAAACAAAACTCAGTGATATATGTAAACTGACGTTTTGGGCACCGCGGTAGCTGAGGAGGCTGGGAGACGACTGCTCGTGGAACAGTCTGGATGGGCTATGTCAGTGTGGGTTCGAATCCCACTGTAGTATTATGGATGTTTGTGCTCGTCGAGAAATGCATAATAAGTCTATAGGCTGTGGTGCTTCTGGGGACACTGTCGGACGGCTCTCAAAAAAAAAACTGACGTTTGTGAAAATCATTGTCAAAAGTATTATTTAAAGAGTGTTCTTAGTGTTAAGAAAAAATGCCAATAACCTCAAACATAAATTTAGTAACAACTACTTATTACAAGATTTGCAACATTTATCAACTACTAAAAAAATTACAATAATTGTTCAAAGTGCATTCCTCCAGCCTCAATACATTTTTGGCATCGACGAACTAGTGTATTAATCACAGCTGCTATTTGAATAGGATTGTTTTTATGTCATCACAAGCATGTCTTATCCTTTGGATCAATTCCTCACGGGTATGTACTGGCGTATCATACACAATTGCTTTTAGATGGCCCCAAACGAAATAATCCAGAGGATTCAGATCTCGCAAGCGCGGAGGCCAAGCCACTGGTCCTTCGCAAGGAATCCACATATTTGGGTAGTTGTTGGGTTGCCGCCCAATCCATCGATGAGGATAATTCTCATCCAACCACTGCCGTACTTGCCTTCCGTAATGTGCAGGTACACCATCTAACTGCATCCAGTTCCCTTGGCGTAAATTTAAGGGGGCATCATCAAGCATGTCAGGGAGAGAGTTTTGCAGAAACTCATGAAATAAATCCCCATTTAAACGAGGAGGCAAAATATGCGGCCCACAGAGGTTGTTACTTTTTTTTATTATTATGCATCCATATAAAAGTACATTTTTTGGACTTAAACCACCTATCCACACATTTACACTAAACTGTTGCTGAAATAAAGATTGTCTGACACATCGAGGATTGACTTCACTCCAAACGTGAATGTTGTGGTAATTCTCAATTTCAGCTTTTGTGAAATTAAATTCGTCGGTCCATAAAACCTTATGCAGAAATTGTGGATTAATTTCTGTTGAATCTAAAACCCATCGACAAAAATTTAAACGTTTTTCAGCATCTCCTGGCAACAAACCTTGAACTCGTTGGAGATGGAAAGCCCTTCGATGATCTTGTTTACGTGCTCTCAGTACTTTTAATTGAGATAAATAGAGTTGCCGAGCTGCTCGGCGTGTGCTTAAAGTTCTATCGATATCAAAAAGAATAAGAATTCACTGATTATTTCTTGGCGGTACATTACGATTATGATCACTGTAGCGGCGCAAACCATATTCCGAAAATCGACGATGTACATCTATAAAAACTTGTGCATTTTTAATTCTTCTATTAGGGAAGCGTGTTCGATACTCTCGAACTGACGCGTTGGAATTTTCGTCACAGAAACCATAAACATAATGTATATCGGCATATTCAGCATTTGTAAACGTTCTTGGCATTTTTTCTCAGCACTAAATATGCTCTTTAAATAATAATTTTGACAACGACTTTCACAAACGTCAGTTTACACAAATCAATGAGTTTTGTTTTCATGGGTTGCTATAACGTTAAATGAAATTTACGCGGCTGGTGCGCTACACTGTCACCAATTTCTTTGAATATCTCAAAAACAAGACCAAACGTCGAAAAAAACAGGAGACGAAAAGGTTTCGAAATTAATCAGGTCAAAGTGGTGTGTAGATGTTTTATTGAAATTAATTATTTGTTTTGTAGTTTTGAAATAAAGTAAGAAGAGGGTAGCATACAAAATACACTTCTAAGAGGGGTAGGTAGTTCAAACTTAAGAAGCTTATGTAAGATCATAAAGAGTGTTTGTGTTCCGAATTTCACTTAAATCGGATAAGTGGTTCAAAAGTTATGAGGGAGAAACGAGAAAAAAATTCCTACTTCAACGCCCTTTATTTCCGAAACGATGAGTTTTAGGAAATAAGTATATATCACAAATGAACATTATTTTAACCTGTTCTATCGATTCCTGAAGTTATCAAGATTAAACATGAATCACTCTGTATACTCACAGTTAAAGTATCATATTACAGTTGTAATGTGATCCAGAATATTTACAAATTGCCTGGGGTACTCAATGCGAAAAAAGGAACAAGGCAAAGAAAACACATTACATTATTAAGTATTTATATTTGTCAGCATATTTATGTTTTCGGGTAAGTTAGCAACAAGAATATCCCTTTGTTATTTTAAATTAACCATTGTAAATGTTTACAAAATACGAGGAACACATCGTGTAGAATTATAAAATGGCTTCTTATCACCGATATGAAAGTTAATAAACAGTACATTATTTTTTATGTAAATGGCCTCCTATAAAAGTAAAACAGTAATTTTACCGAGGTAAATGTGCCGCAAAATAAACACCGACATTAAATACACTCCAAAGCAATTATCTCTTGGTATCACATTCAGCTTATTTTAAATACGGTAGGTATACCGAATATGTAGCTAATTACTACCTGCTAAAATAATAACGAGTTTTCCTGTTTTGGCGGTTACATTCTGATATTAAATTGTTTATTAGTCGAATGGTTTGTTTATGCGCAGTTTCGCAGTATACAGATATGATATTCCTTCAGTACTTGCTAGATTTTGCTAATTTTTAGCCACTTAACAAGTTTTAGAATGCACGTTTCCCCTCACATTTTTTAATTATACAAAATAAACAACACTCAAATAGAACAAAATAGGTAGGTATTAAAGAAGTCAAATTCAATACAATACAATTCAATTTATTATAAAGGGTGTCCTGAAATTAATAGTGCGTAGAGCAAGAGCAGATTCCTAACGACAAACTATTATATTCAGAATGGTGAATTATGACGACGTGCAAAATTACAGGATCGGTCTGCATATTGTTGAAAATTGCCAGTTTCATCTAACCTTGCTGATCTTGTAATTTTGCACTTTGTCATAATTTACCATTCAATAGCTTTTTGAAGTAACATTTTGCTGTATTCTCTGCGGAAAAGGCACTTTACCTGAAACCATAACAGTTTTTACTCATAATCTGAAAATAAAAAAAATTGTTGCCGACCCATTTTAGATTTTGGTGTAACTTTGAAAAACTCTAGGGTCCCAAACAACAAAATTTACACGAGTTTGATTTTTACAAGCGCTTGTTTCCGCCTATTTAAATAAAGACTCTTTAAAATTGCTATTTTTATGCTTTATTAATTTTTGCTGTCAAATTTTTCTGTTTGAAGATATTTGAATGATCAAGACGGAATTCAGAGTGGGAAAAATAGTAGTTTCAGTGTAAATGGAGATAATTGGCTCGGACGATCCCTTTGAATAACAGCAGCGTGCTGAAAATGAGTGTTTTTTAATCATTTTTTGTGAACTTTAATCGACTCTAGTGTCTTAACTGTTGAGAGTTAAAAATTCATACTTCGCGGGAATTAAGTATACATATCATAGACAAAATTCAGCCACAAGTTGACCTGAGTAGCCCACTCTTTATAGAAGAAAACTTTGCTTGAAGTTTAGAAATGTTTAAAAATCCCAATATTCAGGCTATGAAACGAGCGTGTTGACTGCGAGATAAAAATCTGATACTCACAGAATCTACTGTTCTTACCTTCAACTTTAAATGACTATATCACTTGTTTTGTTATTTTCATGTTTAGTGCATGTACGAGCCGTTTTTTTTTTAAAGCAAAAATCTGGAAGTTTTTACTAATGAATTAAAATTACTTACCATCAAAAATAATTATAAATATGAAAAATATTTCAAGTTTTAATAAAGTTATGGATATTTAGGGTGTAAAATTGTTTCTAGAAGTAATTATCATCGAAAATGACAGTAACTGTAAACAATTTTTCAACGAGAAAATTATTTTTTATTCAACTTTTCAAATCGACGGCATCGAATTACAAGAAAATATATAAATTGGAAAATGACAGAAATTAAATCATTAGTAATTTTATTAATACTTATGAACTCGAATTTACTTCTCGAATATACTTATATTGTTAATAATATAATGAATAATTAATAATATTGCTAATTTCTTTTTTTAATTTACGCATATTCGTACTTATTTTTAAATGCAATACAGTCAAATAACGGAAATAAGCTTACCTCTATACGCATGCATAAAAATATATAAAAATTCTATAGATAAGACGGAATTTTTTTAGAAAAAGAAATAAGATAAAAACTACTAGTTATTTAGAAAAAAAAAATTGAGTTGATTTTTGCTGTAAAAAAAACGGCTCGTACATGCACTAAACATGAAAATAACAAAACAAGTGATGTAGTCATTTAAAGTTGAAGGTAAGAACAGTAGATTTTTTTCTCGCAGTCAACACGCTCGTTTCATAGCCTGAATATTGGGATTTTTTAAAATTTCAAAACTTCAAGCAAAGTTTTCTTCTATAAAGAGTGGGCTACTCAGGTCAACTTGTGGCTGAATTTTGTCTATGATATGTATACTTAATTCCCGCGGAGCATAAATTTTTACTCTCAACAGTCAAGACGCTAGCGTCGATTGAAATTCACGAAAAATGACTAAAAAACATTTTCAGCACGCTGCTATTATTCAAAGGGATCGTCCGAGCCAATTATCTTCATTTACACTGAAACTACTATCTTTCCCAATCTGAATTCCGTCTTGATCTTTCAAATATCTTCAAACAGAAAAATTTGACAACAAAAATTAATAAAGCTTAAAAATGGTAATTTTTAAGAGTTTTTATTTAAATAGGCGGAAACAAGCAATTGTAATAATCAAACTCGTGTAAATTTTGTTGTTTGGAACCCTAGAGAAGAGATTTTCAAAGTTACACCAAAATCTAAAATGGGTCGGCTTTGCCAATTAGACGATTTCAAATGGAATGACCCGATTGTAAGGCTTTCACAGCCGGTGCTAACATTTGATACATAGTGATTTTCCGGGTTGTTATGCCCTGACCTCGGTAAATGGTCGCTGCCAGGATCAGAATTACAGTGTACATGCCTAGCATTAGCCGGAATGCTTTTACCTGCCCTAGTTGTTATCGGGCTAGGCGTTGTGGGGACATATCCGCTATCGGAATCTCTTGGCCCGATCATATATTGATTTTGGCTCTTATTGTTGGTATTATTATTATTATTGTTGGCCTAAGGTAAGTTTGTCAATATCGTATTATTTTGCCGTCAGGGATCTACTCTTGCTCTCTGTTGCATTTATTTCTAGACACTCTGTATAAACAACACAAAAATAGAGCCAAATTGATATATATTAAAGAAACAAATTCAATACCGTACACATTTATTATATAGGGTGTCTCGAAATTAATGGTACTTAGAGCAAGAGCAGATTCCTGGCGAAAAAATAATGCAATGTAGCCAAACTTACTTTAATCAACAGTTGATGGTTAAAAAGAAGGGTGTCAAATTTAAAAATTTATTTTCGATATGTGTAAATAACTTTACTACATTTTGGAACGATAAATCAAAATTTTTCTACTAGCTCACTAGTACAGGGCGCCACTTATGACACATCATGCTTTTTTAAAAGAATGTGTCCTCTATTAGTGACGACAAGATTAGAGACAAATTTGAATTTCTCGCTCCCAAAAAACCTCGATCTCCAAAATGTATGCAAATATTTCTATTTGTAACATGTATTTTTTTTAACCATCAGCTTTTGACAAAAGTTAGTTTGACTACATCGTATTATTTTGTTGCCAGGAATCTATTATGTCTCATTAACTTCATGTATACTTTAGAAACAACGGAAAATATTGCCTGAATTTAAACAGTAGTTAATTGTTTTAGAATTGACGCTTGTGTTTTTATGTTTTCATACAGGAAACTAAAAGTAATGAAAATTGGGAAATTTTAGGTTTATCCTTCCTTTTCGAGTCATTAATAAATACAAAATTTAAGTTATTAACATTACAGCAGCGTGAATACGAGCTATGACATTTTCTTGACTAATAACATATTTGCGGTAAACTTAAGAGTCGCGCGCTTGAAATAAACCGATTTTTTACGCTCGGCCCATAACACTTATTTAGATAACGAATAAACATAGCGGTCCAAATAAAAAAACAATCGCAAGACAAAGTTGTTTCCTAAGACTGCTGTGTAATATTTTTTTCAAAATTAGTTTTTAATTATTTAAATTTAATAAGTAAACTGTGCTTTAAATCGTCATATTTACAATTTATTTACTTAAAAATAAAGGCTTAAATCGAAAATTGGTTACACGAGGGAAGTAAGTCTGTCTTTTAGCTTTGCAACGATACCAAAATTATATCGAATTGATAAAAAATACTCAAAATTCTATGCTAAATGCCGAACGTCTACAACTTCAGATACGAATATATTTTAAATGCTGCAACCACGTGTGTTTCACTCAGTGGGATGGGCTTAGAGATTGGTAAATGCGAGCAGGACCGGAGTTCAAAGAAATACATAGTCACTTATAATCTATACGTTCTCAGTTGAGACAGTATTGAATTAATCGATCTTATGGAGTTCGATGCTCATTCTTTTGTTGGCGGTGGTATCTAAACCTTTCTTGTAGAATACATTTTTTCGTTTAGACCAACAGTTCCGGAAATATAAGAAGTTCTACTAGAATTCCTTAGGTATGCAATTTTTTCATTAAAACTATGTCATTTTTTCGTAAGTTCAAAATTGAACAAAATTCTCCGCAAATTAAATACGTATTTTCCATATTAAAATAATAAAGAACATAAAACACTGAAATAAATGTAGTCACTATATTTATTTTATATAAAGTTTACCGGTTCTCATAAATAATATTATAAATATATTAAACACAATCATAATAAGTACAATACAAATGTTTTTCTCATTATGGAAAATATAGATATTTTTAACTCGTCGAATGAATGCGCTGTCCTATTTCTGAAAACGTCTTCTGCATCATCAAGTATGCACACGGCGCACAAAGTTAATTTCTTGAAAAGTGTAATACCGTAAACTGTTTTTAAAAAACTTTTTTATAGTTTTGACTACATTTGCCCGATATAACTACATATCAATAGTAAATAATTAATATAAGTTTGTAATGCACAAATTTGCTGGGTCGACTTTGGAACATTTATTTTTCGAAAAGGCGTTAAGTTATTAAAAATTGATGTGTACCGTGAGAAGTACTGTAGTTTTTTATATAAGCTGTAAAAAAACTACGAACATAAATAAAATCATTGATTTACAAGCGCGCTGTAACGAAAAACGTAATAATTGTCAAATAATGTCCCAAGCATCGATAATTTGATTTTATTTTTATAAAATGCGGCTCTACTAAAAAAGTTGTCCATTTTGGATACTAAAAATGTGCTTCTACAAGATGGTTATATTTTCTTAAAAACAAAACGGCATAATTGCTCGCCGATTTTACTCCACTAAATCTAAATATTCTAAATACGTCCACCGTAAAGTTATTGTAGTGGGAAAGCGTTTTTTACTGTTTATTCATATAGGTACGTGTTGTTTTACTGTTTTATATACTTGCATGTAATTTATAATGTTTCCTAGGTAATTTTACTATCAAGAATATTTTAGCAAACTTTTTACTAAAAACATTATACAATGTTTTGACACTCATATAATATGAGCATAACACAATTCAAAACTGTCAAAACATCTTACTCTCAAGTTTGACATTTGTCGTTACCTTGAAAAATTTAAAAAAGCAAATAATACTTAATTAGTAAACTGCTACCATCATTCGAGAAATGTTAATGTTGCCGTAACTGGTACAGTGGGTAGCGTTTGGCTTTCGCACAGGAGGTTCAGGTTCAATTATTGACACCGGAGAATTTTTGTTTTGCTAGTTCATTCCCAATTCTTTGAAACCAGTAATTTATTATTTATTATTTACGAAACACAAGTATAATGAACATTTTATAGGATAATCGTCGACAAAATTGTATAGTTTTAAGTTGTTTTATTACTACATTCGCGTAAATTACGAAATAAAATTTTCAACGAAAATAGAAAAGGACAATGTGCTTAAAGAAAAATTTTACATTTTGAAATCTTTGAGCGCCCTGTATATTTTATTACATATTTCATTATTGCTCATGGTTTCCCAAAATTGTTTATGAAGAATATATTTTTTATATTCCTTCAGGAATCTTAATTATTTCAATATATATTTACACATAAACTTTATAGAATAAATAAAATAATCAAAATAACATTGATTGCCTTTTTTAATAATTATTTCGCGATATATTCTATCAAATACCTCAAATTTAGACCAGCTTGTCGAAATCGGAAGGCCTTTAAATTGTCGCTTTAGATCATCTAAGTCCACCAACAGACTGTCACCTGCTTCAAGGCTTTCGCGGATAAGTTGTTCATTTTTCTGCAATTCATAATTCACTGTGACCAAGTCCAGCTCGTAGTCGGTTTTACATCTGTGAATCGTCGCTGAAATAAACAGCACATTTAAACACCTCGCACAGTCTTAACACATCAAACATGGTACAAGTTCTGGTGTATTAGAAATATACAGAGTGATTCACAACCTATCTAAAAATATTTGTATTATAGATTCAACATCCTGGGATATAGGTCATTTGAACAAAAAAAAAACAACGAAAACTTGAATTTTACGTACGTTTCGGGTTAATTTCGTAATACCCATCTTAAGGAAATATATATTCTTATGCTAAAAGAGTAAAACAATAAGATATAAAAGACATTTAAAAAAAAAAACAAAAAACATGAACAACATTTAGTTTAAACATACCTAATATCGTATAAGAAATTTTAATTTTTCACAATAATTTTTCCAAAAGAAAGATTATTTTAAATTTATTCAAAAATTTTTTATTATAGTTTGTCTTGCGGTGCGAAATGAAATATCAAATATTTGAACGCGAATTAAGAATGAAAGACGAGCTCATATTTAGGAATGTCAGAAAAAAAAATTCTATTTTTTAGACAAAAAAAAATAAAATGCCGGTGAAAAAAGTAAAAAACATACAAGTAAATTTAAAAGTTTCTTTAAAGAGTATATACAGGCAGCGTAAAAATCTGCAAAAAATCAGTTGTTAATCAAGTCATAATATACATGTGACAAAAAATTTATATCAGTGTTATTATTAATAGAATTAGTATTTCTCTTATTCTGAATCATTTCTAGAATAGAACGTTTTTGTAAGTTATTTTCATTATTGAGAATTTCAATGTTTTCAAATTCAAAATTATGGTTACTTTCAATTGCATGTTTAGCAAGGGCAGTAGAATTTGTGTTTTTAGTAGAAATATTATGTTTATGATTATATATACGTTTATGCAAATATTGTTTTGTTTGACCAATATGAGTTCCATTACAGTCAATTCAGTTTATTTTATAAACAACATTTGACGAGAATTTTTTTGGAATAACCGGTTTAAATTTTGGTTGTCGTATATGGTATATGTGCAATATTTTTGAAACATTCTAACAATTTTCTCAGACAAGGCAGGTACATAAGGTAATAAAATATATTTTTTTGTTTTTATTGTTGGGGTTAATATGGTTATTATTATAAATATTGTGGATTCTGTTTCTCATAATAGGTTCATAAAAATTTTTAGGATAATCATTCAGTTTTAAAACGTTCTTTTTTTTAATATTCTTAGGTCAAATATTATCGGAAAAAGTCAATACCATATAAAAAATTCTTGGCATTTTCATGAATTTGGAAATGGAAATGTATTTTATGAGACTTATTAAATACGTGAAGGTTAATATCTCAACAAAATTTCGAGACTTAATGTTGAAGCGTTTTGATGTTAGGCATTAAAAACTGTTTCTGAGGTTACCCCTTTAACTGAGCGTATCTCCCTTAGGAGCCGCCACTGACAAAAGTTGTAAAGGTTTTCGTAATTTTTCGACTTGTTTTACAAGCTCATAAGTTTTGAATACTTACTACTGCTACACCTTGTATATTGCGATAAATTGCAAAAACTAATTGTTTTTAACGCAATCAAATATCGAAAATTACGTTGACAATAAAAACAAATGCGTAACGTCAGCCGTGACGTAAGACGTCTGAATTCTTGACGCGAGTATATATATCGCCAAGCGCTAGCTATCTCATTTTTTGTATACCTATATAAAAAAAAGTATGAAAAAAATTGGGCGCGTTTTCAGTGTTTCAAATAAGATTTATAAAGTTTAAGTTTTATATGCAACAGGAAAAATTAACCTGGTATAATAATTAACAATAAAATAAAACCTAATAAGAACGGAACAAATAGTATTTATTTCTTTCCTTGGCAATTTCTTTCAATTTTTTGTTCATACTTTTTTTTATATATACAATGAGATACTAGCTATCTCATTTTTTTGTATATATAAAAAAAAGTATGAACAAAAAATTTGGCGCGTTTTCAGTGTTTCAAATAAGATCTATAAAGTTATATGCAACAGGAAAAATTAACCTGGTATAATAATTAACAATAAAATAAAACCTAATAAGAACGGAACAAATAGTATTTATTTCTTTCCTTGGCAATTTCTTTCAATTTTTTGTGTGTATTTTTAAATCATTTTTGAACTGCTCTTTTTGATTTTTTCCTCGCAAAATTGTATTTATAAGAGTCCGCTGTGCATTCTAAATTTTTTTAGAAAAGTTCTGAATCACCCTGTATGTTTCTGTAACTTTCTGTATAAAGTGATTTCCTATTGAATAAAACTTTGTCTTACTATTCTGTGATTATATTTACACAATATCGTTTACGTATATTGTTGAAATGTCATAAAATAAGAACATAATTGCTTTTATAATTAAAGTAATGGAAATAGCTTCAAGTATCACATATAACGTACAGCATTTTTTTGTAGATTACAGTGTACATATCTCTTAGATTTTACCAGCGTCGAGACTTTAAAGCACTAAATATTATTTCTAAAACGAACCTTTTAGGATATTTATCTGGGATGTAGAGTGTCTTAGTTGCTGTTCTAACCCATCATTTTGTTTTTCCAAGATGTGTAATCCAGATTCCAAATTATCTATCTGTTGTACATAGGCATCCAGTTTTTCTTGTAACTTCTCATTATGGTTTATTACACATTCTACTTGTGAACTACAATCTGAAAAAGTAATTAATTAATTATTTCTTTTTCCCAATACGTGCAGAAGAAAAATGTATTATTTTAATCGAAATAGCGTTTGTCCTAGACAATTTTGTGGAAAAATAAGCCTAAAAACGGTATTTAAAATTTCTGTAGTCTGGCTACACCCCCACAAAACGGTCAGCGCCACAGCGTAGACCTGTGACGTCAGACGCCGTTCGCACATGTACACCTAAATACAGCAATAAAGTTGTAAAATAGACTCGTCAAATGAGCACAGAAAGTGCATCTCTCCGGGCAAATGGAGGAAGTATTATGCCATTATGTACAAATACAGCATACAGCGTCTAATAAAAAATTATTTCACCCTGCCAAAAAATGTAGTGTAACGCGATGAAGCGCAACAAAAGGAAGCATTGTTTGTTTGTTAGAACTATTTTAAAGTAAGTTTAATTGGAAATACAGTAAAGTAAACTTACATTTTTCACTGCATTATATTCCCTGTTTTATCTTTAAAACGTAATAAACAGTAGTAAATAGCATTACAAATGTATTAAATTAATTTAAAAAAAAAAAAAGTTAAATATCGTTCTTCATTACTTTTACTTATTATTTTTCGAATTAAAACTAGTAATTTAATGTAAAATCAGATTTTATAATTTTATAAAAACCTAACCATCTATCTGGTATTTACCCAACAGCATTGTTGCCGTAATTGTCCCAAGTGGATTTATATTGCAAACATCTGTATTGTAAAATGAATAAGTAATATTTAACAATACCTATACAGTACACTATGTATCTATGACCCACAAAATGCAAAAAATACAAGAAACAAACGCCTGTTTACATAACTAACACCGTAACCACGGTCCGTAAATGAATAGGTTGCCTCAATTCAACAATCCCAATTCGCATCTTTGTGCAGATTGATTTTCATATTGAGTGCAAGGATACTATGTTTGCTAATTTTTAAGTTATAATGACTTTTTTCGGATATTTATGTAGCATTTCTGGATATATTTATGAACAGTGATAACCTAAATTATAATTTTGCGTTTATTTCGTTTTGTGACTATATATAGAAAATAAGTTTTAAGCTTAAAACATTTTGAAAGTGTATATTATATATCTACTTATTTCTGTACGATTAATTTTTATTAAAATACATTCAAAATGCAATATGGAAAATGCATTTAATATATGTAGTAACTATTGGGTACTCTGTGGTAACACGAAATTACAAATATGTAAAAAAACGTAGGTAATAGGAAAGATAATAATAATTCAGAAAACTTACATCATACGAACAAATAAATAATTTAAACTATTTAAGAAACTACAACTGAGAATAATAAAACTATATACTACACAAAATGTTTGCATTATATTACACTAAATTATAAAAAACGATTTTTAACTAATGTGTTGGTCAGCTTTTTTAGCATTCTCACTGTTACTTTTACAGATGGCTACAGCACAGATAAATACTGGCATCTACATTTAAAACAGAATAATTATGAACAATACCTATTCGAAATATATTATTCATCTTTCTCGTGTACGACAACACTTTTAATTTAAAGTTTTTGTTGCCATTACACAATTTAAAAGAAAAAAATAAGTCCCTAAATGATAATCTAAACCCAAACATTGTCATATATTTTAATTAACATACTTACAGTGATTACAAAATATCCACAATATAAAGTCTATATAGTTTATTGTTGCATAAAAAATCCAAAATCTTCATAAAACACACGAAATATTCTTAAAACCACTGGAATAACCTCGAAACTACCTTAAAACGTTTGACGCATTGACAACTCCGTGCAAAGATCTGACCCCCCCGTAACCAATAATAAGGCAACCTATTTATTTACGGACCGTGCACCGTAACCTGCACCTGTATCCATGGAAGCAAACCGCGCTGAACGGCGTGTAACATCACACCAATGATATCGCGTTTTTGGTCACGTGGTTTTGCTTACATTCCATGGCAATTTATTAATTTTAATTATTATGTAATTATTGCCGTCAGACACAATGTTCTGATCTTTCAATATGTTTGAAAGAATACCCTGTAATACATTTCAAACAAATATAAAATTCATGCAACTTATTATAAGTATAAATATTTGGGGCATAGCCTTTTCTTATTTGATTGTATTGATGTTTTGTGAATGCAGGTTTGCTTCATTTTCCTAATAAATGAAAGTTGAGTAACAGAAATTGATAACAGAATTGTAATAATTTTAAAATAAATAATAATAGCTGAACAAGGTAACTCCTAGGGATTTTAAAAATAGATCAATGTTTAAATGTGTTGCACGAGGAGTGCAATTATAGTCTTTTTAAGTTCAGTATACAATTTTAATAAACATCTCAATAGTTTTGATTTTTTAAACCATCTTCAGGGAACAAAAATCTGAGTTGCGAAGGAACTGAATCAACGTTAAAGTTTCAAATTCCATCAAAATTCAACGGTTCCGTCTAATATCCTTCAAAGTAAATACAAAATAATCTATCAAATTTTCAATAAATCCTAACATTCGAGCATTTAGAAGTCCCTAAAATATTCCAATTTAACCAAATTGAGTAGCGAAGTTATAGTCATATTTGAGTTATTTTTAGTAAAAAAAAATAAGTTTGTTACACAGTTTATATTAAAAATAATTACATGGAAATACAAAGTTAAATGTACTCAAGCCAATCGTAATATCATTCCATTGTTATTTTCTATTTAGTGAACTATATACTAAGGTTATCTTAAACTAAAAGGGATATCTAAATTATTAACTAAAATGTAAATAACAGTTCGAAGAATATTATTTTAAAGGAATATAATGTTCGTTATGCTGGGTAGAAAGAAATATTTCAAGATAAAGGTATCACAGTTACAGCACTGGAATTTAAACTCCTTAAAAATCGAATATAAATGGATCATTATCATTTTTGCAATCTAGGGCAATTCTGTCTCGGTAGCAAATGACATCAATTGGAGCATTCATGTGGGCGATAATTCACCACTATCCTGGCAATTTTATCCCTCACGGTGTCTGTACGAAGACGGGGAAATTATCATTTGTTGATAATGACGAATGTTATTATTACAGATAGTTCCTCTCGCATCTTGCAGAATTCATGAATGTTATCTAAAGATAAAATCGGGAAAAGCACAACGTGTAAGTGCAGCGTTGCGATAAACTTTTAGACTGATTCTTCTGTCGAATTAAAAAAACAAATACATTTCTTCCTATATAAAACGGTTCTGTGGGACTCTATTAATCTTCAAATATTGAACGCGAGACAGGTTTAGACAAATTATTATTGATTATAGTGGGAGTAAAAATATAATCTACCGGACTTAATATTCTCTAGCTTAATGGAACACATTCTTGTAGGAAAATGACCCACGGCAATATACTTCTTTTAAGGATTCTATGGGCATATTTTATTTCCAGCTACGCACAAAAAAACCCTATAGCAAGGTGACAGACTTGTTCATATATAATTGGTAAAATATGGATTTCAAGGGTAATATTATTATAGTAATACAGAAGATATTTTGAGTTGCCGGTAAACTTTACAACAAAACTTATGATGATTTTGTTATATGGTATTCCTTTAAAAACGTGAAAAACTAGTGAAAATGTGCTTCTAACATATTTTTTGGAAAATTGTGATAACTGTAAGTCGTTCTCTTTGTAGTCGTATTATTCCATTTTAAAGACAACGGTACGTTTACATCATAATATCGACTTTAGCAAATATTTAAAATTAATAACATAAAAAGAAAAATTGCTGAACCGAAGAAGTTAAGAATATTGGATTCCGTTTAAAATCACAAACTATCTTAAATTACCAAACCCAAAGGAATATACCTGGCATATTTTTGGCCACCGAAATACCTATACGTAACGCCCTTAGATTTTTTCTTTGGGGGTTTACTTGAAGAACAAGTGTATAAGTCAAGACCCCAAAATTTACAAGAATTACATACAGCTGGAATAACCCGTACTTGTGTGGAAATTACTTCACAGCAAATACGGAATAACAGGTGCATTGCAGAAAATGGTGGCTTGGTAGAAGTTAAAAAAATTTAGTTGTTTCGTATAATGCAATTTTCATTTTTTTTTTGTTTTTTCTTGTTCTGTATAAGCCTAAAGCCTTAACTAAGTCGTTATAAACTATGAATTTTTAAAAATAAATAAGTATCTAGTGTGCAGTTTTAATTCTTCTACAAAATCGTTATTACTTAAAATCTTTCGATAAAATTTGGTACAAGCCCGTTTTGAGGAGCGCTCAATCCAGTGGCGTACACAGATTTTTTCTAAAAATATCAGTGATATGATTTATTAAAATATTGGTTCCAGAAACTGTCATAGTAGGCCTTGGATTTTATATCAATTAGGCCATTTTTGCAGAAAATGTGCAATTTATAAAGCTCTATAATTAAAAATAAATCCATCTTAATCGCACAATTAATGAACTTTTTATAGACTGACCCCAAAACAAAGGGGTTAAAATGTATATGAATCATATACAAAATTTCTTTAGAATAAATTATTTTCTTAATCTAAAATCCTAATGTCATCGTAAGAAAAAACAAGTCCGTCGTCAATTACAAGTTTAGCTAAAGCAGAAGAATCCTTATATCACTCTTGTAAGTACTAATCCTGTCTTTATGACATCTACCTGTTTGATCTATATATTTTTTATTGCAATTAGCACAAGGTATTGAATACACAACGCCACTGCTCTGTAACAAGGCATCTTTATCTTTAGTATTAGAAAAATGGGAAGAAATGGTAGTAACATTTCTAAATGCAAGTTGAATAGAATTCAATTTCGAGACAATTTTTCTAAATCTCTCAAAGTGGAGCTATATAATATGGTAAAAAGAAATATTTGAGTTGATTAACATTAATTGAATTAGTCTGAGAATTATTTGAATTAGGACATGGAGAATTATTAAGATTAGTACGTCGAAACAAAATTTTGGAGATAAATGGAAAGAGGTAACGTAAACGGGTAAAAAAGTAAAAAAATCTATTTATGTCTCCATGAATCAT
Source organism: Monochamus alternatus (assembly GCA_037114965.1). Lineage (NCBI taxonomy): Eukaryota > Metazoa > Arthropoda > Insecta > Coleoptera > Cerambycidae > Monochamus > Monochamus alternatus. Next base: position 100,667,562 of record CM073426.1, read on the forward strand.
TACATACTGGCCATTCTATACAGGGTTAACTATGACTAAGTACAAAAATTTTAACCACGTGCTCAGGGAAGCCTAAAAGACAATAAAAAAATTATTTCGGAATTCTAGCTCGATGTTAAAAAAATGGGGCAAAACCCTCTTTTCCTACGGAAAGTCGGCGCCTATGTCATCAGTCATCGTCCAAGATGGCTACATATGTCAACTAGGCATATGTTATGTGCAATTAGGTACCATGCGGTCGTTTCTCACAACGTTCCAACGTTGCCGAATGTAGAAACAACGAAAGTAAACATTTTTATTAATAATAATACCTGATAGATAACAGTTAATCCGGTTAGCTACAGTATTTTGCATTCGTTTTTCATTCCTTCGTTCCAAACTGCCAAAACTTAATTTTCACTCATTACAGGTCCGTCAGAATTACTCACCACAAAATACACACTTCGCGTAGATGCAGTTAATAAAATTGCCCATTTATTTTAAGAAAATTGATTGAAATAAATACTAACAGAAAACTTCGAATACACCCGCGGCAGTTTTTAATTTATAAAATTTTGTCCGATAACGGTCACTCCACTGCATTGCTCTCAACTCTAGGAAATATCTTCACGTACGTTTAAAGAAAATTGTGGAAAACTACACATGTCCCAATATATCGCAACCATCCATTATTTAATGAATAAAACGTTTAAAACTGAAACTGTCACTAAAAACGGAAAACTAAAATTACAATGTCAACGCCACCGTTCAGTCTTCGGTCCGCCTACACCGAGAACTTAATACTCTTCAGATAAATATTCTTATGGCAATCAATATAATCAATATTATCTTCTTTTATGTACGATCGTGGGTTTCTTCATTCTAGTATTGTTTTGACACTTCCTCCGTGACATGGGGTTACACGCACATAGCACTTGTCAGTCGATATAAACCTATACTGTGTTGTTGGTTGCATTGTTTCTAATACTCTACAAATGTCAAACAGCAGTAGTGGTCAGAAAAGTAATATTACAGAGCACTGTAAACGCCTCGGGAAATTTAAAATAATAATACTATAATATTATTATATGCGAACATGGTCGATTTTTGTGTGGACAATTATTTTGTTAATAAAAATATCTTAGTTTAAACTGTAGTACAGTAGGCATAAATATATGTTTTGTAAAATGTAGATCAGAAAGAATGTAAGAAGAAGAAGAGGTGTGTCAGAGTTGAGTTGTTGTAAAGATAGAAAGTGCGAAATAAAGAAAGTAGTAAAACGTTATTGAGTATTTATTTAATTAACAAAGAAAATATTACTCTAACAATTGTTAATATCGTTACTATTATTAGTTTTCAGTATTTGCTTTTCGCACATTCAAATTCGTGTAATCGCGGAAATTACGGATATGGTACTAATTTATGGGAAGTGCGACGAAAGTGCATATCGTGCAGCAGCAGAATATCAAATACGTTTTCCAAATAGACAGAATATGTCAAATCCTTGTACATTTGTACGAATTGTACAACGTCCACGAATGTTGTTTTACACGTGCTGGAGTTTTAAATACGTATGTACCTACCTAACTTGAAAATAAAAAAGAACCAATTTCATACTTTTTAAAATTCCTTGAAACTTCTTTTTTACTTAGTGACATAAAAATAGAGTATTTTTAAACTACAATAGATATACTTACAGAAAAAAAAGTATTTTTTTATTTATGAAATGGTCGAGGGAAACCAAGAGGTCCCCAGCAAGTACAACAATTTTTACAACGACAAGTTATAATGTAAACAAGTTAGAAAACAGAAAACAATTTAACTTTCTTGAAATCTCCAAATATCAGTTCTGGAAGTATCAGTAAGGTAGGTTTTACTCTCAGTGCTACCATATCGTGTTTCTCATTACATAATCTAACATTTTATAAACAAAAATTTTTCTTTAACAGCGCCGTAAATCGTTACACGTGGCAACGCGGTGCTCTGTCACTACCATTGACAACTTTGACTTTGACAGAATATACCTAACCTCGCAGCTGACAGGCGGCATAGTCGCCGAGAAATTAGGGGTTAATAAGGTTTTGAAAAAAATTTGTTTTCGCTTTATGAATAAGTTTGGAATTTTTTTGAAGGGTGATTCCGTTAATTCTGAATTTTCCCTATCCCCTCTTAAAATATTTGTACTAAGTCATAGTTAACCCTGTATACATTTAAAAAAAATTAAATGACGCAGTTTTAATGTGCAGGATAAAAGAGGATGATTTTTGGAAATTAAATTACTATTAGAATATTGCATAGCAATTTTTTGCTATGTAAAATGTATTATTATCTGACAAAATGTTAGATAATGGATGAAAGTAAGATACAAATTCTATTTAATGTACATTAGATAACAAGGTATGTAGACTCCGCTATAATTTGTAGTTTATGGGCACTTTGCTCGAATTCATTAAGACTTCATACAGGCACAGGCGTCAAAATCATAATTTATTCCTTTAGTTAAAATAATTAGTTCGTTTCTAAAACTTACCCATACATTTGTACTTCAGGCCCATCTCGGGAAAACTTCGCAACTTCCTAACAAGCTTTTCATGCTTACGGAACATAATTTCATTATCAATTTGTAATTGCCTGTTTTGCTTAACGAGAGTGTTTAATGTTTCTTGTAAAGTTCGTTCCTGCGCCCTACCGATTTCTATTTGGTGAATCCACATGTCGTTCGCCAAGGCGCTGGTCCTTCTTTCAGCTTCTCGCTGAAGTTTCGAATGTTGTGAAAGGGTTTCGACTGAAATTACATAATGCAGTAAAAGTTGGCAGACACGTGCCTAAAACCTTACTCAGTTCTTTCTGGCAATTCGGGTCTTTTATGTATCTACCAAGGATTTGTATTAAATGGTTCTCACTCTCGCGGAATCGGCTAGCAAGTTCTTGAACTGATTGTAAACCGTTTGCTAATGTTACATTTAATGTAGACTTCCCAAAGTTTCTGTAAGGAATGAGTTTAAATAAGTTCTTCGAAACTGAAGCTAATGAGAATGTAGCATTTCGATTTTTGGGGAGTTTATTTATTTATTTATTTATTTATTTAAACATTTAGGGACACAAACCCATAAACAGCATCCACAGATAAACATAACCTAACATCGTATCATACTTAAACAATTTTATTACCTTAAAAATAACTTTTTTATTTAAATTTTAGTGATATAACAGAAATCATAAAAAAATCCATATCAGAACAAAAATTATTAGACGAACGCATCATTCTACAAATGGGTGAATTGGTCGTATAATTAGTTCTTCTAAAAGGTAAATTAAATAGCTCATGATGTCTTAACAAGTGATTAGGTACATTAAAGTTTATTACGAATAAGAGATCAGGGTAGTTAATATTATAATTTAATATTTTATGTAAAATTAATGTCATTTATAACTCGACGTTTCTCAAGAGATATAAGATTAAAATGTTTTCTAGCATCATTATAATTACTATTTAAAATGGTGAAATTAATTTTAAAAGATAAAAATCTGATAAATTTAATCTGTAAACTCTCCAAACGGTTAATGTAAACATTGTACTGGGGATTCCAAACTGATGAAGCAAAATTTAATTTACTAAATACATATGCATAGTATAGCTGAATAATTGGATTAATATGATGAAAATCTTTACATTTACGAAGTATGAAGCCTAACATTTTTGATGCGCTAGAGATAATCGAATGATCACAAAAAACTAACATGGAATCAAACAGAACACCGAGATCTCTTATCATATTGACTCTGTTCAAATTTGAATCAGAAACATTATAATCATATACAAGAGGGTTAATATTACGGCTAAACGAAATAGTGTAACATTTGGAAAAATTCAAAAACAGGGAATGCTCCTCACAGTAGCTATAAAGGTTGTTTATGTCAGATTGTAAAAGCAGGCAATCGTGTATAGATTCGATTCTAGAGTAAACTTTAAGATCGTCAGCGTACAGCAGAAATTTGCAGTGTCTAAAACAATTTTCTATATTATTTATATAAATAATAAATAGTAATGGCCCCAGATGGGAACGCTGCGGGACACCTGAGGACGTTCTAAATAATGTAGACCTGCAATTATTTACCACCACAAACTGAGATCTATTTTTATATAGGATTCAATCCATCGCAAAAGTGTTCCATGCACACCGACATCAGCAAGTCTAATTAAGAGAATATCATGATTTATCTTATTAAATGCCTTACTGAAATCGGTGTAAATAGTGTCCACCTGACAAAAGTCGTCCAAGCTACTGTGAAGATACTACGAGTAGATTAATAAGTTAGTCTCAATTGATTTATTTTTTAAAAAACCATGTTGCTCCGGAATAATGAGGCTTTTAGTTAAATTAACACATTCACTGCCAGGGCGGACACCGGTGTCCGCCATGTTAAGTAGATATTATTTACCAGAAACCGCCTATTTTTGTGAATGATTTCGTTAATAATTATGCTTTTTGACTCTTTAGAATAGCCTACTGACTCTGGTTTATTAATAAAAAGCTTTGTTTAAATTGTATGAACTGTGTCCGCCATTGTGACCGCTGTGGCGTGTAAAAAAGTTTTTAAAACAGCTATACTCTAGGCGCCAGGGCGGACACATTTGTTTTTTAAATGAATATTATAACATTTTGAATAACTGAAACTTTATTGTTTTATTTACAAAAACATAGTGAGTACATAATTACCAATCATATCACAATCACTATCCGATTCCGCGTTACTATTGGTTTCCACGAGGGACATAATATGTTTTGTTCTGCTGTTCATTGTCACGCTTACATCGACCATTCCGAAAATTTGTTGCAAAATATCATTAACGAAGTGTCTAGTACGCTAATTTACTCAATAGTGACGACGCAAAGACGTTTGGCGCGCGATGCTGACTGGAAAGAACACAAGTCACGACAACAACCGAGCGTGTCCGCTGATATATTTGTGCCCGCTAATATGTCAGCTGTGGCGTGGTAAAATATAATATTTATGTCCGCCCTGGCGTGGTGAAATGGAAAAATCTATTTTTTTCCTAGTGCACCAGAGCAGACACCGGTGTCCGCTGAGCCGCTCTTATGGGTGGAGTGCTAAGAAAGTTTTATGAAAACTGGCTTGGCAGTGAATGTGTTAAATAAATAATCATAAATAATCCGCTCGAACAATTTTGCAAAAACTGATAATTTGCTTATAGGTCGGTAATTATCAATTAAATTCCTGTTACCTGACTTGAATATGGGAACTGCAGCTATTTTCTAGACACATGGAAATTTATCTGAAGAAAGAGACTGATTATAAAGCAAGGTGAGGAGAATGCATAGGGTGGAACAACATTTTTTTAAAAATATACTAGGTATGTCATCAGGACCAGAACCCTTCGTTGGGTCCACATTTTCCAAAGCAAGCAATACTTCCTCCTCAAACAAATATATGGAACTCAACCAATTTTGTGGATATGAGTTAATGGATTGTGAATTGTCTCTGATAGATCATTATGAACAAAAACACTTTCAAAAAATGTAGATAAAAGATTACAAATTTCTTGTGACTGCTTAGCTACAGTATCGCCTAAATATATTTCAAATAGAATTTTACAATTTTGTTTTTTATTATTAATAATGTGCCAGAAACGCTTAGGATTTAATTGTATTTCATTTTCCATATTTGCAATATAATTATTATAATCAATCTTTATAGAAACTTTTGCTCGTGATCTTAAGGATTTAAATATATTGTAATCGTTCAAATTCAAAAATCGTTTCCACTTTCTGTGCGATTTGTGTTTATCTTTTAGAATTTTTATGGTTTGATATGAAAAGTAAGAGGGATATTTTTTATTTATAGATCTTTGAGGTACAAATTGATTTTTAAACCTTTTTAAAATACTGTAAAATGTTTCTACATTTTTGCTTACATCATCATTAATCAAAATTTCCCTCCATTCAGTGTTAGCAATCGCATTGTTAATCTGTTGGTAATCAACGTTCTTAAAATTATAAAAAACAAGTTTATTTAGCTGTAGCTTTTTAACGCGGCAAATATCAAATATATATTCTACGGATGGGTGAAACTTATCTTCAGGGGTAACAAGTGGATTAGAGGAACGTACTACATGCTTTATTTTATGTTTGTTGTAAAAAATTAAATCGAGCATATTATCACTGTCATTTAAAATATGATTAAATTGCATAAACTCGCCAAAAGAAAGTGTATCCAATAAGTCTGAGCTCCTGTTATCGAAAGCATAAGGTTCAAAAAATCCTAATTGCTCATTACAAACCCATTTTACTGAAGGCAAATTAAAATCCCCCTAAATCAGAACATGGTCATTTATATCATTTTTAATTGACATCAATTTAGTGGTAAAACTGGACAAAACATAATCATCCTTGGGGGGAATGTAAACACAACAAAGATACACTTTCACATTATCAATTTTAAAATGCACCCACAAATCCTCTGCATCACTTTGAAATTTTTCAATTAGAATTCCATGGAGGCTATTTTTTAGGACAATCATCACTCCACTACCGTCGGATTTTTTTGAAGCACTAGATTCACGATCTCGACGAAAAATTGAATAATTATTGAGATTCACAGTCTCGTGATCGAAAATATTACAATTCAACCAAGATTCAGTTACACAAATAATATCCAAATTGCTAGCAGACACTTATTTTGAAATCAGTTAATTTAGACCGTAAACCTCGGACATTTTGAACTAAAACAGTGAAAGCCATTTTAAACATAATAAACTATAAATTCGCATAAAATTATAATGCATTATTATTATTATTGGAGCTTATTTAATGCATCCATGCTTGAAATATTAATGATTCTTGAAGTATCAGTTTTTCTGACAAGAATATTACCATTTTGTATCCATACATATTTATAACCCTTAGAAACTGCAACCGAACGGGTCTCTTTATGTATTTGCTTATTTAAGGGAGATAAATTTTCATTAACAAAAAATGAGTTTGATATTCCATCAATTCTCAGACCACCCTTAAATCCAGATTGGCGCTCAGAATTTCTTTTAGCCTTAGAAGTAGCATACAATTGTTTCTTACAATACCTGGACATAAACTTGATTACAATATTTTTAGGCTTATCCTTAACAACTGTTGGTACTCTTACAATTGAGTCAACCATGTTCTTATCTGCCTTAAAATGTATGTAATTTCCCACTGAATCTAATATACTGAATAAATTTTTATTTTTTTTTTCTCCGGAATATTCTGAATTTCCAAATTATTTAATCGTGAATGCTGTTCCATACTATTTATTTTATTATTTAGATTTACAATTTCAGACTTGAGTTGCTCATTATCCAATTTTAATTGATCTGTAATGCGGAAATAATTATCCATTTTCTTCAATTTATTATCGAAATCTGTTATTTTATCGGAACAAGACATTACCGATTCGCGGAGATTTCGAATTTCTAATTTTATCTCTCTCATAAAATCTGAGAGGTATTGAGGAATTTCGACTTGACTGAATTCAGCGGCATCAGATTGTGAGTAGAGAGATGCGGATTTCGGTTTCACTATCTTCTACATTATCCATGACAGGTGGCGGTGCCTTAGCACAGCATGCGGCGCACGCCCATCTTCCTCCTGGCATGGACTTCATAGTTGACAGCTGAGACTTGGAAATTTCACAGCATTTTAAATTAGCGTGATAAAAAAGCCCACAAAAACTGCTACATTGAAGTACTGGCGATTGGCTGTTTATGCCTCGTGTACATTCACTGCAAATTTTACTCATTTTATAAGCAATTTGTATACCTCTGTAGACGTAAAGATGTAAAATTTTACAATTTGCAGGTAATAACACTAGACTGCACGTTAATAAATCTTTCAAAATACTCTTCAACCACAGTTCAAACAAAAATAATTCAGGAACAGAAAAACCCGATGCTACTCGTTCGACAACTCGACGACATATCTTGCGGTTTACTAGGTGGTCAAGGAAACAGTGACCTTACAGCAACCATACACAGTAAAAAATAACATTGAGTAAATCCAAACTCATTTATGAGTGAATTAATTTGGTGTTGAATTTTGAGTAAATTTAACAATAACAAAGAAATGAGTATCTACACAATATTTTATTAGAGAAACCAAAATATATGTGAGTAAAAATAACACTAACCATTGTAGATATTACACATTGTTTAGTAAGTAGAACGGGGAAGAAAAAGTTGGGTACGAGCAGGTATCGACGCGAAGTTGTGGTTTTTAACACGCTTATATTAGCTTCACCTGTATGTATGTATGTATGTATGTATGTAACGGAATCTTTCAGCGTAATTTTCACCAATTTCAAGAAGTCTGATCAGCTTGAAAATTTGCACAGGGGTCAAGGACTGATGACAATACAATTATTTAATAACTTTGTTCTAATGTCCTGACTAGGATCATCAGAATAAAAACTATTTAGATTACTTTGCAGGTTAAGTGTATACAATCCATCAGTGTTGTTTCCAAGCAGGCAAGGCAGGGGCAGGGGACTGTAATAGATTCGTGCTCTTGCTTTTCACGTATAGATGGCGACCTGACAGAATTAGTTTTCGGTTTTCGCCTAATTTTAAATTAAAAATTTTTATAAATAAATAAAAATTTGATAATTTATAACAAAATTCAAATAAACATTTTGATTTAAAAAATTTCGAAAAAATACAGAATTCAAAATTAAAAAAAAAATTCTAAATATAAAATTTTGGAGTTTAAAAAAGTTTTGAAATACAAAATTTTGTAAATAATTTTGGATTGTGGAATTACATGATAAAATCAAATTTAAAAAATTTTAGAAATAAATAAAAATTTGATAATTTATAAAAAAATTCAAATAAAAATTTTTGGAAAAAATTTTCAATTGAAAAATTTTAAAATCCAAAAATTTAGAAAAAATTTCGAAAAAGACATTGAATTTTAAAATTTTGAAGAGCGTAAATTTTCAAATTCAAAGAAATTTTGATTTGAAAATTTTGGCAAGAATTTTGAAGAAAGTTTTGAATCTAAAATTTTGTAAAATTAGAAAGAAAAAAAAAAGATTTTGATACGAGAACGTTGACAAAAATTTTAATTTGCATATTTTATAGAAACAAACAAAAATGAAAAATGAAACTATAACACAAAGAAAGAGGAGACTGGAGAAAAAAAAATGTATAGAAAAACTATATGAAATGGAAAGGTTACGTAAACATGAATGAAATGAATTTAGATTTATTGTCAAATATAAGATATTTTAAAAATTAAGGCTCTTAATTATAATTACTTTTGTTATTGTTTTGAGACTAAAAATTAAGAAAATAAATTATAGTTTAAAAAAACTAAAAAAACACGCTTTAATAGTAAACCGAACTTTTGTTACAGCAATAGAAAATTCCGACAATCAATTACGACTAATTAATTGGGAATAAGATTAAATTAGAAATTAAATTATTAATAAAATAATTCAATTATAGTAAAAAAAAGCGTGGGGTGCTTGATATTAAATGTTACCATTATTTCAGTAGTGCAGCTATTTATAAAAATAGTCATTATGAAAATATAGTAAATTGCACCCCACGCTTTTTTTTTACTATAATTGAATTATTTTATTAATAATTTAATTTCTAATTTAATCTTATTCCCAATTAATTAGTCGTAATTGATTGTCGGAATTTTCTATTGCTGTAACAAACTCTTGATACTTCAAAATTATTTTCTACTTTTTAGTTCGGTTTACTATTAAAGCGTGTTTTTTTAGTTTTTTTAAACTATAATTTTTCTATGTATGATACAAGTCAGTCTTGTCTGTGAACGCTAATCATAATTATTTTTGTATCTAGAACGCGAATTTTTTTTCAATATTTTTCGAAAACTGCAGTGAAATAAGAAAAATCTGTTATGTACAATAGTTTAATTTATATTTAAAATCGTTTGAACTGTGTTTGAATCAAGATGGTTTAGGCGCGATGACTATCATAAGGATAGCAATCTAATAAACAATAAAAATTAGTTGTTTGAAAAAGTTTTGTCAGAATTATATATTGTAATTCAAATTCTGAGAGAGTTTAATTAAAATTTAGCTTGGAAAGTGAAGTCGATAATTTACCAGTGGAACTATTTGAAATGGCACAAAGTGCTGTTTTACAATTAATCCCCATAAAAATAATCGAGACAGTACGAGGTTGCCTACAACGAATTCAAAGGGTGGTGTAATTCGTAGAAAATTTAAAAAGTGCCCGAAGCGGTACTACTGGCATATCTCGAAGATAAAATTAAACCATCGACGTTATGGGCAGTATTCTATTTTAAAAAATACACTGAATGCCAAAGAAAATAATTTAATATCAGCACTTTCAATTTACATGCAGTACAAAATTGACAAATTATTTTGACATTTGTTTTATGTTCTAGAATGAAATGAAACAGCGTTCCAAAATATAAAAGTATTTCGTAGTTACACGACAAAAAGAAATCACTTTTTCAACTGAAAATTTAACGAAAATGTCGAATTTTGATGACAGTTTTCGAAAATGCATAGGAAGTAATATACATAATATTCAATTATTCTATTCTTTACATCTGTGGCATACGGGAAGATGCGTCTGTTTCTCATTTGAACATTTTTACTTTTCTTGAGATTTTTAAGAAAAACAAATTAATTTCTGAACATACGTTGATTCATTATAAAAAACTTGTTAATTCTAAGAGGTCATATTTCTAGTAAAAAAGTAGATTCAAGTGGATTTTTGCAAATATACGAAATTGAGTATATACCTATCCAAGGAAAGACAAATTTAAAAACACTATTTATTTTTAAAAATAATATATTTTTAAATTAGGTATTAAATTTCAGGCAAGTAAAGAAATATTATTTTATTAGAACCTTTGCTGGCAATACGACCAATGACTAGGGTTTCCGCGAAATGACTCATTACATCTAATGACTACGACATATAGCTACTACATATTCGAATATAAATAAGCAACAGTTATCTAATTTACATCTTAAGATGGATCTATTCTGAATACCAAATTGGATCCTTGTAGTACAAATAATTCAAGGGATTTTAAAAAATCGTTTTATTTGGTACTCTGGTTTTCTTTAGCGAGCGTTCAATAGAAATTCCATTTCCGATATTTTGTTGTAGCATTAGCTTCCGCTTTTGTATTTTATTGGTATTCTATTAACAATACAAAATTGGGACTGAATAAAGCATTTTTACTTGCTAAGGAAGGAAGTTGGAAACTGGAATTCTGATTCTGGATTCTTTGTAATAATAACCTATCCTAAAATAAGAATTTATACTTACATAAATGATGTTGGCGCACAATTAATGTTTTTCGAATTACTGGTAACGGTTAAATCTTTATATGAATCTACGTGATAAATTCTTGAGTTTTGTTTCGTTTCGATAATATTCCCTTTGCTGCTTTGGCTGGTTAAATCATGCTCGGATTTCTTTTTTACATTTTCAGACGACTGTTTCTTTATAAGTTTTCTGAAAAAGTGTCCCTTCGTTTTCGTGGTTGACTGAACCGAATGCTAAAAGCATTACGTATAAAATATTTACGGGTATGAAGAAAAGATTAAATACTTCTGAATCTGTAGCGTGCAAAGTGTCTTCAGTGCTCTTTTTGCTCAAAGAATTTCCAACATCATTATCTACAGAATTCCTTATACCATCTCCATCTACATCAAATTCCTCGGTGTGCAATCCTAAAGAAGAATTGCTAGTTATGTACTCCAAATTCTGAGATGAAACGTTCATAGGGTCTACCAAAGTTTCAGATTTCTTCTTCTTTTTATTTCGACGAAACGCTGACAATAGATTTGAGGACTTCCTCGATTTGATATTGGAAGCGCTAGAAACATTACTTGCAACCTCCTTCTGTTGGCAATTTGGAATGCTAGTCTTAGAAGTAATATTAATTTCGCCAGATTTAGTTTTTTCTTTTACTTTTCTATTCTGTATAGAAAACTATAATGTAAAAATTCTGCTTTTGATACATGTTGTGTAGTACTTTTAATTGAATGCGCAGGAAGAATAACTTTAAAAACTATCATCTTTAATATTTAAAATTTTTTATTAATGATACTGGAATACACATTAATGACAATATAACTAATATAAGAAAATAATGATTTTGAATTTATTAGTTGTAGATAATATAAAATTTCGAAAAGTATAAGCAGATAGTCAAAATAAAATATCCAATTAAATTGTTGGGTTGTCAATATATTGAATAATTTTATAAAAACGTAGTCAACAATACTTACATTTCCTTTAAATTTATCTTCGTCCATATTTACAGAAAATCTTTAAATTCTATTAAAATTACTGAAATTGACAGAATGTCAAAATATTTAATTTGATGGTTAATTCAAAGATTACTAGAAATTGTAATATTAAAGCTTATTCACAGTAATTATTATTATTAAATTATTAAGTTAATAATAAAATGGCGCTAAAAAGAATAGAAATAATTGCTTCTGTTACTTCAAGGTAAAAGTGGGCATAAATAAGACAAATTAATATTAATCAGAAACATAATAATATATTATGTTATTGAAAATTGACCTGCCTACACCTACGTTTCTTTCGCATGTGCCACTTCCGACTGAATTGTTTGCGTAACAATAATATGTCCTAGCCGTGTCTACGCTGGAATCAAGGTACAGATAACTTCGAAGTCCATCGGATTCTATATTTGGCCATTCAGTAAATCTTTTATCGGACTCCCTTTCTCTCCAAGTGAACGTATCTTCTTGAGGATTGGCACCGACTATGCAAAGCAGCGCTAGACGGGAATCTTTCACCACCATTGATATTGAACATTCTGGAGCATCTAATAAGGAAGACAATATTTTCTTCAATGCGTAAAATATTTTCTTATAAAAAATATAAGGGCTTACATTGAATATTAAAGTATGCTGTGGCAAATTTGGTTCCATGTTTGTTCAGCGCTTCACACATATATCCGCCGGTATCTGATCTCTTCATTGGTCCTAAGACTAAGACTTCATTATTGGATATTAGTTCAGACGTGGCGCTATTCCTCCATCTATATGTTGGAATAGGACGGCCATCGCCATGGCATTTAACAGGGCTTGGGGCCTGGTGTTCAATAACGTTAATGTATTTATTGGAAACCTGAACGCGTTCCGGAGGATCTAAAACAATTTTTTGAAGTTATTTTTATTCTTTTTCCAGGAAACTACCATATACAATCATAATGTTATGAAGAGCCTAATAAAGACAGAAAATCGAAAAAAAAAATTAATCGACTTTGCAAAAGATGAACAGATCATCTCATAACAATCGGTAGTACAACGCTTCTGGTACTCTACAAATTTTCTGATAACGCTTACGAGTATTGAAGCTATGTAGAAGTCCAGCATATTCGGTACTGAAGTGATAGAATTTTTTTCTAATCACAAACTTCTTGCTTACAATTTAAAATGTATGCATTTTGTATATTCTTTGAGGTTGTAGTTTTAAGGTATTCATTAACCGTTTTGTTCTATCGTAAAATTTATTCATCGTGCCCTCGTAAAGCAAATTCAAAAGTTCCGCAAAATTTTATACAGTAAATAATATTGAATAAAACATAAAAAACATACCTATTTTTTTGTCACCTTTTGCTTATGTTCTTGAACGCAAAAAGGAAAATAATGATGGATGAAGAAGAGAGAGAAGAGAAGCCGAGTAGCGTACATCTGTTCCAGATGCAGTCGACGGCGGGCTCGCCTGCATAGGAAAACGGGCCCGAACGATGTTCGACTTATTACGCAGGTCACGTACTAAACGGTAATTTGATCTGCCAACTTTTCAGCTGTGCCGAGTGTGGCGATTACAGCCTATCTGATGTTAGCACTGATTGTTGCGGTTGATATTTATTATAAAATTCTCATGAATTCCCATCGATTACACCGGGTGTTCATACAAACTCTAATTTAATTATTATTTGTTTCTGCTATTATTTAGCCTTAATCAGCTCTGCAGCACTTGTCATTGAGTAGACATTAAAAACAACGTCAATTATGTGGAAACTTAATATGTTAATTGCATACTTTTACAAAATAATGTAATCACATATTACAATAAATAAGTACTAAAAATATTTAAATTTGACAATGTCGCGTCAGGCCGATAACGAGTTAAATTGCCGCCAGCGGTTAGTTAGAGTCTGAAAAGGGGGTTTAAATAATGGTTAGAATATATTTTTTTTCGGCGTAAATATGCATTTAAAAATTTTTAATCTTGTTTAATTTGTATTATACTTATTTTTCCCTACCTTTGCTTAAAATTAATGACATTATGACTGAATCATACTGTATTTAAAGATTTTATAATACACCTTTTATATTTTTGGCATATGAATTATCATTGCTCATCTGTTCAAAACTGAAAATGTGATGTGTGATATACAATAAGAATGTTTTTGTCTTTAAACAGAATACAGGTATGAGTACGTGGTATAGACAAGCTACATCTAGTGGCCATTCGCTACTCCATGCTGGACTGAAGAACCACGGATACAGAGCGTATGTACATAGCAGTACATACTTTTGAAAGCTATCGAGCTCTACCGCGTTCGGCGGGAACGATATTTTGCAAACCCAAGAAACAACTACTCTGCGTGGCAAATCCACGACCATCATTGAATTGCACCTGAAAAACCTGTAGTAAACAGCTAATGTCATCAGCCCACCACTTCTCATTAGTATGTCATAGATGATCATCGCGGTGTAGACAAACTGCATTCCTTACTTATGACATACTGATGAGAGCTAATAAGATCGAAACTGGTATATGACTGGTGGGCTGCTGACGAGTGACTTTAGCTGTTTGCTATAGATTCCTTTTCAATAATTAATATAGCTTTCCGCTTAGTGAAATTTTGAATGCATACATTTGCCGTACGACTTTGGAACTGATTTTTGCTATAACACAAATAAATCAAGGTCCCGCCAATTTGCTGTTTCAAATTTATCTTATAGAATATGTTTTCAATGTTATTTTGAATGAAAATAAATGTTTTTCTGTAGTAGTTGCCATTTACTATTTTTGTTTTAGAATTGATCATATCACTACATAATAACTATATTACAGTATATATATATACAGGGTGAATCTTAAATAAGTACAAATATTTTAACCAACAGTATAGTTTGGTGTGTAGAACACATAATTAATAGTTTTTTTACAAACAAATCAGTAATAAAAAAGTGAAATTTTAAATAAATTTCGTAATTTTTCAGCAGAAAACTTGTTGAGGACCGCTGGCCTAGACATACCCTTTCATACTTTTATAAGTCATAGTGCTGCAGACTGAACGTGTGGTTCACAGTGTTGCCAGTGTTACACAAATGTCTTTGCTTCAAGGGAGTTTTAAAATGTTGTCCTTATGGACGCAAAATTTGCGAATATTCGCTCGAATTATTTGATGGTGGGAAAAAATCTCAACTTTTAGCGAATTTCGTCAACTGTAACATTTTATATTATTTTTATTATCAAACTGTCATTGACTGTCATGACAGATTATCGGAAGCCCAAGTTAAACTTGCTAACCCCACATAATGCATGAAAATAGCAATAATAAAATTTGCTAAAAGTTGACACTTTTCCATTTTAAATAAAAAACGCGTGCATTTTCGCGAATTTCGTGTTCATGAAGACAAGGCATAACTAGAATTTTTAGACATGTCAAAGAATGGCTGTTTATAAAAAATGTGTATGGCCACCTCCTCCCCTCATTGCCATACCTATACCTCACCAATAAAGTACGTCTATGTACAAACATGAAACTGAAAACATAAAACAGGTTCTCTACTCACAGATCCAGAATGTGATCTATAATCATTTTTTCTACACTCCAACTGATTTCTCACAAGACTAATATCATTATCACTGAACTCATCACTGCACTCCACTGTTACTGCACTCCACTGTCACTGCACTGCACTGTCACTGCACTCCACTGTCACTGCACTCCACTGTCACTACATTCCACTGTCACTACACTCCACTGTCACTATCACTGCACTTCACTAAGAATGCACATCACTGTCACTGCACTGTCAGTATCACCGGTATTATAGCAGATGTTCGAAATGACCACCATTGCTTTCTAAGCATGCTCTTGCTCTTCTTATCATCGACTCACGTACATTTTGAAAAATTGTAATATTTCTTCTTATCATATCTCCTGCGTTATCTATACGAACTCGCAGTTGCTCCAAAGTGTTAACAGGTTCTGAATAAACTAGTTGTTTCATATGTCCCCATAGGTAGAAGTCACATGGGTTCAAATCTGGTGATCTTGGCGGCCAAGGTATAGGTCCATATCTTCCTATCCATTTATCCCTATAATTATTATTCAACCAGTCTGATACAATTCGAGCACTGTGAGGGGGAGCACCGTCATGTTGAATCCACATTTGTTGCCTCACAGCAAGAGGTACATTTTCCAACAAATCTTCCAAGTTATTATCAAGAAGTTCAAGGTACATTTGACCTGTTAGTCTTCTTGGCAATACATGGGGTCCTATCAATGTATTATCTACAATTCCTGCCCAAATATTTAATGAAAATTGTTGCTGATAATGAGTTTCCCTGATGGCATTTGGATTTTCATCAGCCCAAATATGAGTGTTATGGGCGTTACACATCCCCTCTCTCGTAAATCCCGCTTCATCTGTCCATAAAATATATCTCAAAAAGTCCTCCTCTAACTCACACTTCCTCAGAATCCATTCACAAAATTCTCTTCGCCTGGGTAAATCGTCTGGTAGTAAGGCTTGCACCTTTTGTACATGATATGGATGAAGTCCTTGCATGTGCAAAGTTCTTAGTACCGTTCTCTGGGATACATGAAATTCATGAGATAATCTTCTAGATGATGTGCCCGGATTCTCCTCTACTGCATTTAAAATTTGTGGCTCAACGTTTCTCACTCTTCTTGTTTGTGGACGACCCCGATCCTGGGTTTGAAGTTTAAAAGATCCATGGTCCCGTAATCCTTGAACAATATTGACAAATGTACGTTCATTTGGTATATTTCTTTCTCCTCCATACCAATTTGTATATAATCTTTTTGCAGCAAGTGCATTTTCGTTGCTTAAAAAATATGCTTTTAGCATGTCAACCTTTTCACTGTTTGAATAATGCGCCATATTCTACTTAATTACACTGTATTTCACTAAAAATATTAATTAAATACACAAGACACTTAATAGAAAAACACTGCCTGAGAAAATATTAAAAAGATTTAAATACGTTTTATACGTTATATACCAGTCTTTCAAAATTGTAGAGAGTGACTAATGTTATCTGCTTCTGCTACGCATGCGCTCAGTTAGTACGCATGCGCTGCAGTTAGTACGTATGCGATGCTGGCATTTCATTGGCTGCGACGAATTGTCGGATCCAACTGTTTCATTTCCAAGGCTATCATGGGCGGGTATATCGTTCGGGCGGGCAAAATTTAGGGTATATCTTTTCGTTAATTTAATTATGAATGTAATTAATTTTGTTAGTGATTTGATCGAAATGAGGAATATCGGATGATGACAAATGAAGAGTTTAGTGCGCGAGGTGAAAATATGAGTGTAAGTGATGTTGAAATTTATATTTCATTAACAAAATTGTACGTGAATAGCTTATGTGTGCAAATAAAAAAGTGGTAAAGAAGTACAACTGTGAAACGGAAAGTGATGGAAACTCGCGGAAGGAAGATTGTATTTTTAAAATGAGTTTTCCAAAAAAAAAAAAAATTATTACTATATCTTACAAAATGAAACTTAGTCCATATAAATGAAATCGAAAAGAGTATACTGATAGAAAGGGCGAAATAGTGATATGGCGAAGAAACTATTTAGAATAAATATTAAAAAATAAAAATCTGGATCGAAGAATAATATACTAAATTTTTACGAAACATGGACGTATGAATGTCATACGGAAAGCGGTACGATATATGATTATAATAAGTGTTAATGTGTGACCGTTATAGTGACAGTGCGTAACCTATAGTAAATAGTGTGTATGTATTCTAAAGCCTTTTGTCCTTTTGAATGCGGAATTCGCAAATATTTGCACTATTTATTTAATGGTGGAAAAACAAATTTTATCTACGTTCATGAAAAAACCATAAAATGTTATTTAGATGACACTAAATCTAGGAAAATGTGACGTCGATTTGAACGTTTATGTTTGTCATGATGACAAAACGCTGTAGTAGAATGGCAGATGAATGCAATAAACATTTTATTGCACTAGTGCAATAAATAACCACTTTTTCCACTAAATATAGTTCAATAAAGTTTTGCTTTTCGCATGAACGTAGAAAAAGTAAATTGTTAATGTGCTAGGTTCAGCCGACGTCAATTTATTTTTGATAATTTTGTGTGCTTTAGCTCTTCTCAAGTGGTACGCTTAGGTAATCATACTACCCGATCTTCCGTACTCATATCTGTGTTGTGAATTAGTCACTCTCTATTATTTTCGACCTTGGGCAATTGAAAATATAAGATAAGAACTTTAAATTTTGAAATAATTGTTATTATTTTTATTATCTAGCGCCTCGAAATTGGTAAAAACTGTTATATCACTGTTTCTACTCTAAAAATAATGGATGTCATGTAATGCAATTATTTTTGTCAATTTTGTATATTTTTTATATCTGATCGCATTCAAATTTAGTACACCTATGACTGGCATAGTTTTGTTTGCTCGACGTTTCCGCCTACTGCCCGTGATACCTACCTGTCGTAGGCACATTACTGAAAACTTACCTTGATGGTTTTTCTGACCAGCTTTTTTTATATGCGATATACACCTTTTTTAAACATCTTCATGAAATCTGTCTCGAGCTGCGCCTTTTGAAAAGCCCATAATAAATCGACCTCTTAATAATTCGTCCAGCATATTTCCCTTTCCCATTTGTACCGGCAACCCACAACACATTTCATTAGAGAGAAAATATTTTACTTTGCTGGATCTGCCGTCTAAATGTATGCATTTTATACATTTTTTCTTGATATTAAACGCATACGTCAAGCTGCTTATTTTGTTATTTAATATTGTGATTGTGTGTACCTTTATTTTTTAAAATTTTTTCACTGATTAAAGTGCGAAATCACTTATGGTTCTGTATTCGAAATAGTTAATATTGACTCATTTCGGGTTATGTGGCGAAAATTAAATTTAATGTGTGAAAATCATAGTTTTTCGTTATTCTTCATAAAATAACTTAAGGAAATTGTGTTTTGTGTCCCTTTCTAACAGTGTACAATGACATTTAACTTGTGAAATGTGGATTACTGATTAAATAGTTAATTTTTTAACAAACAGGTAAGCTTGTGTACATGTTTATGTATAATTTTTGAACATTGGACATAGTAATATCACGTAATATCTTCCTAAATATTTTACGGTAGTATTGAACTTGCGGAAATTCATTTTTAATCGTTTTAAGTATTTTAAGGTTAGTTCAGATGTTAAAATTTATGTTAATATTGCTGCATATCATACTACATACCCAATTTTACTGTACTTATGCTTAAAACAAGTATTTTTAAAATAGAACTATTACGTTAAAGGAAACGTAATATTTATATTGGAGGAGATATGGCAACCTCGCAACAAATCATATGTTTCATTAGGTTGTTGGATGATAAATCAGCCAGCGGTCCTCAAAATGTGGGTATTTTTTTAAAAAATTAATATCTCCGTAAATATTAGAAATTTTTAAAAATGGCTTTCACTAGACTGATCTATATGACGAACTACACCAGCAGTTAAAATATTTGTACTTATTTAAGATTCACCCTGTATATACTATTTGAGAAACAATTATAATTTTTTTATAGCGTTGTTATAAATACTACGGAACAGTACTAAAAAATTATTATAAAATGCTTTAGCTTTATTAGCTAAAATGTTTTATAAGCTTGTCCCAGAAATATTCATAAAATATTTATACAGGGTGTCTGTGAAATGTTGAGAAATCTTGGAGCTGGAGATACTGGTGAACAAAACAAGTCGGTTGAGCCAAATGTTGCTGGTTTCAAAAATACAGGGCGTTTAATGCTTGAATTTTATTTTGAAATATCTCAATAACTCTGAAACCTGTCGGAGTATTAAAAAAAATATTGGCACAATTATGTTTTTGGCACGGCAATAAGATTTTTAACTAATTTTGACGTCACGTTTCTTTTAAATGGCAGAACTTTTTTGCAGCTTAGTGTATCCATCTGACTATAGAAACAATCGATTCTCGTACCTGTTCAACCTGAAAAAGGTATACTCTGTTGAAGCCGTTAGGAGCAGTTTTCGAAATAATCCTATTTGCGATATTCAGTGCACCGATTGAAAACTGTTATCGTTTCAGGTAAAGTGCCTTTTCTACTGAAAATACAGCAAAATGTTACTTGAAAAAGTTACCCAGAACAGTAAATTATAGAGAGAGAGAGAGAAGATCGGCGAGGTTTGATTTTGAAACCATTTTTCAACAAAGCACAAAGATTTTATCAAAGCAGGCCGATCTTTTTGAACGTCTCCATAATTTACCGTTCTGAACAACTTTTTCAAGTAACATTTTGCTGTATTTTCAGTAGAAACGATAACAGTTTTCAATCGCTGCTTTCAAAAATGGTTGCTCCTAACGACTTCAACAAGGTATACCTTGGATTTTGAGGTATACCTTTGTCAGATATATATATATATATATATATATATATATATATATATATATATATATATATATATATATCTGACAAAGGTATATATATATATTGTAACAATTTGAAATATACACAGAAAATCAAATGAAAATAACACCTGACCAAACCTAAAGTTAAATAAAAATTAATAATTATTAGTATCAATTTATAAAATATATAAAGAATTGTTAATATAGATATCCTTGGATATGAATTTTACATAGAATAAATAATATTACATAACATAAAATACTAATTTTAATAATTTTATTATCAAATTTAAAAATCAATTTCAAAAATTTGCATGACGACGACTATTATTATCATTCAGAACATAAAAAAAAAGAAATTAAACTCAGAGCACCATATAGAAAATAAAAGGAGAAAGTCTACAGAAAAATCTGATATACATATGGTATGCAAACGAGTAACATAATGAAAGATATTCCAATTACAAATAAATCATGTCCTAAAATTTAAATTGAAATGTCAAATTAAAATAATCAATTCTAGAAATGTCAAAAGTAAAGGCGACTTTACAAGAATCTTTTGAACATGAACAAAAACACAAAATAAAGACTATTTTCCTAAATAAAATAATTAAAAATTGTATAATTAAGATAAAAGGACATTTTAAATTTGTATTAGTTATAAGTTGTGTTGTGAATTGTGCATAGAAAAAGACATACAAAGACTGCAAGAAAATCATGTGAATGGACTTTTATAACATGGCAATCTGCAGCAAGAAAAAAAACAATGAATTTGTTGTTAGTTACGGCTTGGGTTGAGAGAAGAGCAGCAGCATTGCAAGAGAGCTCCCGAAATTATAAAAAAATTGATTAAAAATAACAAGAAAAATCAAAAAAATATCGTCCTACCAGTTAAAATTTACCATTTTTACATCATCCAGTATAGTTTTTATTGCCACAACTGAAGATATCATCCGTATCCAGGGAAATTGTGCAGTTCCATAGAATCCCACAGGATAGTTTCCAGTTTCCAGGCAGTTTGCAGTTTACAGGAAGGAAAATAAAACATTCCTAACCTCAGGTACCTTAAAAAAAAATAAAGTGCACTATAAAAATATCTATAGCTGTAGTAAATTAAAATCGATTTTAACAATATCAATCTTTGCAAAGTATAAAAAAACTACAGGACTTACCTGTATAAAACCAAGTCGAACTCAACAAATATAACATCCACATTCAATCATTTCACTGGAGCAAATGATATCTGTCATCCAAAGAGAAGCCATTTTACTTTAGAATATAATTATGTTTCTGTAGGAATGCAACCAACATTACAAGAAATAAAGGATAATTGAGTATAATTTATAAACTTCAATTAAATTCAATATCCAAGTTTTAATCTACATTGGTGTGGTAAAATTCATTATCAGAAAGGTAATATTAAAAAGAAAATATTCTTTATTGTTTTACAATTGATTATAGCACAAAATTATTGATAATCTTTCAAAAGTGTTACTAGTTATTACAATATAAAATAAAACCCTGTATATTTTGAACCGACTCCTGATTTAAGTTTCTTTTGCTCTTTTGATTTAAAAAACTGTGTCTAGCAAGGGATAAACAAAATTTGGTATAAATAAGGTAAGATAAAGATTAAAAAAAAATTATTATATAAAAGGTTTGTATTGAACGAAATATAGTTGAAACACAACATACACTCACAAAACATAATACATAAAAGGATCATTGGCGCCCAACAAAAATTTAATATTTAACTTTAACATCAAATACACAATAAAATATTAAAAATTAAAATAAACAGTAAATAATAAAATTCAAATAAATAATTGTGGTATATCCTGAAAATTATAAAACAGTTTTGCTGGTTGGGAATTTATCACCTGTTGAAGCAATCAAACTATTTGCACTTATACCGTTATCGATGAAGATTGCATTTTCATAAAAATAAATAATTATTCTTACAATGTACTGCGATTTCTATTGTTGAATTAACTCCAACTCCTACCGAATTGTTCGAACTTTCGCAGGTATAATAAGAATTTGGGGAACTTTTGTTCAGCTGTTTTTGGGGCCATCTATCCATATTCCATATCTGAAAAACATATATGCATACTAACAAGATTTTCTTCATTCGTAAGATTATTTTTACCAAAGTTGAATTAATAGAATCAAAGTCGTTTTTCTGGTAGTCTGGAGGTAGTTTTGTAGTTTCCACTCTATATAGAGAATTGTCATCAGTATTTAATGTAACACCATCTTCCTTCCAAATTATTGAACATTCAGGGTAACATTCAACGATACAAGTTAAATGTACATGTTTAGAAGAATACAGAACACCTTGGTACGGTGGAAGTTTCTGAATGAAGTTAGGGTAAACTAAAGAAAAGTAATATTCGTACATTTGACTTCCTCAAATGTCAGCTTCAGCTGATTTCTTATGTGGTAATATAAATATTGAATTCGAATAAAAAAGAATATGATTATCTGTACGGATAATTTTAGACATTTAGCTTATTTAGCTATTTTCTATACAAGATGCGAAATAATGATGTTATAACACCTATTTCGTAACATGTATCGATCAAGATTATTCGTAAAATCGTTATTTAAATACTCAAAATGGTTTCGACATAATCTTTTCCATATGCTAACATGATCACTAGACTATTCTATTTAAACAACTTTAACTAAGTTGCCTATAAGGTTGTTGCCATGGAGCAGTTGTTATGGTACCATGTTTACAAACTATACAAACATTTAAAAAAATTCTGAAATCTGTGAACGTTTGTGGACACCACAGTATACTAATCAATCAGTACGGAATCTTAGACAAATTATGAATCAAATACGTCTGACATTTTTTCAATACTCTAGAAAAAGTCGCTAAGAAAATGGCGGATTCCACAGAACATACGAACAAGTGATACGGACCCATGGATTTAGGCAATTTATGAATACCACCACTCTAGAAAAAAAAACTATCAATATGGCGTAAACATAACTAGTTATTTCGATGTTTTAATAATTTAGGTTTCTAGCAGATATAATTTGAATTTGATTATAAAACCGGTATGGATATTATAAATTTATTTAAAAAATTGCGAAAACATGGAAACTAGGTCGACTAGTAGTGTAGTTTTATTTTATGTTTTGTGGTACTTTTACCTTATGTCAAGATGTATACATTTACCTTATTTTTTTAGCAGATTATAAAATTTAAGCCCAGTGTAATTTTTATATTTTTACTAATAAAGTGTTTTTAGGAAAGTACGAAATGAAATTAAAACCTGTATATTAGGTACAATTTATTTTGAGGTTTACAATATATATATATATATATATATATATATATATATATATATATATATATATATATATATATTATGTTACCTATATATATATATATATATATATATATATAGGTAACATAACCAACGTAACCCGTTACTCTATTAGGTGTATGGAGTGGTTCCTTTCATCCATGTATGAAAGCAGTCTATTTCCTATTTTGAGTTAAATGCTTTGCCTCCTTTTATGTTTTAATTCTTCTTTAGGATTTTCTCAATTAAGCTATCCCACGTCTAACTTGGTCTCTCTTTCATCTATTTGGCCACAACTTTCAACTCCCAAATTTAGTTCAATATGCAATAAATGTGTCAATATATATAAAGCTGTAGCCTGTAGCCTTTTAAACCCAGAGCTGCGTTATTCTCCTCCACTTCTTCTCTTTCTCTTCTCTGTTCTTCGTCTTTCTTTTCCAATACATTACATTCTACCTTAGATCTATTGCTACTGCCTCTCTCATCGCTTCCTCGCTCTACCGAATTTTTTCTTGTAGTCTGGTTTACTCCCTAAACTACACAGTCAACACAACATACAAAGCAGGAATATAAGTACAATAACGATGTAATAAAACTAAACACTTAACACGATATGCAAAGCTGGAATATAGGTACAATAACGATAACGAGTGGATAACCATGTAATAATGTCAAAAATTCAAAAAACATAACTGACACAGAAATTATAGTAATAACTGTCAGTCGCTAACAAGATTGTGAATTTTTGGAAGACGCGGGAAAGCTGAGTTTTCCTACTGATTGATTATTATACTGTGGTGAACACTAAACCCCAATAATTAAACTTGCTATTCATTATTCAGTATGTGTGACGCAAATTCTAGTAGTGCTGAAAATTCTGCAATAGAAAATGAGGCGGAAGCTGCCTTATATTCATTGATTTCTCAGAAATCGAAGAAATTCTACCAAAAAAAAACTTATGTAAAATTTTATATTTGGTGTGCCGAAAGGTATATGTAATATTTCTGAAAAAGTTATTCTAGCGTACTTGTTCAAGTTTAAAATGTGAACCCTCTACATTATGGAGTAATTCCATGCTGCTACAATTTATTTGAATAAAAATATGGAAATTACTACCTAAATATACCAGTGTTATTGCTTTCCTCAAAATGAAATCAAGTGCTTAAAGACCCAGAAAATCGAGAATATTTTCCAGGGAACAGATTGAAAGGTTTACCAAAGAGGCGGATGATGAAAAGTAGGTACTTATTCCAAAAAGACTCAATTCCTAAAAAGATTACCAAATTTCTTAGATTACCCAATGTTACTGAGTATACTGCGTACTGCTTTAGACGATGTTCTGCAACCTTCCTTGCAGATGCAGGAGTCAAGAGAGATGGAGATATGGAGGTTGGCGTTCAACTTCTGTGGCAGAAGGGTACAAAGAAAATCCCTGGTAGAAAGGAAATATCACTTTCATTCCACAAACTCAGTGCACTAACAGCACCGGGATGCAGGTGTTATCTTCTTCCTATATTGAAGTTATACGAAGTGAAGAAAAAAATATATGTTCACCTAATGTCCAATTATCCGATTTGAAAGATTGTGTTATTTTATTTTACTTTTACGCGCGTGTGTAAAAAAATTGTTTTAAGCACTTGTGCCTAAAAGACTGTCATTTCGATACTGAAATGACGTTTCTATTGACAACAAACATTTCTGCGTCTCATTCCTCCTATTCATTCTAATTATTATTCAGAGACCGCTGTTTAGAAAACAAGGATATTTATTTTATTTTGAATTAATACGAATATTAAATGTATAATTATTGTAGGTGAGCCAATAAAATATTTTCGGAAATACCTACTACTTTTTTATTCTCGCACCACAACTCGAATGCAATGTATGTCTTCTCGTACAGCTTTTTCGATTTTTGCGGAATTTAATTAGCTACAGCACAAATTGCCGCTTCTTCTAACTCAAGTGGAGTACACAAAACTTCTACATCTGATTCATTCTCGCAAACGTATGCAAAACGCATTCAAATAAAATAAAAATTTGATAGCTATGTGACAATTCAGATTACTTGACGTTAAAGCAACAAAACATACTTAACATTCATAATTTTCATCTGCCTCGGTTCTGGATCACTTTGGTAATCTCTCCATCCGAAGCGACAACGCAGTGGAAGGCCATCGAAGAGTTCTTATAGTGGTAGTGTTGTCAATAACCAGAAGGTGCAGACGTAGTCGTGCAAAAGAAAAAAATTGTGGTAATGGCTTAGACGAAATGAATATGTGTGTGTAAGATAGAGAGAGTGATAGAGAGACGAGCCTGGCCTAGCCTAGCCTCAAGCGTACTCTTCGATGTATATTTTATTAGATTTTATTATTTATTTTATTTGGAGATTTTCATATCTAAGGGAGTGTATGTAGAGCAACAAAAAAAGACAACGGATTTCAGTAATAAATTTGATTGCAGATGCCATAATTCAAAATTACAATTTTCTTTTTAAATTCACATTGTTTAAATTATCATAATATTTATTCCTTTGGATGTCGTGCCATGTTTCCTGCTTGATCCAATTCCAGTGGCCCTGGTCACAGAGTCTTGCATCAGTATCAAAATGTCTTATTATTGCCGACCAATCGTACTCGTTGCATGGTTGGCCTATAACACATTTCCATGTTATTAGTAACGATTTCTTCTTCCTAAACCCTGATACACTGGGAATTGGACGTTCAAAATGAGACTGTAAAAATATATTTATTAAACATCTGCTTGAATTTAGAGAGAGATGTAGGTAGTACTACAAAATTATTCAAAGTCTAGAACATACATCATAGTTTCATATCCAATAAACTTTTTTCGTCTGATTGCAAGGTCGTGGTTGTAGACATACGGGACACGTTTAGGCATCTTAAGATTTTGGAAGGGTCTCGTAACAATACAAATCTAATAATAATAATAATAATAATAATAATAATAATAATAATAATAATAATAATAATAATAATATCTCTACCCCTCATTCTAATCACAGGGATTAGCCCAGAAGTCGGAGACTTGTGCGGGAGAGGGGGCGGCATATTATTATTAAGCAGGCCGTATTTTTAATAATAATAATAATAATAATAATAATAATAATAATAATAATAATAATAATAATAATAATAATAATAATAATAATAATAATAATAATAATAATAATAATAATAATAATAATAATAATAATAATAATAATAATAATAATAATAATAATAATAATAATAATAAAATGTTTTTATTAGGTATTTTAAATAGTTAAATAACTACAATACATAGACAAGGGCGAAGTTTAGCTATACGCTACTCGCTTAACTCTTATGAAAACAAAAAATATAAAACACAATACAAATAAGTAGGAACATAAAAAGAAATATACAAATAGGTAAATGTAATTAACTCAAAATAATATAATATAAATTAATTAATGTAACATCCACAAAAAAAATACCACGATAAGTCAAGCTGAAAAAGTAAAAATGTAAGATTTAACTTTTTTGCGAGTCAGTAACAGAATTCTGTTTAATTTTTAATTAACAGAATTATAAATAGTGTAAGCATTATATGTAAAGCAGCGTGTGAACATGTCTGAATGAAATTTAGAAAGTGCATGGATGGAAAGCTTATATTGATATTATGAATTTCATCACGATGTGTCAGTTTTTCTTTTAGGTATGGCGGGGAAGATGTATGCAAAATTTGATTTATAAAAACACTAAAGTGAAATTTGAAAGTATTACTGATATTTAACCTACCCAGTTGTTTAATCTTATCAAAAATCATATTTGTTTAGGCGAAAAACAAATCTACAGCAGCTGTTTTGAATTTTCTGAAGACGGTACTGAGTAATTTTGTCCAGACAAGGATAATATACAATGTTGCAGTAATTTAAAATGTACAGCACAAGTGACAAGCTTTTTTTTAATTTAAAATTCAAAATACATTCTGATAAAGCAACCTCAAAGCAATATAACATCTGTTAACTAAACTAGAGACTTGTTCCCGAAACCGAAGTTTAGAATCATGAAGAAGTCCTAAATTTTTTACTACGTCTAAAGAACTTAAGGGCTGATTATTAATATGCAATTTTAACTCTCTCTGTATTTTTACCTTTATATGATCTGGTGTAAAACAAATCACGTTGTATTTATCCGAATTAAGACGTTAATTATTCCGTTCAGTATAATGTGAAATAGAGTTTAGATCGAAATTAATTTTATTATTAGCTGCAGTAAGATCTTTGTTGAAAGAAAAAGTACAACTGGGTATCGTCAGCGTAAGCTATAACATTAGAATAGTTTACTGTTTTAACAATGTCGGCTGTGTAAATAAGAAACAGAAGTGGGCCCAGGATTGAATCTTGAGGAACCCCCGAGGTGACATAACCAACTTGAGAAGATTTATCATTTATGGCAACTATTTGTTGTATGTTGTATCGAACCCATAATAAGACAATTTTTCACAGAGTAAAGCCTGATCAAGAGTATCAAAAGCTTTGGAAAAGTCTAATAATACCAGACATGTTGTATTACGTGTATCTAAATTTCGTATAATATCATCTGTGGCATTTGCTAAAACAGTGGTTGCACTATACCCCTTTCTAAACCCAGATTATTGTGATGGCAAGATGTTATTTATAGTTGCATGCAAAAGAAGTTGTTGTTGACACGATCTTTTCTAGCACCTTTGATAATGCTGGAATCAAACTTATGGGACGAAGGTCGCTATGAGATGTAGGATTTTTTTTACTTTAGGAAGAGGTTTAACAATTGAAATTTTCCACTGATCGGGAAAATAACCGATTTCCAGACAACAATTCAGAACGTGAGTAGTGATGATCTAGCATAGGCAAACATAATTGGATCATTTTTGTGTTGATATTGCCAATTCCGTAAGCATAAGATTTTAAATTAAATAACATATCATGAACCTCTTCCACAGAAGCAAAATTAAGCGAAAACGAAATATCTGGATTGAAATTTCTACTATTATACCAATTGCAGGTATTAGGACAATTATTTAAGGGAGTAAAAACCGATAAAAAATATTTATTAGTAAAGTCAGGATTACAAAGATGATGTGGAATTTTTTTTTTTACATTAAACAAATTAAGCGTTTTCCATAATAATTTTTTGTCTGAGTTAACAATTTGCGTGTAATGATGGTTGTTGTATGTGTGTAGGATGTATTATGATGGAATTGTTGCAAAAACAAAAAAAATTTTGACAACTGCACCAATTCGTTCCATATGTCTTGCTATACTGAGGTTTCGGAATACTTTGTGGTTGTATTCTTCTGGTCGGTTGGATTGATTGGAATACTTCCTGCGTTGTTGCGCTGTGAATGAACTAGATTATCTAGAACAAAAAAGAACAAGAAAATACTAAATGACTTTGAATTCATCCTGACGATATAAAAAATCGATAAATTCCCATGGTTTCGTGTCTGTATAAACATAATTTACAAACCGTTTATCGTCGAAAGGACTCAAAGCAACTTTTTGTTGTTAAATTGTATAAACATCATGATGTCTTGAAATTATAGATTTTAAAACGGGGAAAAACAAAGTCTTTGTTAAATGGCTAGGATTCAACAACAAATATAATAGTTGGATTTCCAACAATAATGTAATGTAAAAGAAAAGCAAATATTAAAAACGGTTTAGTAAGATACTGGTTCCGGTGAAATATAAATGTATAAAATGTCAAGAAAATACCGATTATCCAAATACAAAATGTTTCCCATGTGAAGTTGCAGAGTTTTTTAAAGAGAAAGATAAAGCAAATCATATACCTAGCAATTATTTTAAATGAATAAAATAAAATTATGTAAACCATTCCAGTTTTAATCAAGAAATTATTGATTTCTGCTGCTGCACACACAGTTTGTGCAACTTTAGACAGTGAACAAGTGGAACTAGAAAGTCCAACAACTTTAACTATTTTAAGATGTCGATGAATGAAGCAGAATTCAAAAAGCATATAAAACTTATCAGAGAAAAAATAAATAATGAGATAATCCCAGGAAAATCAACACCACCACAGCAGCACTCTGACCTGAGTCACCAGGATCAGAATCACCAACATTACTTAACTTGCCTACATCTCAGGAAATAATAGCAGCAAAGAAACGAAAAAGAATTAAGCCAACAACAATAAGACCAAAAACATCAAAAAGAGCTCAAGAGAATGACTACAACAGCAAATATTAAAAAAAAATCTCCTACACCAAAAAAGCCTCTTGAAAAAGCAGAGCTGTTATCTGCAATATTAGAAAATGTTCTAGATAAATATCTAATTGAATGTTAATGTAGTTGCCTGTTGTAAAATATATTTTAAACAATCATCTTTGTTTTATTATAAACTAACATATATAAAAATAGATTTGAAATACATGACATTATTTAAATAAATCGTTTTGTTTTCTTCTTTGGTCCAGTGTGTAATCTAGTTTTAATATTTTACTCATACTTAAACATAAGGTGACCTCAATAGTCATCTAATCTTGTTTATTCAATAATAATTAATGTGATAAAGATATAATGTGACCTGAAGGGTCAACAAATCTTGTTTATTCAATAATTAATGTGATAAAGATATAACGTGACCTCAGGGGTCAACTAATCTCTTCTATTTTTGATTTTCGCAAATATTACCATCCAAGTTAAAATATACATCGAAGAATACGCTTAAGGCTAGGCTAGTCCAGGCTCGTCTCTTCTCTCTATCTCTCTCTCTCTCACACACACACACACACACACACACACACACACACACACACACACTCATTTCGTCTAAGCCATTACTACAACTTTTTTCTTTTACACACCTACGTATTCACCTTACGGTCATTGACAACAGTTCTTCACTACCGCTACAAGAACTCTTCGACGGCCTTCCACTGCGTTGTCGATTCGGATGGACAGGTTACGAAAGTGATCCAGAATCGAGGTAGCTATACTACTTACATGCCGTTTGAACAAAAAATATTGTGTATACATCGACCGTTAAATATTTTCTCAAGATTGTTGTCCTCGGGCTGGCGATCTCGTACCCCAAACTTTCTCTGGAACGTTAAAATAGGAAAGTGGCCATATTTCTAATTGTTGCCTAATTTCAAACAGTCATATATTTAATAGATCTAAGATGTTTGAGACCTGCAACTATTATAAACAGAGTTTTCTCCTCTGATGTTCTACATTTTTTACAAATCAATATTCTGAGATCCTCCAATAAATGGTAGTAGTACTAAATACGTTGAATAGCTGCAACGAGTTTTTTTCCAGCTCCAACTTGAAACATATTTAATTGGTGCTCTTTTTTCCGAAACTGTTGCTTGCTTCACCCAGAGTAATTCTAGAACTATTTTTTTTCGTTTGACATCAGTAAAAATGTTATCCAGAAAATAGATCGTTTCCTAATTTCAGACACTTACGGTTGTCCTATTTCGAATAGATATCCGAAATTAGGAAACATTTGTGAGGATTACCCTCCCATCTCCAAAGAACCCAAAACTGTTCATAGATAATATGCATCACCAGACCAACTTTCACCATCTGGCGTGCAGCTTATAAGAAGTAGTTTCTATGTTAGAGCAGAAGTTATAGTTGAAATATCTTCTTGTAGTGGGATTGAACATTCGTCAAAAAGGCGTGGTAACTCTGAGGATCATCGTAGGTTTTAATAGGCACGAAGACGTAAGAACAAAGACCCTTTTGAAGAAAGTTGAAGGAAAAGAAAAGAAAGGAAAGTTAAAAAATAAAAAACTGTAGCTAAGGATGTCAGTTATAAAACGAAACAAGTATAATAGTAAAAAAATCAATGCAGTGCAAAAAAGACTAGCATCAATGTAAAAGAGAGTTTAGTCCCACTAATGAAGACCAGATAGAATTTGACAACGAGTCAGATACGAATGCTAGTGATGTTGGCGAGACTGAATGCATCTCTGTAATAGCTTATTTTTTGAAATTTATAAAATGTTGTAAGAGCTTAGATGGGCCCATGAAGAATGTAGTAATAAACAAAAGAAGAAAATCATACATGTGACGTTTGTTTATAAACCTAAAATGAACATTATTTGTCGATATTTTGATGTTAAGGCGTTTAATAAAATATAATGTCTAATTTCTGATACTCAATTTTCGAAACTAATGAAAAAATGCAATATGTCTTGTTTTTTGCAGAATATGGGTTTAATTTTTTAAATTGAAAATTCACTTATGGAGAAGTGTTTCTTTAAACTGTAACCATAGTTTTGGTTCAAAAACCAACCAACCAAAATATATACATTTTCAAAAAATATCAATTAAAAAAAATCTATCTGAAATTAAGCGATAAGTAACTATTATGTTCTGTTACTTTGTTAGTAGGAATGTGATTTGTAGCTAAAATATAAAACAAAATGTATTGTTAAAAAATGTTCCAAAGGACATACTACCAAAATACTATTCTTTTCTATAATCCTATTAGGTATCATAGCATTCAACAAAGTGGGCATTAAGTGACTATCATTGAAATTAAATTGTTTACAAACTGATGTTTTCGTGTGTAATAAAATATTTACTGAAATTATAAAATATCATAGGAAAAATAAAGCTTATTAAGCTTATTTCGTCGTAAAATTTGTTGTGTTTTTAAGTACAGAAATCTCGAAAAATAAAACTCGTGAAACAAAAATAATATTTTACATACTTATAAGCAAAAGCGCACAATATTATATGCAGAACTATGTAGGTTTATGTAATAACAATATTTACATTTAAAGTTAAATTTAAAAAAAAACGTATTTTGAAAGATTTCTGTAAAAATAATTTTTACCTCCGAACATCTTGTATACAGGGTGAATCTTAAATAAGTACAAATATTTTAACCAGCAGTACAGTTGACTGTGTAGAACACATAATTAATAGTTTTTTACAAAAAAATCAGAAATAAAAAAGTCAAATTTTAAATAAATTTCGTGATTTTTGAATAGAAAACTTGTTGAGGACCGCTGATCCGGGAGTCATGGTGGATGTGAATTCCACAACGTTGCCTATGTTACAGTAATGTCTTCGAATAGGCTCCATGTTTATTTATGAAAATATTAATGGCCATCTCCTCCCCTTTGCCATTCCTATACCTCACCAATAAATTGAAAATATGAACCAGATTCTCTACTCACAATCATAGTTATCCATAATGTGTTCATTATCCATTTTTACTACACACCAACAGATTTATCACAATACGTTATCGTTATCACTATCACTGATTATCACTACTTGACAGATATGCTTTTAACATGTCAACGTTCTCACTCACTTGAATAATGCGCCATATTTTATTTAATCACAATGTAGTTCACGAAAAATATTAATTAAATACACAAGACAAAAACACTGCCCGTGACAATAATAAGATGATTTTACATGATATAATGGTTTTATACCTTAGAGCCGCAACTCTTAAAACAGATACATCAAGCAGTGTATTACTTAAAGAAACCATTAGTTTAGTTCGGTTTCAGAAGATGGAAAAGTATATCATATTAACTTTAAATTTACGTGTATAGAAATTATCAAATCCCTTTCCACAAATATTACATGTTTTGTGTCCACTTGTATCTTTTCCCTGGACCATGCTTGTGCTCCGGTATCAACATCAACATAACCTCTTTGTCGACTTCGACTATCAATCCTAGAGAGTGGGGCTGGCACGAGATATTTCACTTACTGCTCGTGACATCTAACTGCTACCTGCCGTAGGCACTAGTTTCTTTTTTGCATACGATTGACACTGCTCTTAAATATTTTACTTTGCCTTATCTTGATATTGAATGCATACATCAAGCTAGTTATTTTGTGATTCCATGTTTTGTGTTTATTTTTATAATCTGTTTCACCCACTACGAAGTACGAAATGGTTAGCACTGACACGTTGTTTGCGGTTATGTGGCGAAAATTAACTCTAAGGTGTTATTTGAACATCACAGTTTTTTTGTTATTTTTCATAAAATAATTTAAGGGTATATTGTGACAATCTTTCTAACAGTGTACAATGGTATTAACTTCTGAAATGTAGATAACTGTTTAAATAGTTGTTTTTTCAGTAAGTAGGTGAGCTTTTAGGCACGTTTATGAATAATTTTTGGAATCATTGAACTAAGTAACTTCTTAAACACTTTAATTGATAGTATCGAACGTACGGAAATTCATATTTTAATCGTTTATGATAATTTTACTTTACTTATTGTTAAAACTTTGAAACATCCGCAACAATTGAATTTACGTTAAACAATTATTTATCTTACACACGATATGGAAACCTCGCCTTTAGTAAATCATATGATTTATTTTATTAAGTTACGTCAGTGGTCCATCTGGTCAGCGGTCCTCAAAATGTGGGTAATTTAAAAAAAATTATATCCGTAAATATTTGAAATTTTAAAAAATGACTCACTAGTCTTATCTATATGGCGAACTACATCTGCAGTTAAAATATTTGTACTTATTTAAGGGTCACCCTGTATACACATTATAAAATTTTAAACGAAATATATTTACCTTTCACATTTATGAAAACCGTGGCAGGTTTGCTCCTTCCGCCTTCATTTACAGCTATGCAAGTAAAATTATTCCTGGTGTCCAACGTCACAGGAGATCTCGTAAAGTTGGAAGTCGTAACGTAGGCTATTTTGTGTAAACCCCTCCTCCAAATATAGGTCAAATTACCCGGATTACCAAGAGTCTGTACGATACACTCTAAAGTTACAGATTTTCCTTTCACCACATCGGAAGGGTGGTACCTCAACGTGGCTGGGCCGGGAGGTTCTAGAAAGTTCAATATAATGCCTGTATGATTTTTCTTTGCGATATTTACAATACATAATTAACTCCTTCATTTTAAATGTGACTAGAATTCCGAATAAAAATTAGCTGCTTGAAAGTTTACAAATTAACTAAAAGAAGAACTAAAACAGTAACACGAATCTCTAATTTTGGTACCTAGTAACGACAATCGTGGTTTCTTTACTACACATTACGATTGCATTTGAATGTTTATTGGTGGTTCGAAGGATTAGATACTGGTAATACCGTCTATAGTACGCATTTGGATTTTTAAGTCTCAGAATATATTAAATGGCCTCATTTCCAATAAATACTTTACGTTATAACACTGACTTTGAAATAAAAACAGAAAGTTTAACATTTTTCAGGAGTAGTTTAGCTGATGTTAACAGATTAATTTAAATAAAAATTAAAATCACATCTATAAATTATTAATTTAATCATTTTCTAAAAATACTAATTTAATGTTGTATAAACTACTAATAATAATACTTTTGCTAATGCCAGCGGATAAGTTTGCCAACAAAATGATAGAACTTTGGTTGTCACAAATTATGTAGGGTGTTCCTTAAGTAAAAGTCAACAATCCAGGGGCGTTTTTTCTGTGGTCACAAATAAAGGTTTTTTTTTATATAAATGTGGAGTCATAGGACATCTATTGTCCAGTTGCACAAAAATGAAAAAAAAAACAGTTTTTCATTTCTTACCTTTTGATATAATTTATAGACTTATTTATAACTAACTTCGGTGTGTATATTCAGTACGACAATAAGTATGAAACAAAAAAATGCGCGGAGCTGTGGGTATCATCGATCATTATCCTGTATAATATCACAAATAAAATAGTTGATCATATGCACCATTGCATTATCTTCATTTTTTGTTTCTTTTTTGTATTCGAAACCGATTAACAAATAAATTGATTTACTTGATCAAATGCATTTTTACGATACTTATTGCTTTACTTAAAATAATAACAAAATAATTAATCAACAGTAAAATTACTTTACTATGATTTATTATAACAAAGGTTGGAAATGCACACTTTCAGTCAAAATATATGTTTCTGGTCTTCTTGGAACTGTTGCGCGAACACGTGCAAAAATGCTAGGAATAGTTCATTTAACATGACAACCAACTATAATTTATTGACGTAAGTACTGCTCAGATTCAATGTGAACCTTGCAAACTGTCTGAATGTTGATCAAATGCATTTTTACGATACTCATTATTTTACTTAAAATAATAATAGGGTTTCCATCAGACCAAACGTGTTCATTGTGAAAGTTTATTATAGCGTCTATAGGAAAATTAGCTAGTCTGTAAACAATAGCCAGCGGTAAAGTCAACATTTTGTTTTTTTTTTTTTTTTGCAAAATCCAGTGGCAAAATTGTAGGCCAGCGGGATAGTCTTGTGGCAATAAGGTTTGAACCCTTTGTATATGATACGGGTTGATGCTTCAGAACGGACCAATCTAATTTATGATTCACATTAAGATTTGCAGCGATCTTTCCAGTATTAGTATTTTGGTCTTCTTCAATTTCGTGTAGAATAGCTTCTTCCAACTCAGGTGTTTTAACACTTAAAGGTCTTCCAGGAACTGGACTTTTCTGAAATTAGATTACTCTGAAAGACGTTCAAAAATATTTATGAACATGCTTTGATTTGGAGTTGAATGATTTGGAAATCTTTCCATGTAAGTCGCCTAGCCTCAGTAGCATTTCCATCTGCAAGGCTTTAAATGTAAACCAGATTGGCCATTTCAGCATATGAATATGCATAAACCATGATTAAATCTTAATATTTAAAAAAAATAAGCTTAATTTGACAATATACAATATTAAATAAGATGACTGCTTTTTATTATTATTGTTTTGCATTTCCTCTCTAAGATATGTTTAAGTAATTTAAGTATCTGCGTAAAAATGCACTTGATCAAATAATTCAATTTATTTGTTAATCGGTTTGGAAAACAAAAAAGTGTAAAGAAACAAAAAATTTATATCTTCAATTATCATACAATGACGCATATTTTATTTTTTTGGAAAATAATGATCGATGATAACCACACCTTCCGCCACTGGTAAGTATCTAACCCTGATAATTTTGTCGTACTTACTGTCATACTAAATATGCACACCGAATTTTGTTAAATTATCTCAAGCGGTTTAGAAATTAAATATTGATTTTTTTTCTTAATTTTTGACACGCTGTAGCAGGACAACGGCTGTGTTAAGACCCCACATTTGTACAGGGTGTTAAAAAAGAGTGTAAAATATTTAAGGAGGTAATAGTATGAACCAAAATAAGCAGAAAAGTATCAATAAATATAGGCCCGCAAAGTAACGGTTGCGGAGAAATAGAATGTTTTATGCTTTTTAGCCCCTTTTTTATTTTGTAAAAACGTTGTGTATTTTCTTATAATAGTTGGTTCATGTTTAGTGAAATAAACAGTACGTATTTGACAGTTGTTCTCAGTGCACAAGTTTTCTTTCTCTATGGCTGGTTACACTAACGCAGAATTAATAGACATGCATTTCATGTATGATAGTGCTAATGGGAACGCCACCGAAGCGCGACGTTTTTACGTTGACGCTTATCAAAATCGCCAGATTCCTTCACAACGCATGTTTGGAAGAATTCACCAAAGATTGCGTGATACCGGTTCCTTGAGCATTTATCCGGAAGACCAAGGTCGGTATCCACTCCTAGAGCAGAAGAAGAAATTCTAGCACTGGTAGAGCAGAATCCAGGTACGAGTGTGCGGAGAATATCAGCCGAGGTAGGAATTAGTGGCCCTTTTGTTTGGAGAATCCTTCACGAGAAACTGCTTTATCCATACCATATGCAACGAGTACAGGCCTTAAATCCAATAAATGATCATCAAGCACGTTTGGTTTTTTGCCGCTAGTTTCTACGTCAAGATGCTGAACACCCTCGTTTTCTTGCAAACATTTTTTTTACTGATGAGGTCGGATTCACAAGAAATGGAGTGTTTAATTTTCACAATACGCATATTTGGGCCGACGAAAATCCTCATGCTCTAATAGAATCTGGACATCAGACACGTTTTTCATTAAACATTTGGATGGATATTGTAGGTGACAGGTTTCTAGATCCTGTTGTTTTACCAAACCGATTAACAGGCGCTGCTTACCTCAACTTTCTGCAGAACACACTGTACGAGTTTTTGGAAGACATTCCTTTAAATTAGAGGCAACAAATGTGGTTCCAGAATGATGGTGCTCCAGCTCATTTTTCCGTTAGAGAGCATTTACACCAAACTTTTCCACATAGATGGGTAGGAAGGGCCGGACCTGTTTTATGGCCTCCAAGATCGCCTGATCTGAACCCCCTAGATTTCTTTGTTTGGGGATATTTGAAGACATTAGTGTATGATACTCCTGTAAATAGCCTGGAAGAACTGCAGCTACGGATTAATCAAAAGTGTCAAGAAATCCAAACCAAGGAGGGTGTTTTCGAAAGAGTTCGAATATCGTTGAGACGAAGATATCATGCCTGCTTGGAAATGAACGAAGGGCACTTTGAACATCTTCTGTAACTTTTTTTTTGTTTGTTAAAAGCTTCCTTTGTCGGTTTATTCCTAATAAAATAAAATATTTGATAAACGAATAGTGGTCCATATCTCCGTCACCGTTACTTTGCGGACCCATGTTTATTAAGACTTTTCTGCTTATTTTGGTTCATGCTATTACTTCCTGAAATATTTTACACTCTTTTTTTAACACCCTGTATAACAAAAAACCCTTATTTTTGGGCGCAGAATACGCCTCTCGATTTTTGATCTCTCCAACGAATTATATATACAAAAAATGTTTGTTTTTCTTCTTTATTAATAGATTGTATGGACAAAATATATTTTTTTGTATATTAAAAGTTACATATAACACGTTACACATTATGTTTTATAACAGGACATTCGAGTTTAAGTACAATGTGAAACTGTCATAGATTTCAAAATATTCAGCTGATTGATGACTGCATCGAGTAAATATTGGAAATTCCAAGAAAGGTATATATGTTTATTTCAGCTTTGTATAAATAAGTATTGTTAAAATTTTGAAACAGGCACACAAATTGGAATTACTCATGCAGGTATAAATTTGTTATCGTGTTATTTGCAAAGAAGTAATATTATTAGAGAATACTTTATACCAATGCAGATGCTTATGAACTAGTAAAATTAATAAAAATAACTAAAACGTCAAATCATTGGTTAGATATATAAGGTACGGTTAGTATTATAAACTCAGTGCTCGAATGACTTAAATTACACTTCTCCTGAATATCAAATTTGCACGAAAACATCTAAAAATAGAGATAATTACCTTGCCCGCCAGCAGTTTTCCATCCGATAAGGATAATAGGAACTAATAGCACGTAGAGCGCCATAAGGGATAATCACTGGTAGTAAACAAAGACAAGAAACAACCTCGGTAACAAAATCCGAAACAAAGAGTCAGAAACAAGTCGGATATGTCAACTAAACTGGCAATAAGTTTTGAAATATATCAATAAATTTCACTTACTAGCTATCTAGCTTTAGTCACAAACATGTAGTGATAAATGAACAAAAATAAATATATCTAATTTTCATTAGATATTCCAGACGTGTAGGCCCAATTCTGAACACGGGATCGGATTCAGTGTCGAAAAATACATGGAAATACATATGTGACGTATGAATTTTTTTTGTGGGTCTGTGTTATTCACCCAGTGAATAATGAATAATGATTGAATGAATAATTAAATTATTATTCACTGTGTTACTATACGCACGTCTAGCAGCCAGACAGTTTTATCCAGATGCTCCATAAATTAACATGTTATATATACAACTGGTTATGATTACTATAAATTGTTCCATTTTTGTTGATGTATCAAAAGCACTAGAGATAAACGAATGTACTAGCCACAATACTACTAGGACTAATATTACTTTTAGGTTAACAGTAGCAGCTGATATATTACAATGTTGTCGAATGTACTTTGCAATTGTAAGAATTGTGTGACAACTTTAAATTGTTTACTTCAATAATACTGGTACAAAAAATAAATTATGAATAAATTACGTCACAGGGGCTTTTAGTTAACCTTTATTGTACTTTAGTTAGTTTTGCATTATATTACAAAATTAAGTTGTATTTGTATTATTGAAATGTATTTGTAGAATAACTATTCGTTTTAGACGAGATTTTTGTTGCTCATATATTGGACACCCTGTATATTTAAACTTAAAGGGGTTGCAACTGGACACCCTGTATATTTAAACTTAAAGGGGTTGTAACTCGTTAGGAGTACATTTGGTACACATTTAGGTTTTATAACCACTCTATATAATTGTTACTTATAGTGCACAAAGTTGCCAAATCGCTGGGCGTTAGAAAAACACAAATTTTAACTTACTACTCATGCGTTGTACTTACTTTATTTATGGAACTATTTGCATTTTTAATTTTTATGTATATTGGCCGTACATACAGATTTATACGGAAATTCACATACCTTAATTTATATGTCACGCATATAATTCACAAAAGCACCCTTGTATATTCTAGGCAAAGTTTCATCTTGTAAGCTAGTGCAATCCAATTTTTTTTGTTAAAATACCGTCTTCCTTCCGTGAGTTTCCACATTTTCCACTTCGCAGTAATACTTTTTTACTATTTTTTGCATTATACATATATGCTAAACCCTTCATACATGTCATCATCTTATATTCCTCACTTGTTAAATTAGGGCGTTTACAATTTTGGCAATATGCTGTAGAGCTTCCATTCTATTCTCAATTCATAAGAACACAATATCACTAATAAATTAATTACATTCATAATTAAATTAGCGGAAAGATATATACGAAATTTTGCCCGCCCGAAAAATAGATTCGCCCATGATAGCGCTCGAAATGGAACAGGTGGACCCATTAGTTTGTCACAACCAATAGAAGGCTAACTTATGTAATCGGGTATGCTCTCAAAGATATGCAGCACACGACTTTATAGGAAAAATATATGGGCTGCATGCATGCATGTTTCATTGTGTTGACTGCTATACATTATTAGCGGGTTTATAATATGAGTCCCTCTCTAGATTTTTGGCGGTTGGGTATAGGCACATGTGTGATGCACAAGCTGTTAAGTCAATCATAATATAAGCAGAATATGATACTGATTCGGACTATAAACTTTTATGTTGCGGAGTGTCTTACCGTTTGCTCCAGGGCATTTAATCCAGTTTTGTTAATGCGGCTCACTTGTTTCTTTGAAACCAAAATAGTAGCACGTATTATATATCTGAAAATAAAAAGATGAAATAATATTTCATGTTGCATTTATTATCATGTTTCTTCTTTTTTCTTACGAAATCTTTGATTTCTGAAGCTCAATCTACTACATATTAATTATTTATGGAAATTCATTGGCTCCAATGATTCATTTTCAAAATAATTTATTCAACAGTAGGAAAATTTTTTACTAGTCCCATCCATTCGATAAAAGAAAAACTTTTCAGATTTCAAGGAAGATGATTGGTGGATAAGGTTCATTCATGAGATAAAATGATTTAAATAATGACAATTGACTATCTTTGTCAACGAAGGAAGTCGTGACCAAAAGGAACAAAAAATGAAGAAAATTAGTCCTTATTGACTTACATTTGTGATAAACTCACAATTTACTTTTTTTGTCCGTTAAAAATTGATTAAGTAAGGAAACGGTAGGCACTTATATGAGCCCACAATTAAAGATTTAAAAAAACGATAATGCTATGTAAAAGTAGTAGTAAAAGATTAGGCGCATTATGCCTGCACGGGCTAGCGCAGCGTGGACCTGCAAACCTGCACGACTTTGCACACTTGTCTAGCACGGACCAGCAACTTTTTGTGCAGGTTCTGTC
Source organism: Monochamus alternatus (assembly GCA_037114965.1). Lineage (NCBI taxonomy): Eukaryota > Metazoa > Arthropoda > Insecta > Coleoptera > Cerambycidae > Monochamus > Monochamus alternatus. Next base: position 100,709,370 of record CM073426.1, read on the forward strand.
TGTGGTAGACGTTTTGAAATAGTAGCTGAGTGTATCTCGGAAAAATTTTTATTTCAGCAATGCTGTATGAAGATGAGGAGGAGGAGGAAGAAGCCAGGAAAATGAGAATGTTTTGGGTTTACCCTATCGATCAAAGGAGAACGCTGTATGGCGATCATTTATTTCCTAAAATGGAGATCATCGAAATTTTTTTTAGTATTTCCGAATGCCACAAAAACGTTTTTTCGAGCTCTTCAATCGTTCTCGTCTACAGCACCACAACTCAAGGTTTCGAAGGCAGCATCATCTGACGATAGACTTGCAGTTTGCCAACAGTTCAGTGAGCACTGAACATCCACGACGTAACTTGTCGAATACTTCTGACCGTTTAAAACCAATCCCTTACTTTTGTGGGAACAGACCTTACGGCGGACTAGCACGGTCATGTATAGAAATTGCAAGCCATCACACGAGCTGCTCTGACGGTCGTAGCGGGTAAGTATTTTATACTTTAAACAATGAATATTTAATTATTTTCCAACGACTAACTACTTGATCCTTTCACACCTAATGTGATTATTAGGTGGTATTTTTTTTTGAGACTCTTTAGGACGATATTGGTGTTAGGTCCTGTTTTGTTCATATTATATATTAATGGTGTTGAGACTATACTGGATAGTGCTTGCTTTTCATTATATGCAGACGATCTCTCTCTGGTTATATCACACAAATTTAATATTGATTTACAAAATAAATGTGAGGAAATTATGCGGTCCTTATGTGATTGGTTTAAACAAAACCATTTATATTTAAATAGTAGCAAAACAAAATTTATGCGCTTTCATAATCGACCAAAAATGTGTGGACCTGTATATGTAGAAGTTAATAATTCTACAGTTAAAAGTACCTCAGAACCAGTAAAATTTGTATGTATTATGTTAGATGAGCTCTTAACTTGGAGGCCACATTGTGAGAACCTCGTTTCATTTTTGAATTCGATGAATTTTTTATTTAAAAATATTAATTATGTCTTAACCAGGGAACAAGCATTAAGCCTGTATTATGCTCGGGTAGATTCTCGTATTCGTTATGGCATTTATTTGTGGGGAGATTCCACTCTGTTTCAAACAGTATTTAAGGCCCAAAAGAAGATTTTAAGAACTTTAGCTGGTCTCTCAAGCACTTATACTTGTAGGGGTCTTTTTGCTGAGTTCAATATTTTAACTGTAACATCACTGTATATTTTAGAGTTATGTGTATATATTTATAAAAATAAAAATAAATTCATGCTTAATCGAGATATTCATTCTATAAATACTAGAACTAAACATCAGTTTCGTTTACCATTTGTAAAATTATCAGTTGCTTCCAAGTCACCTGCCCATATTGGCTTGAAAATTTTTAATGTACTCCCTAGTGATATAAAGCCAAGCGAAAACTTGCATGTCTTTAAATCTATTCTTAAAAAGTTCTTGATACGTTAGTGTTTCTATACTCTCCAAGAATTTTTCTCTGACATGTAATATTTTATATACTTCAATTTTACATAACTGTTTTTATCTAGTGTTTGTTTTATTTTATATTCATGTATGTATTTTTTATAAAATAAAATTATTGTTATTATTATTATTATTATTATTGCTTATAACTTTTAAACGGGAAGTAATACAGAAACATTACTCTAATAAAAAATTATTTTAAGAGAAAAAATGTTGGGTATGTTTCTGGAAAAAATATAATTGATGACGTCATTAGTCGTTTTTGTCAAATCCCAAAGATAATAATTTCGATTGAAAATGGAGCTTGCCTCATCCCATTTAACACCACGCCACCACCCAAATCTTATTTAATTTTTTTATATCCTTACAGTAGGCCCATATTATCGAGTTTAAGACACCCTGTGCATTCATTAGCACTGACAGTCTTTCCAAGTGTTCATCAAGTATAAGTGCGTTTTAGCGCATTACATTAGCTAAAATGTTGTATTATTTATTTCAACTTCATGCATTCTCTTCATGATCTTGATCTACCTACCATCCGTCTTGTGAATATTGGTTACTGGAAGAAGGATAATGCCATTGCTGAAGTTCAACAATTTTATCCAAGGAAATAATGAGACAACGAATGTTTAAATACGATTTCTTTATTAAACAGCATAAGAGCTAATAGTTATATCATACATATCTACAAGATGATACAGAGATATTTAAATGTATTAATGGCTATACAAGTAAATCTAGTTATGAATGTACTAAATATTATTAATATAAAGTCCGAAGGTTAGTATTGCAGCACCACACCAAATTACAAAGTTTTCATGGACGTCACTTTTAGAAAGTCGTGTTTTCTTTGGCACCAAAAAGATAAAAATAGTCAAACGCAAAAGTCGAGTAGGTCGTACAATGAAATATCTAAAAGATTTTTTGAGCATTTTGTTTTCTAATAGTTTGTAAGACTTACTCAATTTTACGTTAAGAAGCAACTAATCAATTATTTGACAATAACAATCGGTTGCAAGAGTATTTACTTTACAGATATTTATTTATCAGTAACTAATTACATGTGCACAAAATATATAAAACTTAAATATGTGCAAATAATCTTACAACTAATTTTTATCTACAGGGTGGACCAAATTAAATATTTATCAGGAAAAGTGAAATTAAAATTAGGAGATGTCAAGAAAATTGTTATTTTAATTAATTGTAAAAACGACTTATAAACTGATTACAAAATACTAAAGTATGGATAATAAAAATGTAAACTTGGATGGATACAGGTGTACTCTATCTCAGAAATTAATGTAAAATAGTAAGAATTAGTAACAAACAAATTTAAACGATTATCATTCTCCTTAAAAACTGAAATCATATTCCTCTTTTATTTTTGTCACAGACACCTTACTCTTTTCTATTTGATGCACCTTGTAGTTTTTTTAAATAAATAATGAAAATTAAAGATAAAGCGAAAAACACACTATCCGATAATTCAAGTACCCTTAAAATAAAATATCAAAATAACTTTGGCAGTTTTACAAGTAACAGTAATAAATATGCAGCAAATTGTTTGGTACACTTAATTGCAGATAACAACAATAAACATTATATAACATTTTCGATATGTCTCAAACACTCAAGTGATTTATAAAATAGATAATATTTCATATTTACATTCACAAATACAATGTTTTAAAAATCGTGAATATTTCTCATAAGATTTTTAACAGGACATTTTTATAAAAATTTACTTAAATTATAGGAGCTTTCATACAAAACGTTTTTGGTTTTTATGGAACACAAATCGCTACTCGTTCAAATCCGGTTTAGACGAGGAAACAGATCGTGGAAGTCATGTTACTAAGACTTTTAACACTTTAATGTTGTTGGTGGCGTACGAATTTAATTTTAATTTTAGTATTTCGAAAATCTAAAATAACTTTTTATGCCATTTCCCTTGAGTACAGATTTTGTAAATTGTATGCCTAAAATCCTTCTAAATTAGAAAAAATATTAAGGCTGCATTCTTTTTTGTCAGCAGTAAAACAACTCCGAAAGATTATTTAAGGACGATAAGAAAATGTGAATATTGACCTTAGAACTTAGGGAATGAATATATTTGAAAATTATCTGGATATTTTGTTATTTCGTAAAAGAAATTGACAGAAAAAAATTATAAATTTTATGTGTTGAATCAATTTTATTTAACATGGAAAATCATAGTGGGTAACAAAAATGGTTAGCCAAATTTATTTACAAATTTTTATTAGTGATAATTTGTCATTAATGAAAAATTAAATTATCGTTACTGTTAATAGAAATATAATTTCTCCGAAAAATAGCTATATGAGCTATTGTTGAAGTAAGAGATGGGAAATATATCCTGTAAAATATAGGTTTAATAAGCAAGTTACAAGATAACAAGGGTACAATGACAAAACATGATTTTTAAATACAACCCTGTATAACAGTAATGTATTGCAAACTGTAATGCAGTGTTTCTAAAAATGCTGCATTTTAGGGACATGCAACAAATATACCCTTTTTAAGGCTATTCGAAGCCTGTTTCAAAATAACCATTTTCCAAAAATCTCTATCCTTAAAAAAAATCTTAAAGAAATAATATAGTGGTACAGGCTCATAATGCCCAAAAATCAATCAGATACCTATTTGTGTTTATCTCACAAAAAAACGCGCTTTACAAAAAAAAGTACTTTCTCAGGCCTATATATAAAAGAGGAAACAGTTGGTAAGTTGGTTTAAATCACGTTATTTTTGTCCAAGAAAGTCAGCCTTAAAATACGGCCCAATCTTTAAGGAACACCCTGAATATTGACGATGTCATATTAATCTGCAACATAGAATGCCTAGGCATAAGCAATTAAAATTTAACTTTGCATTTTAGTTACACATTTTTTTATACATATATCGCATATATTCTATAATTTTTTTTATAAAATGCATTTTTAAAAAATAACTTATTTGTAAACTGTTGATTATTTTTAGTGATACCAACGTTTACAGTTGAAATAAGTAAATGTTATTTAAAATAGGAGACGTACCTTTTTAGATAATCCATTAGTAAAAAACCGGATTTGAACGCGTGCAATATTCGAAGTATCCGTAAAATTATGAATAGCAACAATATCATATCGAAAACAGTTTAGAGAAGGTCTTCTTTGTTCACCTCTTCCATTTTATTGTTATTTTTGTTCCTCTTCATAGCAGCATATATGGATGCAGCTTTATAATTAATGGGGCCATACGATTTGTAATCTACGTCTGCATATTCTAGATCACAGGGATCAGGCCTATAAGGCTAGAAAAGGAAAACTATATATTATAAGAGCATTTTGCACAGTGTTTGTAACAATAAAGATTAGTGTGAGTAAGGATGCAGTTAATTTTTGAGATTTTTTAAATCCAATTAAACTGGTAAATGAACAGTGTCTTGATTTAGGTAAATAATATTATATTTTTTGATAATTTGATAAGAATTCATACCTATATTGTGTTCTAAATTTACAATTAATTCTGTAGTACTGAATTATATGTTATCTACATGTAAAACGTCATTACCTTAGAAAATATATGTATCACTAGCAGTAGTGGTTGTCCCATTAGTCTAAAACAAATTTAGATGTGATTAGGTGCAAATACTTAATTGTAGATTTAGGCACAATCTCACATTGCAGGGATTCAAGCTTTAAGGAAGTTTTTTATTTGGCAATCCACAAAGCCACTATTTGTAACTAATGACAATTTAAACGTTGTAATGACCTATATGCGACTGCATAATATTTTTGTATATAAAGTTAGTCCTAACCACAATTCCAAAATCGTTTTCATTTATAACAAAAAAAAGTGTAAGAATCATCAGAAGTGTATAGAGTGGTCCATTTTACCTTGTAATGTCTTTAGTTTTTAATTTACACTCCTATAATAAAATTAATCGACAAAATGCCACATTTTTGGACTAGATCGCAACAAAATCTTAACGTTTGCTCAATGGTTCGGTTTTTTAAACACCTTGTATATTTTTCGTTTACTAATGTTCTAAAAACGTTACATCATTTTTTTTTAAATTTCATTTCGGTTTTTTTGAGCACTATATATATACAGGGTGAATCTTAAATAAGTACAAATATTTTAACCAGTAGTATAGTTTTGTGTGTAGAACACATAATTAATAGTTTTTTTACAAAAAAATCAGAAATAAAAAAGTAAAATTTTAAATAAATTTCGTAATTTTTCAGTAGAAAACTTGTTGAGGACCGCTGGCCTAGACCAACCCTTCATACTTTTATGAGTCATAGTGCTGCAGACTGAACGTGTGGTTCACAGTGTTGCCAGTATTACACAAATGTCTTTGCTTCAAGGAAGAAAAAATCTCAACTTTTAGCGAATTTTGTCAAGTGTAACATTTTATATTATTTTTTATTATCAAACTGTCATTGACTGTCATGACAGATTATCGGAAGCCCAAGTCAAACTTGTTAACCCCACATAATGCATGAAAATAGCAATAAAATTTGCTAAAAGTTGACATTTTTTCCATTTTAAATAAAAAACGCGTGCATAGTTTTTCGTTATTCTTCATAAAATAACTTAAGGAAATTGTGTTTTGTGTCCCTTTCTAACAGTGTACAATGACATTTAACTTGTGAAATGTGGATAACTGATTAAATAGTTAATTTTTTAACAAACAGGTAAGCTTGTGTGTACGTTTATGTATAATTTTTGAACATTGGACATAGTAATATCACGTAATATCTTCCTAAATATTTTACGGTAGTATTGAACTTGCGGAAATTCATTTTTAATCGTTGAAGTATAGTAAGGTTAGTTCAGATGTTAAAATTTATGTTAATATTGCTGCGTATCATACTACATACCCAATTTTACTGTACTTATGCTTAAAATAAGTATTTTTAAAATAGAACTATTACGTTAAAGGAAACGTAATATTTATATTGGAGGAGATATGGCAACCTCGCAACAAATCATATGTTTCATTACGTTGTTGGATGAAAAATCAGCCAGCGGTCCTCAAAATGTGGGTATTTTTTAAAAAAATTTATATCTCCGTAAATATTAGAAATTTTTAAAAATGGCTTTCACTAGACTGATTTAAATGACGAACTACACCAGCAGTTAAAATATTTGTACTTATTTAAGATTCACCCTGTATATTAATGTTCTAACATACCCTTGCTATATTAATCATTTTTAAAAATTCCATGAATTTTGAAGATTTTTAAAGATTGTTCAGATTTTTTTAAACACCCATATGTTTTTCGTTAATTAGTGTCCTAATAGACCCTTGTTAAAAGTTTCATCTATTTTTTTTAAATCCATTAATTTTCAGGATTTTTAGAGATTGTTTAGTTTTTATAAACACCCTGTATTTTGTTCGATAATTATAGTGTTCTAATAGACCCTTGTTGTTAGATCTGCCTGTTGTCAAACCGGAGAAGTTGCTTATCTGAAGTCCAATTTACTGATCTACCTACACTACATTGAAACTTACATTTATATTACCATTTTGCTCGAACTCAATAATTTTTTATCAATTTTGTTTAATTGTTAATTATTTTTATAAATAACATCTGATTGTCATAACTACTAACATATGAACAATAAGAGTAACAGTTTTCTATATACAGGGTGTCCCGAAATAAATGCAACGTGGAGCAAGAGTAGATTCCTGATGACAAAATAAAGCGATATTGCCAAACCTACCTTAATCAAAAGTTGATGGTTAAAAAGATTTAGGGTGTCAAAGTTAAAATTTTATAATCGATATTTGTACATAATTTTTCAAAAAATTCAAATATTTGCATACATTTTGGAGACCGGGGGATTTTGGGAGCGAGAAATTCAAATTTATTACTAATTTTGACGTAGAAGGCGCCACTTATGGCACATCATGATTATTTTAAATGACAGAACCTTTTGCGACTTAGTGTATCCATTTGATTATTGAAACAGTCGATTCTCCTACATCTTTTATCTGAAAAAGGTAAGTATACCTTGTTGAAGTTGTTAGGAGTAACCGTTTATGAAATAATCCTATTTGAAATACTCAATGCACTGAGCAGAAACTATTTTGGTTTCACGTAAAGAACCTTTTCGACTGAAAATACAGCAAAATGTTACTTGAAAAAGTTATTCAGAACAAGATCGGCAAGGTTTGATGAAATCTTTGAGCTTCGATGAAACCGTCGCGTCGTCATAACTTGCTATTCTGAATAACTTTGCTGTATTTTCAGCGGAAAAGTCTCTTTACCTGAAACCTAAAACAGTTTCTACTCGATGCACCGAATATTTCAAATAGGGTTATTTGTTTTATAGTGATGTCAAAATTAGAAACAAATTTGAACTTCTCGCTCCCAAAACATCCCGAGTTCTAAAATGGAAGCAAATATTTGAATTTTTAAAAAAATGATTTACAGACCATCAACTTTTGATAAATTTGGCAACATCGTATTATTATGTCGTCAGAGATCTACTTTTGCTCTATGTTGTATTTATTCCTACACACCCCATTAGGTAAAAACTATATTTTGAGCGCCACTTACAACTTATCTAATGAGAATTTGCATACACTTTTATTTTGGACCAATTTATTCACAACATAATGCATGGATTAATTAATCAACTCTTAAGCAGGGCCCAAAATACAAAAAATGTAAATTAATATTTAAACTTTGTTACTAACCTTATTCTACTTATCAAAAAATAACCTAAATGTCTGTTAAACATCAATTTCTTGACCAACTTCGTTAAACTTAAGCGTTGCGTATTCAGTCTTTGGTTTAGATTTTTGGGATTTGGGTTTCGCAGAGCTCAAATTAAAAGAGCCCTGTTTATTATTTGGTGCCGGCATATCTAGATCAGCATAGACGACCCCATTCGTTTTGCTGGGAGTGGCATTTTGCAAAGGGAGACCAAAAACAGGCTGGGGATATTGCAATTGAACAGAATTTTGTATGTTTTCTTGGAAATGGATATTTTGCTGATAATCGCTTGGCCTGCGCAAGACCAGCGGCCCCTTTGTCTTTTGTTTTGGTTTGTCTCTCTTGTGATGCCGCCCGTGGTGGCTACTTTCGGGGTAGTCCGTCACGTAACCATTTCTCATGAGGTTCTCCTCGTGGATGTTTTTTATGGGTTGAAAATAACTTTCCGCAGTTTGGAATTTAAAACTGTGACATTTCTGGAGAGGAATTTGGAAGTGGTGTTTCTTTTGCTTCGACTTCGAAGAGAACGATTTACTTTTAGGCAACTGTTCTTGGAACAAGGCCTTCGGTATCAGTTTTGCGTGCTTTTGATGAGGTATTGTTGCTGAGTACTGGGGAGGCACAACTGTATTTAGTTGCTTAAAGTGCGGAGTTGTTAATGTGTAAAAAGCGTTCTGAAAATGAGTTGGTTATTAGCTGTTATCGGAATAAATAAATGCATCACTTGTGTCCTTGTCCTTCTAAGATTAGGTTGTTAGTTTATACAAGATGTCACTTAACTTGTCTACTACTATAGGTCACTTTTTGGTGAAAATTAATTAAAAACGTTCTAATGCAACTAAGGTGAATCACTCCTTATACAGGTTACCTCTGAAAAGTTTTTACAAAACTTTCCCTAATATTCCTTGTATCAAAATAAATTTATTATAAACAAGTCTTAGTACAAATGTGCTGCGCAATTTTTAATTATTTTTTTTTGTCATAAATATAACACGACTTGCGATTTTGATCAAATTTGGTAGACACATTGACAGTTTTATGGCACAAGAAGTCCTATATCAAATATCGATGCATATACGTAAAACGGGAATATTTTCTTAATCGATATTTAAAATTTATACGTCAACCCCAATTCACCATAAGTAGCACCATCTCTGAACGAGACGTACACACGTTCGTTGAGCAACTCATTATGTCCCAGGACGATACAAAATCCGCAAAAATTTTACAACGATTAATAGTACCTATAGTTTACCTTTCAAAGTCTCAAATCTATGACTGACATAACAACCTTTAAGTAGTCAAGAATCAGTGTAAAACGAGAGTAATGCACGCCAATTTCAGACATGCGCGAATGAAACTTCACAGGATCAAAACAAGCAAGCATGGCCGAAGAAGAACCACCGCCTTCTGCAGACTTGAATTCTTTGGATTATTTTTAAGTTGATAATTTAGAAGCCACTTGTGAATAACGAAGAAAAACTTTGGGAACATGCTCATGAACCAAATAATCTTAAATGTAATATTTTTCATTGAATGACAGTTTAGATAGTTTCTTGTCCAACTGTCAAAATTGGAAGCAGAAATACGATTGTGATTTTTTTCCCCCAGTTCGAATAGTTTCTTCAGGATCATGTCACTTTAGACATTGACACTAACTTCAAATAAAAACGTATTGAAAATTAATAAACCTACACTAGCAAATACTTTGGGCATTTGGACAATAGCTATTTGCGCAATCAGTTAGGAAAAGTGACTTTTTTCCGCATCAGGCGTATTGTAAAATTTGTGAATTTTGAAAATGTGAATCCTGAGAGAATGTTGATATAGAAACGAGTTTGTTTATTATTGTCAGTGATTTATTAATCTTCTGCTCACAATTTTGACAGCAATATTCCGTGGTCTATACGGTCAAAGGCTTTACAGAAATCCGTGTAGACTACATCAACCTGTCCCTGACAATCTGCTAACTGGGCTACATACTGAGAAAACATAATCAAGTTAGTAACAGTGAACGGCTTTCCACAAAGCCATGCTGGTAAGGAGAAATCAAGTGACTCACTGAATTATAGATACGATTGTAGATACATATCTCTAATACTTTTGCAAAATTACTCAGTATTGAGATAGGTCTGTAATTAGTAAAATACTGAAGGATCACCTGATTTAAGTACAGGACAAATTCGAGAAATTTTCCATAAATTTGGAAAGGTAGACGTTCGAAGCACTAAATTGAATTTTGTAAGTAAAGGTTGAATAAAAACGAATCTATAGTCCTTAACCAGGAAACTAGGTATTTGGTCAGAACCCGATGCCATTTTATATTTCGGTTTATTAATAGCTGTTAATATCTCATTTTCAGTAAATTCCGCAATATGCAAAACAGGCATGTTTCCCAAGTCAACAGCAGTTAAGTCCGGATCGGAAGAATTTATATATACGCTACCAAAATAGTCTCTAAATCCATCAACTATTGCCTGAGGAGAATCGTACTGTAATTCATCCATACTTAGACAACCAGGTATTCTGGAGCAGCATGTTTTGCCCTGAATATAACTCCAAAAATAATTAGGATCACTTTCCGTGTCTCTTCTACATGTGATAGGTGTACATTATATGCATCCCTCGTTTGCATTTTAATATTTTTTCGAAATTCCTTAAAATTCTTCAAATCAACCAATGACCTTGACATTTTACATTTACGCAGGGAACGATTTTTCAGTTTAATGTTATTAACAGTGTACCAGATTTTCATTAAAATTGGCTTTACGTAAGTAAAACATCCTGCCATTACGTGCATTAGAGAAGTTTTTTGACTGTTGAGTAAATTCAGATAGTTCAATATGTAGTGATGGGTGATACAAATCTTCAGCAAGGAGTGGAGTAATATTTCGCGAAACTGAACAATTCATGCTACCAATAACCAAATCCAATACCATACCATATACATTATTAACCTTATTAACTGTTGTAAACCAAACAAATTAAGAAAATTACACTTGACTGAGACTTTGAATGATGAGTAGTAGTAAAGGCATGACATTAAAAGTAACGAACGTACCATAAGGATATATAGAGGATTTCGTCCAACAAAAACTTCAAGTAGTCTCAAAGATGGGTCAGAGGGATCAATATAAATACAAACTCGGCATCTACTTCATCAAATACATGCGTAGAGCTTTCCATAACCAATTGTAAAAAAGTTACAGTCTAAATTTATAATAATGATAAGAAATAAGTATATATAAGTATTTTATGGCACTTTCGAATGATTTTTTGTCTGGATCTACGGTCTCGACCAAAAATTCATATTCTCACGCTGTATTTAAAAAAACACTGATTTTGCACACTTAATATAAAAATAATAATCACACTTTCGCAAAATTTACTCCCAATTATTAAAATAATGCTTTTTAGCAAATAATGTATATATTATATTTATAACCCTCTTAATTCCTTGCGTGCTAATATTCAATTACAAAAATTTCCTCCAGTCTACGAATATGGATTGATATTTATCACAGTTTTAATATGAAATTATTTGCCCATATCAACGTACCAATCGTCAAGTCGTTTAAAATTATACCAAAAATTCACATTTCAGAACCGTATAGCGCTTAAACTGAACACATTTCTATTATTGATATAGAATATATGACCTTTGAGTTAATAAATAAAACCACAACAAACGTGTTGGTTTTGACAGTTGAATTGAAGGACAGCCTTGTCCAACCTGTTCTATGACTTATTCATAAAGAGAATAAGGAACATTGAAGAAACTGTACAATGAAAATTAATTCATTAATGTCTTGTATTGTATTAGTATTTAAATCTTTATTGAAACGCAAATTTAGAATATGTGATGTACTGTTTAAAGTTGATCATAGTTAGTTGTAATCTAACTTATTTTTTAATCTTCAGTAATTCACTAGTCAATTTGAAATTCAATACTTATTTTACTGTAACGCTAATCTTAGAAGGATGAGGAACTAAAGTAAAAAAAAAATAAAACACACCTGATTATTCAAATTAGCAATATTAGGACTCCATTTAATATGTGTGTTCAGAATAGGCATTTCAGGAATTTCAGGAAACGGCTCATTAGCTTTATCGTCATCTTTCGTATCAGTAAGAATTGTTCTGTTGGGATTGTCGGCTGGACTTTGAACAGGAGAAGCCTTTATCTTAGCCTGAATTTGCTGAGATAAAGCTCCTTTTGGACTCTCAGTTTTAGGTTTGATAAAATTTGGGCTTACTTTTAGTATTGGTGAATTTTTCAATGCATGAGCCGATATGACTGGTTTAGATGGGTTTTGTTTAGGAGAAATGGCGATAAATTTGGGTGAATCTTCGGATTTGGCAAATACATTTTTGGTAGTAATGTTTTCTTTGGTTTCTATTTTATTGGTATTGTCGTTTATATTTTCTTTGTTACTTTCAAAAGCCTTAATTGTATCATTGGACTCTTCCTTGGTAATTACATTAACACCATCAGCTTCATCAGTTACCTTTTCCATTGTTTCATTCTTATCTGCGTCACCAGAGGCATGTATCTGTACTTCCGTTATCGATACTTCAGTTTTACTATTCTCTCCTGATTCTGTGGACGTAGTTGTATTGGAATCATCTGAATTTGTTGACTGTAATCCTGGAGAAACATTGGCGTAGACAATTTCCGATTTCTTCTGTTTTCTAGAGCGAGGCGCTGGAACAGGTGTTTCGTTAATTCCTTTATCAGAATTTTCTAAAGATTGTTCAAATATTTGGATAGAGTCTGTTAAATTCTGGAAGCGATCCTTGTTCTCATCAGGCTTTTTATTTGATTCTGATTTTTCATTGCAGTCTTTATTTGGTAAAGGTTCAGGGTCTTTTTCTTTCTTTTTAGTATCATCGATTTTATTATTTGAGTCTGAGATATTATTAAAACATTTATTGGACAAAGCGAAAACGACCGATCTTCTTTTTGGATGTTTCTTACATCGAACGGAGTAAAACGTAGGAGAGTAACTCTTCTGCTTTTTCACTTCTAGAGAACCAAATCTCTTTTCCGCAAGTTTTTTGTTCTTGTTGTGGTAACTCTTTCTAGCTACAATCTGATTAGTTTGATTAATTTTTTTATCGTCATTTTCGGGTATGTTTATGCCAGAAGCTGTTCTTCTGATATCAAATTGCTGTTCATTGCGTCCAACGATTCTGTTAGGTTGAGGTGCAACAGCATTCGTGAAACGATTCGTTGGCGGCTTTATCGACACTTTGGTATTGTCTCTATGAGTTTCAGATTTATGAAGGCTATATTTGCTTTTTGTGGGTATTCCAGAAATAGTATTGTAGCCCGAACTTTGCCCAAAATTAGGAGGTAATTGAGCAAAAACTTTTGGTAAATACTGAGATGAACGTGTCTGATTATTATGGAATCTAGACAGATTACTAAATTGATGAGACGAATACGAATTCAAGTAAGCGGGATTCACTGTTCCTGTTAAGGGGAAGTAAGGTGGTACGGTTGTTAAAGAAGTAGGGTTTTGTTGAAATCCGTGAAAAGATTTATTTCTCTTTATAATCCTACTCTGGTCATAACTGAGAGCCCCCAAGGTAGGAGATAAAACTTTTTTGGTTGGAGGTAAAAATGATTTCGACGATGACGAAAAACTTTGAGCATTGTTTCCTTGAGTAAATGGCGCTATTACAGATATTGGCTGCAAAAACACATGCAAAATTAAAAAAATAAAAAATATAACTAAAGTCAGTAAAAAAATAAAAAAAATGTTGAAGAATTACAAAAATTTTATTGTCATTATAGCGTCACATATAAAGTGATTTATAACGGGTTTCAAAATAATTCAGAGGAAGATAGTCCACCAGATATATAAGTTTGCCTTATGTTGAAATAAAAAAAATATATCACAATAAATATTAATAAATTGTCTGAAGCTATTTATTTGTGGCATAATTTTAGTTTTTCTTAAGTTTTATTGGGTTTTTGCCACACTTCTGAAAAATAATAAAAATTAATTAAATAAGCCCTTGCGCCAAACGGAACAGTCAAGGGTTATTTTTGAAACTAAGTTTGCCTAACCAAAAAATCTCACACTGAAAAAAGCAGATAAGTAAAAAATAACAAAAATCACATCACTATCGCGCACTTCCGTAATATTGACGTTTCGAAAAACTCTCTGTTTTCGTTTTCAAAATAGTAGTAAAATATTAAACCGTTTGTCAAGTTTGACAGTTTAAAATTTGTTTATCTGCTTCCATAGAGATGTTAAATGATTTTTATTTTATTTTTACTTACTTCTTCTTGATACAACTGTAGCCAACAATGATCGATGTTTACTGAACAGTTTGACACACACTTATCTCCGTTCAACAAAATAATCGCGGTCTCTTTTAATTTTAATGCGCGATAGTGATGTGATTTTTGTTATTTTTCACTTATCTGCTTTTTTCAGTGTGAGATTTTTTGGTTAGGCAAACTTAGTTTCAAAAATAACCCTTGACTGTTCCGTTTGGCGCAAGGGCTTATTTAATTAATTTTTATTATTTTTCAGAAGTGTGGCAAAAACCCAATAAAACTTAAGAAAAAAAAAAAAAAAATATTAATAATTCAACATGGGGTTATAACTCATATTTGTACCATTTTTATGTTAAAATGTTGAGGGGTACAAGAAGCAATAATATACCTTTTAATGGAACACCTTGTGCATTGTTCAATTTTTGAATTATTCTTTTTTTTTCTGATTTTAAAAATATTATTCATATTTTTAACCGTTTTCGAGTTATTGAACATTAACTACATTTATTTCAATTGATTTGATTTTTATTTTATATTTATTTTTATTTTCAATGTTCATTAACTGGAAAACGGTTAAAGAGAAGAATTTCATATGTCATACTTTTGAAATCGAAAAAAAGAATGATTCAACATTCAACAATACACAGTGCGTTCTATTAAAAAATGTATTATTGTTTCTTGTACCCCTGAACTTCTGCACGCCACTGTGCCCTACAACTTTTAATCGAAACTTAATTTTGTATCTCTAATACTAACGATAATATAAGATGGCCTAAATATAATAAATAAACCTGTACATGCATTTCAGGGGGGTCCTGTATATCAAACCAAATAGTTGTAAAATTCAAAAGTTTGTAAAAGACGTTTATTTCAATAATGCAGTAACTAATACATGGAAGCAACAAAAGGTAGAATAACACAGATAGTGTTAGGCCAGTCAAATAAGGATTCAACCTCGGAATGAAAGATGTGTGTAGGTTACACTTTATAAATCTTTGTTTTGACATTTTACAAGTTGACTCAAAAGTCTCACAGAATCTCGCGAGTCGTTTTTTTTGGAAATATCTTGTTTTCTTTACTTTAAATGACATTTGGTGTTATTAGAAAAGTTGTAGAGCATAAAATTCTCTACAAATTTAGCCTGGAGCAATCGTTCTTGAACGTGAAGAGTGGGGAGCACTTAGCTGTATGTATGATAACGCTAGGTCAACTGTGAAATCCAATAAATAGTACGACTTTTGAAGTTAATTATTTACTTAAAACATAATTATGAAGAAACCTTCGCTACTTTTCCATTAATATATTATGTTTATAGATATTATTATATGTAAGTCAAACATCCGTTTAATAACATTTACTTAATTTATATTAAAAATAAGATAATGAAATAGTTTGAACACATTTTAACTATTATATTATATTTTTATACATCAACGGCTTCTGTTAAATCTATTACAATTGAAATTTAAATGTGAAGTTTGCTTTTGTTATTTTACAGCTTAATATTCTTCGTCGTCGTCATCGTCTTCCTCTTCTGGTCCCTCAACTTGAATTTTCAATTCTTTATCATCATCCTCATTGTCAGTTATATTCGACTCTAAAGCTTCAAGGATTTCAGGTACATACTCACTTTCATCATCATCCAAGATCATTTGAATATAATGATGCGTTGAGGCATGCTTGTCCCTTACACTAACCACAAACAGAGTAGTTCTTCTGGTACTGTCCGTAACAAAATTGTTGTCGGTTCCATAATTTCATTCTGAAATGCCCACCCCCATACCTGGGGTTCTAAATCATCAAATTAAGTAAATATTGTTAAAGGGATGTCTGATTTATGAGTAATATCTATTAATATAATATATTAATGGGTAGGTAACGAAGGTTTCTTTATAATTATAATATTTAAAGTAAATAATTTAAAAATTGTACTGTTTATTGGACAGCACAGTTGACCGGGCGTTATCATGCATAAGACTAAGCTAAAATTAAATTTGTAGAGAATTTTATATATTTATTATATATTTTTATATTTATATAACTTTTTCAATAACTTCATATGTCATTTAAAGTAAACGCAATATGTCTAACAACCGGTTTTTGTGACCTTGAATTGCCTGACAGCCAACATATAAAATGTCAAAACAAAGATTTACACAAGTTTTTTAGCTTATTATCTTTCATTCCGAGGTCTACCTCTTTTTTCTCGTTATATGACTGGATTATGTCAAATTGTATTATAGGAACCAAAAAGTTATTCTAGTATGACTGAAGTTTGTTGGAAAATTTAGATAGAAATATGAAGGCAATAAAATTTTTGTGACTAAGCTCAAAAAATAAAAATTGCGATTTACGGTTTTGACAAATTCTTACTTTATTTGGTGGGTTCTGCATGCCATGGAACGGAAGGTTTTCGTAAAATCCTTTATCGGGATCATTCAGGGGATCTGCTGTACCGCCAACTGGTGGAGCAGCCCCTAATCTCGCCTTATCTTCGATAGAGGACGGGTTGGGTGCTACAACATAAAAAAAGGAACAATTTGAAAGTTTGTTTTACGGCTCCGATAGCTGTAACGCTTACATAATTAACAATAAAGGAATAACACAATTTTCCCTAGCCCTTCCCATTTATTGATTCCGTTCCGTCTTAACTTTGTGTATAGGTGGGAGCTGAACCGTAAATAAAATTTTAAAGCTTTAGTATTCTAACTTTAATATTGAAGACATTTGCGAGAGAAATTTTCAAACTTGTTTAAGCGAACGCATTTTGTTCAGTCGCAATATTCTTGTGGAAGCACCTGCCGTAAAATGAAGCATTATATTGTCGAATCTACTAGGGTAGTAGGTAGCATTAACGTGAGACGCGTACTCATTTGGGACAGTAAATATCTAAATCTTGTTGAGTATTGAGTTTCTCAAATAAATGTGTTCCTTAAACAAAGGAAGTAGATGACATGGAAATAAACAAGATAAAAATATTATAAAATAAAAACTGAACAGAAACCCTGTTCTCTAGAGATTGTCGCCCCTCAATATTTTTCACCTGTCGGAATTATTTTTTCTGTTTACTTTCGGTTAAAAAGTGTTGAAACACTATTGCAATTTAAATTACTTAAAGAATAATAAACTCCTTATCAATCGATATTAGACAATTCTACAAGAATAAGCATGCTTCTAAGCAGGGGTCAAAATTATCTCAAATGCGTATTGCTTGGTAATTATAAAACAAAAAAGCTTACAACAAATTTGCTCTCCATAACGTAATTGGACGAGGCAAACAAGAATCAGGTTGACCTTGGCCATCCAGATCACCCGATATGAACCCTATTGATTTTTTTTTTGTTTGGGGACATCTCAAGACATTACTTACGTCAACAAATTATAGCTGGTTGTGATGTGATAAGAGCTACTCCTGGAAATTTTGCACCTGTTAGAGCTACAATTTGAAGAATATTTGAAGCATGTATTTTGGTTGAAAGTGACTATTTCTAACATTTGTTATAATGAATCATAGTAAATTAATTCCATTGTTAATTAATTATTTTTAGTAATGTAATGAGTATCGTAAAAATACACTGGATCAAATAAATCAATTTTTTGTTGTTAATCGATTTGGAATTACAAAATACTGTAAAGAAAAAAAGTAAAGGTACAATGGCGTATATGATGACCTATTTTATTAAGACACTGACTTGTTTTATAGTACCTATCTAGTGTACTTGTTGGGTTATTACTCCAGATATCTAGTTTCACCGGATAAAAAGAGACATGCTGTCGAAGTCGGCAACGTCATCAGTAGGTGTTTGGTGCAGGACACTCACACAGTATCCGCTAATTCTTGACTTGAAGAAGGAATTTTCGACAGGACAAGTCCGTTTCGTTAACCACACTGAACTTGACACAGTTAATGTATTGTAAACAGCTGAATAAGTGGGATAATGTAGATTCAGCTTAAGTTGGCCTAATAATTCTTGATTAATTCTCAGAAGACACTTTAAGCTACTGGATGCTTAATGAAAATTGCTTATTTTCACGTCCTCTGTTGCCATTGAAGGTACGCCCTTATTTAAGAAACCCTTATACTTTAGCAAAGAATGTTTGAACCTTCTAATAATAAATCACATACATCTCGTACGTAAGAATTATTGAACTTTATAAGAAGCATCTATCGCGTTGATCAGAGCATCAAGTTTAGATATCTATGGATACCTTTTTATACAGATCTGCGCATAGGAAATGTTTCCATTCGCTATCAAAAATATTTCGACTGCAATGCTTATAAATATGAACAATTCTTTCCATTAACAAACCTGTTTTCATAAAAAACATGCTATTTGCATAAACTTTTTACATTTTAATTTCATGTTCATTTAAAGAACGTGATAAAACATATTGGGTGTTTATAAAATATGTTGGTAAAGTAAAAAATGAGGCAGAAAATTTCGTCCACCGCCAAAAGCATATATTTTTTTAATAAATCCCCTATCGCAGATCTAAAGTGAGCTATAAACATTAGACTATCGATTAGAATAGTATGTGTAATAGTAGTAGAATAGTTACATATGGTTTATTTCTCAATCACGGTAATGGGGTTGTAGGGAAATATTTTTGTCTAAAAGATTATATCTGATTATTAGCATATTAATACGCACAGAAAAATAATCTTGATCCATATCGATAGTACGAGTAAAATTCGCAAAAAACATCAATGATAAATTCTAGAAATCAAACTTTCCATCGACTAAAAGTATACCAGTACGTTATACCAACTAAAATAAGAAAACGAAACCAAAAACATTGGTTCTAGATTTTATGACTTCTTAGTTAAGAGTACCTACTTTTTTTGTTTTAGCTCGATTTGTCACTGACTTGAACAACCATACATATTTACGATATATAAAAACATATAGGACGTTTTTACTTTATAAAGTAGTTTTAAGTACTACAAATTAACCACTATAATGTATCAGTACAATTTTAAAACAATTGTAACAATAATTAATTCTTTCCACTACTAGCCTATAAGCCCACCATTATTGACTTAACTTTGACGCGCAAACCTCTATCTTTTTGATCTGGGTGACTAATGATGACATTGATTTATTAACCAAGGTTAATAATGAAAACTTAATAATTTTGACACTTGACAGTTATATAAGTACAGAACCTTCTGCGTGCTGTGGTTCTTCGTGGAGGTTATTGAACACGTTTTTAATAGATAGAAAATATCCAGAACATATGAACAGATAATTATCAGTACCACGAACTTATCGGAAATAATACTAAACTGTGCAATTGTGGCATGTCATATTGATGTCTTGTAAGACACCAATCTTTAAAAACTGTGTATGCTTTTACGTAAAGATGTTTGGACTTCTCTGCCATTTTTGTCACTTCAGGGGGTGTGCAGCCCATTTCATGTTCACTTTCACTTTCCATGATTTATAATTTTAAATTAAATTAATTGCAAATTTCTTTGTGCGACATCTCAAATTAATTGCAAATTTATTTGTGTGAAATGTCACAAAGTTTGATTTCAAACAAAAGAGTACCCATTTGATTATAGTACATGATATCAGTGTTCTTATAGTATATTATGTAACGAGCGGTAATGCAGGTCATAACTCACGCAGATGAAGTTTGCAGCACAAGCCGCAAGCGAGTGTTGTAATTCATCAAGTGAGTTATGACCATTACCGCAAGTTGAATACTATACTTTATCTACGACTATAACATTCATCTTTTTTAGGACTATTATTAGAAATTGATTTGAAAACGTCAAAATGATTTTGTTAAAATATCAAATAACATTAGTCCCCTCAATGATAATAATTGACAGTTTCGCCTACTGAGAGGCGTTGGCAATTTAATAATTTTAAAATCTTTTAATTATTCATTCCTTTCCACTTGATAAAAATTCTTTCCATTTTACACCAATGGAACGTATTTATCGGCTTTACCACCGCTCGTTTAATAATATACTACTATATTTAAGGTGTAGCAGCTAGTAGTGGAAAAAATACTATATAGGTAAACCACGGTAGAGAAGAGTGCCATTATAGCTTCGGCACCTAAAAATCATTACATACTTCTCGACCTTGGTGTATAATATACTATTGCTTTTTATGAAATTAACTTCCACTGGGTAAATAATTATGTGCTTCATTAGTAGTTTATTGTTTAATGTGTTATTTTTATTAAAAAAATCTATTACCATAACAAATTGAATTATATTAAGACGTCATAATATTTGTTTACAAATATATTCGAATAAAGTTATGTGTGGATTGTAATGCACTTTGGAATTTATTTCAGCATTTTTGTTTGATTTTTATCTCCTGCTTCTAAATTTGAAATGATGGAAACATCAATGTGAATTCATAAATATTCTGAATATTGTTTAGTGCCACAATGAAAATTTTCTATTTATCTATTAAAATACTTAGGAAAGTAGTTATTTAATTGTCAGTGGTGTTGAATGCAAACTAACAAAAATTAAACAGTCTTAAGTGACGAAGTCAATATACTATTAGTATTAGAAATATTATGTGTGCTTATTAATGTATTTAAATTATTTTATTTTGTAACCTAACCTATACTTTCCCTTAAACCTGTAATTTACTTCATAAAAAATATAATATTCTATCATGGTATAAAGTAAAACAATATAACAAGCTACGGTTGTCCTCAAATTTCAGTGTTAGTACAGTCACTTGAGGGCATAAATTCCATGAGCATAAATGCATCCACGTTTGGCCAATTATGGTTAGATGCCTTTACAAAAATGCTGTCTCTCATTTCCGCATACTAGAGAAAACCAAAATGTCTGCGTTAGTCTAAGCTACCTTCAAAATGACAAGTAGCAATAATGATATTTTAAATAAATTTAAAATTTAATTGCAAATTATGAAGTTTTGTGTAGATATAGAAGATATAGTACAGGGACATATTTTGAAATATTATTTATTTAGTAAAATTTTATTAATCTCCTACATGCCAAAACTGATATTTTGGGTCCATCGCGAATTTTCTTGAAAGCGTTAATCGATATCGAACAAGAGTATCTCTTATATACCCGGAGTTTTATTTAAATCAGATAAACATCTGCGAAATTATTTGATTATATGCTTTGGCAATGTACCTTTACCACCTATATTCACGCAAGGTTTCTTGCTTTCTGCCGCCTCTCACCTATACAGGGTGTTCCGCATAAGAACCGACACAGAGCAGATGCATGTAAGGAGTCCCAAAATATTGAAATACTATGCTAAGTAACCATACCTATATACAGTGCCTTAAATAATTACAGGCCACGTGACCAGGACTGTGATTCTCGAAGAACAACTCGTATGCAAATAGATTTCATGTCTCTCTCAATTGCCGTAGTGGGGAAAAGGATATTCGCATATGAATTGCTCTGCGATTGATTTGAGAATCTCGACCCTGATCACGTGGCTTGTAATCATTTAGGTATGAAGGCACTGTACAAAGCTGCACACAGGCGGACTTACAGGCCTTCAAAGTGGGGCCAAATATAAACAAATCTCGGAATTACTTTAACTTGGAATAAACAAATTTGGTACATGATTTAGTTTTATTATTAGTCTTCTTTGACTATGACGTTTTTACTCTTTAAAAAAGTGTTAAATTTAAGAAAACTACAGGTTTTCAAGGAAACATGCATTAATTAAAACAAGAAGTGGCTGGAAAATTTGCATTTGGCGAACAAATTGATATGTTTCTTGTGCTAGATTTCTCTGAAGGAAACTGTTGAAGAAGTGTGGACGAATATCGTAGGAGATTTCCGAATTGAATGATTCCTCATACAGATACATTTTCTAATGGCAAAAAACGAGCTCGAGAGACATGAAACTTATTCAAAAATATCCGAGAATGCCCTAATGCAATAAGCGTACAAAATTAAGAACATATTTTACAAACAGTTGAAGATGAACTGCAAATAAGTACTAAACGTTTATCTGAAGAAACAGAATTATCAAAAACTTCTGTATACCAAATTATTAAACGTAATCTACTACATTTATATCACATTCAAAAAGTGCAAAAGCTATTGCTTCAAAATTTGGATTGACCAGTGACCTTTTGCGAGTTTATATTGCATCAGGATATTAATTTTCACAAGAAAATTATTTTCACTAATGAAGCTTGTACACATACAAATGATCACAACTTTCATGAATATTCCGATGTAAACCCTTTATGCAATAACTCCTAGACATTTTCAGCGTGAATTTACGATAAATGTTTGGGCCAGTATTATTAATCGCTATTTGATTGGACCAGTTATTTTGCCAAATCGATTAAATGGCGAAAGTTATTTGGAGTTTCTGCAAAATACTCTCCCTCTCATGTCAGTAATTTTGCTAGAGACTGTTTTTAATTTTAAGTTTCCTAATAAATGATTACGACGAAGAAATAATTATCCTCAAAATTGGCCACCGCGATCGCCAGACACAACAATTATAGTTATAGACCAGGGTCGATAGTCAAAAAAAAAAAATAGTAGGATGAAACTCATTGGAAAAGGAAGAGGATACAACAAAATTGAAAGGAAAATAATTTACGGGCGATCTGAGGTCGGGAAGTGGGAGGGGGTGAGTTCTTAAAGCTAAAAAACGGTTTACCTCGATGTCTGGCAAAACTACAAGTCCTATGGAAAAAAGTTAAATAGCAAAGTAGGTAATAAAAAGATCTACAATTTTTGTATTTTTGTACTTTTTTCACATAACCTCAAAATTTATGTGAAAAATTCAAATAACCAAGTTTTTGGTTTTTTATTTTTCTTTTATAAAAAAATTTTTTTAACGAAATTTGGTGAAAACTTACCTTTTTATGTCCCAAATACACTGAATATTTTTTATTAAAATATTTATTTTTTTACCTTATTTTGACTTAATATCGAAAAAGCACCCTAATTTTCAATCAAAAATTCTCACGTCAAAATATCTGTTTTTTTTTAAAGTCAGTGGGCTTTTTGTTCGTTGAAATCTCTACTTTCTGATGGTGTAAAAAATATACATTACTATGGTAAACGTTATCAGAATAAAAAGCCCACCGACTTTTTTAAAAAAGCAGACATTTTGACGTGAGAATTTTCGATTGAAAATTAGGGTGCTTTTTCGATATTAAGTCAAAATAAGGTGAAAAAAAAATATTTTTTAAATAAAAAAATTTACCATGTTTTTTCAATATAAAAGTAGATTTTTCTCGAAAACGATCAACTTTAGAGCTTATGACCAAGAGTATATTTTTTGTGTAGAATTGGCGGTTCAAATGGCCGTCTCAAAACCGTACTTTTTCCAGTGGCGTAGAAGTTGGGGAGAAAAACACCCACTTCCCCTTCAAAATCTTCACCAATTACGACTTTGAAAAAAAAAATTTCGTCGCACAGAACATAGCTTATTATGAGTAGTAAATGCTTACAAAAGTTGTTTTCTGTACGATAAACGCTTCCGGAAATATTCGCAAAAAACTAATTTTTTTTTACAATTTCAACACCCTGTACCTCGAAAATTGTGCATTTTAGAGGGTAAGTTACTACAAACTTTTTTTCAAATTTTTGGACGAGCTATCACATCCTGAAGTCCTGCGCATATATTATAAAACACCCTGTATATGTACATTTAGTTAAATTTCAATATTTTGGAACTATTATTTACGATAAATTTGCGATGAAAGTTACTAAATAAATATTTATAAGGTCCATTTCACAAAAAATAAGTGATATTATCATGCATCGTGTATGAAAAATAATGATACACTACTTACCGCCGCCGGGTTTCTTCCTTTTTCGAGAAGTAATTACTTCCGGCCTTGTTGTTGGAATACTTGGATTAACTTTCTTAAAAGTCACAACTATCATGCAAAACATAAAATCAAACTCAGTAAAAAAATAAAACAGTGTTAGGTAAGCAGCATCTTACCTCCAGCTTCACCCTCCTTGATTCCTATTGGAACATGATGCGGACTGCTATTGATTCCTAGCAGTTCCTTAAGTCTCTCCAACCTGGCGTATATCTTAGACTTATTTCGTTTGTATTTTAGGTATGTCTTTGTCCTAGAGACCGACGTAGTTTTGAACGGCGATATCCTCGGTGATAACTGACTGATACTAATACCGTTCATTTTATTAACGTGGACGAGAACTCCTGGTTGCAAAGGCCACTTTGATAGATCGGTTATAAGGCAATTACCATCAGGACTTGATATTTTCGAACGAAATTCGGAACAAGTTACAGCATTAACGAGCGGGATATGTAATTGAACAAACAATACACAATGGTACCCAATAAGCGAAGTTCACAAAGCAAAACATGGAACAAAACGAAAACAAAACACTGCGTTAGTTGGATAAACAAGTGATGTGATGGGGAAGGCAGCTATATTGTATTCTGGAAAACACAATTCACATGTGAAGGAAACGAAAAATCGCCTACATATTCTCAACAGCAAACCGGAGGCAGTTTATAACGTGTAGGTAATTTAAATGATTGTTCTCTGCAAAAATTCAATTACATATTATGTACTTACTCAATTGAATTGTTCAACAGCTGTTTTCAAATAGGTAATTAATTTAGATACATAAAACAGCAATAATACAGATGATAATGGAACCTATCAAATTTAATATTTTGATCACTTTTGTTGGAACGCAAACGTAGTTATCCTACTCTTGTAATATATTTAACTTGTTATTAGATATCCATTAGTACATATACAATAGGTAAATAGGTATTGAATAATATTAGAACTATATAATTTCGTACTCAATCAAATGCTGTTCAAAATTTGGAAATACTGAACGCTGAACTCAAAAATTAGTAATGTCATTTTGTAGAAAAGAAAAAGTGGTATTGAGAAAGTTAGTTTCAAAAAGTCCTTTCAAAATAGAGTCAGGAGATACGGTATTCGATTTAGTAGCAAATTGAAAACCTTATCAAAATTTAAGTATTTTCGTATTTTTACAATTTCTGAGATCGTAATGTTCACTCTCGGATTTGGGATCCTTTATTACAGTTTTACTGCAGAGTTAAAAATTACAGTCCCAATATACCTAATCTATAATTTCGAGGTTTTTATCAATACATTTTTAAAGGTACTTTTTTTAATTTTTTAACCATATCTCTTAAAAACAGTTCACCAACGTGTTAAAGAAAACAGATACCTGTAACCTTATGGTCTTTAAAATAAAATATTTTGTATATTTTTCGAAACTTTAAATATATTGATCTTCCTAACTGTAGTAACACATTTACTCCAAAAAGGTAGTACTGATAAGACACGGTTACTTTCATGTTTTTATTGTCATTTATAACTTAGCAATTGGGAGTAGAAGTTTTATGAAAAACTGAGGAGTAACATCAACTAAATTTATAGGAAACATTCTTCTTTTCTTCTTTTTAGCAAACATGTGTATCTCTTTCGTAAAACCATACATTATTATTATTATACCTATCAATTATTACTAATAGAATAATATTCATGCAAAGGCAGTTGTGGCATACTAATTAATTTTAAAATAATTTACACATCAGGTCATAAATGATAGAATTTTACATTTGATATTGACACTAATAGCTTATCTTTAAATAGAACATACTTATTTAATTTGGTTTGCAAAAATGTACGTATTTTATATCTACTATTTTAAAATAATAAAATGTGCGGCTCTGATACCATTCCAATACTTCACACAAAGCTTTTGTGTCTAAATATTTTAGATTTTTGAGAACACTGAATACATACGTATTAATAATGGGCCGCTGCTCCTGCATATTCACCATAAAATACAATAATTATTATTTTAGGTTGTATCAATTTATAAATTTAAAACGTGATACGTAAATACAAATAATGTACACCACAGACAAGCAATTCTCTTGTTTATGACGTACAGATATTTGACATCTGTCATAATCTCTATGAAACGTCAAATTACTTATGAAAACAATTGACGACTATGTCTACTACGTCATTTGTGCTGTAGCGTGCTGCCATGCGCGGTGAGTCACTGAAAACGGACAATGGAAAAGACTAGATAAAGCAATGCTGCTGCGATTTAACCGACGATTGTCAAGCTTTTGTAATGCATGTTTAAACATAAGTAGCAGAATTATAAATTGTATGGAGTTACCAAGGATTGAACCCAGGACAACTCGCGCACAAGTCAGACGCTCTAAACACTAGACCAACTGGGTATAGCAAGCGGTTCAAACTATCCACAGTGCGCGCGCACTTCTGAAATTGTAGTAGAATAAAAAGTTGTTTGGCGCTTCCCTAGATCGAACCCGGGACTTCACGCACACTTGCCTGAACCTTTAAATACAAGGCCAACTCGTAATGTGCCTGAATTGTGGTATTTGTATAGGTACCCTTCTTATACTTATTAAATTATTCTTATTTATAATTTTATATTCAGTGATTCACAATTTTTGTCGATTATGTTCAACTCAATTTCTATTTATATACAGGTTTGACCCGTAATTTTAACAGGCGATAGTATATCAAAGTAAACAAAAAAGTTATATACAGGGTGAACCTTAAATAAGTACAATTATTTTAACCAGCAGTACAGCTCACTGTATAGAACACATAATTAATAGTCTTTTTACAAAAAAATCAGGAATAAAAATGTCAAATTTTGTACTAAGTTAAATTTATCTAAATCGGTTCTATTTGATCACAGGAAGCTATGTTTAAGCTGGGTCTCATTACTTTCTGGACACTCTGTATACTTGTTTAAGAAGAAGATTATTCTATTATTAAAAATCAAATTACAAAAAGGTAGAAAAATTATAACAGTATTCGAATCTTATCCATACTACCTGTTTTGTTCTGGAGCATTATTTTGTGTTTGATTCCATTGTCAAATATAATACATTATAATTATTCCGGTTCAAAGGTTTCTTCTTAACTAATTCTTCAATGAGTTGGAACAATACATCAATGCAAAATATGCAAACCGATTGGTTTATGGATACTGTCAAATGGTTTTAAATTTGTAATAGAAAAAAAAAAACATTCATAAATTGACTTTACACAAAGGTATAGCTCTTAAACTAAACAATTGCGTCAAGGTAAGTTTAAAGAATACGTGATAGAATTTTGGAGGTACCCTGTACATTAGGTACTCATTTAAGTGCAATTACTAACAGATAAATGTGAAATTAATATAAAGGGTGTTCCGTATAAGAACCGACGAGCAGGTGCATTGTAATTTAACCAAACATATACAAAGTTGACAGAGGCGGGGTTACGGAAAAATATCTCTGAATTGCTTTAACTTGAAATAACCAAATTTGGCACATAATTTAGGTTTATTATTGGTATTCTTTGACTATGAAGTTCAATTAAATTAAAATACTACATTGAGGGTGAGTCACCTCTAAAATTATACTAAACTTTTTTCTTTTAATCAAATGTAAAAAGAATGGTAGTATCCGCAGAATTTAATTTAAAACACTTTTTTACTCTTGTTAAATTGTGAAAAAGTTTAAGGTTTTCAAGAAAAAATGCATTAATTAAAACAAGATCTTAATAGTGTTTATTAGAAGAAATCAAAATGCCAGTAGTAGTCTTTGGTTTTAATATTAGGCAGTTAGTAATAAAACCATTTTATTTCTGCTACTGTTTGTAGAAAAAGTCTGGAAAATTTACATTCAGCGAAAAAGTTGACATGACAACTTGTGCTACATTTCTGTGAAGGAAACTGTACAAGAAATGTGAAACAATGTCGTAGGAGATTTCCAAATCGAATAGTTCCGCATAGAGAAACATTTTCTAATGTTGAAGACGGACTCGAGAGACAGAAGAGTTTTTCAATAATATTCGAGAACGCCCTAGTGTAATAAGGGCTTGTACCCTTTTCATATTGTATATGAAAATATTTTGCAAACAGTTGAAGCTGAACCGCAAATAAGTACTAAACGTTTATCTGGATAAACTAAATTATTAAAAACTTCTGTAAACCGAGTTCTTAAATTTAATCTACTACATCCATATAACATTCAAAAAGCGCAAGAGCTATTGCCTCAAGATTTGGATCGACGAGTGACCTTTTGCGGGTTTATCTTGAATCAGGATATTAATTTCCACAAGAAAATTCTATTTACTGATGAGGCTTGTTTCATTCGTAGAAGAATATCATAATCACAAATTTCATAAATATTCAATGTAAACCGCTATGCAATAACTCCTAGACATTTTCAACTCGAGTTTATGATAAATATTTGGGCTGATATTATTGATCGTTATTTGATTGGACCAATTATTTTGCCGAGTCGATTAAATGGTGATATTTAGATTTTCTGCATAATACTCTCCTTGATTGCAACTTCGACTAGATCAGAGTTTTGGTTTATACATGATGGAGCACCACCTCATTTTAGTGCTACTGTTAGAGACTTTCTCGATCGCCAGACCTCAACAAATGTGATTATTTTTTTATTTTTTGAGAAACATTGAAGGATTATGTTTATTCCTCCATAATTAAATCTCGAATATAAGAGACTATCATTATCTATTAGACAGAGTAAATTTAAATTTTCAGCGAAGAGAAAATTTATGTTTCAGAGAAAATGATGCCCATTTTGAACAATTTCTTTTCTTTTTGATTTCTTCTAATAAACACTATTAAAATCTTGGTTTAATTAATGCATTTTTTTTTCTTAAAAACCTTAAAATTATTTTAAAATTTAACAAGAATAAAAAAGTGTTTTAAATTAAATTCTGCGCGGGACATTATCATTCTTTCTAAATTCAATCAATGGAAAAAACGTTTTGGTATAATTTTAGGAGTGACTCGCCCTCAAAAAACCATTAGATATTATTTTTTCGAAATATTTGCCCCCTTTTTAAAGACCAGTACTCCGCCTATCTGCAACTTTTTATATAGGTATGTTTGGTTAAATTTCAATATTTTTTAACCTCCTCATGCACCTGTGTCGGTTCTTATGAAGAACACCTTGTAGATGTACCCTTTTAGGAACAGGATGCCACAATTGTTAAATCCATATTGAAGCTCTTGACATTTAACGTAGGTTAATTAGATGTGGGCCAATAATTCTTATAGGGTTCCCATCCTCCGCGTCTTCAGCTCACCGTAAGGTCATTCGAAAGCAAATATTATAAACTACCTGCCGGAATGCTACAAGGGGAGTTCCGTTGTCCTTAGTTTGAAACATAAAATATGCATGCACTTACCACCACCTGAAATCCTCAGAATTAACATTTGCGCATATACCCATTTAACATGCACTAAAGTTTAAGTATATTAATACGTAAAGTTAGTAAATAGTTAAAGTAGATAGTAGTACCTTGGTTTCCCAGATAAGTGACCCTGCCGCAGGGCACTAAAGGCAAGCCAAGTACATCAGGACTTTGTGTGCACAGAAACCTGAGAAGGGTAGCAATATGTTAATTAAATTCGAAAACAAGTATGTACCATTAAATACAAGACATCCACACGCCAGAGTGTTAGTGTTAGTTGGTTTATTATGAGAGATTACAATATCCAGTTTCAACTTCATTAAGGAGTCACTTAAGCCGCACAAAATTTTGCTCTGGGAATTTTAGTTTGCAGCTAGTTACGCGAAAACCTGTAATAATTTTTGCAGGAATGATGAAATCATAATAAAATGAAGGTACAAATTATATTGAAGGAATCTTTCATAAAGTGTTTTCATTCATAATCATCTGAAATCTGTAACAGTGGAACTTTCATTTCAACAAAATTTTCCAGACAAGAGAATAACTAAATATTCCCTTCCTCTTATTAATAACTAGTCATCGAAGATACGTAATTTTTAACAGAATCGGACTCAATTTCATAATGTAAATATTACTACGTTCATAGAAAGTGTTTCATAATTTGATAATAATAAAATTGAAAATACTTCTTATTAGTCCAAAGCTCGACCGCGTCATTACTACGTCCATTTGTTTAGATGATTATTAATAGAGAGGAATAAGTTTCTGCCGGGTGCCCATCATAAATATGGTCGCAAGTAAGTATTTTTAATGAATATTTTGTAATTAATGAAATCCGATAAAAGTCATTGCAAACGTCAAAATTGGCGTTTATATTCGGGCATATTTTTCGGGCCGTTCAGACGACGAGAAGATGATGGCGATGATATAGTTTTAAATGTTAATATGACCACTTCAAAAGTTTTGTTTAGGTCTATAGAGAAGTGACTATACGGAAACACCCAAATGACTACCCATTAATAATTATCTATCAAAATTGCATTTTAATTTAAAAAAATAGGTGGACGTAGTAATCACCAGTTGGATCTTGCACCTACTATATCCGATATAGTTTCAGCATCATAACGTTTATGTTTACAACGTACTTGCTTCTCTTTTCAAGGTTCAAATTGTCCGAAATACAAGGTGTTCAGAACTTATTTAAAAAAAAAATTTTTTGAACGTACAGAGGATTCTTACAAATACAATTTTCTAAAAATAAAATCAAAAAGGGCAGTTCAAAAATGATTTAAAAATACACTTCCGCACAGCACTGGAAATTGGTCCACTGTAAAACCTGACAAGGCGTATAATGCTTGCTACAGACTATGCGTAAATTCGCGATTCGTGGTGTGTATAAAACTTGTGCATAGTATGCAGAGTTTTTATGAATGGATTTTTAATGTACAAGACGCTACACACTATTCACGAATTGCGAATTCACGCATAGTCTGAAGCAAGCCTAATAGGCGAGGAGACAAAAATTTGAAAAAAATTTTCAAGGAAAGAAATAAATTACCTACAACACCTATTTTAATGTAGCAAATTCATCTGCTTTTGCCGCTATTGTTATTAATTATTAATAGAATTAATTTGTGGTTTTAATTAGTAAAATATCTACAAACTAACGCAAATGTTTCTGCTTCTTGTCAGTTTTGAACTTGTACAGTCATGGTACTGATATAATTGAGCCTCATGTATGATACGCCACACTACTACTAGAGAACTTCAATATTTCTTTTCTTGGAAACTAAAGATTTTATGAATAACTTTTTTTTACAATATTAACTCTATTTTTCATGACACATCTATTCCCAAATTTTTTATTCATCCTGTATATTAGCATATTTACTCAGCTGTAAACTACCGCTAACTAATGAGTAAAACGGTAATATGTAAAGCCTCCCATGGGCGTCGATAGGATTACTTTCAGGGAGGTGCATCTGCATCTCCATCTGCATCTAATGAACATTTTTATATTATGGAAAAAACAATAAATTCTGTTTACTCTGTAGTACACTTGGGTCAGGATAATAAATTAATAACTTAAGCACTCAAATATATATATATATATATATATATATATATATATATATATATATATATATATATATATATATATATATATATATATATATATATATATATATTAACTAAAGGTCTCAACAACACGTCTTAACGTTATGAAGCTAATATAGAGAATGAATTATATACATTATATTAATTATATTATATCACATATTGATGAGTCGTCACTGGCTGACTCAGCAGGTCGATGCAAGACGTAACACTGTTTTATGGCGGTCCACAACTCATCTTTCAAAATGTTAAAAATAATTAGAAAAAAAAGTAACTTGAATTTCTCTAATAACTAATTATTAGTCTGTAGTAAAAATTGTCAATTGCTTACTCCTTCTGTGTACAACTTTATTTTACTTTTACAGATGCAATGAATTTATTCATGGAACTACTTTCGACTTACGAAAGTTCTAAAGGACAACTCCACAACTATTTGAAAAATTAATTAAGCTGTGACTAGTAGATATGCACTAGCTAAAAGAACTAAACGATTTAAAACTAGGAGAAACTTATTGCATAAATAACGAATGATTCAATTATTGAATTTACTATTCGGGGTGTTATGCCGCTACCAATAGTAGATTAATATTGGCAACTCATCTCTGTGAGGCGAACCGTTATTAGTACCTCTGACCGCCCCATATGATGATTTCATATAATGGAGTCAATATCGTGAAAAATAAATTGGAAAATTCTTATCGTTTTCGAGAAAAACATTAGTAGTAGTATTTTCTACCGCTACATCACAACTGTAGTGTCTAGCGTCATCGATATTGTATTCTATCCAGTTGTGCGCACCGCAGCTTCAGGTGATTTCGAATACTGAAACCTGATTTTAGTATTAATGTTTTTGCGACGGTGTTTACATTAGTTAGACAAGTGTCTAAAATGGATTATGTCTACAACAACTCGGAGCTGATGAATATTATTTTAATTTATGGTAAAACCAAAATGCTTTAGCAGCATGAATGGATGCTACAATAAAATGCTCAAAATCCCAGATTTACAGCTGACGTGTTAGTCACAGATGGAGCTATTTCAACACATAATGGGATGTACAATATTCATAATACTCATGTTTGAGATTTTGAAAATCCGCACGCGATTCAACGGGATAATTTCCAACAACGCTTTTCCTTAAATGTTTTAGCCGGGATAGACAATGATGGCGTGATTGGACCATTCATATTACCAAATCGAATGGATGGGGATTCAATATCTTAAGTTCCTTCAAAAGGATCTGTCTGGATTTCTGGAAAATGTTTCCTTAGTTGTTTGACTCCGAATATGATTCTTGCACAATCTCACTTTTTGGATAAAATGTTCTGGAATGTCTTATAAAGTTCGAGAGGTACGATGGATTGGCGGAGGCGGACGGGTACCATAGCCGTCACGATCTCCAGACATAAATTATTTGGATTTCTTCCTGTGACGATATTTAAAAAATGAAGTGTATCGCAGCGAAGTAGACACTATTGATGATTTACGCGAACGTATCGTAGCTGCTGTCAATAACTTACGAATTCAAAACGAATAAGAACCAGAAACATTTGTGTTAGTTTCTAGACACTGGGTAAGACACTCCCAAATGTGTTTACACGTTGGTGGACAAAATTTTGAACAGTGCCCAACTAGCAATATGGAACTTTAAAAGAAGCGAATTATTTTATAAGTATCGGATTGTGTTGTTTAACGAATAGTTTGATTTTATAGATTTTTATAAATTTGTTCCTTAAGAAAATAATTGTGTAAAATTGTTTTATAATAGTTTTATAGAACAAATAATTTTCAGTTCTTTAAAATTTTTATAAAAGTATTATAATACGTTATACAACATTTAAAAACAATATATATATATATATATATATATATATATATATATATATATATATATATATATATATATATATATATATATATATATATATATATATATATATATATATATATATATATATATATATATATATATATATATATATATATATATAATGATTATAAACATATTATGAAAGAGTTGTATACTTAGAAAAATGGCTTTTAATTATAATCTTATAAAATAGTTGTATAAACGTATTTTATTAAGGATATATAAGGAAATTAATAAAATTATTTTTTAGTCTCGAAATGCGCTTTTTTATAAAATAGTTTTATAGTTGTGTTTAATCTATAAAAATATTCCCTGTTTTATAAATATGTTATAGAACAAAATTGTGCCTTGAGAAAACAAAATTATTGTATATACCGCGTAATAAAATTCCAAACCTAACCTTAATTTTTGAACTCCTAAGGTATCGTGTATTACCAAGCATTAATCAAGAAAGAATACAAACAAATTCGTGAAAGTAACGTTTCGAGTCAAACGTACCGACGTTCAACTTTACTTATAGGTTTTATTATATAAATAATGATGGTGTCCATGTTTGTAACTTTGATTTAATTTTTTGCTAATGCAATAATTAGGTTAGTTTTAAATTAAATACCTATTATTATAATTAACTAATAATACTTAGCTAATTCCTAACAATGTTAATATAGGTAATGATAGTACATAATATTTTAAATTTCTAATTTTTTTATAAAACTTGGCAACTTCCTTCGATGCAAACATTATCTACTTGCGCGCACACATTTGTAAATATATTTAAGACTATAAAAACATTTTCCCGTATAAAGTTCTAATTTACACTAAAATATTTTGTTATGCTTTTATGTGGAATAAAATCATTGTATTTTAAGTCGCCATTTTTAAATGAAGATTTGTTGGATCAGCGACAGCCGCCATTATGGAAAATTAGTTGAAAGCCTTATCAAAATTATATCTAAAACATAATTTTGCTATTTTTGGAAGATTATTATATAATAAGATCATTAAAGATAATTACACAACGATATTATAAATTAAATAAAGCCTAATTTTATTTTTTTTTCTACATGCAAAAAACAAAACTTTATTGAACTATATTTAGTAGAAAAAGTGGTTCTTTATTGTACTAGTGCAATAAAATGTTTATTGCATTCATCTGTCATTCTACTAAAGCGTTTTGTCATCATGACAAACATGAACGTTCAAATCGATGTCATATTTTCCTACACTTAGTGTCATCTAAACAAAACATTTTTTGGTTTTTGCATAAACGTAGAAAAAATATTGTATGCAATTCGTACAAAAAGTTCTTATTAATAAACAATTAATTTTTTGTAGTTGCTGCATACATAACTATTAAATTTATTTTCTATAATTTTAAAGCAAATGTGGCCTAAACTAAAGCGCATAATTTTTTTGCCACAAATATATATATAATATAGTTTATCAATAAAATTTTCGGCGCAATAAAATGTTCGTTGTTGAAACACTGATTGTTAACATGATAATATGGTATTATACCATTTACAGAAATGATCGCCATTGAGTGACCCCGTTTATAAATATAAATGCAAATAATTATGAATATGCGTTATACACCAATCTTAAAATGATTTGGTTCTAATATTCTTCACTAAAAATATAATGTTTCTTTAAATAATACCAAAATACAGACCACAACGCGTTTTTATAGCTGCTGTATAAAATGGTTTTAAAAGTGTTGTATACATTTTTTATAGAACTGTTACATCAGTTATGTCAAATTATTTTATTAATTAATCACAAATTAACTTTATTAACTAGCAAAAACAATAGCGGTAAAACCAGTTGAATTTACTGATATAATATAGGCGTTATATATTTTTTCCTAAGGAAATTCTTTAAATTTTTTGTCAGTTCATTTTTTATTACACTTCGCCGTGTTGGTCGTCGAGTAAATTCTTTGCCTTGCACATGGTCAGGTTTATTTTAAAATTATTTTCGAACTGTCCTTTTTAATTTTTTTTACAAAATTGTATTTGTAAGAAATCCCGTGTACATTTAAACAATTTTTTTTGGATAAATTCTGAATAATCCAGTATAATTGTTTATGGCTATTTAAGCGAAATAATTCTCTTCCAATAAATATTTTTCTTCTCATCACATTAACCCGTAGAACGACTTAAGAAAATATGAGGACTTAAATATTTCCACATTTTAAAAATGGCACAATTTATTGACTGTTAGCACTTTTGATGTTATGTTGATGCTGCTATAAAAATTTCCCAATATCTTACTGGAGTATATTTTATTATGGCACCATTACAGATCATACAGATGCGCATCGTTCAAAAATGAAAATGTAGGTAATATGATACGGCTCCCTATAAATTTATAAGTATCACCACTTTGCTACTATGAAAGCTTATATAGTTAAAACAAAGTTTTCTCTTGTGTAACATTTAGCTTCTTCTCAGAAGAAATAAAGAAAACCGATTCTTTTTAACTCATTCTACATCAGTGATTTTTGTTACGGTGCATACAGATTAGACGACTGAATAGAAGGGAACATTAATTAGTTAAAGGTTTCAGAGCAAGTGTCAAAAATTAGATGATTAGAGATTATAAGTAAAATGTTTTACTAAATAATAATTAAAAACCAAACTAAATTTACGGCATAAACCTTTATATTATAAATGTAAAGTGTCCAAATGAATGAAAACATTGATTGATTTGAAATTGTATAAACGATTAGGTATGTAGACAATATTTTTCATTTAGAAACTGAATAATGCCTTACTACAACTTAATAATGGAATACAAAACCAGTTGATTGCAGAAGGCCTTAGATTAGATATCCTTTTTGTATTAGATTAAACTGACGTAAATCGCAAAGATAAAACTCTTTCGAATACAATTTTTCCATTACAAATATCATGTTATGCCATGGTCAGTAAATTGAATATTTTTATGAATTACAAATATCGTCAGGGATCTGTATTTAAATTTTTATATATTATACACGCTGCACCCTGTGCATTTCAAAATATTTAAAGAAATATTGAAAATAGAGTAAAGGAAATATGATTCAAGCCACTATTTCTTCCAATTTAAATTCAATGTATCTAAGTCATTAAACTTTTATCATATAAAATTCACTTTGTTGGGATTAAAATATTAAACAAATATTTTGGTTTAGGTCGAACTTAATTTGCAAACGGATAAATCAACCTTACATCAAGCTGAATTTGCAAACCGGTGAATTTGATCTGTAAAAAGATAAATTTGACACATGAACAAATTTAATTTATAGAGGATTGAATTTTATTTTCAAGTAAATGAATTTGATTTGAAAACCGGTTAGTTTCATTTATACAGGGTGATTCAGGCTTCAAATAGTGCCCCATTTGCAAGTATGAATATTTATGTTCTCATAAAAACTGATATGACTGATACGCGGCAAAGACGTCATTAGCAAAATATATTTAAACTTAAAATGAACATTCGGGTTGCATTAGTTATTCGGTTTAAGCGGGCCATTCACTAGGCGAACTCAGACCCGACTTACGACTGCGACCAGACCCGGACCGATCCTTTCTGCTCCATACACTAAACGGGCAGTTGTGGTATTATCAGTATTTCTTAGTTGACGACGAACCACTGCGACGCGTAGATATCATGCCACCGTTATCACGAAAAATCGAAATTGCCGTAATTGTCGGAACAGTAATAATTTTTGCATAGGAAAAAAAAACGAGTGTGGACAAAGAAATGATTACGCAAAAGGAATCAGTATACTCATTTACGTTTGCTACAAGATATCCAATCATGTGAACCTTCAGATTTCGTAAACTATTTTCGAATGGACAACTGTTTCCTCTATAAATACTAATAAATTCTTCCCAAAATTCACGATTATTTTAGAAAGACATTTTTAGGAAACAGTAAAGAGACTCCAGTCGCAGTCGTTGTTGCAAACTGCCCACACATAATGAATCAGCACGGATCAGTCCGAGTCGTGTCGTGAGTCCGTTCGTTGTTTCTGCGGTCCTGCGACCATACCACGACATGTTGGTGCTATTACATTCACGATAGGATGGGTCGGCGGACTGGGTCCAACGGACCGGTCCGCCCGTGAATGGCGGGCATTACCTAATCCATATGCACTACTGTATCAGGGTCTATGGATATTTTGTATTTTCATTAATCAACTTATTCGCGTAGCTGCTGATCTACTTCTAGCATATTGTGCAATATTTATTTGCGATAAAAATATAGAACAACTAAAAAAAGTGAAAGTGCTGCGTAAATACAAAACTAAAATCAGAGATCTAGGGGTTAATAAAAAGTTGACTAAACATCCATTTTTTCAGGCAACATATTCTTACCTTAAGTAAAAAATAGAGAGAATATCTTGAAGTTGTGGAGAAAATAAAAAGTAGAATCAAGAGAGAAGGGACAGGCGAACAAATTAGTTATCACAAATTTTATTGCACAGATAGGACCTGTAGATTTTGTTAATACTTAGTTCTATGAATGAAACCGCCACCAGTGTAAGAATATAGATTCACTTTTTATTACATATAAGATACATTATTCTTCTTAAAACAAAACCTTATAAAAAAACTTACTTTTCACGTTCTTCCATCTCCAGAGGGTTGTTGTCTGTTGTTAGCAAAAAACAAAAAAACAAACAATTCCGTTAGTTCACAAAAAGTGGAATATATGGGTATACATTTATTGTTTTACAGGAAGTTGTAGTATCTTGGAATGCGGGAAATAGTTAAAACATCAATCATCGAAATCGACTCACATTTTGTGTCCGCTCGCTTCCGTCTGCATAGGATGATGATAATAACGCAAATTATTATTACAATTATAATAATGGCTATTATCGATGCAATGATTATTATCATTTTATCCTGGTTCAGCTGTTTCCACCAAGGAAGGTTGCCTGCAAAGAAAACTGTTTCAAATAGGCGAAAGGTATACTTGAACTGTAAAAAGCTCATTCCTTAAACAGATACGGTAAAACTGCATTACATATGAAAT
This sequence comes from Monochamus alternatus, assembly GCA_037114965.1. Taxonomy (NCBI): domain Eukaryota; kingdom Metazoa; phylum Arthropoda; class Insecta; order Coleoptera; family Cerambycidae; genus Monochamus; species Monochamus alternatus. Next base: position 100,748,121 of record CM073426.1, read on the forward strand.
ATTATTCAATTTGCTCCTAGGTATATGCAGTTTATTAGACGTTAGTTATTTTTAAATAAAAATTAGTACTTGTAACAATCCCATATGCAAGGTGGGGGAACAAGAATAGTAAGTTATATTAATTTTTTTTCTACGATTAACCATTCAATTTTACATTTTTCTAATATTTGCATGTCAAACCTAGATGTAGCTTTTAAAATTTTAACCACTGCAAATACATAGATATTAAAGGCCTTCTTTATACTGAAACTGCAAAGTTAAAATACTCAATATTGGCAATGGCTTATCGTAACACATGATTGCACTCTATTATCATTATAGTTATAGTATCTTGGTAGGTATTGTATATTTTAAATCCGCGTAATCTAGCACTGTCATTTCTTCTTCTGTTTCTTCTTATTCTTATTTCTCAAATGTATTAAGTATTTACTTCATCAGATCAGATAAACACCACCTAGTGTGAAAAAGAGCAATTGTTTTACAGAGTGGACATAACCTCAAAATGTTTTGATATTTGCCACCAGAATTTCGTGACCTCTTCCTTTTAAATTGAATATTGTTACTAAGCTGCTAAGTTTCATATATTTACTTGATTTTACTAAATGCGCAGTTGCTATTTACTGTTTTATGTTTTACCACGTGAACATAAAATAGCGAGTTTGACAATTGAGAACTATGGCTTTAAGCCGATTACTGTCGATCGAAGGTAACCGAGAAGGTATATTTTAGTCGTGTATTTATAGTGAAAATTCGATATTATACCCGTCTCTCTTTTATTGAAATTTCTTTGTCTTACCAGCCAATCTGTGTAGTCTGTGCTTTCGGTAGGTTACTATCCCTCATCCAAAAATATATGAAGTACATTTTAGATGGTATTGTCATCTAATGTTATCGTCCATATATATAATCAATTGTCTAATTATTAAATACAACAAACAAGAGTTATTCTTAAACACGAGAGTGTGGAGAGATGATATTTGCCTTATTAAGATTTTACAGTCGTTCTTAATATATTTTTAGATGTCGCCCTATTTTCCATCTCTTCTAAGTACCTACTATGAATTTGGGCTTTTATATAATAACTATATTTTTCCATTCAAAACTAATTCATTTCAGACCATTACTAATTGTAGATATCCCTGAATATGGAGAAAGCCGCGTATTTCATTTTTTTCATTCGTTTCGTGACTCTACTTCTCGTCTCATGCTCTATATTGGCACATGGGAGCGAGAGTTAGGCTTGTAGCAGATTTTTGCCTTGCATACATTTTGTTAAATTCCTCGGATACCGTTGTGGCTAAAAATAGGGTTGTACAAAGATGAATCAAAGAAAACGTTGTAAGTTGGATCGTGAAAATCATATCATATACCAATGACGTCATTCTATCTCAGAAATGCTGCAATGACATTGGACCATAGTTTGTAGAAAACCGAAGAATTAAATTTCTTCATAGAGCAACAGTATTTTTCAGTGGCGCTACTGCAACTACAACTAGAGTGGTGATTTTACCTTAACCGGATCATGTGCCAGTTTTAAATTAATACTGCACCTAAATTTAGCACAACGACAATTCGATACATTAAGCGAAAATTCATACAATATGTCAGGATCTTTACAATTGAAAAGAAACTAGTTTCTGGTTTATGTATTTGAAGAAATATTAGTTGCATTTGTGTAACTACTGTGAATTTATTGTGTATTCAGTGTGTATAAGTGATCAATGCGAGTTACTTCAAAGGTAAAAGCGGACATAAACCAGACAAATTAATATTAACCCCAAGTTTGTTAACGTACTTTACTTGTACAGTTCTTCTTGTTCTCACGTGACTTTAATTAATTTTTCCCTCATCTAATTTTTAGTTGTTATAAATTAAATTACTGTAAGTTCATAGCGTTTTTAGTTTCAATGGCAAGAATTCATTGAAAATCAATTATTATTAGATATATTCTGGTATATGGTTCACCGTCATACCATTGATTATAATCTCCGGTATTAAATAAGTCAAGACACCAATAAACATCAAAAATCGTGGACAACATCAACAATTTAATTGACTTTTTTCCTATGCAGGGTCAACTATGGCTAAGTACAAAAATTTTAACCACCTGCTTAGGAAGGCCTAAAAGACAATAAAAAAATTATTTCAGAATTTTAGCTCGATATTTAACAAATGGGGTAAAACTCTCTTCTCCTACGGAAAGTCGGCGTTTATGAAACGACAAAAATTAACATTCTTAGTAATAATACCTGATAGATAGGTAGGTAACAGTTAATCCAGTTAGTTCCACTATTTTGCATTCGTTTTTCATTATTTCGTTACAAACTGGCAAAACTACAACATTTTTATTCATTATAACCACTCACTACCGATAAAACACACACTTCCTGTAGATACAGCTAGATAAAATACCTATTTATAATAACAAAGTCGAACGAAAGGAATATATATTAGAAAACTTTTAATGTACCCGCGGCAGTCTTATCCCATAACCTAGAAAACCAAACCGGCGAACTATATTGTGGGAAAGTAAACACAAATTTCTTTATTTAATAACTATAAAACGTTTAAAAATTAAAAAAGGTACTAATAACTGAAGAAGAACACAATACTACAACGTAAACACAGGAATTAAATTATGACTTGACTGGAATTTTACGGTCGTATTGCTAGTTGCTTACGTTACCTACTCTGATTCTGTAAACGTGTGCCAGACAAGTCGCATAGGCGGCGTTAAATAAGGATTTAATATAATTTCGAAAAAAAAAAATTTTTTTCGCTTTATAAATAAGTTTGGAATTTTTTTGAAGAGTGATTCCGTTAATTCTTAATTTTCTCTATCCCCTCTTAAAATATTTGTGTACTTAGTCATAGTTAACCCTGTATACTGATGGCCATATTGTCGTTTAATTTAACAGGCCATTTTCTTCACAGAAAAAGAAGTAAAAAACAAGCAGTTCAGACATAGATTTTTGTTCCTCAATACAGACAATAAAGTCTAGGATACACATACGTTTAAGCTGAGCCGAGCATATAGTGGGTCAAAAATATTGTCTAATGTTCTATAACAATAATAATGGTACTCTTTAAATTGAATTTGGCGATTCACTTCGAATACGTTAGTATTTGTAATAAAATCTACCTTCCACTTACAACCTTAGTTTTTAGTTGCTCCACTCACCAATAGATAATGAAATTTCTACTCAAAACTTCCAGTAGTGCAAAAACTGATTTGAGAGAGTGCCATTATTATTGCAATATATTGTATATCTTGTGGGACAAAGAATTAGTTATTTACTATGAACTAAGTACTGCAAATATAACCATTACTCAGATCGGTCGGCAGTCAAGCGGTTTAAGGCGTCAGTACTTGAATCGTGTTTGCCACCCACAGGTTCGAATCCTGCGGCCGGTAGACCGTAGATCAGCTATATTTGTGACAAGGATTGGCACCCTCTCTGCGGGTATGGTAGTGTGGAAGAACGTTAGCTTGGATCAGTGTTAGAGATTGATACCGGTTGGCGTTTGACCATTCCTCTAATTAATGAGGTGTTCCATGTTTTTCTCATTCCTGCACCTAACGTAAGTCGTTTAACAAATACAAATGCGGCCTGCTTAATAATAATATGCCGCCCCCTCTTCTTGATTGGAACGAGGGGTAGAGCTATTATTATTATTTATTGCCAATAGCTTGTCTTGAGGACACAATTCAACAAAAATGACCGGTAAGGCATCACTGAGTGTAAGCTATCCAATAGCTCGATTGGGAAATTATTCCACGTGTACTTTATTCTTCTGGACCTCGATCCTCTAATGCAGTGAAACAAATTCGAGAGGGAATTCATTTCATTTAATAAATTTATATGATTATCTTATCTGTATCTATTTATAATTCTTGAATAATTCCCCTATTTTTATGGGAAATATAGTTATTCAACGAGAATGTTCAAGAATACAGATTTTCTCACAGTCACTTTTCTACGGGAAGTGTTCCACTCAACTCAAGAATCGAACCCCTGATATTGTTCCATAAAATTTCAATTCTTTCCACTAACAACCAAATAACCTTTGAGGAATTCCCTTTAACAAAGACGTCGTATTTCAAAATTAGATTGGTGAATTTTTTACTGCCAGTAAATAATCAGGAAGAATATATCCATAATTAATTATTATTAATTACTTAAAAACGCTATGAACATACGCATCAACGCAATAAATAATATAAATTTCAAATTTATCTTATGTACTCTTGTGATTACTCGTGAACCAGGAGAAAAGCGTGAAGGTGCATGACGCAACATCCAACATGCTTTGCAATTTACCTGGCTCTCCTATCTGTTTACTTTGCTCCTGGTATGCTAAACAATACCAATTGAATACTTAAATATTTTAACAGAGGCAATGTCTCGCTCACCTGCGACGTCTCTTTCACATGGTGTACTGCTTCCAACTGAATTGTTCGCGTAACAGTAATACGTCCTAGCTGTATCTACGCTAGAATCAAGGTACAGATAACTAAGAAGTCCTTCAGATTTTATATTTGATGATACAACAAATGTTTCATTGGACTCCCTTCCTTTCCAAGTGAACATTACTTCTTGAGGATTGGCGACGACCTTGCAAAGCAACGCCGGACGGGAATCTTTCTCAACTATGGATATTGAACATTCTGGAGCATCTAAAAATAGAAAACATCAATACTTCTACTCTATATTAACGTTTAGGAAGAAAGACAATATTTTCCTTCTTACGTGAAATCTTTTCTTATGAAATACCTATACAGGATGTCCCGAAATTAATGGAATGGATTAGGGAATCTACTCTTGCTCTGTGTCCCATTAATTTTGGGACACCCTGTATAAGTGCTTACATTGAACATTGAAGTATGCTATAGCAAATTTGGTTCCATGTTTGTTTTCCGCTTCGCACATGTATCCGCCGGTATCCGATCTCTTCATAGGTCCTAAGACTAAAACTTCATTACTGGATATTGGTTCAGATGTGGCGTTCTTTTTCCATTTATATGTAAGGCTAGGACGGCCATCACCATGGCATTTAACAGGACTTGGGGCCTGGTGTTCAATAACGTTAATGTATTTCGCAGAAACCTGAACGTGTTCCGGAGGATCTAAAACAATTTTATGAAGTTACCTTTATCCTTTCTCCAGAAAATTAACATATATTTAAAGATTATATAAAACATATTCTATTTTTTTTACATATTAATTAACAATTTCCATCTGTCACAATTTAAAATGTGATTGTACAAAGTTTTAAAATAAAACTGTTAATAAAGATTTAATGTTGTTGCATTGTACCTAAATTGCTACCTAAATTATATTTAGATAACTATAACACTAGCAATGAGTACTATATAAGGTATAAGGAGACCAAATCCGATTATTTTAATAGGTGGAAGTTTGACACAAACAGACTGAAACATTATTATGCATATACGGGTTAACTATGACTATGAAGTACAAAAATTTTAAATACGTGCTCAGAAAAGCCTAAGAGACAATACAAAAATTATTTATGAATTTTAGCTCGATATTTAAAAATTGGGGTAAATAGCAATATTACCCGATAGATAGGTAACAGTTAATCCAGTTAGCTGCAGTATTTTGCATTCGTTTTTCATTATTACGTAACAAACTGGAAAAACTACATTTTCATTCATTACAACCACTCACCACCGATAAAACACGCAAACGAAAGGAATAGTTGGGTACTAATAGATAATAGAAAATGTTTAATGCACCCGCGACAGTCTTGTCCCATAATCTACAAAAACAAACCGGTGAACTTGTGGGAAAATATATTTATCCGACACAAATTCCTTTATTTAATAACTATAAAACCTTGCATTAAATACATTTTTTTTTGCTTTATAAATAAGTTTGGATTTTTTAAAGGGTGATTCCAATAATTCTTAATTTTCTCTCTTCCCTTCTTAAAATATTTGTACTTAGTCATAGTTAACCCTGTATAATAAACTGCTAAACATCGGTTTTTCAAGCAAATATGAAAAAGTCATATGCAACTGATTATAAATAATAGTAATGCATTGTGAAACAAAAATATCTTTAATACGGTAGGGTATGTATAATCGTTCGCAACAATAATGATACTCATCTTTAAAATGAATTTTGCGATTTCTTTTGAACTGCTGACGTATTTGTATTGAAATTTACTTTCAACTTTTAACATTAGTTCTTAGTTGTTATACTCACTAATAGAAATTTAATGAAATTTCTACCCAGGACTTCTAGTCCAAAAACTGTACATGTACATGTTATTGTTGTCATATTATTTGATGTTTCAATTAATTTAAATTAGTGAAAAATTATGATAGTTTTCACTCATAAATTGGTCAATTCGTAACACAGGACATTTAACAAAAATGCATTTTATTGAACCTAAAAATCGAAAACAAATATCTACTAAATATTTTAGTACAAAAAATCATATGTAAGTGATCATAATATAGATTTAAAAGATTGATAAATATGTGTAAAATATTGTCAAAATTGGAATCATTTGTAGAAACAGATTCCGGAAGTTTATATGAAATTTGACAACGATTATTATTATTTTACCAGTAAGTTTATTAAATGTTCTAAATCTGTGTTAAATATAAAGATCATTGACCAATACTGCTTTCTCTACATCCGGCTGTTCAGCACAGTAGACTGAATGACAGTGATTGTTGACGGTTCTAGCTGACAAAGTAGATCGCATGCACTTTGTGCTTATTATTATCTCGTTTCATTTTTTTGTTTTATAATTCATTTTGTGCCACATTAATGTCCAAATAATTTATTAATCATATTCAGCAAGGCCATGTTATTTATTTAAGAAGAGGTCTGTCGTAATTTGAGAGACATTACATATTCATGTGTTTTTCTCAGAAAACATCCAGTGGAAATGGATATGGATTCTGATCACAACAAATATGCTACATTTCCCAGGGAGTATGCAACAATCAAGTTGTGTGAATTATGTAAGCTCTTTGTAATAATTTAAATAATGCATTAAAAATGGTTAAGTTTGCTTATTTGGCTCCAATCCATCACCAGCTGAAGCAGTCAAATTATTTACACCCTGTGTACCGTTGTAGATATTTGCATTTTGATTTTGATAAAAAATACATAATTATACTTACAATCTACTGCGATTTCTATTGTTGAATTAACTCCAGCTCCTACTGAATTGTTCATACTTTCGCACGTGTAATGAGAAATTGGGGAACTTTTGTTCAGTTGTTTTTCTGGCCACTTATCCAAATTCCATATCTGAAAACGTATATATGCATATTAACAAATTTTCTGCATCTGTAGAATTGTCTTTTTTTTTTACCAAAGTTGAATTAATAGAATCAAAGTCGTTTTTCGAGTAGTCTGGAGGTAGTTTTGTCGTTTCCACTCTATACAGAGAGTTGTCATCGGTATTTAATATAATGCCGTCTTTCTTCCAAATTATTGAACATTCGGGGTAACATTCAACGATACAAGTCAAATTTACGTGTTTGGAAGAATACAAAACGCCCTGGTATGTTGGAAGTTTTTGGATAAATGCAGGAGGAGCTAAAAAAATTAATATTCGTAAAATTGATGTTCTCACACGTAAACGTCCGCTGATTTCTTGTGTAGAAATGTAAATACTGGATTCGATTAAAAAACTATTTACTATGATTTAAGATATTTATCTTATACTTGCTACAACCTATGTGTGCATTCGCGATTCGTTTTATGAATAGATTTTTAACGAACAAGACCCTTTACACGCATAGTCTGTAGCAAGCCTTAATCGTGCTAGAGACTACGCGTCAATTCGCCATTCGTGATTTGTAATGAATTTATGAACCGATTTTTAACGAAAAAGATCGTACACAGTATTCACGAGTTCCTCATAAATCACGCATCGCGCATTACGAATCGGGAACACACGCATAGCTTATATCAAGCTTTATACACAATCATATAGTCTGTTTAGAAATGAAAGAGAGTAATAAAAGCTTATTATGTATGCAAATCGTAAATAAATGTAGTACTGGTGCTTATATTCAATATTTTTATATTATGTATTATCCGTATAGATGAGGCGTATTTTTTAAAAAACTTTGTGTGACCGGGTTGTACTAAATTGAAGCAGGTAGCTAAAATTTAATCCCCGATAATCCGTATTTGTCTATGGCGCTTCAATTTCTCGGTCCATTTCTCTTATAAGTAAACAATATAAAAACAGCATTTCAAAACATGAGGCTACTTTAAGCATCATAACCGGGTTAAGAGGGTTTTTAGTAATTCAAATAAAATTATTCAATATTTGGACTTTTAGTCCGCACAAAAATATATGTATTTTGAAAATTCAATTATGGTGAGTAAATGTAGTGTTGTATAAATGTACAATAAAGAAAATAAAAAAGTAGGTAGGTATATTAAAATTCATCCTCTGAATATTCTGATGAATTATCTTCGTCTCCTAGATTGATAACGATAGATTCCACAGTAACGTCAATTAAATTATCGAGTTCCCACATTTCCTCCTCTTCTTTTTGTACAAGATGTATACATCTTTTCCAGTTATCTGCAGTTACTCCTTCCAAGAAATTTTTTAACAAAATTTTCACGTGACTTAATTTAAACGTCATAATATTTCGCGCTACATCTCCTTTTACCTGCGCCCAGACTAATTCGATTGGGTTAAGTTCACAGTGATAAGGTGGTAACCGTAGTACCGTTATTTGGCGATTTGTTGCCATTTCATCTATAACATATTTTTTCTGATCTTTATTAAAATTGACAAGTGTCAAAAGTTCCTTTTTCACCATATTTGTTTGAAAAGAAATGTTTTTTTCCGGACAACCATTGAATTATATCGGCATTCCTCCAAGCAGTCGTAGGCGTCCGCTCGGTCTGCCGTGAATGGTAACTAGCATTATCCATGACAATTACAGACCCCGGAGGAATAAGATCCAACATCTGTGAAAAATACTCTTCAAAAACATCTGCATTCATGTCTTCATGATAGTCACCTGTATTTTTAGATTCAAATAAAAGTAAAGAGCCATCTACAAAACCACTGGCACTACCTATATGTGTCACTATTAATCTTCTCCCTTTACCTGAAGGTGCCTTGAACCCTGTTGAAAGTCCATCCAAAAATGCTTGTCGAAAACTTTTTACATTTTTATCTTGCACTTTTGTTACAGTATATCCCTTGTTGACCCAAGTTTCGTCTAGATAATAAATATTCCTCCCTTCGTCACGGAATTTTCTAATTGATCTTAAGTAGGATCTTCGCCAACAAATAATTTCATCTTTATCGATAAGAACTGACTTCCTGATCTGATTTTCCCAGCAAAAATTCAACTCTCGTAAGACGGCCCATAATTTGCCTCTACTGATTTTTGGCAAATCATTATCCTCTGAAAGTTCACTTAAAATTTTGTTTAGCGTTGGTATTTCTTTTTTAAAATAAAAGTGTACTTTTCTGCGAATGATATTTTTGAAGAAATCATCTATAACGACTTTTGACCTCCCTGTAGATTTTGGGGGATTTACAGCATCTTGTTCATTTTTTGTTTCCTTTAAAAGTCTGTAGATAGTCGATTTTCCAATCCCTGTCATTTTGGAACACTTTTCCACGTTGTCGTCAACACTGTTGGTAGGACATTTGGTGTTTCAATGCATTCAATACATTTGATATAATAATCTTCTCATTCTGAGACAGCGCACATATTTTCACGCGTTTAGCAGGTACGTAATCTGATAAGCTCGACATTTTATCCAAACAATATTATATCCACTGGCCCAATAGTCACTAAACACAAGTCGAATTTTACTCTACTGCACTGGCACGTCTTCGTATATTCAGCTCTAAGACTGGATTGATCTGTCACAATACACTGACTCTTTCCCTATGATGTATCCAGTAAAATATATTAATGTACACCCATTACCTGTTAGTATTAGTGTTACCCGATAATTACCTGAAACGAAATATTACCACGCCCATGGCCGGTTGTTATCTCGGGGTTTTATTACTCTCTTTCATTTCCAAACAGACTATAGTAAAATATGTTTTATGGTGTGTTATATTGTTAATCACGTGATTTGTAGCTATGAAAAATATAATAAAATGTGGCATTAAAAAAGTTATGATAAAGATACTTCCAGATACATATTTATTACTATTGTTTTATATTTATAATCCTACATATTTTATAGACTGCATTAGCAATAAAATCAACGGAATTTGAACATCATTCAAATTGAATTTAGAAACTATTTTTGTTTCGTGTATAATAAATTATTTATTGTCAAAATGTATGGTATTCTACAAGCTCTATGTCAAACATTTTTTCTTATGTGAACATAGGTTCGATTCGTTTGCATTTAGAAGTTAAAAGCAATTCAAAATAACACCAATAAATGTAGCCTGATAAATAAAAATGATGGTTGAATGAACAATAATTATTATTTATGTCTCTTATTTATTCATTTGACATTTATCGTTAAATTGCTAAATAAGAAATGCATTTATTTACAACTGAAAAGTATGCAGATATTGTCTTACCTAAAATACACATCAATCTCTCCACACAGTCTTTAGTGCATCATTTTGTAGACTTCGAGGAAAAGATATCACCGCCCCAAAAAATGCCATTATAAAGTGGAGAAGATATAATACATGCTGTCATTGACACCTCTTCAATTAGTGTTCGGCGTATAGCAAGTAATCTTCACAAACGTTAAAACGTGTTTCACTACGGCACGGCAAAAATAATAATCATCATCAGTGAACATATTTTGCCGTGTAATTAGATCAAGATAATAATACGTTTCCGTGTCAACGTTTGTGGGTAGCATTTTTAACAATAATTTGGTGCCTGTGTTTTGAATGATCGTTTAAATACAAATCAGTATAGAACTTTCTTGAAAACAACGTTTTTGATTTCATTGATTACGTAGGGCTTAATATAGTTCAAAATTACAGGGTGTTAAAAAAAGAATGTAAAATATTTCAGGAGGTAATAGTATGAACCAAAATAAGCAGAAGAGTCTTAATAAACATGGGTCCGCAAAGTAACGGTTGCCGAGATACTATTCGTTTTTCAAACATTTTATTTTATTAGGAATAAACCGACAAACGAAGCTTCAAACAAACAGAAAACAAAGTTACAGAAGATGTTCAAAGTGCCCTCCGTCCATTTCCAAGCGGGCACGACATCTTCGTCTCAACGATATTCGACCTCTTTCGAAAACACTCCCCTTGGTTTGGATATCTTGACACTTTTGATTAATCCGTAGCTGCAACTCTTCCAGGCTATTTACAGGAGTACTATACACTAATGTCTTCAAATATCCCCATAGAAAGAAATCTATAGGGTTCAGATCAGGTGATCTTGGAGGCCATAAAACAGGTCCGGCCCTTCCTACCCATCTATGTGGAAAAATTTGGTGTAAATGCTCTCTAACGGCCATGGAAAATGAGCTGGAACACCATCATGCTGGAACCACATTTGTTGCCTCTGACTCAAAGGAATGTCTTCCAAAAACTCATACAGTGTGTTTTGCAGAAAGTTGAGGTAAGCAGCGCCTGTTAATCGGTTTGGTAAAACAACAGGACCTAGAAACCTGTCACCTACAATATCCATCCAAATGTTTAATGAAAAACGTGCCTGATGTCTAGATTCTATTAGAGCATGAGGCCCAAATATGCGTATTGTGAAAATTATACACTCCATTTCTTGTGAACCCGGTCTCATCATTAAAAAGAATGTTTGCAAGAAAACGAGGATCTTCAGCATCATCACGTAGAAACCAGCGGCAAAAAACCAAACGTGCTTGATGATCATTTATTGGATTTAAGGCCTGTACTCGTTGCACATGGTATGGATAAAGCAGTTGCTCGTGAAGGATTCTCCAAACAAGAGGACCACTAATTCCTACCTGGACTGATATTTTCCGCACACTCGTACCTGGATTCTGCTCTACCAGTGCCAAAATTTCTCCTTCTGCTCTAGGAGTGGATACCGACCTTAGTCTTCCGGATAAATGGCACTGTTTGCTGAAGGAACCGGCATCACGCAATCTTTGGTGAATTCTTCCTAATATGCTTTGTAAAGGAATCTGGCGATTTGGATAAGCGTCAACATAAAGACGTCGCGCTTCGGTGGCGTTCCTTTTAGCACGACCATACATGAAATGAATGTAATTGTGTGTTAGAGTAACCAGCCATAGCGAAAGAAAACTTGTGCACTGAGAATAACTGTCAAATACGTACTGTTTATTTCACTAAACATCAACCAACTATTATAAGAAAATACACAACGTTTTTACAAAATAAAAAAAGGGGCTAAGAAACATAAAACATTCCATATCTCCGCAACCGTTACTTTGCGTACCCATGTTTATTGAGACTTTTCTGCTTATTTTGATTCATACTATTACCTCCTTAAATATTTTACACTCTTTTTTTAACACCCTGTATGTGGTATCAACATGATGGTGCACTATCAAGGCAGACAAGTAGGTAACTGTTTGGTTACAAGATCACTTCCCGAATAAATGAACTCAAATAGCATGGCTACTGTGTTTTCCAGATCTAATTACTTACTGGAATTTAATTTACTGGGCAGCACCTTGTCTATCACGTTGAAATCACTATCTGTCAGCAGTTACTTGAAAGAATTCAGCAGTCAACTAGATAAGAAATGATCCAAATCTCATCCGTCCAGTGACGGAATCTTTAATTCACCGATGTGCTTGCATTCGAACCAAGGGTGGACATTTTGAATAATTTTTATAGTCTTAAGATTTATTAATTTGTTTATTAAACATGAATTTATATTTTTAATATGCTTCTAAACAAACTCTAATCGGCTTATGTTCAAATAAAAAAAATGTTTGACATTAACCCTGCCAAAGCTTGCAACAGAGTTTGTAGAACATAGCACCCTGTATAAAGCATATTCACCATTTTTATCGAGAGCGCAATATGTTATCAGAAAATAGGTTAATCGTAAATAAAATTCTAAATTATAGTTTCAGTTGCAAAAAAATAATTCGTAGCAAAATATTAATGTTTTATTACAGTTAGTGTGTATCAAATATCTATGTTTAGTTGATCATAAACATAATCAAAATATTGTTCTATCCTTTACCAAAGTTGAGAGCGAGTAAAAGGGGACACCCTGTATATTTCGTTTCAATATAATTGACAATTCATCTCTGAACACTCTGTACATGTACATACTATAATATTTGAAACGAAACTATTCGGAACATATTTACCATTCACATTTATGAAGACTGTGGCAGGCTCGCTCCTTCCACCCTCATTTACCGCTATGCAAGTAAAATTACTCCTGGTTTCTAACCGCACAGGTGATATCGTAAAGTTGGAAACCGTAACTTCTGGTATTACGTGAACACCCCTGATCCAGATGTAGGTCAAATTATCCGGATTACCAGGAGTCTGTACGATACACTCTAAAGTTACAGATTTTTCTTTCACCACATCCGAAGGGTAATACCTCAGCATGGCTGGGCCGGGGGGATCTAGAAAACTTTACTATAATGCCTGTATTACTTTTCTTTGAGATATTTACAATATACAATTAACTCCCTGGGATCAGACTCGTTACCCCAGCCTGCCAAGTTCTTCCCCTGGCAGGTATAATTGCCGGAAAATGTTTCGTCTACTCGTTCTAGGCTTAAAATGCTCGGATCTAGGCCACAGAATGGACCGCCGTACCCTTCTCCAATACCGGTTTCATCGTAATTGGTGTAATTACACTCTGGAAATTCTTTCATGAGTTGACCATCTAAAAACCAACGTACCTAAAAATGCCACTGCATCATCGTTTTCTAATTTTTTTTTTGGGAAATGCGATACCTTTTCCAGTGTCGAAGGGTTTCCTGAAGTTACGTTGCATTCTAGCAGAACTGTACTCTTTTCTACAGCTCTTATGGGAGTTGATGGTTCCATTACAACTTCCACATCCGGGGGATCTAAGGAAAAATATTAAATATTATAATACAGAATTGGTACAAACTGATAAAAAATTTATATTTATTAAAAAGACGTTATAATTTTCCATATAAGCAGTTCTATTATGACATTAATAGTCATTCAAATTAAATATTTTAAAAAAGTATATTATTCACGAAGATACTGAAATTTTCCTTTTACTTTAGTGTTTATATTTGTTATGATAGAAATAATTATTGTATGAAACATTTTTACGTCCGCTCTACACCCGTTGCACCAACCGCCGCAAAAGAGCACGAAAATGAATGTGGATGTTCGCGTGACTTTCACGGCATCTACGAGACTTCGCACGTCTTTCCCTGTTCGGAATCGGTAAATATATCCTACACACTCATCTGGAAACATGGCAGACAGCATTACAGCAGCTTCTACTTCACCATCTCTTTAGAGCACTATAACAACTGTGAACATTGCGAAAAAGTTGTGTTAATAGGCAATTATAAGCAAATAGCATATAAAAGCATTATAAAGTTATAGATTCAACCATATTTAGGCACTTGTAGTATTTCCGTAAGCTAGTAACCTATCACGGCTTTGTTTATTTATATAATAACAGTTAAGTTTAATTTTTTTGATTTAAATTAAATAAATTTCGTGTTGTTAACTTTTCAAATTTTAATAGATGCACTTTTAATATATATAACAATGTTTCCAATATTTAAACAATTAAATAATTTTCTGTCAAACTGTTCTTTATTAACAGTGACATTACTATATAGTAAAGTGACATTTTAAACGATTTTCAATTTAGCATAATCAGTGAATCAGTAAAAATCCGTAAAACATATATTTTTTATATTAGTACCACATTTTGCTTCTTTAAAGCACGCCTTAGCGTTTTTAAATCCAACTTTAAAAAACACGCGTTTTTTAAAGTTACCATGGCAAAACCAACTACCCGAGGAACGTGAAGTCTAAATGTAATTTGATATGACAGGAGTACCTTGAAACGTCAAAGGAAATATTGCTAACAAATGTTTCAAAAACTTTATTCAAATATTCAACAATTTTAATTTTTTAAATGAATGTGAAAAGTACAGTTGGTATTTGAAATATTAATACTCCGGTTTTTTAAATCAGAGGAATTGCTGTTCAAATTAATACTGTTAACATTCTCAGAAGTCAATGAAGTTGCATTTCCGTTAATGGCACTCCCAATAATGTTTGAAATATTTTTCTTATTGCTTCTTATTCTCTTCAGCGCAACCAGTTGCCACAGCTGCTGATTTCCATTGGATTTGATCTATTGTCACACCACTATTCACCATAATGGTAGTGGACGTACGTTAAAACGCATATCCAGTGTATTTCTCAGGATCATCCAACGTGCAATTAGCAAGGGACATGATCCAAATGTATTAATACCAGTCAATTGATTGGTGCACTTCCCCTTATCATACCGTAAGAAAACTTGGTCTGTACTTACATCTTGGGGACGCAATGATAAATACTGCTTTACTAAACGCACGAAAGTAATTCCATCACTGTCAGCAACAGTAAAACGTCGAGCCTTCACTGTCTTAGAAGGTCGGATAGTAATAAGCAATACGCTTTCTTCTTCCTTGATGTCATGTATGATGATGATTGTAAGTTGCACAATTCACATTTTCTACAAGAGACAAAGATACCGCAAATGGCTGCCACCTTCAAAAATAAATACGTAATATCCGGTGCATCTCTAAAAAACTTACGCAAATCGTCTTCTTTGAATATCTACAAATACATCGTTGGTAATTCTTGCTAATTGCCTTCATGACTTTCACAAATGATTTTAATATTTTTAAACAATATACAACCAGTAACCACTGTCATGACAAGAATTAATCTTATGTGACAGATTACAAATAATTTTTTTGTTTTTCTCAGTTTCATGACAACAAAAGATATATTGATGTCACATCACGAACTTAACCATTTTACATTATATTAGTTCTTATTTCCATTTGTTGTAGTATTAATACCAGTATTTATGATTTCAAAGTGTACCAATAAAAAAAAATTGCGTAAAGCATTCGTGAATGACGGACACTTGCGAAAAATCGCGTGTTTTAAATACCTTAATATACACTTATACTTCAATATACTATTTCGCGTCGAATTTACAAACTTTTTCGGGGTGTGAATTCACATCGCAATTCGCGCATGAGTGTAGAGTGGACTTTGTCTCGATAGTTTCTTAAAAGATTTTTTTAACCCTCAAGGTTATGTTTTTCTCTTAAACTAAAACAATACTTACAGTACAGCATGAAATACTATTTTACATTAAAATAATATGACCATCTAATCTAAACAAACTGTTGGGGAAAGATTTGAAAAAATTGTAATAATTAATGTAATGTAATTAATACGAAATTATTGTTTATATCAAGCTCTCAAAATTGAAAAAAGCATCGTCAGCTTTAGACAATTTTAATTTAAAAAGTATAGACTTGAAATAAACGAGATAAAGGAATTGATCAACAATTAATAAGATAATGCCTTTATAAAAATGTATCTGTATCTAAATACTGAATCTAGAGAATTACAAAGAATGAAAAAGGACTTAGTTATACAAAAGAATTACATCACTACATGAAATACTATATTTGACGGCTAGTTTATAGATTTGTTTGCCCTTAGATAAATTGAAACGTGTTTTATTAAAATGATTTAAAAATGAAATCGATATTATTATTTATTCGCTTTATTGGGTCTGATGAATAAAACAAAAGCATTTGCTTGAAGTAAAAACTAAAAGCAAAAGCAAATGCTGCGAAGTAGAAGGTAGTAGCAAAAGCATTTGCTTCGTGTTAAATTAATAATGTTTTGCTTTTGCTCTATAGCAATTCATTTACACTCCGCAGCAAATGGTATTTTCTAAGGCGCTGAAAAAGCTAAAATAAGATTGGAAAATCAAAACGGGAAAAGCAATTACTGAAAAGCAACTGAGTAAATAAATCAATAATATGAAAACAAAAATTAAACAAAAAATCGATATTATTGCATAAAACTGGAAATAAGAAAATTAGATTAAATCGTTGTTTTAATTGTCCAGAACAACATTCAATACTGAATTTCTTGTGATGTACTGGGATATTTGCAAATAGTCATTAAACATAGTTTTATGCCGTATTCCTCATTTGCTAGAAGTATAGCATTTTGTGTATTGCGGCGCATGACAACATATGTTGGATGTAAATCTATCCGATGCATCACAAGTTGCCTGGACATTGAAGCTTGCAAAGCCGTTTCTGTTTATATATTCGTCTCCATAGTCCAAAGGTTTCGGAATTCGCACAAGTGTACAATCCAGTGCTCCTATTGTTCTAGGAAAATTATATTTTTCTTGCCAATGTTGGCTCGCTCCTCTAATTTCTTCCGTAGAACAAGAAAATTTAATTCATAAATTTGACTTGGCCATTATTTTATTCATCACTTCTGTAATTGTTTATGGCACACTGATTTCTTATTCTAATTGACTAATCAATGTACATTTCCTTCATTAAAAGAAGAGTTTTCTATAATCGCCTGATAATATTTCTATTCGTTTTTATGATATTTTTCTGCTCTAATTTGATTTAAAAACATAATTCACAATTTAGATGCTGCTTCATATACACGAAGTCTACTAATGAGGTACCTTCAATTTATTATAGCAAATGCTAAACTAATGGTAAACACGGTAGTTTTATTCATATAAATGGTTTTACTCATATTTGCTGTAGCTTTTGCTTCTAACAAAGCAAATGCTTTTACTTTAAGGATGATTTAAATGCATCCAAAATATTAATCATATATATCGAAGGTTTTGCTTCAAAAATATGTAGTAGAAGCATTTGCTACCTTTTATTCATCAGACCCATTGTTAGCCTCGAAAAGAAAAAATTAAAAATTTAATACGTACACTGAACATTCAAATATATGCCTTCCGATGTCTCAGCCCCAACCTCGTTTCTTACGGAACAAGTGTATTCGCCCATATCTTCACGGTCGATATTTTTTATGGAAATACTTGGTCGCATTATCGTACCACCTTCGAATTTGCTCGTATCGTTCAATGTTAGATTCCTGCCATCCTTGGACCTATAAAACACACCACAATTTATCTCGCTCAGTTACAAAATGCAACATGTAACAATTACCAAACTATAACCTTGAGATCCTGCGGATTTGCGATAAAGAAACAGTCCATGTTAATTGTGTTGCTCTTCGATGTTTCATTTATAGTAATATTATGAGCGGTGAAATTAAATACGGGTGGATCTGAAATGAAGAATAATTCGTGCAGTTAACACAAATAATCTTTAATTGTTGTTCTTACAGAGAACGTCTAGAGTTGTACTTTCGTAAAGTTCTGGTCCGCCTTGATCAGAGACGATTTTATTTGTTGCGTAGCAGTAAATTCTATTCCCATTTTGGTAGTGTCTAGTCGTGAAGGTCAAACTGCTTATCGTGGTGTACGTTTTGTTATCCTGTAATATGATAGATATGGCATATTACAATACAAGTGAAGAAAGTAAAAATTTCGCTATTAAGTAAGGCGCATATTGAGATGCGTATGACGCGTGTGTGGTGACACAGCATAGCACGTACTTTTGTAGCTTAAGGAAAGTAATGGGACAGGGCAAATTCGTGCCACGACGTTGCACAGCAAGACTCGCGTGTGTCGCAAGGCGTGAGGCGCAGTGGCAGTGGCACAGTTTTTCGCGCCGTACGCGCCACGTCTTGATTATTTTGAGGATAATTGTGTTTTGATCTGATAGAGCTGATGAAAACGAAGATAAAAAAAGAGCTTCACTTAAATGATGTTATATTTTGTAGGTAGAAAATCGTAATTTATTTTACATTTTCATCGATAACTAAAAAATACGATTACGAATCGACGGGCTATACAATGTGTCCCACTTTTAATGGAACCACTCTGGTATCTCGCTCACCTCATATTCGAATACTTTGTAACTTTGAATATATACCTATAATGTGAGTCTTTAGACGTAGCCATATTTCATTATAGTCAGAGGCGTCCACTTCTAATATGGAGAAAATAAGTAAATTTTTCCAAAAAATTATTAGCAATTTTTTTAGAAAAAAAATCTGGTAAGATATTCTTTATAAGCACTTTATAAGCAGCTTTAGAAACCCCCTTGTACAAGATTACACCGTTGTGGGTTCAAAGATACTTTGAAATTTTGGTGGTGAATATATACCTATAAAAAGAGTCTTTAGACGTAGCCATGTTTGATTATAATCAGAGGCGTCCGATTCTAACATAGAGAAAGGGGGTAAATTTTTCAAAAAAAGTATTAGCGATTTTTTTTCTAAAGAACTAGTAAGATATTCTTAATCAGCACCTTTAGAAATCCTCTTGTACAAGATTACATCATTGTGGGCTCAAAGATGTTTCAGATACAGGCCGTCGAAAAACAATTTTTTTCAACTTAAAATAATTTGTATCTGTAAAATGGGTTCTCAAATGAAAAAAATGTATTCTTTATTTTTTGTTCAGAATTATGTATTTTACTGGTATGAAATAATTCCACAACAAAATAACTATTTATTTAATCTAATTTGTACATTTACATACATATGTATTTACCATTTTTCAAATTCAAAACAAAATAATAAGAAATTATTATTTTGTTTTGAATTTTTCATTTGAGAATCCGTTTTACAGATACAAATTATTTTAAGCTGAAAAAAATTGTTTTTCGACGGCCCATATCTATTATTATTATTATTATTATTATTATTATTATTATTATTATTATTATTATTATTATTATTATTATTATTATTATTATTATTACAATATAAGAAGGGCAGAGAAAAAAATCTATTATGCCCAAAAGTAGAAAACTTATTCTAACAAATACAATGCAAAGACAAAATAGTAGAGTACACAAGTAAGTAATAGTACGTAAGTAGAGAAATAATGAAACATAAATAATAGTACATAAGTAAACAAATAACGAAACAATGACAAAGAAAAAAAACTACTAAGTTAACACACTAGACACAAAACGATCGTACTTGTTCTTGAAAGCATTCAGAGATGGGGCACTTACGATGTCTTCAGGCAAGGAAACGTATCTGAAACGCCTTTGAACCTACAACGATGTCATTTTGTACAAGGGGATTTCTAAAGGTGCTGATTAAGAATATCTTACTAGTTTTTTTTATAAAAAAATCGCTAATACTTTTTTTTTGAAAATCGACCCCCTTTCTCCATCTTAGAATCGGACGCCTCTGACTATAATCAAATATGGCTACGTCTAAAGACTCACTTCATAGATGTATATTCACCACCAAATTTTCAAAGTATATGGACATCAGATGAGCGAGATACCAGGGTGGCTCCATGAAAAGTGGTACACATTGTATATGGTCCAAGTTTCATTTTCTTTCGTCCTTACGTTTTCTTAATATCGGTTTCCAAACTCAGAGATCTATTTTATTTATAAATCCAGTTTTCTGTTCAAATCATTCATTCATTCAAACAAGAAAAATTAGAACGACGTAGCTGTTCGAAAGTCGTTTGAAGAACTGTCTTGCAATATACGTGTCGCGCATTCGTGTCATGCTGGTCGGGTCACGTCATCTCACACGCGTCATACGCGTCTCAATTGCCTTACAGTACGAGTTTCTTGATGAATGTTGTATTGCGTTTCGTAATAACTTCTACTTTGGTTTATGCTTATACAGGGTGATTCATTAAGAATGGACAATCTCTGAACTGGAGATACTGCACACCAAAATATGGCAATTGAGCCAAATATGCCTTATCCGAATGTTGCTGGTTTAAAAAATACAGGGTGTTCAATGCTAGAATTTTATTTTGAAATATCTCAATAACTTTGCAACTTGTCGGATTATTAAAAAAAATTGACACAATTATGTTTTTGGCACGGCAAATAAGAATTTTTAACTAATTTTGACGTTACTAGTAGAGGGCGCCACTTATGGCACAGTATGTTTCTTTTAAATGGCAGAACTTTTTTGCTGTTTAGTGTATCTATCTGTCTATTGAAACAATCGATTCTCCTAGCTGTTATATCTAAAAAAGGTATACCTTGTTGAAGTCGTTAGGAGTAACAGTTTTCGAAATAATCCTATTTGAAATATTCAGTGCACCGATCGTTTCAGGTTCATTTTCTACTGAAAATACAGCAAAATTTTACTTGAAAAAGTTGTTCAGAACGGTAAATTATAGGGACGTTCAAGAAGATCGGCCTGCTTTGATACAATTTTTGTGCTTTGTTGAAAAATGGTTTCAAAATCAAACCTCGCCGATCTTCTTGAAATTTTTAGCATATTTGGCTCAATCGCCATATTTTGGTGTGTAGTATCCAGTATCCACTTCAGAGATTGCATATTCTTAATGAATCACCCTGTATATAAGTTCAAATCAACATAGATGGCATGTTGTCGTGCTATGGTTTGTGTGAACATTTTTCATAAAATTGTTGTAGAAAGTTAAGGAAGTAAATGACGATATTACTGTGCAGACATTCCAAATGAAGCTAATGCCGCTACATGTTATATGTTGCTGGAGAAATCGAAAGGACGGTATTTGAAAGAAATGGAAATATTCCTTCGGTGGATGCGATCAAAAAACGTACAGGTTGTAACGCAAGTGATTGTGGTAGCATATTTTAATGAATTGATAAAGATTACACCACCTTTCTTATAGTTTACATACTCGATGTTGAGGTCAACGTTATTTAAGTTATGAGAAAGTAAATATTAGCAAATAAGTCATGGTGCCATATTTTTAAAATTATTAGATGTAACCGCGTGATTAATTTGCAGGTTTAAGACCTTGTTTGCGGCAACTCTAAGTGTTTAAGCTTACTTGTCATTTAACGCTGGTTTTTACAGTCAAGTTATTTTATAAGCGGCCGCCATTTTGACACAACGCTGACACAATCATTGTGGCCTATAACGATAAAAAATATCACAAATTTAACCGGTTTGCTAATATCACAGTCAAAACGGCAACAATTATGTAAAGTTTTGATGATTTTAATGCGTTTGGTCTTAGTTTTATCCTCAAAAACTAGTAATTTTCAAAAAAATAATTTTATTTGAATTATGATAATTGCTTTCGGAAAGTGCACTAATACACGTAAAATAATATTGGGTAATATAACATATAATATTCCAATTGCAGACATTATGAAAGATGCTCGTTAGTTTATACCTTCTGATAATTTACGTTTATTGATGGATTTTATGCTACAAACATATATTATTGCTACAAAAGATACCAAAATCAAGCCCTTATAAAATTGTTGTTTAGTTGATTCGTTGTTATGTAACAATTTTTTAATTTTTCCCAACAGGCCTTACAAAATCTCAACGGTGACAAAAGTGCTCTGGACCAAATTTTGGTTGTATAGCTGCTGTACAAATATTCTTACAATGTCACTGACTTATGCTGTTTTATAAGATTTGTTTCGAAAATATTTTTGTAGCTGCTATAAAATACTAAATTGTTAGTTGGGCCTGTATAAATACCTTAATAAGATATTTTAGATATTTACAGGATTAATTATGCCTGAGTAGAAATATTTTAAGAGGGGATAGAGAAAAATAAAAATGAATGGAGTCGACCACCAAACAATTTCCAAACCTATTTATAAAGCAAAAAAAAATGTTTTTCGAAACTATATTAAACCATTTATATTTATATTTATCGTCGATTCTGACCTTATCGAGGTTAGGTATTATAAGTCAAAGTTGTCAAAAGTAATGACAGGGCAACACGTTGTCAGGTGTATCGATTTACGCTTTGAAAGTAAAAATTTTATTTGTATAATGTAGATAATTATATGTTGAATTATTTTGTGTTGTCTTATTTGTTTACATAAGAACTTGTTGCAAAGATTTTTTTACTTGCTATATCTCGTTTTTTGGGGACCTTTTATTGCCTCGACCGTATGTACACAAATACATAAAAACACACTGCCACATGTTTACCGCCAAAACATAACTGCTGTACAGTTATTCATTGTGGTTCAAAGTGGATTCGGTATAATATTTTGCCTACTCGGAAAACGTCTTTGGTTTTACGCTCCCACACGTTAATATGCATTTGTCACATTCGAAAAATTTAATTTGCGAAGGCAAGTACTGAAAAATTATTTCAAACTAATTACCGCATACGATATCTTATTTGTGACAGAATCTGATGCAAGTGTCCTTGTCTGTGCTGATGTAGTCTGCAGTCGCCATCTGTAGGCCACTAATGCAAAATGTACTTTACGCCGTTAAATGTTTAAACTTCTTGTGTTACTGGGAAATTAAATTTTGTTAATACTAATAATAGAAACAATATTAAAAATAATCGACAATGTTTTCATAAAATAATTAGTACTATTTTAAAGTATAACATCCTGATATGTTTACAGTGGTCTGTACCCTTAGAATATTCATTTTAAGCTTTGATCAGTGCTCTTGATGTTTGGAGAGCATGCAACTAGTAATGCAAAATGTCATTTGGCATAATCGGAACCTGGTTCAATATTATTGATTAATTTTTAATTTCAAACATTTTACAGTAATTCAATAAAGGAATTTATGTGTCTAGACTCAAGGGCAATCTTACACTATTTTAGATTTTACACAAGTACTAGACTGCCGCGGGTGCATTCCGAGTTTTCTATTAGTAGGTATTACATTACATTAAATTTAAAATTTCTTAGAAAAAAAGTATTTCATCTAACACGGTCTATGTATTCTGTTAGTGGATAATTCTGACGAACGTGTAATGAGTGAAAATGTAGGTTTTGCAGTGGATAATTCTGACGATCGTGTAATGAGTGAAAATGTAGTTTTTGCAGTGTGCAACGGAAAAACGAATGCAAAATACTGCAGCTACTCGGATTAACTGTTATCTGTCAGGTGCTATTATTAATATAATAACAATGTTTATTTTCGGCGGTTCTACATTTGACATCGTTGTAAAAAACGACAGGTAGATAGTTTACAATTCTAGGCCGTCTCAGACTGAATGACTGATTGTCATAAGCGGCGATTTTCCGCGGGAAAAGAGGGATTTGCCCCATCTTTTAAACATATACGACACTCGAATTGCATATACTCACTATCTAGATAGTATAAGTACAGAACAACTTAAAAATGAATGTTAAAACTTTTTGGCCTTATGTTAACTCGAAGAAATCTGACAGTGAGATATTTAATAAGATGTTTAGCAATGACAAAGCTTCCTCTTAATGGCAAAAAATGTAGTGTGGTCTCTTACATCAGAGAAAAGAATCCTATTTTATCCATACAATATAGATGGTATCAGATTAGATCGTCTTGAGTATGTCAAAGATCTGGGAGTTACTTTTGACAAAAAATTACCATTAACTTTTAATTTTCATGTTGAATCAGTTATTCAAACATCTTACAGAAATTTGGGATTCGTTATTAAAATCTCCAAGGGCTTCACCGATATTAATAGACTGTTTTTGCTTTTTGATACCTTCGTAAGATCTAAGTTAGAATATGCTTCGTTGATCTGGAACCCTGGGTATGATACATATAAAGATTCATTATCTTATACAGTTGATGGATTTTATCCTTCCATCGGCATTCCTCAGAATATATTAATTTCTAAATTTTCTGCAGAAAGTCTTGAAATACGTAGACACAAACAAGCTATATGATTTATCTTCAAAATTTTGAAAAACTAGACTATCCTCCAATATTAGAAAGCTAACGTTTGCCTTGCTACGTACTTCCGAAAACATTATTATCTTGAAGTTTTCTCCGTTGCATTTCAGTTATCATATCTTTAATCAGGGTCGGTTCTAGCTTTTGCGGGGCCTGGTGCGGGGCTGATTTGCAAATGATTTATTGGAAGGAAAATCATATAAAAAATTAAAAATATGTCTGCGTTATCAGTTTATTTATTTATTTATTTATTACAATAAAATATCCAACGGGTAAAACCCAATTACAGGATAATTAACAGTCAGAATTCACAATTAAAAGTAATAAAAACGGAACAATAAAAAAAAACAATATATAATCAAATTTGAGAAAAATAGAAAAATACATATACCTATAAGACAGAAAAAGAACAGAACAATAATAGGTTACATAAAATTCTGCTTTATATCACGAAGTGTGCACGATAATATATCTAGAGTTTGTTCAATATTATGATAGTTGCTTTGCATTTGGAATAATGTGATTTAACCAAGATATTAGTACGGGCTTGTGGTATCAAAAATAAACTATTAAGTCGGCTATTAAAGGTAGGCACTCGAAAATTCAAATAAGATAGCAAAGGATCAGATTTAGTAATGTAATGAATTAATTTAAAAAGGAACATTACGGAATGCATTTGACGCCTAGAAATAAGACTTTGTAATTTAAAACGATTATAAAATATGTCTTGTGGTGTACCCTTAACATGATGAAAACCATCTAAGATAAACGTTGCAAATTTAAAAAATCTCCTTTGAACCTTTTCAACCATAGAAATCTGAGTCTCATATATGGGGTTCCATATTACAGAGCCATATTCGAGTTTGGATCTAACAAAGGTATTATATAACAAGCAAAGCGTAGTAACATCTTTAAATCCTTTGGAGTTCCGTATAATAAACCCCAAGTTTCTATATGCCTCAGATATGCAGACCTCCATGTGACGCGAAAATCTAAGTTGGGGATCAAATAGAATACCCAGATCTTTAATAAATTCAGGCCTCTCAAGGACATTACAGCTAAGTGTGTAATTGAATATTAGAGGTTGTGCTGTGCGGCAAAAGGACATAACTATACACTTGGAAGCATTTAAAGGCAAATTATTATCAATACACCAATTGTTAAATGTAACAAAATTGCTTTGTAGATTTTCACAATCAATTAGACAGGCAATTTCACAGTACAATTTTATATCGTCAGCATATAGGAGGTAATGAACATTAAGGTCTTTCACAATGTCATTAATAAATATTATAAATAGTAGTGGGCCCAAAATAGATCCCTGGGGAACACCAGATGTCTGGGGGAAAGTGTTAGATTTGAAACCCCTATACTGAACGAACTGGTAGCGATTTTTTAGATAATCCAGTCTTATCAGTTTGAGCAAGCCATCGCATAATCCAAAGTTATTAAGTTTCTGTAGTAGTATTATATGGTCAATTCTATCGAATGCCTTAGAGAAGTCAGTGTAGATAACATCTACCTGACCCCCCTGATCAAGGACATTAGAAATAAATTGCGTCTTGCATACAAGATTCGTAGCTGTTGAACGTCCCGGTACGAAACCATGTTGCTCAGAAATAATCATAGGAGAAACATGATGCAAAATATAGGAATGAAGGATTATTTCTAGAATCTTACAGAAGTTACTCAGAATTGAAATCGGTCTGTAATTCGCAAAATCGTTTTTTGCTCCTTTTTTATGAATAGGGGTAACTCTTGACAACTTCCAAGGAGTAGGAAAATACCCAGAGGTCAATATAAGATTAAATAAAACAATCAATGGTTTACAAAATACAACTGCACAGTCTTTAATAAGAAAAGCCGGAATTAAGTCAGGACCCATGCACATATTGGCCTTAATTTTTTTTATTGCCGTAAGTATATCTGACTCAGAAATATGCAATTTGCCCAGAACATTTATATTTACGCAATCAGATTGTCTTCCAGAATTATTCGAGGTAAAAAAAGCGCTAGAAAAAAAAG
The DNA here is from genome assembly GCA_037114965.1 of Monochamus alternatus. Classification (NCBI taxonomy): domain Eukaryota; kingdom Metazoa; phylum Arthropoda; class Insecta; order Coleoptera; family Cerambycidae; genus Monochamus; species Monochamus alternatus. The sequence goes on from CM073426.1 coordinate 100,774,866, forward strand.
TTGCAAAAATATTTACGATATGTTGGGGATCATCTATGCTAACGTTGTTATGCACCATGATAGATGGAATAGATGTTGTACCACGCTTAGAATTTATGTAGGACCAGAAATTATTAGGATTGCTCTTGACAGAAGTCTCAGTGTCTAAAAGAAAACTAGAATAAGCATTATTCACTTAAGTTTTAAAAGCGGACCTACGTTTTTTGAATTCATCATAGTCACAGGGAGATTTCGTAGATTTGTATTTCATATAAGCCTTGTTTTTTGATTTCCATTGGCAGATTAAATCTTTTGAGAACCATTTAAGAAATTTTCTAGTGTAATTAATAAATTTATTTTTTGGAACATGTTTTATCAAAATACCATTCAGAATACCGTAAAATGTATCAACAGCGCTATCAATATCATTCAAAGACGATAAAATGGACCAATCAACCAAGGATAGTTCAAGATATAAGTTTTGGAAGTCAGCTTTTCTATAATTTAGACTTAATAAATTATTATTCACAGGAAATGCATCAGAGTTTTCGGTGGATAAAGAATGTATATCAATAAGAAGAGCAGGATGGTGTATGTCTTCAGTTAACAGTATGTCCGGAGCTCGGGAAACAGTGCAGTCAATATTACTTAGAACGAGATCCAAGTATCTATTATTATTATTAGGAATAGTATTATGTTGACACAGATTAAAATAATTCATAAAATTATACAGAGTCAGAACGACTTGATCATTACAATTATTTAAAACGGAAAAACCAGGTATATTAAAATCTCCGAGAATGAGAACATTGGATTCATAGATCAGATAGAGGGATGTAAACGCATCAAATAGACATTCGTAATGAGCTAAGCTAGTGTGCGGAGGTACGTATACATTGATAACATAGAAAAATTGATTTGCAATTTTTAATTTGGCAGCGACAATATCACTATTGTTAATATCAACCAGCACGTCACAAACTCCACGGACTTATGTCAACAAAAGATATAAATATAAAAAAACAGAAAACAAAAGTAAATAGTAACTAAGAAAATAAAATCTAGTTGCTCGTATATTGATAGTTATATTGTGTATTTTATATGTTATATATTATTGTTTATTGTTATTATATTAGTGTATCTTGTCTGATGTTGATATACATTGTTTTCCTGTACACATGTATCACATGTTTATTCTGGAAATAAAATACTAATACATTACTAAATATTACTATTAAAAAAAATATATTTGCTTAAATATTAAATACCAGTCTGAAGTAGAACAAGAAAAGTATTGCATTGCACTACTAATGTATTATGTACTGATGAGAGTGATGAAACGATCGACGAAAACACACGAACGCCAAACTACTGCGGGACGTTGCATCAAATCAAGAACCCTAAACAGAGGAGGTTGCCTACAAATTTTCGGTCAATAGCATTGCAGTATTTTTAGATGGGATGACGTCGATGGTATTTATTTTGATTTTCACCATCCAACTCGGTGTTGTTATATTTGAATTTTCAGCCGTTTTAATAATGTGTATATAACATATATATGTTGCTAAAGTTCACTTACTATCTTTTTGCGCATGATATTTTGAAGTGTCTGTATACTGGTAGTGATGAAACAGTCAGCAGTTTGTAGATAACCTCCGTTGTTTAGGGATCCTGTCTTCAAACAACCTGCCGGTGCGGGGCCGGTTAAGGTTCGTTTATATCTACAGACACGGTGCGTTTCAGACAAGTGCCGTGTCAGACATCGACAGACACTGTCGTCGGTGTCGGACCCGGCCGCTCTCACTGGCAGTTACTAAATACAAAACACGTCTGCACGGCCCCGATACTCTATTTACACTGCCCGGTAAGTAGCCTCAGACAGGTACAGACATGAACCGCGCAGACAAAATATTCTTTCCGAGAATACTGGCCGGCCACGACCCGCGTCTATCGGCGTCTGCGCGACCGTGTTACGATAGATATAAATATGTTAAGGGGGGCGTTTTTGTGTGCATTTTTCAACGAATTTATAGGTGTTTCTTGTCGCAGTTAAAGAAAAATCTAAGCAAGTTAGAAAAAATATCTCTTCACTGTGCCAATCATACAAGTTTTCTCCAGGGTGTGACATATTTTATAGGCTGGTAAGTCATTAGGAAATGGGAAGAAAACCATGTTTTCGCCTCCTATGTTTCATTGTTACGTTTCAGAACTTTATAGAGCAATTATGCACTGAAAAAATCGTATGCGGTATTATAATCACTGTCACAACCGGCAGGATACTTTTTAAAAGACATTAACACTTGAACTGATATAAATTATTGAGTATTTATCACAGTAATTACAACAAGGCTAAAAGGTGCAATTCACGGTCTTTGCATAGGTAAATCTGTTTTCTAGCACGTTTCTTCACCAAAAATTAAAGGACGTGAATTAATTTCAGCATGTTTTAGTTGGGACACTATCGAAAAGATGCCGTTAGTTACGGTCTGTAGGGTATTGGCACTTGAGTATTTTTTTTATCCGTCAGGGTCGGACTAGCTTTTTAATGCTTATTATCAGTAGTAGTAGTACCTAGCAAATCCACACAAATTGTTATACAAAATTCAGAAAGTATCATTATTGATGTTGAACATTATGGAGGAGATAACAGCAAGTACAGCGTCATGCAAATCACAACGAAATAGTAATGTTTTTTCAATTACTATATTAAAAGAAATTTTTTGATAAAACCTCTAACAGGGGTCTAGTACAAGACAAATTAACGAAAAAACTACCTTAAAAATTTATGGAATTTAAACAAATTTTTTTATGGAACTTTTAACAAGGGTCTGTTGGTACACTAATTAACTAAAAAATACAGGGTGTTTAGAAATAACCGAACCAATCTCAAAAATCCCTAAAAATTGGGGAATTAGACCAAGGTTTTTGATTAAACTTTTAACAAGGATCTGTTAGAACACTAATTAACGAAAAAATACAGGGTGTTTCGAAAAACCGAACCAATCTCTAAAATCCCTAAAAATTAAGAAATTTGACCAACATTTTTTATTAAACTTTTAACAAGTGTCTGTTAGAACACTAATTAACGAAAAAATACAGGGTGTTTAGAAAGAACCGAACGAATCTCTAAAATCCCTAAAAATTACGAAATTTGACCAAGGTTTTTGATTAAACTTTTAACAAGGATCTGTTAGAATACTAATTAACGAAAAAATACAGGGTGTTTAGAAAAACCGAACCAATCTCTAAAATCCCTGAAAATTACGAAATTTGACCAACATTTTTTATTAAACTTGTAACAAGGGTCTGTTAGACCACTAATTAACGAAAAAATACAGGGTGTTTAGAAAGAACCGAACCAATCTCTAAAATTCCTAAAAAATACGAAATTTGAGCAACATTTTTGAGTAAACTTTTAACAAGGATCTATTAGAACACTAATTAACGAAAAAATACAGAGTGTTTAGAAAAACCGAACCAAACTCTAAAATCCCTAAAAATTACAAAATTTGACCAACATTTTTTATTAAACTTTTAACAAGGGTCTGTTAGAACACTAATTAACGAAAAAATACAGGGTGTTTAGAAAAACCGAACCAATCTCTAAAATCCCTGAAAATTACGAAATTTGACCAACATTTTTGATTAAACTTTTAACAAGGGTCTGTTAGACCACTAATTAACGAAAAAATACAGGGTGTTTAGAAAGAACCGAACCAATCTCTAAAATTCCTAAAAAATACGAAATTTGAGCAACATTTTTGAGTAAACATTTAACAAGGATCTATTAGAACACTAATTAACGAAAAAATACAGAGTGTTTAGAAAAACCGAACCAAACTCTAAAATCCCTAAAAATTACAAAATTTGACCAACATTTTTTATTAAACTTTTAACAAGTGTCTGTTAGAACACTAATTAACGAAAAAATACAGGGTGTTTAGAAAAACCGAACCAATCTCTAAAATCCCTGAAAATTACGAAATTTGACCAACTTTTTTGATTAAACTTTTATCAAGGGTCTGTTAGACCACTAATTAACGAAAAAATACAGGGTGTTTAGAAAAACCGAACCAAACTCTAAAACCCCTAAAAATTACAAAATTTGACCAACATTTTTTATTAAACTTTTAACAAGGGTCTGTTAGAACACTAATTAACGAAAAAATACAGGGTGTTTAGAAATAACCGAACCAATATTTAAAATCCCTCAATTATGAACTTTAATTAAACTTTTTGATGAAACTTATAACAAGGATCTGTTAGAACATTAATTTACAAAAAAATACAGAGTGTTTAAAAACCCAAATCAATTTCTAAAAACCCTCAAAATTTATGGGAATTAACCAAAATTATTGATGAAATTTTTGAGAAGGGTCTTTTAGAACACTAATTAACGAAAAAATACAGGGTGTTTAGAAGAAACCGAACCAATCTCTAAAATCCCACAAAAATTATGAAATTTAACCGAAATTTTTGATGAAATTTTTGACAAGGGTCTGTTAGAACACTAATTAACGAAAAAATATAGGGTGTTTAGAGAAAACCGAACCAATCTCTAAAATCCATAAAAATTACGAAATTTGATGGGGATTTTTGATTAAACTTTTAACAAGGGTCTGTTAGAACACTAATTAAGGAAAAAATGTAGGGTGTTTAGAAAAACAAAACCAATATCTAAAATTCCTCAGTTTATGGAATTTAAACAATTTTTTTTAAAACTTAACAAAGATCTAGTAGAACACTAACGAAAAAAGTACAGATTGTTTGAAAAATCAAACGAATTTCTAAAAATTCTTAAATGTCACGAATTAAAAAAAATGTTTGTCAAATTTCAGCATCAAATGAAGATAACCCGATTCAACATTTGCAATACAGGGTGTTAAAGTAACCAAACATGAAAAAACCACAAAATTGACAGAATTTTACATCTTTTTAAAATGAAATGCCAGCTACTTTTAAAAATTATTGTCAATAAAAGTCAGCCAAGGTCGGGCAGCAACCTTGCTGTACCTTTCCAGTTAATATTATTTGATGAAAAATTGACGTAACTGAGCTTAATGTAATATAGGAATGTACGTTACTATTAGGACTAAAAATTAATCATTTATTTCATATTTTAAATTACACAGTATAATAAAGCTCTAAGCTAAAGCATGAAGTACATTATTTCCATCACTGTTGCCGTCTCGATGAGTTGTTGGCTCCAGAAACTGAATAGAGATCTTCGGTTTAGGGAGCGATTCATATTTATGGCTCGATACGCAGTGGATCGCGTCAATGTTATAATTAGGTGCGCCCGATGGATTTTAAAATTAAGTTAAATTTATTCAATAGTAATAATGGCATTTTATTTTTATGTTGGCAATTTTAAAGCAAACTAATTTCTGGCGGTTTGTTTACTATAATATCAGAATTTTAAAAAAGTAATTGAATATTAAATTTGCGCTAATTGTAACGGTACGAGTTTACCTATATGTATTGGATATTTTTTATACGTATGCATACCATATTTTTTTTACAAACCTTCATGTAAATGAAAAGACCAGTAGCGTACACACTTCATTCTTTTATAAAAAAATATTGCGCTTTGTATGAAGCAGAAATCATATGATATTTAATAAGGAAACAAAGAATTTTCAATAAAATTGTGTATGAACACTAAGTAATTTTCACCTTACATTTTAGTGGTAACATTAAATCGATTAGCAACTGAACATTCAGGCAGCTAAATCAGAAATTTTATCATCACGTATCGTTGTTATTTGTCACATTACCTTCTTATAATAGTAACAATTTAGCTCTAGTTATAGAACGACTTGGAACAATTATAAATTAATAGATTACGTTATTATTATGTTTTATCATTTTTTCCTATTCTGTCCATGAAAATCTTGAAGAAATAGGCAAATACTGTAAAAGTCAGTGCAACCTTATAAATATTTATCTAATTTAAAAGTTCCAAACTTTTTTTTTTTACTGTTTTATTTCAATGTTACTTTATGACAATGAAGAATGTTTCGTACATAAATAAATGTCAAATAATGTGATGGTAATCGAATAACTATCTATATGAAAATCTATTAAAATAATTTCTTTTTTCAGGCGCACACTTATTAGCAATCTTGCGACTGCTTTGACCATCTAGTGCGTGTACATTTGATACACGACACATTTATATCTGTATTGACTATTGACCTTTGGGACCACAGTATATGGAGTCTACCTATGCTGTGTTCGGGACCGGATTACCTAAATCACGATACTGAATAGGTTGTTACGCGCCGCAAATTCTTGTGATTTATAGAGTATCTCAAACAATTCGTAGTGAACTTATTTTATTTAATAATGTCCAGACATCGTTAGTCTGCGGATGGGTTTTTTACTGCATACGATAGGTTCCATGGGGACCATTTTCCAATGAAAAGAGGTAAACACAATATAATAATAAATTCCAAAACATAGTTTACGACTCAGATTTTTCTCCTGTAAAAAGGTAAATTTTCAGCAAATATTTGTATAAGAACTTTCTTACAGAAATAATGCTTTATGCTTTAGAGAAACACATAAATATGGTGATATTTCTGCAGATCAGAGTTATAAACTAATAATACAAATACAAATCTGTCGTTCCTTCTCTAACTATAAAAATTATAGGTGAGTTAGCAAAATAGAAATCCGTATCATTTCTTTATAAGAAACTGTATATATATTATTACGTATGAGAATTAAAATGAAAACAAATAACCTTTGAATAAAACGTGTATGTATTAAGACAAAAAAAATCATTTGGTAGCTCTAGAAATATTCTGGATTACATAATAGCAATGGAGGATGCTTTTCTTGACATGTTTAACAATTTGTGAAAAGTCATTTGGCTAACAATTAAAAAGTGAATTTTTAAAAATATTATATCACCACCCATGTATACTCGCGCCAAGAATTCAGACGTCTTACGTCACGGCTGACGTTACGCATTTGTTTTTATTGTCAACGTAATTTTCGATATTTGGTCGCGTTAAAAACAATCATTTTTTGCAATTTAGTGCAATATATAATGCAAACTTTTAGTGTAGTATATAGTTTTATTACTATCAGTTGCAGTTTCTTAAATATTTTGATGAAAATATAGTGAATTATTCATTTGTTCGTATGACGTAAGTCGTCTGAATTCTTGTCGCGAGCATACTAACTTTCCTTTCGACTATTTCATTTCACTATATACAAGAGTATGTATTTATTTTACTTTAAAATCATAAATATATACATAATATGTAATAAAACATGAAATAAAACTTAATCTTAAAAATTTATAAAAAGAAAATATATTACAAAGTTGCTGGTAGTTAGGTTACTATGTCTTACTGTATTAATATATGTTTAAGAAGTTCTATGTTATTTTTTGGAAAAATTACGCCAACAAATTTTTACAAACTTGATACACATATGTAATTATTCCAACGAAATAAAATTATTTAACCAATTTTAATGGGTAGGTATCCAGTTTCTTTAATAAAGTCATATTACGGAAAATAGTTACAAAAAGTCATTTGTTTTTTAATTTAATTGATATTAATATCGATCCTTGTCAACGCCAGAAACAGAATTCATGACTGGGTCACCTCGTATAAACCAGTCCTCGGACTGTTTGGCGGTTGCGCTTTGACCTGGCTTTTTCAAAGACGTCGCGCTGAAATAATTCTGTAAATTTCGGTACGGTGTACGACTCAGTGCTTCACTACCTATCGTATAACTTTTTCAGTTGTATTTGATAGATATACAAATACTCGTATATACGTAATATTGGGAAAATTTTTAATTTACTTCAGGTATCATTATTGTATTAAACGATTTTCCATGTCTTTACTGTAGCCGTACTTTATAAATTTCTTTTGGCTAAATATTTTACTACAAATAAAGTTAAATATATACCTATATATTAAAAGATGAAAACCAACAAAACTATTGCAAGTATTTTATCTAACCGCTTTTCGACATACAGGATCTACCTCTCAGTTATTAAATGAATCGACATTCTTAGTAATAGTATAGATAATTATCGGAAAAATAATATATCTAAAAATTTGTTTCAATAATGTGTTACTTTTTCCTGGAACAAAAATTTATTGTATATTATTTATCCCAACAAACCTTATAGAAACATCCTGGTATGTTATGACTATATTCTGTGCAGATACTGATATTGTTTTGTTGTTTCTGTACTTTAGGCCGATTTTCCTTAATACGTCTCTGATCCTACGGATAAAACGTTAGGCGAATCTACCGAGTAAAGAAATCTGCAACACCGATCTTCTACGCGAAAATGTATCTAGCTCTAGTTCGGCTTTACGCTAATTGGAACCGCCACATCCTGAGTGGATTGTCTTTGGGCGATTTTCGACGACTAAAACGCGGCCCTTAAGGGCGCCGTTCTTGAAACAGTGTTTTCTACAAATACAAATAATTTTAGACATTTAAGAACTGAATAATATAGAGTTTAGCAAATAACAACAATGTTATCTCATGCCACTGGCGAATATTCAAAGGTACCGAAGTAAATTCAATATATAACGTCAGAAAGTGATCTATCCAGCAAATTTTTAGGTACTGAAATATTAGGTATTTTTTTAAATTCAACTTTAGATGTAAACATTGTTATGACATAAACTTACATAGTTCTGCATATAAGATTATTCACTTTTGTTTATAAGTATCTGAAAATAATTGTTAAAATGTGGGGTTAGAATAGCGAAATAATGTGTGTCATACAAATGCATTTTAAAAGTTATTATATTATTTGAAGAGAGTTTAAATAGTAAAAGTGGATAAACAAAACATCAGTAATTTTCTTTTTGATATTACTTTTGTTCTACGTGTTTTATTTTTCAAGATTTCAGTACCTAAAAACATCACAAATTTGATCATTTTACGGCGAGAAATACGGTCACCTTAATACGCATTGTATAGAATAATATTATTTTGTCTGACACCGCACGTGTCTGACACGCTGGATGTCTGTAGATATAAACGGACCTTTTTAAACGCGGAGCCACGTGCTGTACACTGTTCGCACTTGCCTTACGCCGATACTGTCTGTAATGGATTACAAAGCGAGGTTGATGTATTTTGTACAATTTGAAATAAAATAAAAATAGAATATAGAATTTAACTGATTCAATTTTAGATTGTATTGCTATTTCATTGTGTTGATTCGTAGATTTTACATTTTTTTTTTATGTTTTCTTTTGTAATTTGTGCGTTCTATTTATATAATGTTGTAGTTCCCATCCTTTAATTGGTCGTTGACTGTTGGATGGTGTAATTCTAAAATAAAAATAAAGAAATAAATAGAGCTATAATTCTGGAATAAATTTTTTTATTGTCTTTTAGGCCTCCCTGAACCTGTAGTTAAATTTATTGTACTCAACTATATTTAAGTCTGGATACATTTGTTTTTTATTGTTGTACCTAAAATTAAAATTGAAATTGTGTGTCAAAACAGATTAACTTCTTGGAAACTAACACACAAGAGGACGTTTTATCGGTCTAAAGTAATAGATAGTAAACTTAAAGAGACGTAAAAGAACAGAGACACATTGCCCGCGGGTTAAACATTGGTACAACTCCAATAAATTAAATAAAGCAGCCGCCTTTAGTATGTAAAACTGCGTGCTGGCGCGATATTTTAAATCAAGCCCGAGCACAGTATCCCAGTTGCCGGAGAACCCTTTCGTTGTCGGATGTGTCTCTCAACCGGAAATACGCAAGCTATGTTTCGTTCTGGATGGATTCCCCTCTAAAGCGTGCCTCGTTGCTAAAATACTTGCCGAAGAACTCTTAGTTTTCTAACACCGAGCTGGGCTGAATAGGTTTTCCCTTTGGAACACCATTCATACGGATTTATTTAATAGCCGTTGAAATTGCGGAATTCCTCTTGGCAATCTAAACGTTATAGATCTTTTAAGAACATGCGGCATTGTTTTATTTAAAACCGCATTAACGTGCTAGTATACATGAAATAGAGTTAAAAAATAGTTAGTGCGTTACCTTACATTTCTATAATTGAAGAGTTTAATTTAAATGGGCTTTATATAAAAAAAACGTCTTTTGAAGTTGAGAAATAAAAGGTATTTCATCATCAAGAAAAGTCGCCTTATTAAGCTTTAAGTACCTACTAAGAGCATGCAAATGAGATGTACCTACCTAAATGTAGAAAAGAAAAATTAATTCAGTCAGATCATTAGAGAATAGTCAATTAAATTAGGATGAAGTAGCGTAATACAACAGGGTGTCTCAGGTATTACTGGCATCCTTGGAAGGGGTGAAAAATATGAGATTTATGCCCAGCTTCTGAAGTACTAGATATCTGTTAAATAAAGTTATCAAACCCATAAAGTAGAAATCATCTTGAATTTGGGTTTTCCCATTCACTAAAACTTATCTAATACATAAGTTATCAAACACATATCCCGAGGAAAACTCGATATCTATCTCTTAAATATGATTCAGATGTATGACTGACAGACAATATATACATTTACTTAAACCTAACTGATTTTTTTGTTGCCATTTGCATTGCATGTTGTCTTGTTGAATAATAACTACAAAGTGTAAAAACTAAAATGAAAACATTATCTTCTACATCTTCAGATGAAGAATGCATATAAGTTAGGTACATTTCGTGTGAGAGTGTAAACTTTTTGCTACAATTAATAGATGATGTTCAAGTGTATTTGTTGAGTGTCATTTTTTATTTTTAATAATGTGCAGATAATTTTGCACATTTTGAAAACAATAATTTTTTTTCAAAATCGGTAAAATTACGAACACGCTTAATATTTTCCGTATTTTCCATCGCACTAAAAATTATTAATAATCAAACTGTTAATTAATAAATATATAACTATCAGTGTCACGTTTGTTATTTATTCAATAGTTATCAGTTTAATAGTAGTTAAATAGATAACGTTCAGAAACCCGAATAAAGATATGGCTTATATAAATTTATCTGTTTGATAGTTATCGAACGTATAACCCTGAATGTTGAGAGACCTGGCATTAGCCAAATATACCTATACCTTAAAGTTCATCGTTTCCAAGATACAGGATGTCAAAGACTTTTTTATTATATATTTTATTTTCTTGGAAACCTTTCGCGATAAAGCAGCAGTGTTACTTCTAGGTTGTACTGAGATATCTATAGACTAATTATTCAATGTGTTTAAATATACCCATTATCGCCAGTGGCATAGAAACTCTGTGGCACTCTTCTTTTATTTAAAACAAAAATGGTACGCCACTGTCTTTATTATAAAATAACGTAGAATACTTTAAATTTTGATTACTTTGAACAATCGTATTTCGGTAACTATTCCTTAAAAGTATCTGCATTTCGTAGTTTGCGCGAAGTAAGACCTATTATGCTTCAGTAATACAGGGTGTCTCGAAATTAATGCACCATAGGGCAAAAGTAGATCCGTGACAACAAAATAATGCGATATAGTTACACTTACAGATACAACGTGAAAATAAAAATTTTATTTTCGATATTTGTAAATCAGTTTTTAAAAAATCCAAATATTTTAACGCTGCTAGTAGAGGGCGCCACATATGACACATCAGGCTTCTTTGAAATGGAGCAACTTTTTTTGCGATTTAGTGTATACATCTGACTATTAAAACAATCGATTTTTCTACTTTTGAGAAAAATGTATACCTTGTTAAATTTTCGAAATAATCTTGTTCGAAATATTCAATGCACCGAGGATAAATTGATTTGGTTTCAAGTTTTCCGCTGAAAATACAGCAAAATGTAACTTGAAAAAGTTACTCTGACTGATTTTGACACAACACATTAATGTATGTTAATTTTCTGTCACAATATGCCGTCCCGTTACATAACCTCAAACAACGTACGAGAGTTGCACATTTTTTATTCTTCTTTTATTAAATTCATCACACTGTAAAAAGTCAGTTGCCACATAAATTTAATATTTTTAACTAACAAGTTTTTTTTCTAAAAGATATAGAAATTCTCCGCACTAAAACGCAGTCGTAAACAAAGACGGCTTGGTTTACGTCACGATCCAATCACATATTATTTAAGGCAAAGAGAGGCGGAAGGTGGCCAGAAACATTTTTAAAAACATATTTCAATCGTTCTTTGACAAGCTGTAACACTGGCAACGTTGTAGTGAACATGCAATGCCTAATAATGGAGTGGGTCAGCGATCCTCAACAAGTTTTCTATTGTAAAATCGCGAAATTTATTTAAAATTTGACTATTTTATTTATGATACTGCTAGTTAAAATATGTGTACTTATTTAAGGTTCACCTTGTATAATCAGATCATAGGACCATAGTAATGAAGATTTTTAAATTTAAGTAAAAATACAAATGTTGTTTGGTAATGACGTGAAACGGACGCCCACTATGTCTTTATTTTATTCTAAATTTTGCAATGTGTTTTTACTTATCAGAACGAACCCTTACCATCATTAGTCAATTGACTTTTTATTATTCAAATTATTATTTCAAATCAATAACCCTTTCGTCACAAAATATTTACTAATATCGCAATTCTGAAGTTTTTTATCATTACTGTTCATATTTTAAAAACTTTAATATTTCGCCATTTGAAGATATTTATATTTATGAATTTTATAGCATAATTCTAAATTTTTTCAACTGAATCTCTCTCTTAATATTGTGACCCTTAAACCCTTAATTTTTATTATTGATATATTTCTGTTCACATCACAATATATTATTCCTGTTACACCCGATACTTCCTTCATATTTATTTGCTTTTGTTATTATTTCTAGCCAATTTCTTCTTTGTTTAAATATTTGTAGCAGGTGAAATAATTGTAAGACTTAGGAATTTTTTTTCTTTTGGTATAAAAAGTAGTAGTGGTAATAAATCATGAGGCAACAGATATTATCAGAGAGTAATTTCGAACTCTTACCTACAGTTAATGGTTTTAGATAAAAAAAATAACAATACATTCTATAATACTCCGAAGTTTGAACGTTATAATGTTTCAGAAGTGTTGAAGAGCTGTGCTAGAATTTCAAAAATAATTCAGATGCTGATAAAATCCGACTTGAATTAAAAGATATGAGTGTAGCGACCAAGGAGAAACAATTCTTAAATTTCAGCATCAGATAAAACCATAAGTCATACTCAGAGGCGTATCTTGTCAGCTTGTTAATCTCCTCTGCGCATCAAATTTGAAAACAGATGGAAACTAAACGCCGACTCGGTTTATTCTCTTCAAAGAAAGTTTCCTTGTAGATGAAGAAAAAAAGGTAACTTATATCAACGGTTCTCTAATACCAAAGTTTACGAGATATATTTATTTCGTAAACTTTGCCACTACATACAAGCTGTTAATGTTGTTTTACCCACAAGGTCACTAAAACTAGTAAATACCTATATATATATATACAGGATTAACTATCACTAACTACAAACTACGTGCTTATGGAGACCTAAAGGACAACAAAAATTTCACAATTTTAGTTCGATATTTTAAAAATGGGGCAAAATTCCCTTTTCTCTCCAAAATCGACGCCTACGATAAGCGTTGTTGGAGATGGTTTTGACCTACAAAACAGCTTTGCGGTCACTTTTCGCGACGTTGCCAATTGTAAAATGGTAACGTCGTTGTGTTTGTTTACATTGACTTCGACAATTTTGCCTCTATTTTGATTAGATTTAAATTCTCAGTTTTATTGTATCTTAAGTATTTTCGGTTGTCAATAATAAAATCATAATGGAAACAGTCACTTTAAACATGAATTTTCGATGGACAGAAGTCAATATGGATTTAGAAACTGCTGTTTTACTTAATTATAAGTGTAATATTTTTGCAACACATATCTATTTCTTAATGTTGCTTCTCGAACATTTATGAAATAATTACTTGTATCTCTGGGTGCTACAACCAAAACGTGACCAAAACCTAGACCTAGACATAAACTTCATTTAAGCAACAATTAAACCATCTACCTGACTCTGTTCTTACTGCACCATCCATCAATTCATTCAAGAATGGCTATGACAATCACCAGACTAGTTTGAGTGCATGAGTTTTTTGCTATTCCGTGTCTATGTGTGTGTCAGTGTATTTTCAACCATTTTGCCGTATTTTTTAATTATTTATGGATGATGTCGACTTGAATGCTTGTAGGCCAGCAAGTTACTCTTATGTCAACATTACGGCTTGTTTGTGAATATCTCAATCGAAATCTTGCGCAATGGAGTAATGTACTATTTTCACCAAATGTAACACAACAAGTATGTAGATATGTGAATGGGGAAACGATTTGGATAGTGTACTTTAAGCCACAGGTTTAGTAATAACGGAGGTTTTGTAACGGTGCGGACAGGAATATCAATAGAACTCTCTAAGGAATAAATGTTTATTGATGGCAGTTCATTGACTGCAGAACTGTACATTGAGCAAACTTTGCTAAATCACGTGGTACTATTAGCACCATTTATTTGTACTGCCATGTTCTGAGGCAGATAGCAACATATAGTACATCAGTGAATATTTGGTCAACTAGTCAACATGTTCTACAGAAGAAAATCATGTTTGTAACCTGTCGATGCATTAACTTTTACAATAGCACAACCACTAATTTTGATTTAGTTAAAAATGTTGTTCTACAGATCTGAAAATTGTTTTATGTAAACGCTCCATTACATACATAATAATTTTCACAGATTAAATATATATTTTTTTTATAAATTCTTTTATATTGTTTTATATCGATGACATTTTGTTGTCAGCAACGGTTATCTGCTATCACGAATAATGTAATTTGTGAATTGTACCCAATCTATATGGTCATTTATATTAATTTACACATACTATTTAAGGTTTTGCCATTTTCAAAATGACTGCTTTTAAATATAGAAACTTTTGACGTTCTCTAGAAGATTCCATGTTGCCATTAGTCCTTCGAGATGCGATGTGTTCTCGACACAGAAAATAATTTTGTATATGGGGAGAGAAGAGACACAATGTGACAGTGACAGAATGAAGACTAGATTTGACTTACGTGCCAATTACTATGGGTTTCAGGAGAACGAGAAACTTTGGCTGTATAACTAAAAAATAACCAAGAGCAAACCTCTAAAATTACAGAAATTCCAGTCCAACATAGAGATTCTTCTAAGGAAGAAGTCAAGAAGACTATGCAAATAATGTAATCTGATCTAGACTATCAATTAATAGGGGGACAATTATACGGAATTTGACCTACTTTCTTAGTTTGTAAATTAAGTATAATATGAAAATAGCGTAGGTACTTATTGTAGCATAAATTGGGCCTAGGTAGCCCAGTTAGCAAAGCGGTCCGTTAAATTAAAATTATTAACATTTCATAATTAAATGATATTATTATATGCCTATATGAGAAAATTTTAATTAAACATTATTTCTACTATACATGGATATGTAGATATCTTGTGTTTTATACCATTTTTCTTTCATGTCTACTCACCATAAATGTTAGTTAGTATGCATCACGGTACTGAATAATTAATTGAAATTGGGTTTTTACTATAGCGCACTGCACATAATAATTAGTGCTAATTAAAGGAACAATAAGTATAGCTTTTATTTTTCATTCACAAAGTTTTTACCTCTTAGAAGAAAGAAAACAAACCGCTGTATCTACAGTAATAATTAAATTAGTAGTTGAATGTGCTCAAGTTTCAGGTTCGCTGCATACAAAAGATAAAGTTATAAAGTATACTGGTAAATGGTATAGAGTTTCATTAATTATTTATGTCTGTTTGATCTAAAGACACCGTAATTGATATAATTCTAATTTCAAGACAAAGACAATTTTAATGTAAAATATCAAGAACAAACACTTACACCTTTGTTATTATATAGGGTGTTTCATAATATATGATAGATCGTCCAAAAATTTTAAAAAAAGTTTGTATTAACTTACCCTCTAAAATGCACAATTTTCGAAATACAGGGTGTTGAAATTATAAAACAAAATTAGTTATTTGCAAATACCTCCGGAACCATTTATCGTACAGAAAAGAGCTTTTGTAAGCATTTCCTACTCATAATAAGCTATGTTCTGTGCGAGAAAAAAATTCAAAGTCATAATTGGTGAAGATTTTGAAGGGGAAGTGGGTGCTTTTCTCCCCAACTTCTACGCCACTGGAAAAAGTACGGTTCTGAACCGCCAATGTTTTCTACACAAAAAATGTACTCTTGGGCATATGCTCTAAAGTTGACCGTTTTAGAGAAAAATCTAATTTTATGTTGAAAAACATAATCAATTTTTTTAAATAAAATTTTTATTTTACTAAATGTATTATATATTTTTTTATCAAGTAGGCTTTAAATTTTAAAACAAAAGCTACCTCCTGTCAAAATAACAATAAGTTCGTACCTGCGAAAAGTCAGTTTGTATTACAAACGTAAAAATAAATTACACAACAAACAGTAGCAAAAATAAACTATGTCAAATTTTAAAAACTAAGTCTATTATTGACTTTTTGATTTCTTCTAATAAACACTATTAAAATATTGTTTTAATTAATGCATTTTTTTTAAAAACCTTAAATTTCTTTAAAATTTAACAATAATAAAAAATTGTTTCAAATTAAATTCTGCGCGGGATATCGATCAATGAAAAAATAAGTTTGGTATAATTTTAGGGGTGACTCACCTCCAATGAACATTTTGTAGTGATTCAATTTACTTGAGCTCAGAGTCAAAGAAGACCAATAATAAACCTAAACCATGTACCAAATTTGGTTATTCCAAGATAAAGTATTATTTTTTTTAGAAATATTTGATTTCACTTTTAAGGCCTTTAACTACACTTGTGCGCAACTTTGTATACAGATATGTTTGGTTAAATTGCAATATTTTGTACCCCCTACATGCACCTGCCCTGTATCGGTTCTTATGCGGAACACGCTGTATATTGAATAAAACAAATAAGTAGCCTGAATGAACATTTCCAAAAAGCGAACACATATTTCAGAATAATTTTTTTATCTGGAGGAAAATTCGATTTCAAATGGTTAAACACGCCTCAGGGAATAAATATCTTAGCTGGGATATCTGGGACCGGCAGGCTTTGGTTGCCATACCAGTGAAAGACCGACATATCAGTATTTCCGAGCGAGGAGACCCTCTCGCAACCCTTAACAAGCCCCAATTTCCGTGTAAATAATAAGGAAGCGGGTGTTTCGATATAGTTAGGTCATGGATTGGAACAACAAATTTTGGGGATTACATGTAAAACACATTCCAAAATTGTAAACGCTCTAAGCAAATCTGGTTTAACTACTTTAGCTGCTTAAAACTTGACTCAGAATTTTGAATAGGGGATAGAATTACTTAGAAAATCGGTAAATGTTACAGTTTCAGGTTATGCTATTACTGTCAATCATTAAATAATATACAGAGCCAAATAATCCCTATACAGGGTGCTTCTTGAGCAGAGGTCAAAAATTAAGGGACGTATTCTGTGGCCAAATATAATAGTTTTAGAGCAGCCATTGTCCAACTACAAATTCGGAGTGCAACTACAATTTAGTATGCAAGTAGGTAGACATCAAATTACCAGCTTTAGAAACTTACCAGTAAGATTAGTGTGAGTATCATTGATCATTATTTGCCAAAATAAAATATATCACGCTGTATAATATTACAAATAAAATAGGTCATTATATACACCACTGTATTACCTTCATTTTTGTTTCTTTATGCTTTTTTGTATTCCAAACCGATTAACAACAAAATTGATTTATTTGATCAAGTGCATTTATACAGTTACTTAATTTATTGAAACATGTCTAAGGAAACCCATGCAAAACAACAATAATAAAAAGCCGTCATCTTATTTAATATTGTGTATTGTCAAATTAAGCTTATCTTTTAAAAATACCTTGAGTTTTAATAATGGCTTATGCATATTTAAATGCTGAAATGGCCAATATGGTTTTACATTTATGGCCTTGCAAATGAACGTGGTCGTGAGGTTAGGCGAATTTATATGGAAATATTTCCAAATTATCCAACTTCAAAATCCGAGAATGTTTTTCAGCGTCTTTCGAAGTCAGGCTCATTTCGGAAAGGTCGAATTCCTGTAAGACCTTTGAGTGTTAGAACGCCTGAGTTGGAAGAAGCTATTCTACATGAAATTGAAGAAGGCCTGCTAGTACTAGGAACATCGCTGTTAAGCATAATGTGAATCATAAATTAGTTTGATCCGTCTTGAAGCATCAACAGTTATACCCGTATCACATGCAAAAATATCCTGCTCGCCTACAATTTTGCCCCCGGACTTTGCAAAAAATTAAACAAAATATTGACTTTACCGCTGGCAAATTGTTTGCCGACGAAGCTAATGTTCCAGAGATGCTGAAATAAACTCCCATAATAAACACGTTTGGTATGATGAAAACGCTAATGCCATAATGGAATATCGATTTCAACATTAATTTTCTTTGAATGTATGGGTAGGTATTATTGGATATTTTCTTATTGGGCCTTTTACTAAGAACTTTAACCGGTGCCTCCTACAGACATTTTCTTGAAAACGTTTTACCTTAACTACTTGAAGACAAATAATGTGGTTTGTGCAGGACGTGATTGGACGAGGCACTCAAGAACCAGGTTAACCTTGACCACCCATATCACTCGATACGAAGCCTATCGATTTTTTCTTTGGGAACATCTCGAAAAATTAGTTGACAAAGTTCACATTGAATCTAAGAAGCACTGACGCCAAGAAATTACAGCTGGTTGTGATGTGATAAGAGCTGCTCCTGAAATTTTTGCACGTGTTCTTGCAATTTCAAGATGTGAAGCATATATTTTGACTGGAGGTGACCATTTCCAACATTTGTTATAATAAAACAAAGTAAAGTAATTCCACTCTTAATTATTTTGTTATTATTTTAAGTAATGTAATGAGTATTGTAAAAATGCACTTGATCAAATAAATCAATTTTATTGTTAATCGGTTTGGAATACAAAAAAGTGTAAAGAAACAAAATGTGAAGATAGTATATGGCGTATATGATGACCTATTTTATTTGTTATATTATACAGAGTGATATTTTCCGTCACTGGTAAGTTTCTGAAGCTGGTAATTTTTTGTTGCATACCTAGAGTCATACTAAATATGAACACTGAATTATTTCAAGGTTTAGAAATAAAAAAAAATAAAAATTGTTTTTTTTTTATTTTTGGCACACTGAACAACGACTCACACCTCTTCCAATTTCTGTCCTAAGACCCCACATTTATATAACAAAAAACTCTTATTTTTTTGCCTCAGAATACACCCCTGGATTTGACCTCTACTTAGGAAACACCCTGTATATCAAAAGTAAGGAATTATGGAAATTGACCAATACACTGAAAAATACAAAATTGTTAAGCATCAAACTAATACGTAATGTCTTAAATTGTTTCTAAAACCACCAGACATATAATAATAATAATAATAATGGTCTCTATTATCACATAATCACAACAAACAAAGAACAAACAAAAATTAACAAATATGGGATAAGGACGAGTTTCAGGTTAACTAACGAATTAGCTACCTGTTCTACCAACTAACCCACTACATTCGCAGATGTTAAAGATAATTATCAACAAAGATAATAAAAAAAAAGAATCAGAAAGATAGGAATATAAGTATCCCATAATATAATCATTATAACTCATATCTTGAATATGACTAACCATAAATAACAGTATGTTGTATATAAGGGCCCTAATAGGCAAAAGCCATGGTGGCATCAAATATGTATTTTTTAAATTTATTCAAAGGCATAGACTTAGTAAAATTAGGTAAACTATTTGTAGTTTTAGAAATGTTATATAAAAACGATCGCTTGTAGAACTGTGTGCGATGTATAGGAGGTGTGATGATGTCTTTGCGGCGGATATTTACGTTATGGACATCAGTCCTATAGCGTATCTTGTTACACAAATAGGGCGGCGTTTTTGTTAAAAGAAGTTTCTGGAAAAAACATGCTGAATGAACAAACCTTCTATTTTTCATATCTAGCCAACGAATTATTCTAAAAGTATGGCTTATTTGACCATATTTACGAATACCAAATATTAAGCGTAAACAAGAATTTTGTAATTTTTGGATTCGACTGGTATCAAATGCCGACAAACAGGTGTTATACACGACATCACAATAATTCATGTGACTTAACACTAATGAATCACAAAGTACAGCTTTCATATCACGATTTAAAAAATATCGGTTAGCATAAATAGCTTTAAGAGCCATGTAGCCCTTTTGCAAACATTTGTTAACATGTAGTGAAAAACTCAAGTCCTGATCAATTGTTAATCCTAAGTTTTTAACCGAATTAGTAAAGTTAATATTAATATCATTTATAAAAATTGAATTACCAAACTGAATTACCAAACTGTATGTAAAGTATGGCTTCAGTTCAGTACCCTAGTTCCATTTGTTTTTATCCAATTCCTTTGTGGTTTTCCACGACATCTTCGCCTATTATAAACAGCATTTTAAATTAGCAATATATGAGACATCTATAAATAAATAATAAATAAGGGCCCCGAAACAAAAAGCCAGCAGGGACATAAAATTAATTGCATCGCCCACTGTAATATCCTGGAGATATGTGCAAAAGAACAAAGAAGAATTTTCGGCTGGAATAAATTGGTGTCTGCAGCTCAGGAAATTAATTTTCATCCCGGAGTTGGAACACATGAGACACATATCAAGAAACCAAGGTCGCTGCGTGGCAGTGCTGTGAAAAATTTAATGAGGAAATAGTTGCCTAGGACTAGAAATGTGCATGAATAATTTTGTGCATCACTATCTGCAACTTAATTAAAAAATGATTGGTAGAAGCTGCTGGATAATCTAAAAGCCTGATGTTTGAATTCGAAATAGATAAATTGTTTTTTTTTTCAATATTACATTATTAATTTTATTTGGAGTCAAGGAACTGGCTGCATGGAACGTATAATTAGAGTTATCTTTTTTTTCAAATTTCACGAAAGAAAATCTAATCTCTATCTAGTAATGATATAAAATTCTCGTCACAGCGTTAGACGCCATACACCTCAGAAACCGCTTGATTTTTATGAAATTTTATATTTATATTCGGTAGGTCTGAGAATCGGTCGTAATCTATTTTTCATACCCCTAAGTGATAAGGGTGGTCCACCCCAAACAATTTTTTTTATTTTTTGGACAAAATGTTTTATTTTTATTTTTTTTATGATGTGGAATTAAGAAACACATACAACCCTTAATTTTCATCCTTCTATCACAAACCCCTATTTTTTAATAACCATTTTAGTAATTTAATCATTTTTAACCCTGGTCGATAACTGATCGATTATCACTAGATCAGTTATCCCCGCCAGGCATCTACCGGTGTCACTTATCACCCAGTAAACAGCACGGAATAGGGATGAGAACGAAGCCGGTCTCCTGTCTCTCACACAATAAGCCTTCTCTCACTCCCTACACAGTTTTCGACTATTATTATTGTGTACGAATCGCGCGTAATAGTGACGTTTACAATTATCATTTTACCTTCTAAGTGTAATTCTCAAGTAAATTTATTATTAATTTGCTGGGCCATAATTATTTATTTCCTATTTTATCAATAATTAATAAAATTATTAATTTTAAGTGTAATTCTCATTATTAGTTAATTAAGTCATCTACATAACCTCAAAAGTACACAACACGTGTCACGAGCTCCCGCCAACAACGGCTATTATTTTACTATATGGCTATTTTTTTGTACAGTGAACAATGCCAACAAGACGTAAAGGGGTTAATTTGGGAAGACAAACAAGTTAAATTGTAGGCACGCGAAATTATTCAAAAAATGAATGTTTCGTGTTTTCTTATTCTTATAGGCCATTCCTCTTTTAGTCATATACCACATCTCTACGCACATACAATAAGTTCGTTATTTTTTATTTAACTGCCAAAATATTCACTAGAAATAATTCATATGGCAAAACAACATTTGCCGGGTCACCTAGTTTAAGTATAATAATATACCTAAAACTTTCTACTTCATTCAAGTGTACATGTATTAATTCAGTAATAAAGTAAATTTGATATAAATATTTACCTACCTATTCCTGACATTTTTATACTTAATTCAATATTTTTCTTTTTTAAAATGGGTCACAAAGTCCTATAACAATTTTTCTAAAACTCAATGTTAACGGAGATACAGGGTATCAAAAGAAATTTTTAGTGTTACTTAGATAACTTTTTTATTTTTGATTTGTTTTATTCCAAATTTTTCCTATTTATTACTAGTGCTCTTGTAGATTTATGTTCTAAATATGATGCAAATACTCCAGTGCCAAAGGGCCTAACTTGACCTTAATCCTCGATATATGGCCTACAACTTTTCTGTTTTCGCCGCTTTATAAATTTGAACAGCACCATGTTAAAGAATATCAAAAATTATTTAAAAAAGTATCTCTTGTTGCGATACAATAAAATTAACCGCTTCTGAGAAAAACTCCTTCAAACATTTTCATGCGTTAACGCTGCTTTAAACTGATATTCATAGTTTCAACTCATCAATACAAAATTTATTCACTAACTACATTATTAAGTAACATTTTTATTTAGTCTATGGTCTTATAAGTTCTCGAAATGTTGTTCTTTCATTTCGACACACAAATTCATTCTTCTGAGAAAGTTGCGACGAATTCTGAATATTCCCTGTTTTGCTCTTATTATTGCGAAACTCAATAATTCGTTGCTTCAGCTCTTCCACTTTATTCACAGGCCTTCTGTATACAGTGACTATACACAGCCCCAAAAGAAAAAGTCGATCGAGTTCAAGTCGAGCGATCTGGCAGCCCACTCTGTGAATCCGCCACGCCCTATCCACCTATCCCTCACTGCTAAACTGATGCGGTGCACCGTCATGTAGTAGCCATATTGCACGTCGTACTCAAATAGGAACGTTTTCCAACAAAACTGACAGATCATTTTGTATAAAGTGTAGGTAAACCTCACCACCAAGCCTTTGAGGAAAAAAATGTGAGCTTTTGGGAATATTTTCCTGCGATGCAATTAATCTGACGCTTATATCAGGATTATTATCAACCACATCCAAAACACGAACTTTCAGCCGCAGGAGTTCGAGTTCGTCATGGGCGACCGACATCAAACCGCTTCGTATTAAAAGAGCCAAACTCACCTAATCTCTGATATACAGTACTGAACAACTGCGGTCGTGGAATCCATCTATTTGGAAATGCATCTCTATACAAACGTTTCTTGATTCATTTCCCGCAGCTAAACCATAATAATAATGCATTTCGCGCAGTTCCTCATTCGAATATTTATTATAATTATTATTATTCATTTTATCAGTTTTAATCGCGATACTTATTACACACAAATGATCACAACAGAATAATTCACATAAATATTATCTGTCAAAAGTAGTTAAGACAACATTAAGTTATTGTTTTCAAAGTATCTTTTGTAAATTTTAAAAATCAGTTTAAAGCAGGGTTAGCGCATAAAAATGTTTGAAGTCGTTTTTCTCAGAAACGGTTTATTTTATTGTATCTTTATACTTTTTTTTAATAATTATTGATACTCATTAACATGGTGGTGTTCAAATTTATAAAACGCTGAAAACAAAAAAGTTATGGGCCATAGACCGAAGAATAAAATCAGGTTAAGCCTTTTGGCACAGGAGTTTTTGCATCATATTTGGAATATAAATCTACAAGGGCACTAGTAATACATAGGGAAGATTTGGGAAAAATCAAATCACAAATAAAAAAGTTATCTAAGAAAAACTAAAAAAAAATTTTCTTTTGATACCCTGTATTTCCGTTAATTTCTCTTAATGCAATGTTTATTATTTACCTTATTTAAAATTATTTGATATAATTTGAAATATTTGCAAGTCACTTAAAACTTCAAATGATGAAAACATAACTTTTCTTGATTGATATTATCTAACGATAAAACAAAACAATTCTTTAAAAAACATAACTTTATCTCATATTAAGTATAGCAATTTTCTTGATTTCAAGTTATTTTTGTTCTAACGTTGGAATGAGTATATTAATGTTGATATTAGTATATGTATATAACTTCCTTCGTGTGTTTCCTTTTTCATTAATATTATATATAATTATTATGCCGTTTAATTCTCATTTTTATTTAAAATGATGTAAAATTTCATCATTGATGTCAATTCTTACACCTATTGAGATTTAATTTCACTATTAGCAAATTTTAGCAGGTATTTCTATTTTTAATATTGGTTTTCTTTCTGTTGCTCCCGATAGTCAACTTTCTTTTAGCATTTTTGTAACGTTAAAAATATCTAGTTATGTCTTTATTGGGCGTTATGACAAATTGATTACTTCTCTTTTAATTTCAAGAACAATTTTAAATCGATGTCATAAGTTAATTTTAAAATTCCATATCGAAATAATTCATGATGGATTAAACTTTCAATTCATTTCATTTCATATTTCATGAAGCACAGAACATACATGCTATAGAAAAATATACTTTAACTTTATTTTCAATAGTTATTTTTGGAGTTATAAAAAGTTGTGCTGAATATTTCAAAACTACCTCTTTGATACTAGAGTTACATCTATAATAGTTATTTATGCAACAAGTACAAAAAGTATGTGTTTATTGCATGCGACATGAAATTGTCACAACACGTCGAGTGCAATAAACACTTTTTGTACGAGTTGCATACAATATTTTTTCTACGTTCATGCAAAAACCAAAAAATGTTTTATTTAGATGACACTAAGTCTACGAAAATATGACGTCGATTTGAATGTTTATGTTTATCATGATGACAAAACGCTGTAGTAGAATGACAGATGAGTGCAATAAACATTTTATTGCACTAGTGCAACAAAGTACCACTTTTTCAACTAAATATAGTTCAATAAAGTTTTGTTTTTTGCATGAACGTAATAAAAATATTTTAGCATCTAGCAAAAATAAATAATAAATTTATGTAGTAATGTCAAATGCCATATACTATTATTTTTAAGAATATAATAATTATGACAATAACTTGATTTTATATATTTGATGATTGCAAGTGGTAAAATATTGATTTAATTTTCTATTTTTTTTACCTCTGATTTTTTAGATAAGCATTGGAACTTTTACTACTATGACATGTTGAGATTTACGAAATTTCTGTGCAAATTTGTTTCTGATTGTTTCGACAAATGTATAGATATTTATTCAAGTTTTAGTAAGAATTACCCTTGATACCTAATTTACTTAAGTTTAATTAATAGGTAAATAAATTTATTTAATTATTTAATAGTTACTAAGGATTTTTTTAAACTAAACATTTAATAAGTAATAATCAGCATGGATTTTTTCAGGGCAGAACAATTCTTGAAGCTACTGAGAATAAAATGCAGGTGGACGTTGTGTATACCGATATTTCAGCAAGTCATCATTCGACACTTGAGCTTGATAATTTCGGAATTCATGGAGAACTGCTTCACTGGCTAAAGTCTTATATCAAATGTGTTATTCGAACAATTACATCTCTGAGTATCATAGTATAACCACTGGCATACCACAAAGCTCTCACCTGGACCTCTTCTTTTTTATCATTTTATAAACGGTTTTCTTCAAATACTAAAATTTATTTGCAGGTGGCCTTAAATTATCAAAGGATGTTCATCTGCGGATGACTGCGAACATTTTTCCAGATTAAATGGATATTGCAATTCTGATAAACTTTTCCTTAATATTAATGAATGCCACATAATAACATTTTCCAAAAAAGAGCTTAATAAAGTTGTTCGAGAAGTTAAGAATCTATGTATAATTTTAGAGAGTAAATTATCTTTTGAGACACATGTTGACACAATAGCTCACAAAGCTATGATAATGATAGCTTTTATATTATGCAATACAAATCATTTGCTATAATACATTAGTAAAATTGGAATATGATAGTCTTTTATAGAGTCCTTTGTATTACAATTACATAGATAGATTTGGAAATGTTCAAAAAGATTTAGTGTGCTCAATTATAGATTTAATAGAAATTTATATTATGGAGCATATAATACGAGGCTGTCTATCGTTTAAAAAAAGAACTAGTCTCCAGGAAAATATTTTTTTTTCTGTTATATCTGTATAAATTATTTACCAATATTATTGATTCTCCTTATATTCTCAGTCAAATTTCTTTTAATCCCCATTCACATTTTTCTACATTATGCTAATCTTTTTTATATTTCATCTTGTCGAATTATTATGCAAGTACGTAATTGTGATGTTACAAAATATTTGCAATAATTATTTTATTCATAAAAACATGATTCTTAACTACATTAGTATTAATTATACAGTATACGCCAAAAGTATGGAATAAATTCAATAAAAACGAAACAATTATTTTTTGGGAAAAATCCTCGAACAGGTCGATTTTTAATTTAAAAAATACATATTTTAGCGTAAAATGCGATTTTCAAATGTCATTTGTTTTCGAATAATGACGTCATCGATTTTTTTTAAATGACAACACCATATTTTTTTCCTTGATTCTGAAAGATCGTTTAATTCTCTATCAGACAGTACTAAAATTTTGCCCTCTTACATAGGAAAGTTTTCGAGTAAATGACGATTGAATATTAGAAACCGTAAATTTTATCCATAAAAAAGCAACAATTCTGAGGTATGTTAAATAAAATACAATTGATTAAATTTTATACTTAAATTAAATGTTCGAATTGCCATCCACCAACTTCTTACAATGCGTAAGTCTGTGAAGAAATTCTTCTTGCACATTATGAATGATTTCTGGGGTAACTCTGCGTATTTCGACCCGAATGCGATTTTGAAGTTCAAAAGTACACTTTTGACTTCAAGTATCCCCATAAAAAATAGTCAAGAGGTGTAAGATCTGGCAATCTTGTAGGCCATTCTATCGGTCCGCGTCTGCCGATCCACCTCCCAGGAAAACAGTTGTCCAAAAAATCTCGTACAGGGCGCGCATAGTGCGGAGGTGCACCGTCTTGCTGAAACCATATGGTATCGTCAGGAATGTCAGGGTCATTATCGTTAGGAAAAATTACTGCAAGGGCTGGAACAAGGTCATTTTCTAGAAACTCTAAATATCTTTGTCCTGTAAGGGTTCCTTCAAAGAAGAAATGCCCTACTATTCTGTCGTCAACTATTCCAGCCCACACATTTAATTTCTGAGGGTGTTGGGTATGTGCCTCTGCCATCCAATGAGGATTTTCCCGACTCCAATATCTGCAAGTTTGACGATTTACTGTACCATTCAGATAAAATGTAGCCTCATCTGAAAAAAGAATTTGCCGGTGTAAATTTCTATTTCCTTGACATAAATCCATTAGAATTTCGCAAAAGTGTAAGCAGCGATCGGGATCATCTTCATTGAGTTCCTGCACAAGTTGAATTTTGTAGGGATGATATTTTTCCTTCCTCAAGATACGTAGCACTGTGCTCTGACTAGTGTCATTGTTTAATGACCAATCGTGAAGAATTATGAAGATTATCCACCATACTTATCAAAATGTTCTGTTTCTGATTTTCATTAATGCTTGGACGTCCAGGTTTTGGAATATTTACAACATTGTCAGTTTCTCTAAATTTAGACTCTACCTTACTGACTGTTGATTGGCTGATAGGGCGATCTGGAAATTTTTCATTAAATAAATCGCACACTTCCTGCTGAGTTCTAGTCATATTCCCGCATCCGATAAGAATTAAAATTTCAATTCTTTGAGTAACAGTTAAATGTGCCATAATACTTTAAATTGAATAATAATTTCTATGTCGTTTACAATACTTATTAGAAAGTCGGTGTGACAATGACACTTTGCAAAGATTTTCACCTACGTGATCCATAAAAGAACTATGGAATTCGAAAAACTAAACTTGATAACGTTTTTGCTTTATTTTAATTGATTTACGTTTTCTAACATTCAATCGTCATTTACTCGAAAACTTTCCTATGTAAGAGGGCAAAATTTTAGTACTGTCTGATAGAGAATTAAACGATCTTTCAGAATCAAGGGAAAAAATATGGTGTTGCCGTTTAAAAAAAAATCGATGACGACATTACTTGAAAACAAATGACATTTGAAAATCGCATTTTACGCTAAAATATGTATTTTTTTAAATTAAAAATCGACCTGTTCGAGGATTTTTCCCAAAAAATAATTGTTTCGTTTTTATTGAATTTATTCCATACTTTTGGCGCATACTGTATGTAATCACTGTTTGTTTTTAATGTAAGTACCTACGACAAATGTGTATTTGTTTTTTTGTGTAATCCTGTTATTGGTCATTGCTTTGTCTGCTGGATTACTCCTGTCCAAATAAATAATAATTTCTATTGAGCCACATAAGCATACCCATATTTTAAAAATGTCTGCGCAAAATTATGTTTACCGAATATTAATTAATTTAATTTATAGGGACGCATATCGAAATCTCTACACAGAGTGTCACAGCTTTAATGAGTAGTATTGGTTTCTGTACAGAACTTCTTCCTATTTCTCAAGAGATTTTCCTGTTCTCTGTCGATGATTTACGTACCTCCTAGTACACTAATCTGAATATACAACTTGTAAAGGGTTGTTATGAATAGCTACTCTTGGAAATGTTTGAATAAAAATTCAATTTCATTGATATGTAATCAAAATATTGCTGAATAATTACCAGTATACCTATTCAAGGTGGATTTAGTATTAGAATAAAAATAATAATAAACAGAGCAATAATTAAACAATATTTATTTTGTTCTGATAAATTGATTTTTTATCCAAACGGTGGAAAATTGATACATCGTATTTAGGTTCCGTAAAAGCGTACACTGAAAAAAACATTTTTTTTTCAGCAAACAATTCAATTTATTTAAACATGATTTATTCTCAGGAAACAAATCTTTTTTGGTGAAATGTTCACTATTTTTGTCAAAAATGAAATGATTTATTTAGTAAGAAAATTTCATTTTTTTGACGAGTATTTGTTTAAATGAAACAAATAGTTATTCCATGTGAGCATCTGAATTTTAAAAAATGATTTTCAAATAAATAAGTATATTTTTTCATTTCCCTAAACAATTTGTTCAAATTTGTATAAAAATAACGTTTTGAAATAAAAAATTATTTTTTGATTGAAATGAATGTATATTTCGAATCAAATAATGGGTTTATTTAATTAAAAAATTCATTATTTTCAACTGAGGAATGTGGAAATGGAAAATATTGTGTAATCTTTTAATTCTTTTTTATAAAGTTTTTATATGAAGTTTTATTGGGATAGCTATATACTATTTTAAAAAATCGTATATTAAAAAAACTCAATATCCTGATATAGTTGTTTCGTTGAAAAAAGTATTTGTTTGAAAGAAAAAATTCGAACTGTTTCGTATAAACAAATAATAATTGTCAATACGTGGCCGTTAGATGTCACTGCTATATTTCGCGTACCTTCGCGTACTCAGGTATGTCGGATTTGAGAGACATGAACAGCCAGGGCTTATCGTCAGTATCAGTTAACTCACTAGTCACCTGTGGCGTACTGATGAGATCTAAATAAGCTCGAAACCGGCATATGTTGACAACTTGCTATATATTTTTCAGGTTAATCAAATTTTAGCCGAGGCATTGCATTACCTCGCAGTTGTATCCTAAAATTCTTGAATAAAGTTGTTGATTTAAATAAGCAGTTGCTTAATTGGAAAAAATTCTTTGAATTACACAAATAATGTTTTATCACAGAATATAATTAAATCAACACCAGAAGTGTATCATTGAAAAGGAATTAATGATTTGTAATGGCAAAAAAAATGCTTTCTCTACATAAAATAACTGTATTTTTGCTTTGTCAATAAAATGTATCAGAAAATAAATATTTCTTTGGCCCTATATAAACAAATAATTTATTTCCATGAAACATTTTTTTTACAAGCATTAAATTTGTTTTCGGTGTACCTTTAAAACTCCGTATTATAATGCATGTCAAAAATATTCTAAAACAACGTAATTATACTTTTATACCTATTGGATGTTTGCCACCTCTTGGCCAGATATGTAAAATGCAATAATATGCAAAAAATTGCTCCGGCATTTTTTAATGTTTCATTAATTAATTGACAATTTAAAAAAGTATTAAAATAAAACAAATTTAAAGGGCTGTTGTAACGTATTAAACGTATTATGGTGAGCATAACCAGATATACCTAGCGCCATCTTACGTTAATTTGGAGAAAAAAATAGCAACTGCGTTGTGCTATGTTCTCTGTTTTGAGAACATAGCACAGCGCAGCATATACAATAGATGTCGCTGTGTAGTAAGCTTCATTCAATGAAATGTACGATGTGAAATGCTCTTGATTCCACTGCGCATCCATATAAAGTGACAAACCTAGGAGCATACAAAAGGAGGCACATGAAACTCAGCAAAGAAATACTTCATTGGCTATATATGTGGATGCGAGAGAGACAATCATGTATATGTACGATATGAATTATGTTCTTAATTTCCCATTATTTTGTTTGTAAATATGTTATTGGCGTACAGTGTGGCTAACCAGTACATTCTCTTATCTTGTATCTCGTTATTCTTTGTGTATTTTTGTGGTTGTTATTGTTGGAACATGTCATGTTTTATAAGGGACTGTAAAATTAACCAGCATATAGCACCAAATAATTCTTCATATCCAGAATTCAGTTTCATTTCAATTCCCAATCAGCTAAGTCTTTATTGCTCCACCATTGCTAGGAGACACAAAACAAATATGGCACTGATCATGACTAATACATTTGCGCAGCTTGACGAGCATTCCAGTTATCATTATATAAAATTTCATTTCAGTGGCTTCATTACGCAGCAGTTGGCGGTACATTTGAATATACCATAATATATAGAATGCAACGAACATAAAATTCATAATCCTCCATTACAAAGTTTGGTAAAAAATTATAAGTTCAAACATAAAAGTTGACCAGATTTTTTACAAAATCATGTAGTCAATGATTTATGAATTTTATTTCATGTAAGTTACACACTATATAACGATATTATAAAACAATGAATTTTTTAATATATCTATTAAAAAAGCTATGATTGGTGTAATAATAAAAAGGGTAATTGTTTTTCAATGCATGTAAGTACTTTATTTAATTCTGTTAAAAATAGGAAATGAAGTTGATTACATGACTAGTAATTAATAGCGATTAATATGATAAAAAATAGATGCACCCTTACCTTTATGCTAAATATTATTGTTAATGCATTTGTTTCGAACTACATTGGTTCTCATCAGTACGATGTACTACTGAAAATACTCAGTATGAGTAAAAAAAATCAGTACAATCGTAGATATATGGTATCTACCATTACTTTTATATTCATTAAATAATAGAAACAACCTTAAATAAATAAACACCAAAATAAACATGATTTAGCATAAAAATTTAATAAAAGCTACTTAGCTTTTTATTACTTAATTGGAATCAATAATGATCAATAGGATTAGTATTTGATTCACAAAATATTGTTGACACAGCAATTTTGGTGGTCTATTCTTCTCAGTATTTTTAAAACATTTAATTCAAAGTGGTATTCGCAAAAGTAACAATTTTTGTTCGTGAGGTTATCTGGTTTACATAATTTGCGAATTGGTTCTAACCCGAAACATTTCCCTGCCTGCAGTAACTCTGTAAGAAGTATCTATGATATATATGAATATTATATATTTTTGCAGTTTGGTGTACAGCACTAATATGTATTCTTCCCAGGCATTTTATATTAAAAAATAAAACAAACAAAAGCAGTAAGACAATTCACTCAAGATCATCAATTCACTAATTATAATCAACTGTACGCGTTATATTAAATTTTAGTCAAATACAGAAAACAAATATCAGAATACACTAGAGCGATAACTCACCTTCATCACGTTGCAAGAAAATATTAATTTTTAACCATCCATGTTCCATGTTACATGTTTTAACCTCAATATTTTTAATTAACCAACTTTGTTTTTCTTTTTAAACTGTGACACAGTTTTCTGTATGCTAATTTTTCTTGTTTTTTACAAATGACCGTAAGATGGTGCTCATGCACGCGATGCCTCTCAACCTATCCTTTTAAAGAGTCTTATTTATTTAGTCTTATGGTTTCAGCGAGAAGTTTTTATTCGACTACCGATGGTCCCTATATTAGCAATGTTAAGTATACCTTAGGCT
Organism: Monochamus alternatus; assembly: GCA_037114965.1. Lineage (NCBI taxonomy): Eukaryota > Metazoa > Arthropoda > Insecta > Coleoptera > Cerambycidae > Monochamus > Monochamus alternatus. Next base: position 100,807,143 of record CM073426.1, read on the forward strand.
GTACTTACATACTCCTGTCTGCTACTTGAGAGATTTGTAATCTCAGTGGTCTCCTCGCTGGATTCATTCTTCCAGCCTATCGTCGCCGGCGGCCTGGCCCCTGGTACGTTGCAGGTGAGCTTAACCTCCGTTCCCTGGATAGCATGGTTGTTCTCCACGACCAAATTTACTTTCGTCGGCGGCACTGCAAACAGATTTGCCTAATTAGCTTAGCGGATCATTCTATTTATGCCGGTAAAATGGATGCTTCGTAGCGAGTAATGTAAATTATATAAAAGTACGCCCTTTTCCATTCAATGCGCTGTAGTTATCGCCGTAATGGGGTTTATTTTACTCATTGCAGGATTAGTACTTGCAGGGAAATTTAATTAGATGTTTCCTTTCTATTATATAAAAAAATGAAATGCCTAATTTGCGCAGATTTGATACAGTAATTAGCATACCCCAAGTATTTGACAAATATCATCTTTGCGGCCGATGTGAAATTATGCTACGAAAATTCATAATGTATTTATACCGAGGGATCCAAAATATTTGAAAAAATTTCTTGTGCATTTTACGATCCACAAGCAAATACGAGCAAAGTAATAAACTTACATAAGATTTCACGATATATAATGCAGAGTTAATAGCTGTACTGGAATCAATAAAATATACAACTGAATTAAAACATGTATATAACTTTTTAATTTTGTCAGGCAGTAAAGGATTTACGGATAAATTAGTTAACATTGGTTATAAAGTCACATACAATTTAACGACCTCCAAATCCTTTCAACAAGGCCTGCTCACTTTCAAAATGAAAGCGTAATTTCGAAGCTTGCAGCAATTATGTTAACTTCACTGCCGATGTCGATAAATCCAACTATGTTGTTGCCACCAATTTTACAATTTGTTTTCAATTTGTCGTTGACCACCTTGCAGCTAATCACTGTCTTCACATTTTTCATTGATTTATGTCTTTTATATGTGTCCTTATAAGTGCAAGCTCTACTAATGTGTCCCCTTTCGTTACACATGAAACATCGAATATGGCGACGCTGGCATTCATGCAAAATATGTTCAGTTTTTCCGCAGTTGTAACAATGTTTAATTGCTCTCGGTTTTGACTGTTCCTCCACGCGTGGGATTTTAGCAAAGAAACTGGACGAAGGAGTCTGGTAATTGTCCATCGGTGCAATAAATTCTGCATACAACTCATCAGGCGTGCACGAAATTATAACCTTTTATGGCACTGCTACGCTAACGCTAATTTTGCATGATAGTAATGGGTCATTGTTTCATTAGGGTCTTACGATGAGCAACCAATTCTTCCAATAACCTTGCATAGTCAACGGAAAACGGAAAAGCTTGCGTAAGGGAGATTTTCCACTGAGCCCAGGTTTTATCATAATTTTCCAGACGATTATACCAGTCACGTACCGAACCCGCCAGTTTGTTTTGCAAGTAGCACGATTTCTCATATTCCGTCCACTTGTGTAATTGGCCCAGTTGCTCGATTTTCTGAAGCCAAGGCGCCACAGTAGAGATTTCTGCTCAGGGTCAAATCGTGGCAATATGTCACCTTTTATAATGGTCAGTCGCACCGGCTCACCCTGTCCATTGGCACCTTTTTTCGGATTCGAAGATATCTCACCAAAGGACCGTCGAATTGCAGCATTTATTTTCCGCTCGATTTATTCTTCGAGCAGACGTTGGTACAGCTGCTCAGGAATTTCGATCGTTTGTTCTTCTTCATCAGGAGATGAAGCAATTTGCTCTCAAACTAAGTCTTTTGTACACTTTTTTACTTAGTTGATAATCTCACGGTTACCAATCCCACTTCTGAGATGTAATGAAGCACTTTAATACTTATATGATTTATTATTTAAATTGTAATTTAAGATATAACTTAACTGGCAAGCATTTAGCTCGAACAAATAACAAAATAGGAATGAATATCTACCCTAAAACCAACACTTTTACTAAGAATAACAGTTCACAGTTATATGTTATTTATTTCGGCTCGGTTGTCTAGGCGGCTGGACCCTTTGCCTGTCATCAGGTGATAAGTATTCTCTTAACACATTTAATAAAAAAATGTTCAACAGATCATGCAGATCAACCAAGCTGGTATTGAGCTACGGCTACTACTATATTTTCTATGTTATTTTTTCTTTGACTACGACTGTACTTTTTAAAGATTCCAACACCCTGTAACTCAGAAACGCAACGTTAAAGTCAAAAATGTTATGTAAACAACCCTCCTCCCTCGTTATTTTCCCCTGACGAATTTACCCCCAAGTTTTTTTTAAGCATAATAGCATTATAAGACACCCTGTAAAAATGGTTCTCTGCGTTGATAGTCTGATCAACGTTAATAGGCTTGTTCCTGTAGTAATTACAAACGGGTTGAAAGTATCATAAATGCCCGTCCAACTATTTCTTGCATTACAAGCACTGGTAACTCGCTCTCAACTTAACTGGTCGAATATTTCTGACGGGTTCAAACTGTTTCTAACTGCTGCAGGAACAAACCTAATATCTATGAACAAATAATGCCGGAAAGTATTCCTGCTAACAGGACCGCACTTAGGGGTGACCAGACAGATTTGACTGTTGTAATATATTTTCAGTACATTTTTGTTACAATATGTTACTATGAGTATACCAATGAACTTTTGAATTTAGTAATGTTTATTCACGCGGAAAGTAAATTGTGATTAGTATTGTTACCTATTTTTTAAACGGGTTTGTTAGACGCAGACAGATAATTTAAAATCACAATCGTGTTTTACAGTCACTATTTATTAGTCACAACGAGGGTCAAAATCAACTTAAAGTTATTATAGTTTACACACATCAAACGAAGGTTGAAGGTCGACTGGCTAGTGCGTAATGCTAGAATCGCTGCATAGTGCATCATTGCGGCAGCCGGCAGCGCCTGGCCAGCCTGACACTGGCTACGTATTTAATTTATTGTAGGTACCCTCCACTCTTCAGTCTCCACTGCTCACGGAGGTACAGACGGCTGTGGGGGTGTGGATAACGGCACGCGCCGCGAACCAACCCAGTGCCATGCCCCTCTTCCGTCTCACACAGTAGGCGTTACCGATGACGAATACCGTCGGTGGATCCACCGGTTTGTCGTTGTCATTTTTTATGAGTTAAATAAAGACCCACTGTTGTTAACCGGTGATTCGATCGGTGAATTAAATATCGATTAAACCAAAATCTCCATTTATCTAGAATTATTGAGAATTTTCCCGAGGTTTCTAAAGAATTCGGTTTGGAATAATATATAAGCAAATTGCCGATTGAGCTGAAACCCAGTTTTATAGTTTGAAATGCGGAGAAGTACCTACGTACCGATGCCAAAATGCTCAAAGACAGGAGCACTCGAAGAAGTTTATTGCAATCGTGGATTGAAAGTGAACCTAACAGTTTTATTATAATTCGTGACGACTTTGTAAAGTGCGTGTTCTGTAAAAGAGAATTTCGTCCTAACTGCAAAAATGACTAAGGCATTTGTATCAAGCAACATACCATTAAGGAAATTAGAAGATTATAATCTTCCGCGGTTTTTAGCAGAATGGACTCATCAAGAAATTCCATCAGAATCAACCTTAAGAAAAAATTACCTTGATATGGTATATGAAAATGTAGTAAAGGAGATACGGGAAGCGGTTGACAACAATTATATATGGGTGACGGTGGATGAAACAACGGATGTTTGTGGACGTTATATAGTGAATTTTGTTGTGGGAATTTTAAATGGAGAAAGTACGCAGGCTTATTTATTGTGCACAAAAGAACTTGAATGGACAGATCACGCCCATATTGTAAATGTTGTGAACAATTCTCTTAAATTTCTTTGGAGGGAACAGTATGAAAGTAACAAGAATAAATTTCTAGTATTTCTAACAGATGCGGCATCATACATGGTAAAAGCAGGCCAGCGTCTAAAAGAAGTGTATCCCAACTTATATCACATTACTTGCGTAGCCCATGGACTTAATAGAGTCATAGAAGAAGTACGAAAGCTCTTTCCCAAAGTAAACCAATTGATATCTTCTGTAAAAAAGTGTTTCTTAAAGCTCCAACAAGAGCCATCATCAAGTACCATCACCTCCAGAACCTGTTATAACCAGATGGAACACTTGGCTAGAAGCGGCATTTTATTATACATCACATATAGATATACTTTCAGAAGTAATTCAAGAATTTGATCCCGATGACTCAATTCATATTAGAAGTGCCCAAGATGTTCTAAAAAATCCTACTCTCAAAGAAAATCTTCTGTTTTTAAGACAAAATTTTACAGTTTTGCACGACGCCATAAAGAACCTTGAAACCGCTAATTTGCCCCTCAGTAGATCTCTACAAATATTGGAAAATGTAGAATCCTCAATAGAAAATTTGCAACATACACAAGGATTTCGAATTAAACAAAAATTTAGAACTGTCCTACAAAAAAACCCGATTTATCAAAACTAAAAGATATAGTTCAAATTTTGGATAGTGGCGATATTACTGGAGTCGAAGGACGTAGCGCCTTTATTCCAATATTGTCCTGTAACATCCACAGACGTAGAGAGGAGTTTCTCTTTATATAAACATTTAATAAGTGACAAAAGACAGAGTTTTACAATGTCCAATTTAGAAAAACATATTATAATTAATTTCAGATACAAAAGTTCTAGTACAGATGTTCCTCTATTATTTCTTATTTTTATAATAGATATTCCTATTGTTTTTAGTTGTTTTTTATTTTGTAGAATTGATGTTAATTATATAAAATAAAGTATTTTCAACTATATTGAATTCACTATTTCTTTTCCCCCTAAATACGGCCCTGTTAGCAGGAATACTTTTCCGCGCTCTAGACTCATTATGATGCGATGCTGTGCGAAGGTTTTAAATATACATAAGTTTTTCTATATTTAAGTAAGAATAAAGGATTAAGTTGTACCTACCTCACCCCCGTTGAAATACCCTATTATTATTGTATGTAACTGTACGTGATAATCTACACCGACATTTATTAGCAAACGAGCGTGAAATAAGCGTCCTAAACTGAAATTAATATGGCTCGGTCGACTTCCTCGTTACAATGGCTAATCAAACATTCAATTCACAATTAGCAAACTATCAAGCGTTCGTAGAGCAGTTGGAAAAACGAACTTCGAACTCGTGAATACGAAGGCTCTAATTGAACAACAACGTGTTTACCTAAAACTACAATCGATTTGTTAGGCGCAACTGATTCGTTGGGAGAGCCCTGTAAAGCGAATTCTGTAAACTTAATTGAGCGATAACGGTATTCCTTTTGCTGAACGATTCGCCAAGGGTTTGAGAAAACACTGCTATAGACCATTTAGTACGTTAAAATGGTTTAATGAAAACAACTTCACCAATATATACTATGCACTTTATTCTTATTATATACATTACCCTTAAATTTTGTTTGTTGAACTATGTGTTTTTTTCATTTCTTTACCATAAATAAAAATGATTGTAATTATTTAGATAAAATTAGATGCAGCGATCTCCATTTAACTGTTGCAGAATTTCTAATCAAGGTTTGTCAAAAATTTACTAATGATGAAAAAAATACGTTGTCATAAACTTAATCAGATCATTATACATAATATACAGAATATCTCTGTTTCATCGTTCTTTATTTTAGGAAGAGGATATAATATGAAAACATAATAGCGGTCTTTCCTATATAAAATTTTTCTAAATGTGTCACAAAATACCAAATTAAACTAAAGAAAAACTAGAATTTCGTATTCGTGGTAGAAGGCGTTCAAAATTAAAACATTTATTTATTAAATTAATAAATATTCTTCGTTCAAACTTGAAACAGAATAGTCGTAATAAAAGGTAAACATTTTGACGTAAACATTTATTTTATTTCTCGAAGTGCCGGGAAATGAAACATTACTATATATGATACTGTAATGTGTATTGCCTTGCAATACTATTTAATATTTTGCTTACTTTTTTTATTTAACTTGGAATTATGTTAATACGCAGTACTTGAATCGATGTGGCCAGACCACTCTGCGGGTATGATATAGTGGAAGAATTTTGACTTGGGTCAGTGTGAGAGATTGATACCGGTCGACGTTTGACCACCCCCCTAATTAATGAGGTTCTCCTTCATTCCTGCACTAAATGGTGGTTAGGGCGAACCAACTTAAGTCGTTTCTGGGCGCAAACGCGGCCTGCTTAATAATAATACGTCGCCCCCTCTAGTGATTAGAATAAGGGGTAGAGATATTATTATTATCTTATTTATAGGAATGTATATGTACCTGATTTCGCGATATGATTTTTTTATGGATTAATTGTCACTCTCCTCAGATTTCTTTAAAATCTCTGAAATTACCGTAACACAAAACAATGCAAAAATAATGTTATTTTATTTGAAAGTGACAAATATTTTTTAAATTTTAGTAATGATAATTTTTTATTATTTTTAAAAAGGATTATAAAAAAAAGAAAACCTCCAAAATGAGAATAAACAGCTTCTGTGCGCTTTTTGACCATTTGACCTTGAAATTTTAATATATCAGTTTAACCATTGAGTAAACACTAGTTATTATTCAATGGTAACGTAAAATTTTCCGCTCTTTTCGAATCCGGTCTGAAAAATAGATGTTTCCATTAAAAAAAATACCTTGACTTTAAAATTACCTTGAAAATCGACGTGAAGGTCAAGGTTATTAATACATGTAGGCGACCCGGATTATCTTTGGCAATTTTTGTCTGAATGATTTTTTTACAGATATACCAATGTACACCATGTATAATAATTTGGGCTCCGTTATGAGAAATTCTTGATACGTGAAGAAAGAGAGATCAATAAACACTACATGTTTATTATTTATAGCATTTGAGTTACCAATCAAACTATGACATTTTCAATTGTTTCACTAATGTTATAAGGCTGTGTACACCACAGACCATTAATGTCTGGTAGATATCTTCTTTTTAAAATTTAATGATTTTTGCTTTGCAATGGAACAATTTGTATTTTTTAAAAGAGCAACAATGCTAATTTAAATTTGTATGTATTTTTGTGACTAATTAATTATGTTTTGGCTGCCTAGGCAGTTCATATCCCAAACATGCAATAAAAAAAATAATAAAATCTGGTTTAAAAGATAATAGGCCTATGATTGAACATTCAGGTTAGCGTAACCGATGACAGTTAAGTTACGATAACTGGGTGAACATAACTAAGCTCTTAACTGAAATGGAAAGATCGCTATGATCGAACTACCAGTTATCTGTGCCTGTTATTATGGCCAGATAACCCTGTCATAGCAGGGTTAATTCTTTAACGTACGTCATCTGTCATCACTCATATGCCAAAATTTAAATCATAGGTACTTAACAGTGGGTACAAGTGGCACGAAGTTTAGGGCACATGAACCAATGCCAATATGAAGAAATGCTAAATATCATTAACTGTAAGAAAATATTGTTGGGAAGCAAAGTAAACCCAACGCATGTTAATATAAGTAGGTACTTTGGCAAATTTTTGAAGTACATATAAATTCTTTAGTGTATGGACCGCAAACAAATCCCCAACAGTGGTGGTAGGTAAGTGAAATATTTCATATTAACTTATTGATACAATTATTTAAATTATTTTAGATTCATGCGGAGTGGAAGGAGAATGTAAAAAGGAAGAGCAGAAAACTTCATCAGGATCAAAAACTAGTAAAACCTGGAATGCACATATTCAATATTTAGACACAGTTTACGTGGGTAATCAAAAATGTACCTTTAGGCATGCGATCTGTGCTACTGTGCTAATTAAAATTTCCTACGCCTTCGAGGAGTCCATGTTGCAATATATTATAATTATAGGAGGATAGTATAGGATGCAGCATATCAGTGTTAATAGTAATCCATTAGAAATTATTGTCAAAAACACATAACTATCTAATAAAATTAATATTTAAAAAAGATAAAATGTATTATTTATACCTACTCTTTATAGAATCTAAATTATTACCAATAATTAAAAACTATGTACCTAACTTTTGTGATTGTGGCTTTCTCCTATTCATAAATTAATTATTAATAATATTAGGTAATAATACATATTTCTTTTTGTTTGTAAAGATTCATTTAGGTATCACTATCATACTCAGAATAGCAATCTTAATTGTATAAAATTGTAATCCCACTTAGAACAAACTTTAATTTTTTTTAGATTGTATTTACTGTCAAACTATTAATACCGTATATTACTAATTATGTAAAACTATGATATGGCAATAAATTGATACTGAATTGTGCTATAGACAAATAATAATAAAATTATACATTATATTAATATGTCAAATGTCATACAATTGCCTGAAATAAAATTAAAATTTCTGACCAATAAAAAGCTCCAGTTACATTTAACGGCAGGTTATTTCATGCAGTTTCATAACTGGGTCACGTCATCATTCTCAAGTTAAGTAACGGAAAAATAAACTTGACAGGTGTGTCAATCATACGAATTTCTGATTAACCTACCAGTTACCGTTAACAGGCCTGTTAGTGCTAACTGGATGTGTTCGATCATAGCCCCGAATGACAGTTACACTAGTACTCCACTGAATATATTTTCTGTTTTGCATGGGAGAAAATTATTGCTCTTGGTATTGTTAAACACATTATCCGATAATTTTAAATAAAATATGTCTGTCTCACAAATATAAAACAACTTACTTTACAATAATATAAAAAGCGTCTCGATTTCTACTTAAGGCTCAATTTTAGGATCATTAATAATTATTATTTATTCGTCTAATTTTCCTTCTCCTTATATGCAATATGCAGCGTGTAGCTAAAAGGCGCTGACAAAATGCTACATACGTTCCTGAGACCAAAATATGATGAAGTTATCCGAATAATTTTAAACATTTAGAATCTGTAACTTCAACACCTTGTAACTATCAAATTTGTGACTAAAGTTACTTGAGTTAGATTATATTTTGGCCCCAACATTTAAAGGCACCCTGTATTTTGTTGATGGTGTTAAAATTTCTTTATCATTTCTATTAATACATACATACAATACACAAATAAACATATGAAAGGATTAACATAAAATTAAAATTGAAAAATAAAGACTGGTGAAACAATTTTATTTAAATTTGGTGCATAACTTTTACTTTTAAATTTTTCTATTGAAAAAAAATGTGTTTATATGCCTATAGAATTTTTAATGTTTTGTTGTCTCGTATAATTATTTGTTGAGTAGTACAGGTTTCGAATAAAAAAATAAAGGTTACCATGAACTGCCATCAAATGCAACTCAATACTAGATATCGATGTATAAATCAGATATTGAACAGTAAATTACGTGCATGAATTCTATTTTTTTTTCTCAAACCCTGTAATGCTTGTCAAAAAATTACAGGAGACAAAAATTTTTAAATTCAACAGGCATTCAACAAGATTTTTTTTTTCAATCGAAGTTAACCCCAAAAATATGTAATATAAAGTATACAGAGCGTACTTTACTTCAACAGAACGAGGATAAAAAATACACTTCGGGAAAAATTTTCATCAGCTTAAATATCCTACCAAATTCCACTTCTTAATTTCAAAGTTTTTGGAAGAAACTAAATAAACCTGTTAAGGGGCCGTAACTCCTCCAGGGGGATTTATATCAAAATATTTGATATATTAAAATCAGCCATACAATCTACCCTCACTTTTTGTACAGTATTTGGGATCACTTGTGTAGGAGGACATGGTCCTGGGAATATTTCTTTTGAAGTTATCCTAAATTCAAACATTGTGGTTACTGAATAGGTTTAAAACATAATGTGCTATACAAATACAGATGATTTTAGATATATGGAATGGCGTCCAGTATTTTCCATCTGACAATATATTATTATTTTTCCAATTTCAGTACTATTATTCAAACCAATCATTCATTTATCGAAACATGATGCTACTGTTCACTTTGTATCATTGCCAGATAGTATCACTTTAAATTCATGGTTTTACTGGTGTTTGTGGAAAAAGTATTATATTTTTCTGTTTCAATCAGTTTCCACTCTATTCAATGAAAAGTAATTAAGTTGATTTCATTTAATTTGGTTTTTTAAATACAAATAGAACCTCATAACAAACGTTGATTGGTTGCCTCTGTTACAGATGTACAGAATTATTGATTAAAATATTATATCTGTAATTTGCTCTCTCTCCGGTAACAGATATTTTATCTTAAAGCAGTCAAGCTTTTTCCTAATTCGACTAGCACATGATTTTTAAAATGCTGATTACATAAAAAATGTGTTTTCCTTGAATGAACTTAAATGTTAACAAATAATGATAAAACATTCACTTCATTTCAAGAGATGGCGGATGGTTTTTCACATACATTTAGTAACTCCTTCAATATACCATCTGATCTTGTGATGAATTGTCCCACTGGAAACATTTACATGGACATGTTGCATGTGCCTTGGTTGTGTCTTTCGAAGGTACTCTCTGCACTTAAGCACATGCGTGGTTCAGATTGTGTTCCGGCTTTTATTATTAAAGACCGTGTGTTTGCTTTGGTTACTCCGCTCTCTATTAGACTCAATTTATCACTAAAGACCGGTGTTTTCCCGATAAATGAAAAAAGTCTCGTATTTCTCCAGTTTCCAGAATAGATAGGGTGTCGAATCTGATATTAACAATTAGACCTGTTACAGATATTTGTAGTTGTAGTTGTATTTGTATGTTCACAAGTCGAAATTGCTCATAATTTCCTTTATCCACATCTATCAGCATGGATACATGAAAAATAGATCTACTGTGTCTAATTTGATATGTGCCACTCAATGCTTCTCTCAACATTTGGATATAAATACTCAATTTGATGTTTTGTATACTGATTTTTCGATAAGTTAGATCATAGTACATTAATTCAAAAGCTCCAATTCTTTCGATAATCGGATTTACTATTCAAATTGTTCAAGTCATAGTAGATATCAATATGTTCAGTGCGGCGGTTACATGTCAAAGTCAGTGCTAGTTACATCGGGTGTTCCTCAGGGGTCCATTTTAAGACCTTTATTGATTGCTATCTATATTAACGATATAGTTCAGAATCTTGATTGCAATTACCTCTTATGTGCGGATAATTAAAAAAATTATAGTGATGATTTTGTTAAGTTACAGCATTCCTTAAGCTGTATTCGCGATTGGTGTATCATTAAAAATATTTCTCTAAATGCTGGCAAGTACACTGTGATGACTTTCTCTAATAAACGCCATCTCATAATTATAATATGAACGACATTATCCTGAACCGTCCTGAAACTGTAAAAGGTTTAGCTATTTGTTTTGATAATAAATTAAGTTTCAATATTCATAATGACAAAATCGTTCAGTGTGCTTATAAAAGTCTACAATTTCTAACTAAAATGGCTTATGGCTTTTTGGATATACAAGTATATACGACACTTTTCAATGCTCTAGTTAGGTCTAAACTCGAGTACGCTAGCATTGTGTGAGATCATGGTTATAATGTGTTTTACTCTGAACTTGAAGAACAAGTGTTTGTTAAATTTACTTTCATATCGTCAGGATGGAATTTATCCTCCGATAGGTATTCCTGACATTTTACTTGATAAATTTAAAGTATTTAGTCTGAAACAACGTAGAAATATGCATTCGGTCATCTTTCTTTATAAAATTTTACATAATATGTGTGATTGTCCAGAGTTTTTGTCATTAATTCATTTTCAAATACCCAATCAAACAACACGTAGTAGCCGTGTTTTACTTGACTACGGCCAGAACGAGTTTTAGTAAAATTTTCACATTTATTTAAAATGTGTTTAACTTGCTGTTAAATGTAATTGTTATATTTACCTACAGTAAATTAATGCAATTAAGAATATTTTTAAAATGTAAAAGGACAATGTTAAAAATAGCCTATTTTTGATCCGGGGGAACGCATAAATCATAAAAAAATCTATTGATTATTGTTAATTAACATTAGAAATGGCCCAGAAATACGTCAGATAGCTGGGGAAATGTCGCTACTACCCCTAAACCTATATAAACTACCCTTAAATAGCTTTAAATGGATAATCATTAATTATTGTTATAAAATTCGTGTAAAATGAAAAAATGCTTGAAAATAATTTGAACAGACAGTATGTCAATATAAAAAGTGATAAATGACTGTAAAAGTGCCCATTCAATGGCGAAATAGCGCCAATTGTTCTCACTTTGCGAGCGCGTACTGAAAAAATGGCAATTTATCCTAGCGCCCATTTTTCAGATCGCAATAGTATAAATGAACCTTAAAAGTGATTTAAGCATTTTTTTCATTCTAAACGAATTTTACAACAATAAATAATGATTATCTATTTTAAGCTATTTAAAGGCAGTTTATATAGATTTAGGGGTGCAATTAATATTTTCCCACTTACTTAATGTACTCTAGTATCAGTTTTTGCATTTTCTGAGAGTAATCTATAATTTTTTTCTAGCAATAGGCGTTCCCTTGAACATTTAAGCATTATATATTGATGTCGAAGTAAGCTCACCATTAGCTTTTGAAAGTCGTTTTTTAAATTTTTAAGGGTGGAATGGACATTTTTACAGTTATTTTTCACTTTTTATATTGACATACTGTCTGTTCAAATTATTTTCAAGCATTTTTTTCATTTTACACGAATTTTATAACAATAATTAATGATTATCCATTTAAAGCTATTTAAGGGTAGTTTATATAGGTTTAGGGGTAGTAGCGACATTTCCCCAGCTATCTGACGTATTTCTGGACCATTTCTAATGTTAATTAACAATAATCAATTGATTTCTTTTTATGATTTATGCGTTCCCCGGATAAGCCAAAAATCGGCTATTTTTAACATTGTCCTTTCTTTTTTTGTTTTTTTTTGTCTTTTTTTTACCTTTATATCTATGTAATTTTTTTATTACTTATATGTCACCGTTTTAGTTTAGTAATCAGTTCCCCCTTTCGTATTGGTCACTTTTCCATTATTTGTTGTTTTACTTACTCTATAATTGGATTTTCTGTTGGGGAATGTATCAAATAAAATAAAATAAAGAACTAGTAAATTTTTTTAAAAAACCTGAGTGGCATAACTAACGCCCTCTGTGGTGCTTGACAAAACTACTATTTTAATAATTTTCAAATAGTCCTCATATAATTTAGTGTCATTTGTCTTTTTCCTTTGAATGTACCCTGCATAATATCTACTAAGAGTTGGTTTGGTTATGTTGTATTTGACTGAATTGTCGACTATACTTATAAATTTAAAATGAGCAACATTTCATTAAGGCATTTTTGGTTCAATCGCTCATTTCTGAGTTTAGAAATACTTTATGTCAAACGTTTTGAATAATTAAATGCTCTGTATCGATATACACGTAGCATTAATACTTAAACAAACCAAATGAAATTATTACTTTCTAATTACCATAATTTACCTATTTCGGTGCTACAAAATCCGCCTACTTATAATCCAGAGTAACTCGATGTCACGTAACCCTCAGAAACGTGTGACATGGAATGTAAGGCCTACACAAAGAAGTGGGTAATTCTAAGGCATGCCACATTGCCCCTTTAAGAATTTCGATTACACGGCCGCCTTAATTAAACTTGAAATACATTCAAACACTTGAGAAGATTCGCTTGTGTGCCAGTGCGCCTCTAAAACCACGACTCGAATTTTTTTAGAGGTATTCCCTTGTTGGGAGCGAATTTAGAGGGGATAATTACACGAAACAATTTTCCAATCTTGCAAGTATGTCTTAATCTCTGTTCTCTGCTAATTAACATTTTAGGTAGGTATGTAAGTATCCGAGAAGAAAATCGATAAAGCTGCGGCAGAAATTCTAGGCATTGGCATCGGAAAATGCGAAATGGGAGCCGGTAACACATCAACTACGCACAGTGTGGATATGTCGGACACTGCACGTAAATTGAATTATCTGGCTAAAGTGAAAATTTAATGTGAAAAATTTTACGTTTATACAGGGGATTCAGAACTTATCTAAAAAATTTGGGAATAGCTGGGTCATGAAAAAAGGAGTCAATATCATAAAAAAATGTGTAAAATCCTAAGTTTCCGATAAACAAAAATATTAGAGTCATAGTAGTTTGAACCTTTACATCGCTGGGCTACAGTAGTCTTTAGCCAGGCGGTTTTAAATATCGGATTAATTATCGTATTAATTTTTTTGTGATGCAAGTATTTACATTAGTTTTTCAAATACCATGAATGGCTTACGTATAGCAACTCGCAGTTCATGTGTATCGTTTTAATTTATGGTGAAGTGAAAATGTTTTAACAGAACGATTTCCCGGTAAACATGTACCAAATGCAGCTACTTTTACAACGGTGTGCAGTGAGTGCAAGTGTCGTGCAAACGCAGGCGTGACGAGGGAAATTCACAACCGAATCGTGGAAAAGATGGAGGTCCAAAGAGTTCAAGGCGTACACGAGGTTCAATTATATCCGTACTATGTACATCGTGTCCAAGCATTAATACCAGGGGATTGGACGAGGAGGACCGGCACCATGGCCACCACGATCTTCTGACTTTAAATAATTTGAACTTATTGTTGTGGGAATGTTTAAATTATGAAGTATATTGCACTGAATTGGACACTATTGATGATTTACGCAAACATATCGCTGCTGCCAATAACTTCAAAACAGACAAGAAGCAGAAGAAGTTTTTAAGTAATAGTTGAGTGTAGCTCGAAAGAAGAAATGTTTATTTTAACGACGTTGTATGAAGAGGAGCAGGGGAAGCAAGCCGGGAAAATGATAAACTTTTGGGTTCACTTTATCAATAAAAATAGAAAGCTGTATGGTGAATTTCATATTTTCTGAACTGGATAGAGATCAACGAAATCTCTTTCAGTATTTCCGAATGTTACAAAAACAATTTTTTGAGCTCTACAGCACCAAAACACAATACCTCGCGGGGCAGTGTTATCTGACGAAAGATTTGCAGTTTGTTTAAGGTAAGTAAATAGAGGTTGCTGATAAGCGAAAGCGCCTGATGCATTCACAATATAACTAGTCGAATATTTCTAACAGTTCGAAACCAATCTCTGACTTTTCTGCCCTGCTGTGACGGTCGTTGTAGATTATAGTACATGCTGATGCTGATTCAGTGTGCGATGTTCCAATAAATAACTTGGGAAGCTTCAAGAGCAAGCGTTGCAGGCATAAATAATGTGCGCTATTTTTAATTCATTAAAGACGTTTAAAGCATCTCTAAGGGATTTCTTATGGAATCATAACTTTTTACTCTAATATGAATATTGCATGTTCTGATATTATTTTGTTATTGTTCTTTATTGTATTGTATTTTATTTATACTGTGTTTTATACCTGTTGTATACCTGATTTGGTGCTATGTAGTATTAGTATCGTCATTCTAACATATTATCTTATTCTATCCAATTGTAATAATTGGCAGAAGGAATTAATACATTTATTATTATTATTATTTTATAAAACAAATATTTTTTCCTGAACTTCTGGAGCTATATTTGAATACAAAAAACTAATTTTTCTTTGGGAAAACATTTTAATTATCTTATACATTTTGCCCTAACGTATTAAATAAAGTATATTATTAAATTTTCCATTAAAAAAACATCAGCACACAGGTGTCTAATTGAAATTACTAATTTACTAGTTAAATACACGTAGCAGTGAGCATTGTATGTCATTCACCTTCTAATAAGACCGAGATGTGAAGTGTTTGTGTCAGACCCAGATACATAGGCAGGAGTGGGTGGAGTGGCATTCTACGTAATGAGCTTGTAGAGTGCTACATTGGTAAACTTTCAACAGTGTAGTAGCTTAAAATTTTCCATTTTCCAGCCACATTTTAACCGCAACATCGCACAGACTTCATCGGACATAATTTAACAATTTATTTTCAAATTCTTAATAGATTCGAATGTAATTATAAAGTATTTACGACCCATTAAATCTCAAACAAAAAAATAATAATTATGTAACTAATTAGTACGTGTGATTTTATCTAATGAGTGAAGAGATATGCCACGGTAACACAAAAATAGAAAAAAATGATATTTCCTACAAATACTTCATTCTAATTTTAGCAAAAAGTCGTAATTCTTCAAATGAGGCTTAGTTAATATCATATAAGTTGCACAAAATCGTATTTCTTAACATTTTAGATATACTGTAGTCATTTCGAGAAAAACCTAGTCATTGGATATATTGCTGGCAAATCGAATGATAGGTAGTAAAGTATTATCGAATGATAATACTTTAAATGATAGTGCAGGAAACAACTACTCCGCGGACTAATACCCCGACCGGCATTGAATTACATCGACAGAGTGCGGTTTATATGTGAACATACATCAGCTATGGCATACTGATGAGGGCTAACAAGCCCGAAACCGGTCTATGTCTGGTGGGGTGACCGACAAGGGTTCTTGGCTGTTTACACACATACTGCAGATGTAATTAAATGCTGGTCGAAGCATTAGTCCGCGGAGTAGTTGTTTCCTGCACTATCATTTAAAGTAATGTTCATTCGATTAGAGTCTTTGCCAGCAATATATCCAATGACTAGGTTTTCATCGAAATAACTACAATATACCTAATATGTTAAGAAAAACCATTTTGTGCAACTTCTATGATTTTAACTGAGCCTCATTTGAAGAATTACGACTTTTTTTTTCCTGCATTATCATTTATAGATTTAATGGCGTGTCGCCCAGGGCAAGAGGTCTGCGATTAAGTATCTGCTGTAATGTAGGTCGCTTCCTGCAAGTCGAGCCGCTTAGGACGAGCAGGAAGTAGCAGACCACTTATATCTCACTTGAACAATACTTTGCTTGACTGAAATTTGTCGTCATTTCATGAATTGCCTGTTTAACTTTCGTCAAATAAAGTAAACGGTTAAGTAATTATACGTACCCCGCTTGAAGGACGTTTGTTAGGTCATTTATTGAATTATGTTGTGTAGGATATCGGTCGGTAATGAACATCCTCTATATTTTTATGTTATGTTATGTGGAAAAATAATATATCTTTTAAGATTTCATATATAAATAAATAATATGAAAAACAGAAAGAAAAAATTTATAAGAATAGTTCAATTAAAATCTAATTTCTAATCAAAAATGCTTAATTTCATATCTTTCATTTCAAATCTTTAAAAACATATATTTCATGAGTTATACGATGTTGCATAACAGTAATCTTATAATATATCGAAAACCATACAACTCAGTTGATGGTCTTTCCATGGCGTAAAAATAAACAGTGTTTTATTAAAAAAAAAGTTAGACCTACATCTTGGACATACGATATTTAACTGTTTTTGTGATATACCTACCTATGCTTTAAAACCTTCATTCTATGTGAATAATATGTACCCACAACTGTTGGAGTTGTCATTTGAATTACGCTAAGCCTTTAGAATATTTCTTTATTTTTAATTAAAACAGATTTTTATCTACTTTTTAAAGCTCTACTCACTATTTGGTGTATGATTTATAATACACACACCATCAAAAGTCTTGAACACCCTGTATATAAAATGATTCAATTAAACATAGTGGTTTTTCTTAATGTGGTAAAAAAGTACATGTACATGTAAAATTTCAGTAAAACAATGAAATATTCATTTGATTACGTCAGCAATACGACCAATGACTAGGCTTTCTGTGAAATGACGCATTATATCCAATGACTACGATATATACTTGAATCAGTTATGAAATGTTTATAGCTTACTTTATGATAACTGGTGCTTCATTAAGAATATACAGTCTAATAGAAGATTTTTAGGTCACAATATAATATAAAGGCTCATTTCAGTTTTTATTTAAAAGGCGTTTTACGTATTCAGTATCAAAAATCAGAGGAAGAGGTACTTTGATGAAATCGTATCTTGATGAGTATGAATATCTGACATAAAGACGTATTTCGACATACACTAGTTTGTTACTATTGTTGTTGTTGGCAATGTGTTTAAAGAAGTATAAACTGTTACAGTTAAACTCTCATTGACTATCACCCAGTACGGATAATAATAAATTTTATTCACTTTCTCGAAAGTGCAAAGTGTATGATTTTGGAAGGCTCCTCTAAGATTATTGGTAAAAGTGAGATATGCTGATACGATGATCGCTTTCAATCTACAAGCTAAATATAAAAAAGATAAGCATTTATTTCAGTATTTTGAAAATCATTTCATCAATTAAGGGGAAATTTCCAATAATCATATTTTCTAAATTTAAATAATAATGTTTATTTTACCACCATCACCACCAGTAAATGGCGACAGTTGCAATGCACAGGTAGAATAGACACTGTAACCTCTTGGGCAATTATAACGTTGCCGATAGTTGAGACTGCATCCCGAACCAAATCGAATATAGTCTACGATTCCCTCAAAACAGATTTGAAAAATTCTCAAATTTATACATAATCATAAACCTGTTTAATAAGATTCCTGTTGTGGTAGGGGACAGGGGAGCAAGTTGTTATTTTATTAAACTTGCAGTTTACATGAGTAAAGATCCATTAAATACTATGCAAAAAATAAAAAGTGCTATATTGTATTGCGTGTATACTGTAACAATATGTTGAGACAACGATAAATCCAGTAATTACAGAATACAAAATGCATTAGATATAACTTGCATATACCGTATCCATTCTTCATCGGTTCTTGACATCAGAAAATGGTTGTAAACATACTAGACATAATGTATCATTATCATTTTCTTTGTCTTCTGAAGGAATACAGTTTTTTGTGCTTCGATTTCTTCATCATGTTACTAAAATATCTCATTACTTTGACATTATTTAATTTTCTTTTTCAATTGACAGATTTTTGTTTGTGACGGAATACTCCTTTAAAAGTTGCATTGAAGAAGTTTTATTTTGGAGTGAAGAAGCCGATAACAGTGCATCCTTTAATTAGCGAGCAAGTTGTTACACGTAAAAATATGATTCCAGCATATGTAAAATTTACTAATAGCAGCAGGAGCTTTAACATGTTCCGAAATTGAAATTAGTATTAACCTCGTATAACTTATCTTACATTTATCAATCTAGCCAGTATAATACTGATTCGGTTTGGAAACTTTTATGCTGCGGCGAATGTACCTATTAATTAATAAATAAAATATTTATTTAATAACAATATTTTATTAAAAATATTTTTACAATTTGCTATCAGAAATGTGCAGATAAGAAACTTTGACAACTCAAACTATTGAAGAGATAACAAACTTAATAATTAAATGACCCGTAAATATTTTACAGATGTTAAAAACACTGCCTCTAGCGTTTCTACTATAATAACGCCTGAAGTGGTTCCACTACTGCATAGATTTAGAATGCACTTAGCAATAGCAGTACATATCAGCTTGGAATATAAAGTGATGTAAATCTACCCCAAACTGTTATAGGAACAATCTGAAATAGGTCAATGAAGAAACAACAGTGCCTAGACTTGCCAGTAATTTCCATGAATATGCCTGGAGTTAAGGCAAGAAGGTAATTCAAAAATATCGACTAGATAGTAGCGTTGCTTTGGAATATAGTAGGTATAAGAATGAAACAATGAATAGTGACTGATAAACCGGCATTTAAAGAAACTTTGAAGACAGCAACAAGAAAGTATGTTTATTTAGTGCTCTGATTCTGATGCGTCATGCTGATTTTTTTTAGATACACTTATTTGTCTAAAAACGTAATTGTTAGACATGACACCTAGAGCTTTATATATTATAGAATTGAGATTTGTAGGATATAATTAGTGTGTTCCGGAATCTGCTGAAAGCACCGTCAGTACTAATTTTGCGTTCCGAACACAAATTTTCCAAGTTTACCACTGCTGTACAAATGTCAATATACTAATCTTTATGCATAATATTGGTTTGCTATATTCGGCTGAAATTGCTATTTTATAAAAGGTAGTGTGGATGCAGCAGCAGTGGTGAGGGATAACTGAATTTAAATAGAAACTGACGAGTGAAATTTCATTTCATTAACTGCCTCTTTTCTTTAATTACGAATTTTACATTTTTGATATTTGAGAAAAATTAAGGTTTTGCGAATAGTTGATGTACTTATTGGAAAACTGTCAGTACGAGTTATCCTTATCTTAAGAACTAGAAGAGTCCAAGAGATTGATAATATATTGATAAATGCACAATTTTACACTATTCATATTGATAATGGCATCTGAAACTAAATTAAACTGTTGTTGCATGTGTGAGTCATTACCCTACGATTACGCCTAACTTAATTTTCTCCCTTTCCTGATATTGCTGAGGCAGTTGTTCCGTTTTTAACTTCTGCAATGCTCAATGTTAATTACAGAACAACTTGATATCAATAATTACAGCACAGCACGGATAACCGTTTCAGCCTATTTCGGAACATAGTCATTGTACAGAGTACAATGCAAATTTTTTGGTGCGTCATATTTCTGTCATTTCCATTTTCACCGAAAATAATCTAACTGTAAATGGGCATTTATCTGATGGATGTAGTATATTTGAATAAATAAGAACAATCAAAGTTATATCGTACAATATTTGAAAGGTACCAGAGGTCTCCAACTTAATCTGTTTCTTTTCCTTCGTATTTTAATAATCGAACGGATACATCTGTAAGTTTGTAAATTTTTATATAAAACGTTGTAGATGTAAGCCATAAAATAAACTTTCTGCTTTGTGTTTCTTTTGCACGTCGTTTTATGGTATGATCCTTTGCCTCGCTTCTGCGGTAACAAAAAGGGGTCATAGCACAATGTGATATTTGACCCGATGAAGAAAAAAACTATCTCGGGTTTCCTACACCGATAGTGGTGTAGATAAGTGCTTATATATTTCCTTGAGCATTCTGCTTCGTCAACAATTGCAAAGAAAAGATTAATTTTCTTTAATATTTGGACGCTCGTACTACAACTTAGCTGACTACTTTTCTATTATCAGTATTAAATCGACCAGATATTCGTGTGAGATCGAAATTGCTTTATATTTTCTTTCTTATATCCATTTTTTATTAAAGCACTATGGTAATAATATCTGCTACGTTCTAAATAAACAGTTCGGGAGGGGAATATAATATTTATCGACAAAGTTTTTGCTTGCAATCACAACGCCACACGGAGTCATAGTTTATTGCATGCTAAATTTTTATAGTTAGTCTACCACTATTAATAATTAAAATACCGACACAAGAGATGGAAATTTGATGGAGTAAGGTCAGGAGAATATGGTGGATGTTAGCGGTAACACCTCTATTAACCTCAAGCAAAAGTATATGCTGAAAAAGCACGGTTTTTCTATTTGACCCTGTACTTTGCAAATAATTTATATATTTGTATATGAAATAACTAATTATAAAATAATAGTATTCACAACAACATCCGTATGTCTAACAATTACATTTTCAAGGTATTGTTGCTATGAAAATAAAAAATATTGTTAAATTTGCCTAGAAATGTAATAGGTCAATAGTAGATATAAGATCTGTAACTGTACTTGAGTGCTTAACCTATAGAGGGAGCAATCATAGTATTAAGAGTCCTTATACTCTCCTTTCTATATACAATGGTTGAGCCATGCGTACCGGATAGTGTTCTGTGGCATTCTCAATCTTAAGTTCAATGTTGTTAAGAATCTTATGTTGGTAGCATGCACGATATAGTTAAAAGTGGCAAGACGATTAAAAATCACTCTCTCTCTCATTTTAATATAAAACAATAAGTAAGCACGTAGTAGAACATGCTATAGTGTAATTAATAGAGAAAGTTAATGCAGAAAGTCAGGATTCGTTATAATTTGTTCAGTAGCAAAATTTTTTGCAATCAGCCTGTGCTGGATTTAACGGTAGGTACGTTTAAAAGCCTTTTGGATAAAAAGGTGAATTGTCTTTATAGTAAATTTAAAAGCCATGTGCCATGTGTTTGACCGAATATAACGTTATTTTATTCTGTATTGTTGCTATCATATGTGAGGCCAAACATTGTGCACCTTGAGAGCCTGAGACACTGCCCCAGTCGTGAGGCTCAGCTGAATTCTTAGAACCCCATACCTACGTCGATCCTCAAGTATAACCATTTGGGTATCACCACCACCCTCGGGCCGAGCCAAGTTGGAAGCTCCATCGAAGGAACCCACACGCTGTCTCGCGGAAGGCCTACAGGGGAAGATAAGACTCCACAGACGACCTCTTAGAGCATAGATAAGTGTTTTGTCATTTAGTACGTATCTAGTAGTAGAATAATAGCATAGTTAAGGTTTTTATTAATATAAGTGACAGGACCTCAAACGTCCACCATTAGAGATCAGAAACCATTTTAACACTAGCTGTAAGTTGTAGAATTATAATTTTAGGTCATCTGTGTATGTATTATTTTGAATAAACAAGTCATTAACTAAACGTCTCTCCCCCTGTATTTAGACAACCAACCCTTTACCTTCCAAAGTAGTCAGTGGTCCCCGTGGCAATACTAGAAAATTATGCATAGGAGGAGGAATGGGAAATTGTTTGTGACCCATTTGTGCTGGTGCAGTTATGTCAGATTTGCACAATATACTGATCAATTAACAATTCAAATCATTTTATAGCGGAGATAGCGGGTCTGCCTTCACAAAACCTAGCCCGAGAATAACAAGGGCAGGGCAAATAATTCCAGCTAAGGCATAACAACCCGGAAAATTACTATATATCAATATTTTTCCTAAATTATTGCTACAGTGTACTCGTTATATCTCATCCTTTTCGAATTTTAATGAATATATGTATTGCAACTAGTACTAATACATAACTGTCACGTTAACGTCTTATACTCAAATTAGGTAAAATTCAAAAAGAAATGGCTTAGTACATAAAATACATACCGTGAACGTCAGTAGTTATTGAGTAAATAATGGGTTCATCCAAAGCTTCACTTTCTATTTGACAATTAAACGTAGCCAGTATATCTCCTCTTGAAAGGGACAATTTTAACACTGACTTTCCTGTTAGACTTGCATCTTTCCCAGTTACTGTGTATTTGGCTGAAACAAAACAACTATATTTATAAAAGAATTAAAACAGATTAAGGATTCTACAAAAAGGATGGTTCTTAATCACGTTCCGACGGTAAAGGTGACAATCTTTTAGCATAATTTAAGGAAAACAGTTTCTATTAAAATATATCATGTTAGGGCGGACGCATACACTCAATTGACACCCCAATCAAACTGTTTAGTCGAGTTATATTCACATTATAATATTAACACAACTAAATCGTGGTCGATTTTTGGAGTATTTTAAGCTATCAGCTTAGACTTGGTAACCATATTGTAGACTGCTGCAAAATGATGAACAAAAGTCACTCGCTTGTGCTCTGTTGTACTCGGAAGAGGGAGATACAGATAAGCCAGAGACTATTGCACTTCTTGTCAATTTCCCACCCCTCTCACCCACCAATCACAAACATCAATTTGAATAATGCCATGTTATCGCTTGTTTGATCATTTACTAACATTCTTCGTTGATGTACTTTGAAAATCCATAACACGTGTCCGTACGAGGACCGTATTTATAATGTTGTTTACTATTACCTTTGATACAAAGAAAAATGTAGCTATTAATTATTAATTTGTTGCTAAATAATGTAATTGGAAATAAAATGTGATATTATTCGAGAACTTGCTGCTTACTTGCTGAAGTTTTATTTATAATTATAAATTTGGATTTCCTAAACATGAAAAAAGAAAGGACTTGGATAACTGCACTAAATTTAAGGAAAGAGGATAATTTTCAATATTTTAATGTGTCCACTTTCATATAGACGAAATCAACATCAAAATATTAACAATCCTTTCACAAATTTAAATATTCATTTTAAAGAACAAAATGTATTTGATTGTCACTATTCAAGCCTAATTAAGTTAACTTCATCTATACATTATATCAGAGGTCTCTATATTACAATAAAAATGTAACTGATAAAAGTAGAAGCTTAAGATAGTCTATAATAAACTAACTTCCTTTTATTTCAGGGTCACTGACTTATATGTTTTATGTTTTAAATTTATAATAAAAATATTAAATGTTTTCTTAGTTATAATAAATATACTACATGTGAGAAAATATGCATATACTCTACATTTCCCATGATGATGAAACGTTTAGTCTTAAGTAAAAATAAATGATATTCAACAAATGATTTAATGCAAATTAACACAAATCAGTAATTATAATCGTTGAGATTTTGATTAGTTTTATTAATTCCAGCGCGAACGAAGGACATCTGAAAAATAGTTTAAGCTTGTTTTTTTTTTACAAGCGCTTCAATCCAGAGTAACCGACCAACAAACGTTAGTAGAAAGTGGTTTGCATGCGCTCGCTTTTGCTTGGTAACGTTGGACGCAGCAGTACGGAAAAGAAACTAGAAAATTTAAGATTTCCGATTAGAGGTTAGGAAGCTGGAACGTGTGAAGTTAAGAGGTCACTTGAGGGTCAACTGTTTAGTCGAGTGTATGCGCAAGCCAATACACAGCAATAGACAATAGTTGTACATCGATAGTTGCTCGACTGATTTGTCAAAAGTCAGTCGATACGTTTTTTTTTTTAATTTTTTTTGTTGAACTATCTGATAATATACATAGGTAGACACGCAGCTAAATAGTTACTCTAGTAAAATATAAATTATTAAATATACAACAAAAATAATTGTCATCACTGAGTATTTTGGAAATTCAATTATAGTGTATTTGATTCTTAACTATTGTATTTTAAATATCTAAAAAAGAATTTTTCAAAATGTGTTAATTTAAAATGTTCCTTTTAATAAACAAGATCAATATTTTCAATTGGTACTAACGATTTGGCATTTTATTTTCCCCATGCTTAAAGAAATCCGACGATGTGAAACTGAGAAATTTATCAATTTGATTTTATAACGCTATATCGTCATTATAGGAGGAGATTCATCGTAGATTCTTCGGTAGACAACTGAACAGAAATATCATGAGGGGAATAGAGCTTTTGAATAGCTGCGTGTATGATGTTAACAGTATGAGGGGCTGCAGATTAAATTATTCATTTCTGTTCTTGATCTTCAAGTAAAAGCACCAAGATGGACATTAGTTAAATTATGACGATGAAGAGTCATGCTGCTTTTTTGTGTATGCTCAAACCTTGCAGCGTTCACCCATGCAATACAAATTTCGTACTATACTTAGTTAGCATGGACTATCCATCATACTGGCCAATTATCATGTTAATTGACATGATTCATCATGAGTTATAGCTTTCATATGATCTTTATCAAGATCATATGGGAGCATTGTTTATGTCTCTTTAAAACAAGAAAAATATTGCCCCCAATATTATTCTCTATATAAACCTTACAAATGGCTTTAACGACATCCATTCTATTAACTCTTCTTTCAATTTAGAAAACTAGATATTTTTTTACCGAGCATTGAATAATCTTTTACAGGTAATGGAACCTCTGCAGAAATTTACAAGTTCGAAGACTAATTCAATTAAACATAGGTCTGACAGATGTGCAAAGTACTCTTGGTATAGAAATATAAAGTGCTACGAACTTATGCATCATACACTGTAATTCATAAAATCAGCGCCACTACCTGGTGTCTCTTAGAAAATTTGAAATCTGTATGCTAATAATTTGCAATTTGTGTAATCGTTTGGATATTTTTTGATTTATCAAGCTCAGTTCATATTTTAGACTTTTAGAGCAAACAATAGAAATTAATTTGAAAATGATCAATATCTAGATTCAAATTTCTTTTTAATACAATCAAGAGTCAAATCCACCTATAACAAATATGACATAACTCTTTTAATTTCTCCATTTTATTAAAATATTAGACACAACCTTTAACCTTCACTAAGGATGCTACAGAGAAAAAACTATGAGTTATCTTACCATATTCTATTACGAGCATACCTTAGGCATATATTATTTAGTGAAATTTATGTTACAAAATAAATTTGAATAATTCTATTAAATTTTCATGGAAGTGTCTAGAGACTAGAGACGCATTAGCCTATGAAATTATTTATTTTGCAGTAGAAGTTAAAAGTAAATTAATTTTACAGTGTATTATACATTATTTTAGGCCGACACATTTAGGATAATAGCCCTAAGGGAAGTTATGATATTCCAACGGGAACACTGAACAGAACAGTATGTTAATGTGCTCCATATTAGATTTTGTGTTTGTACACGGTATTTACATTGTTTTGTACATCAATTACGTCTAATAAATGTGTATTTCTAATTAGTAATCATTGCATTGTCGGTTAATTACCGCTTATTATTATTTTGAACTAAATATTTCACCATGAACAGGTAATATTCAATTATCCCAGTTAGTTGATTGGTTTATTGTTTTTACTAAGAAATATATCCATTTTATAATTACTTGCATGACGAATTTCAATAATAAAGTATAAACAGCCGAAATACACAGAATGATCCTTCAATATGCATAAAAGAGTTAGCAATTTGATTGACAATAAATTTTTGTTGAAGTTAAGGAAATTCCATCAAATAATGTATGTAGGTACACAGTTATCATGTTGGAAGTTAGATTTAACCTTAACTCTGGATTTTGGAGTTTTGAGGAGAGTAGCTTAAAGAGCCACATAACATAGAACCCATTAAGTCTCTTGTACTGTTTCCCATCAGAAGATCAACTCACCTGAATCGTTAACCAATCCATTAGGGAGATGAAGATAATGACATTGCTCAGAGGTATCTGTCTAATATAGACCACAAAAGGCCATCGTTCTCCCAGCATGGATTTTCTTGCTAACGAGACGGTAGTATACTGGCAGAGTGCATAAAATACTGTCTTTGGCAATTTCTACAAAAGTGATGTGTCACCATCACGACCAAGTGTCCAATTTGAATACCTGACACTAGCCGCAGGCTTGTCCTAGACATACCTAGGTACTTTTTGCCTGTGTTTGTCCAAAGGTATTTTAGTAATCCCTTGGCTAATTGATAGCTATTTATTTAGATCTCACAACCTCCTAAATTCTCTGTGGATGTCTTACTTGATTACTCGTATTTGAACAAATGCTGACTGCAGAGTCACACTGAAGGAATTGGGTCCAAATATATTGAGACCCGTACATTCTATTTGTACCACAATATCGTGTTTGTCCATTGCCCACTAATATTAGATATATAGAGATCTGGAATAGATTTCACATCCTGCACCTTTTTTACTTTTTTATCTGTTCGATAAGATGGTGATTACATCCTTACTGATGGTCTCCTCCTCACTCCTGATGAGGAATTGTTGAACCCAAAATGGAGAAAGACACTGTCAGTGTCTGCCTGTATACAGGATGATTCATTAAAATGGACAATCTCTGAACTGGAGATACTACACACCAAAATATGGCGATTAAACCAAATATGCCTTATCCGAATGTTGCTGGTTTAAAAATACAGGGTGTTCAATGCTAGAATTTTATTTTGAAATATCTCAATAACTTTGAAACCTGTCGGAGTATTAAAAAAAATTGGCACAATTATGTTTTTTGGCACGGCAAATAAGAATTTTTAACTAATTTTGACGTCACTAGTAGAGGGCGTCACTTATGGCACAGCATGTTTCTTTTAAATGGCAGAACTTTTTTGCTGTTTAGTGTATCCATCTGTCTATTGAAATAATTGATTCTCCTACCTGTTATATCTAGAAAAGGTAAACCTTGTTGAAGTCGTAGGAGGAGTAGGTAGGAGTAACAGTTTCCGAAATAATCCTATTTGAAATATTCAGTGCACCGATTGAAAACTGTTATCGTTTCAGGTAAAGTGCATTTTCTACTAAAAATACAGCAAAATTTTAATTGAAAAAGTTGTTCAGAACGGTAAATTATGGGGACGTGCAAAATTTCAAGAAGATCGGCCTGCTTTGATAAAATCTTTGTGTTTTGTTGAAAAATGGTTTCAAAATCAAACCTCGCAAACCTCTTTAGAATCATTGAAATTTAAAACCAAATAAGCCTAGAGATCTGCAAAAGAAATCGGCGCTTGTTTGATTTTTTGGGGAATAGCCTAGGTTTTTCCTGAATTAATCCGATAAGTATTTTTGTAATGTTAAGAAACAGTTTTGAATCCTGTTCAGTGGTCTGTTGATACTTAAATGTTTTTAATTTAAATTTAAGCAGATATTATTAAGTCATCTTATAAAAAGCGAAGACATTTCTATTGAATCATTTTCCTTAATTGCAATCAAAGTAAAGAATTGGTTCGTCAAAAGAATATCTGGAGAAAGATTAATTGAAATTATACGTTTTATCTCTTCTTGAGAAACTTTTCTGCACCTTTTGAATTTATTAGATGTAGGTATCTTTTTATATTTCTCCCTTCTCATTAAAATCAAATTGAATAAGCGCCATACTGTTCTCCCTTGATATTTCTTGAAAGTGAATCGGAGATTTATTTGCATTTAACGATATACATGAACTTTGTGCTGTACGATTGATTACCGTTATTAAAATTATTGATTCAACAACCGTTTATTACAATCAAAATGTACCCCAATACCGATAAGGCTTACGTATTTGAAAACAACAGGAACGCAAGCCATAACCTGGAAGTGTAAAATTTAACGATTTCTCGTAAAATTTTTAATTATCCAATAAACCCGAAATAAAAATACAATTTAAATGCAAATGAGCTGTATGCCTGGCTATACGAAAATACATGATTTGTGGATATTATAAAAATTTTATAGTCGCACAGTCATTATAAGAGAAGTCAGACTAGGCAGTATAAAGGTGTCGACCACTTGGTTAAATAGGGCGTTTTAGGAGTAAGGAGTAATATAAGTGGAACAGGTGTAGCTATATTTAAGTGACACGATTCATTTTCCGTCTAATCCACTAAAATATGCAGTATATAGCCAACATGGAAGGAAATTTAACGCAGAAGGCTTTCCTGGAATTATGTGAATTATAAAAACTCTAGTTTAACTAATGCAGTGGTTTCGAAGAATCACGTTGCTTCAGTAAATGCTATGAATTTGCTGATTTCTTTCAAAATTCTTATAATAACTCAAATCAAATTGATAGGGATAAATTTAAATATAGAAAGATGGGACAACATACTTTTAAATGTAGTAGTTTCGTCAAGCATGAAAATTTGTGTTCTTTTACAAAAAAAAATGAAAACTTGAGACTAATAGTGAATGCGATGGAATTTTTTGACCTAAAAAAATGTTTGATATTTCTTCCAACTTTTCTAAATATCTTTAAATGCTTCTATTCCATATTATACTTTTTCAGGATACATGATCACTAAGTATAATAATAATAATAATAATAATATTTATTAATCCTTTAAGATATTTACAATGTATAGGACAAGTCATATAACAGCAAAAGACGAACAGAATCAAATATTATTGTCTAGGATATAATCTTCAATACTATAGTAACATTTAACGATCAGTAGTTTTTTCACCAATTTTTTGAAAGAAACATTATTCAAATATTTATAACTATGAGGCAATTTGTTAAAGAGTTTCAAACCACAATAATTTACAGACATCTTGAATTTCTTAGATTTGTGCATGGGAACACTCAACAAGTCACAATTACGCGTTGGATGAAAATGGTGAAAATCAGAATTTTTGGACAAAATATATAGGTTATCTTTAATGTACATTAATGATTTATAAATATAAATACAAGGTAGAGTTAGTATTTTGTTGTCTTTAAAAGAGTATTTGCATGATTGACGGGGATTAAGTTTAAATATAATTCTGATAATGCGTTTTTGAATAAAGAATATTCTATTACTATTAACAGCATTACCCCATAAAATAATATTATACGACATATGGCTATAAACTAAACTGTAATATACCTTTAATAGTGCGCTCAAGGGCATGGTCTTACATATTCGAGATATCGCGTACGATGACTTGCTAAGAGTTTTGCAAAGCATATCTATGTGCTTTGACCACTTTAGTTGGCAGTCGAGATAGATACCTAAAAATTTTATGCTCTCTGAAGATTCCAAAACGGTATTGTTAAATGTAAGAAATAATTTCTTGTCAGGTTCATTCCTAGATTGAAAATAAATTATCTCGGTCTTATCAATATTTACCATTAGGGTATTGGCCTTACACCAGGTGGCAAAATAACTAATAAAGTTCTGGCATTCTTCCAGAAGTTCCCCAGGGGTCTGAGCTGACACCACAAGAGATGTATCGTCAGCAAACAATGTCAGATTAGATGCATCAATAAAATTTGGTATGTCATTAACGTATAATAAGAAAATTAATGGTCCAAGCACAGATCCCTGGGGCACCCCCATGTTAACATCGTGACAGTTAGAATCTGTGTTGTCAAATCTAACAACCATAACCGATAGATAATTAATTATCCATTCCAAAAATATCCCTCTAAACCCAATATTATAAAGTTTATTTTTAATAAAAGAAATAGTAAGACAGTCAAATGCTCTAGTCAAGTCAAAGAATAGACCTGCAACATGTTTGTTATTATCCAGTAGTCTATATACACATTCGGTGAGGGTACATACGGCTGTTTTAGTAGATTTGCCCTTTCTAAAGCCATGTTGGCTATTAGTCATAATTTGAAATTTATCAAGAAAAGTAGTCATCCTATTAAAAATTGCTCTTTCAAATATTTTGGAGAAAATACAACAACAGTGATATGGGTCTGTAATTAGCTATATCTTCGGAATCATTTTTTTTTATAAAGTCGGCTTTATTTTGTCGTCAGTTAACACTAACGAATTTATTGTTTAATAACTGAATATTTCAATGCCGGTTGAGAAATGTCAACCGAAATTATTTACATATTTCGAAAGCCGTCAATAAAGTTAAATATAGGTAGATAATATTAAGAAGTATATTGACATTTTTACATCAAATAAACCTAATTAAATCTTTGCAACCTGTATATTGATACGTAATTGCCCATGGAGACATACAAGATTTTTCACTTTCAAATATTACGATTTAAGCCAACTTGCCTTAATAAATTAAATTGTTAAATATTCAAATTCATCAAATATAAATATTCAATGTTATAATAGAAAAGGTTGCAGGGTGTCAAAATTTGAATAGAAAACCTGATTTTTTTTATAATAATTACACTGTGTTTGACTGTATCAACTTAAAAATTTGGAAAGAGTTGTTTCTGGATATGAGAAATCATAATCTGTTGTCTATTTCAGCGTATTTCCTAGAGGGCATCACATCTGCCATATTTGTGACGTAAATGTGAGCGTAATTTTTTTTGACCCCAAACGTTATGACGTTTTATTAAAAAAACCTACATTGTTTTGAGGAAAAAAGGTATACTTGTCGTTAGTCTTAGAAATTGATCATTTTTGAGATAATAGCTTTTCAAAAATAAGCTCCATAGGTACCAGTAATCAGTAATTTATTTTTATTTTGGATCGGTAGTATAATATTTAGTTAGCTAAAGGTTGAAACACAACCACTCAAAGAGAAATATATTTTTATTATCTGTACCTATAATCAAAGGAAATTTCAACAATGACATCTTGCATACTTTGGAATATAAATTTTTGTAGTCAAATTTCAAAGATAGATTTATTGTTATTAGAATTCCAAATTATACATTTGTAACATTTACATCAATGTTACAAACGTGATTATTAAATTTCCTTTTATATATTTTTTCACAATTTGATAAATTTTTAAAGAGAGAGATGTGAAATTTATTTGTTCATTTTTATAAAAAGCGTCATAAATTATGTTATATCAGCCTAGGGGGTGTGTTTTTCATATCACTTTGCCTGTTAAACAACAGTGATACTTAATATTTGATTCCGTTAAATGTTACACAAATATTCAGTTGAAATATATGGTTGGGCAAATAAAAGTGTACGTGTTACTAGCTAATGAACAAACTAATTGAACCGTTGGTAATTTTGAGAGAAAATGCATATTCCACAATATTAGGGACACTTTATAAACTAATTCACCCGCTTGGCTAATTTACTTGAAATAATCAGAGATAAAATATCTTTTTTGGTCAGTATATAAACTACCTAATTTGGTCTAGTTGGAATGAAACTATCATTCTGGTAACACAAAATTACTAATTTTTTGGATAGTATATAAGTCAGCCAACTACTCCTCTATTTTTTCGCCATGTCCATTGTATAGTAGACGTTATGGTATGTAGTGCTATCTCGTATGATAACAGATCACCACTAGTTTTCATTGGAGGCAAGATGATAGCCCAACGCTACATCCAGGAAGTGGTGGAGCCATATGTCATTTCATGACTTCTTCACGCTTTGTGGTTCCTCTACGACGGCCGAAGCCTCACGTTCTGTGTCGACGGCCTTCCTGAGTCCACGCCTGGTATGATGCGTAAGGATCTGTTAGTCCTTTTAGAAATTTCTCTCGCCGACAAACCTGCTTCGCGTAACCCAACAATTCGCCTCTTCTCAAAGTCACTAATCTGGGAAATATGTCCAAAACTACTTACTTTGGGCATAAACATCTGTAAAACATGTCGTTTGCAACAAGCTTCACAACACTTGTAACACAAAAATGTGAGCAGAAATTTTTAAAAAAGAATGCTACATCAAAGTACGACCTATGCAAACTCCAAAAAAATGTAACAGATGAACCTGAAAATGTTTTATTATTTTTTACTTTCGCCGAGCAAAAAATTATCAAAATAAAATTATATTTAATGGGTGTTTAAAGAATCAATTCGTCACTTAAGGAGGAAACGCACTATATGGTCGAGGTCTAAGTGCACCAAGGATCAGGCTAGCCTCGTTCTCGTCTAGCGAAGAATCTTCTAATGATTTTAAATGTTTGTACTAGTCCGTGATTCGTCTTATGCGTTATCTCCTTTATATATTTTTCAATCATAGTGGATAAAGATACTTAATCTTGTTTGAAATAAAAATTGATATCAGAAAAACTTATTTGGCGTTGTGCATATTTTGAGTATTTTATTAATATATTAAATATAAAAATTTTACTTTTGTGAAAATTAAATATAAAATCTTCAAACATTATTTTCTTGAAATTTTTATTATGTAACACCTTATTTTTTCATGATGTATGTAGAATGATACGTTCTTTCAAATGGCATGGTCAAAATTGAGGGTTGCTATTTAAAATAATTGTCGATGACGTCATATCTCGCACAACGATGACGTCACAAATATGGGTCGTATGTCAAAAAGTCCCTTTTTTAAAATCAGAATCGACGTACCAGGGGATTTTTTCGAAAAATTTTCAATTACAAAAATAATTAATTTATTCGTTACTTTTCGAAAGCACTGTATATACAACAGAGTTGCACACGTCAAAAACAATGAAATAGTCAAGTTCAGTAAGGAACTAACGATAAAAGCAAAAAAATAAAAAATAAACAAAAAATAATAGTTAAAACAGTCTAAACAAGGTAATAAAACACTATACAATAAACACTACATAATAAAATCGCTATTAAAATATTCATTAAAAGTAAAAGCATGATTCGATAGAATTTTTTTCATTTTCATTTTAAATAAATTTGTCTCCAAGTTCCTTATATTAGGAGGAAGCATATTAAAAAACTGTATTCCAGTATACTTAGTCCCTTTATAGTTTTCAAAAACCTACAAAACTTATTATCAAGATCAGTCTTATTCTAGTGTGGGTCTGGTTTCTGCTATGTAGTTTGTAATAAATTACATTTAATAAAAAGAAGACAATGAAATATGTATGTTGATGGAACGGCAAAAACGTTTAAATCTGAGAAGTAATTGTTGCCAGTGGTGTAGGTCATTCATTATATACCAAACTAATTCACTATCACTATCACTATCATTCACTGTATGCGACATACGATTAACTTGCGATTGTGTGTCTGTCTAGCGGCACTCTTATCGTACAAATTCAACTTCCTCAAGTTAGTAAATAAAATTGCCATTAGAGGGCGCGAACTATTTATTTTACCAATAATTTAAGCAAAAAAATCTCTTAAACCATTTAATATTAAACATTAATTTCTACAGTCGTCTCTAAAAACAAGCTCAGAGATGATCCGTATAACTTTTCTTTGCAGAGAAAAAACTATGCACTGCCAAGTGCATGACCCAACATTATGATAACATAAGATATGATAGAATTTTTTTTAAACAGTTAAGGATACTTTATGAACAAGGCTTCGGAGTACGTAAAGATGTTTGGATAGTTTACAGCAAATTTAATTAACATGTTGGCTCCAGGATAACTTCGGATCTAAATGAACGCCCAAAAACTTGACGCTTTCTGGATTATTAACATCATTTAAACTTCGAAGACTAAAACTTATTGTTTCTGTTTTAAATACATTCACTGTAAGTTTATTACAAGCGAACCAATAATTTACTAAAGATTGTGTTTGAGGTATGTTCTTGAGTACGGCAGATTTAATTACAATTAGAGATACCGGGGAAATCGTTTATGTAAATAAGAAATAATAGAGGACCAAAAACCGATCCTTGCGAAACTTCGTGTTTTATTTCCGACAAATTAGATTTGACATAGTTATGGTTAACATATTAAAATCTGTTAGTTAAATAGGATGATAATATATGTACATACACTCCGCTCTGAGAAACCATAGTAGTATAATTTCTCTAATAAAATCTCATCAAAAGCTTTGCTTAAATCAATAAACTGCGTAACTACATAAGCCTTCTCCTCAAATCTCTTGTTAATAAATGATGTTAATAGATCAATGGCTGCTACTGTTGAAAAATTAATTACGAAAACCATACTGATGCAGTGTAAATAGTTGAGACGTTTCCATATAGTTTGTAATTTGTATTTTAAGAGCACCTTCATATACTTTGGCAACTTGAGGTATGATGGATATAGGTCTATAATTAGATGGATCACTGATATCACTTTTTTTTGTAAATAAGAACAACTTTTGATACCTTTAAACAATTGGGAAAATGAGCACGTTCAATATAAACATTAATCAAAAATGTTAGTGGTAACAGAATAGAATCCATTAAAGATTTTAAGATAATTGTATTAAAATCATAAGCATCCATACTTTTCTTATTCCTCAAACTAATGATAATGTCCCATGGTGAAACAATCGTAAATGAGATATTGTTTAAAGGAGCCCTGCGTTGTAGATAGTTACCAAAATTGGTCGTTGGATTATGGTCACTAATAAAATTATCATTATACTGTTTTTTGGCCTTGAAAATTTCCTTTCTATACTTAGACTTAAAGCTTTAGTATATATCTCTGTTGTTAGGAGTCGGAAAATTCTCGTAAGCTTCAAAAAAGAAACTTAACCGGTGGCGCATTTCACGAAGCTTGTTGAACAGTATGAAATCAAAATATTTTAAAATTACTTTTAAAATATAAATAATATCGGTTCTAAACAGTATTTGATACAGTAAGTATATGCAAAGTAGACCATCTTAGATTTGTTCTGCAATTCTTTAGGAGGGTAATATCAGCATACAAACGTGTAGCGAATATAGTGGCGCGATCCCTTTCATCTCCGGCCACGGACGTCTCGAAGAGGGCCTCGTATCATTGAGGTCCAAAAGGAAATTGGGTCTAGTTTCCCGGGCTTATCCGCGTGCTCCCGCTCCTACATGCCCGCCGGCGTAGGCCACAACAACGGCAATACTAAGATGGTCGTCTCCAGGAGATGACTTCGGACTCGTTAGATTTATATCTGGCTCAGGATGCGGGGTCTAAATGAAATGGACACTAGCTTTTCTTGCCAGCGGTTTTATGGGTTGCTATCAGTTAGGCCCTGAATGACAGTGAGCCGCATGGGACTTCGGGAGATTATATATTTTTAAGCGAATGTGGCGGCGGCATCTCGGGATGTGATAATATTGTATAAATCACTTCATCCCGCTAGATTATTATATGGAATGGCCGTTTCTTATCAAAGAGGGGCATTTGTTTCCTACGTGATTCTTTTTATCTGTTTATGCGATTCATTTTCTATTGTTGTCGATGTGGGTCACGATTCCCTGTTCTCTGTTGACATAAAACTATATGACGTATATCATATATAGGACAGCGTGATGGTAAAGCTTGGAACAAAATTCATAACACCGTTATTTAATAATTTTAAGTTAAACGCTCGGATGCGTCATTTAATATTTTTAAAATGTCATGTAATTAATAGCTATTAATTATATAAGGGAATTAACAAGCGACGAGAAAAAATGGACACTAGAGGCGCAGCCGAGTTACATTTTTTCGAGAGGATTAAAGGCTGGTTAATTTCCCGAATGTAATTCAACGCTTTAGCCACGACCATGGACAAAACTGGTCAATTAGGAGAATGAAAGATGTGTGAGAGTAAGTGAAAAATTACGGTTTTTTAAAAACGTCAATGACAAATTTATTTAATCAAGAACATTGATTGTCAGCTGAATACCAGATAGTCTTGTAATCGTTTCTGAGACATGCGTTTTGTTTATTTGTCAAAAAGAGTGACAACATTTGCAAAATCGACACAAAAAATGAGTGACAATGCTGGGTATTTCTGCATTTCGCCTGAAATCCAGCAAGAAGCCCAAGAAGCAACATTATTATAATATTCAATCAAAAAATCAATGTTGAAAGTGCACAAACGTATTGATATTTCTAAGCATGGTAAACTTAGTTCATATTTGAAAGTAGTATAAAGAAATTATAAACCAAAGAAGTCAAAGATACTGGAGAAAATCCAAATCGAAGAATTTATTAAAAAAACACCGGATAAGGAATATTTATACGTTAAGCAAATTCACGCAATTTATAGACTGAGCATTTTATTTTGAACTCTTTACAGGTTGCAACGACCAAGGGAGTCGCAGGTGCTTGGCGATGCAATGAATTAACCTTTTTGGATATCACCCATGTCTAAGACAAAAGCAGTTTCACGATCATGGAACAAGCTTTTTCAGACAATGCTGTAGAAATGTGTCAAAAATATATAAATCTGCGACATAAAAATGCCGGTGGAGGATTTTTCTTGTGATATGTGGCTGCAAAATGTACTACGTGTAGGCACCAACGCAATTTCAAAAAAGTGGCTGTTAGTGACAATGCTAGGGATGATATTACCACTGAGAAGTGTTATGGTGGTTAGAAATCGACTACGGTAGCGGAAAGTTATATTAAAGATTCAATTTCCAGAAAGATGGCAATTGCTAAAAAAATCCAGGTCCTATCTGTTGAAGTTGTAGACCTCTCCGGTCCTTCAGAAATTCCTTATCCTTAAACCTGTCTCGATTTTATGCAATTTTTCAAAGCTCCTAGAAATAATAAATTTATGAATATATTTATTCTTCAACTAAAAATATCAAACTTAGCATGCACTTATCAATATACTTGTCAGAATATTGATCATCAGGAAGAGATTAATGTACTATATATGAATTTTAGCCAAGCATTTGACCAGGTCGATGATTATAGAGTATGTTATTCTACGTTCAATTTTAAGGAAAAAATTTCCTATAAACTTAGGTGTGGAAACGCTTCGTTTAGGATATACAGAATATCAAATTTAAAAAAAAATAATTACATTTTCTTTAATAACACTCGAATACTTTGAGTAAAGCTCATGAAATTTTATATGTGGAAGTTGCTTGGGATGGAAATTTCCAAGAGGGCGCCACAAGCGACCATTAGGATCCTTTTAAATCACTTCAACTTTTTTGTACCACTGTGTGTCATTTCTAAAGATGATGATGCATGCAAATTATGTACT
The DNA here is from genome assembly GCA_037114965.1 of Monochamus alternatus. Taxonomy (NCBI): domain Eukaryota; kingdom Metazoa; phylum Arthropoda; class Insecta; order Coleoptera; family Cerambycidae; genus Monochamus; species Monochamus alternatus. Next base: position 100,844,933 of record CM073426.1, read on the forward strand.
AGAGTGCTACCTTACTTGTATCTAAAAAACAAGGCATAGCACTTTAAAGACTAAAACTATTAGTTTTTAACAAACAGCCTAATTTTTTTTGTAAGAACTGCAAAAGTAAAATCTAAACAAAATGTACAAAACCTGACAATAACTTTAGATTCACACTAATACATAATTTGCATGCATCATCATCTTTAGATGAGTTTTTAACGGAAACGGAAAGTGTACATTTTTAAGAAGAAAAGGTAGGAAAAAATGTTTTTCTATTCCAAAATGACATACACCATAGCACAAAAATGTTGCAGCGATTTAAAAGGATTTATTGGTCGCTTGTGGATATAGCGCCCTCTTGGAGATATAGCCAATTGTACATTTAATTGTAAATTTAAATTTCGCGCCCAAGAAACTTTCGCATATAAAATTTCATGAATTTAATTCAAAGTAGTCGAGAGTTATTAAAGGAAATGTAATAGAGCATTTACATTAACTCAGTGTCATTAAATAGCGTCAAAGTTAGGTTTTAATATTAATGTTCAATGGTCTAGTTTATGATTTGATAATTTTTTATTTGAATTTGTGTAAGTCAAATAGTGATTGTAAATCTAATTTGCATACGCATTATCAAAATATAACTTATAATAAATCAATAAAATGTTTGTAAACACACTTTAAAGACAACAGGAAAAAAATTACTTGAAAAGATATATTAAATTTTGTTTGTTAACCTCACATAACCTTGTTTATCTGAATTTTACATTAGTAATTTGGAAAGAGACGTAATAAAACGTTATTTAACACAGAAATTGTTAACGTTGGAGTACCTAAAGAATTTCCTGGTAATTCTTAATTTAAACCACTTTGTTTTTAAAGAATTGAAATTTTATATATTACGAATCGATAGAAAAATGGTTAGTTGTCCCTCAGATTGCAAAAATGTTGCATGTAATATGCCTAGTAAATAAAAGTACATTAAATACCCAGTTTCTGAAAAAATACGAATATATAAAAAAATCAGTGTTTTAAATAATGTACATGTGGCATAAATAAATAATAAACATATGCAGTTTTTATTTGGTATTTTTATTACAGTACAAGTACAATACCGAAAAAGTTAAAAACCCTAATAGGTGTTTTAAATGGTTTTCATTAAAAAATTTGAGTGATATTAGTTGTGCTCTTTTATAACTAATAACATTTTGAATCGCCATATCGTAAAATAACTTGTTACTACTAGATGCACTTGCTATACTCTCAGGATTATCGGCGTTATTATTATTCAAGTAATTTTCAATTTGAGGAATCGTATTTTCACATTTCTCAGTTTAGAAGTCTATGAACTCGTGTCACATTTCTACTTTGTTTCCATCTGCAAGTTTGCCTACATTTTCATCCTGTTTTCGCCTTTTCAAGTACCGTTTCATGCGTTCATTATTGTTTACAATATTGGTGTCGTATTTTCGTGTACGGGTAAATATAATGTTGAAACAGCTGTTTTTTGAAAATTATCCATTGTCCTTAAAATAAGAATGAAACCTTATCAAATAATGAAAAATATACACCGAAAATAGATCATGAATGCTTGTACTTACCCATACTAGTAATAGTATAACAATCTTCTGTAAAATGTTTTGAGCAGATCTTTGTGTACTGGGTTGGTTTCTTGCTGGATGCAATTGCTATTAACCATTTTTTTCAGCATTATTGGGGAACTTACGAAACATGATATCTTTCTTTTATTAGCAACAGATAAACACTGCGGTACACAACAGTTATATGGCTATTTTTTTACACAAAATGAAACACAACAAAAATTAAATAACAAATATTTGTGAGGTTAGATTTAATACCTAACATTGATCGCAGCGCCGCCTACATGTAAATGCTCTATTAATTTGTTTAAATTTGTCATCCTGTATATCCTAAACGAAGTGTTCCCAGACCTAAGTGCATAGTAATTTTTTTGCTTAAAATTGAACGTAGAATAACTTACTCAAGTATGTATCTCCTCCTGAAACACCCTGTATATTACTTACTAAGCTTGATAGTGCTGGCTTGTTAAATAATTTTGTTTGTTTTTTAAAATCATATTTAACTGAGAGACAGCAGTTTGTAAAGTGTGAGAGATTTTTCCAAATTTAGAGTTTTGCCTAATACTATATCTTGCTTTAACCTTGGAATGTAGAAGATTGTGTATATTTACAGACACAAGCTAACATGTTTAACAAATGGTGTCAAACGAACCATTTGAATTTGAACTTCAACAAATATTATGTAGTAACATTTAGTAGGAAAACATATATATTTATTTATGACTATATACACACTGATGTTACAATTTCAAGTAGTTGTATGAAGGATTTATGTATCTTCTTTACTTCCAATCTTATATTTATTGAGCATGTTAACCATATAGTTAGTGATACTAATAAGGCATTGTTAATACCTAAGTATATAAAAAATCCCTTGCTTTAGTTGCCAGTATTAGAAAATCGATGCCGTTGCTAATCCCAGAATACTGATTATTGTCTCTTTGGTGGCCTAATGCGGCTTTTAAAACTATTTTATTCTATGTAAATTTACTAAAATAATTGCTTTGCTAAGTGATATATTTGAAAGGAAACAATAAATTCATCGTTTGAGTGACTCTACTAGTGATAAATATGACTGTTAATTCGACAATGTTACTTAAAACTTTATTAAATTTGGTATTTATTTATTGCCTTCTCTTTTTCTGATAAGCAACCCTAAACAGACAACGCGTTTGGTTTTTGATACACATCACTTTCACGTGAAAGCATATCTACTACTTGAGCACTAAGTTGTACCAAATTTAATGACTATTATATTCTTAATGGCTGTTGACTAATCGATGATGTAAGAAAAACAATTATTTTTGTTCTTTGTTGAGAGCAACGAACCAAAAGTTTTCCATAATGCAGTTAGTATATCGCGTATGTAGTCAACGAAATTACAAAATTATTATATATGATGCTCCAGCACTATACAGTCAATTTGAATAATTTAATCCATTTATTTAATTAAACCGGGTAAACAGTTTAATATATATGCATGCACCCGTAACTTCATCAAACGTCATCGTCCGCTTACCAGTTGCCATAAAATTCAAAATTTCAATAATGCACTTTATGGAGAAGTTTATATATGTCGTAATAAAACAGCAAATAATGCCTATTTCATAAGTGCTATACAAATGAGAGGTGAAAAGAAGAAATTTGTTCTCAGAATAAAAATTATCTTTAGCAAAATATTTAAAGGTACGTTTTTGCGCGGATATTTAAAATGATTGACTACTTATCTACAGGGTGTTTCAAAAAGTCATGGCAATGTTACTAGTGCTGATAGAAGAATGACTGCGGTTTACTTAATAAATATATGACCTAGAGCCATTCATTTCTGGGATATAGGGCGTGTAGGATAATTAATTTTTAAAAAATCATATTTTGGATGTAATTTTTTTAATGACCAACAGTTTCGATTAAAATGACATAGGAACATTTTTGGTGGCACCGAACACGCTGGTGCACCAGAAATGTGGTACCACCAAAAATGTTCCTATGTCATTTTAATTGAAACTGTTGGTCATTAAAAAAATTACATCCAAAATATGATTTTTTAAAAATTAATTATCGAGGAAAATGAAAAAACGGTGATAGAGCCAACCAGACGATGCCTGTAATAGTACTTATTTATCAAGTGTATATGTGTCTTATGAATATACATCTAGGTACAAGGTTTTTCAGAAGCTACAAAAAAAAAATCAATGTACAAGGGACACATACAATTTTGTAAAGAAAAATCAAAAGGGCAGTTCGAAAATGATTTTTAATACACTTCTCTACGACACGGTCTCTGCCACTGTAAAACCTGATCTTGCGCAAGGCAAAGCATGCAGTCGAATAGCGGCTCGGTGGCAAAGTGTAATAGAAAATGGACAAAAAATTTAAAGAATTTCCTAAGGAAACCAACAGTTTCGATTAAAATGACATAGGAACATTTTTGGTGACACCGAACACGCTGGTGCACCAGAAATGTGGTACCACCAAAAATGTTCCTATGTCATTTTAATTGAAACTGTTGGTCATTAAAAAATTTACATCCAAAATATGATTTTTTAAAAATTAATTATCGAGGAAAATGAAAAAACGGTGATAGAGCCAACCAGACGATGCCTGTAATAGTACTTATTTATCAAGTGTATATGTGTCTTATGAATATACATCTAGGTACAAGGTTTTTCAGAAGTTACAAAAAAAAATCAATGTACAAGGGACACATACAATTTTGTAAAAAAAAATCAAAAGGGTAGTTCGAAAATGATTTAAAAATACACTTCTCTACGACACGGTCTCTGCCACTGTAAAACCTGACCTTGCGCAAGGCAAAGCATGCAGTCGGATAGCGGCTCAGTGGCAAAGTGCAATAAAAAGTGGACAAAAAAATTGAAAGAATTTCCCAAGGAAAGATATAAACGAAATTTTGTTATTATTAATTAATAAAATGAATTTGTAGTTTTGTAGTTCAAACGGTCAGTGGTCGCGTGGTTTAAGGCGTCAGTACTCGAGTCGAGGTGACTAGATCGGTGCGGGTTCGCGCCCGGCTGCCGGTAAACCATATAAGCTATATTCATAGAGAGGATTGACACCCTCTCTTCGGGTATGGTTAGCTTGCACGATTCGGTTGCAAATTTCAGTAGGCCAGTGATGTAAATGTTAATCATACTACAACTTCAATATTTTTTTCTCGGAAACTATAAGGATTATACAAAAAATGTTTTTACGACATTGGCTCCATTTTTCATGACACATCTATTACCAAACTTTCATTGAGCAAATTGCTTATATATTACATTTTGTAGAGCAAAACAATTAATTCACGTCTATAACCTTTAAAAAACGACCGACGCATACAGATATGAAACTGAACGGCTGTTGTAGATATAAAATATTTTAGAAATAGTTCAGTTGCAGATTCATCTTAAATATTTGAATGAGATCGGTTTACAAAATAAATTCTGAAAATTTCAGGATTGTAAAACTCAGAACAAGCGATGCGACGCAGACATGCATATCCCTAGAGAATAAGAACATGTATCGGAATAATATAAAATAGATACGCTACAAGTAATCCGGAATATAATGATTTGAAGTAGGCTGGAAGATGCAACGTCAATGAAGCTTTAAAAAACGGCAAACTTACAAAAATAATTGAACAGAAAAGAATGTCTTTCTTGAAATGGCATTTGACAAAAATATAATGTAAACTTCTAATTAATATCAAGGTACGGTTTTAAAAACACGACTTGCTAAAACAAATTTTACTTGTCAATAATAATAATATAGATACAATATGGATTCATAAGACTAATTTTTAATCCGGAATATAATGATTTGAAGTAGGCTGGAAGATGCAACGTCAATGAAACTTTAAAAAACGGCAAACTTACAGAAATAATTGAACAGAAAAGAATGTCTTTCTTGAAATGGCATTTGACAAAAATATATTGTAAACTTCTAATTAATATCAAGGTATGGTTTTAAAAACACTACTTGCCAAAACAATTTGTACTTGTCAATAATAATAATATAGGTACAATATGGATTCAGTGATATTCTTATGCTTTTTTTAATTTTGCAACCTGCTTACTCTTTGGATATCTTTAATTTGCACTATGCACGTATGATCAATAGAATTGGTTTAAGATTATTTTGATATGTTTAAAGATAATAATAAATAATTTTTGTAGCCACTGCTTTTTTGGCGAAAGATATAAACTTCTTGTTAATTCCAGACGTGTATATCAATAAGTTTTGTAAACTATTAGTAAGTTTATCTATATCAAAAATATATTAATATTGCATGAAAATGTCAGCTACAATTTAATTTTTAATTTAGAAAATATTTATCTTACGTAAACTTTTTAATAGATGAATGTTGAAGGCTAGTATCTCAAGGGAGTGGTTCAGTGGACGAAACTTTATAGGACATTCAAAATAATAATAAATAAACACTGAAACAATTTTCAAATATAAAAACGTAACCCTTTAAGAATTTAAACAGTGCTATAAGCTTATTATACTTACGTATTGGAAAATTGGCCAATTAATTAAAAATTTTGAAAATAAGAAGATGTTAACTAATTTATACAAAATAGTGAAACACTGTTATTCTAAAATTACGCTCTCAACAAAGCTCTTTCTGAATTTTTTATCACTATTAACGTTCGTACATTTTCATAAATTTTATCAAAACTCTGTGTTAAAAGTTTGTAATTTTATCACACTTTTAACTGTTCTGGTCAAAATCTCTTGGCTCCGTTTTCTGATCCTGTAGGATATGTAAAATACGGCTGTAGTCCGTGTTACATAGTCTTTCTCTAGAATCCGCTGATGCTAGTAAGACTGAACTCGTCTTGGAGGGATATTACTGTCTTCTGCCAACTTATTCTGATACTTCTTTTTGGTTAAACACAGTAAAGTGCGTGCTTTTACTTTTTCTGATTAGTTTGTGAATTTATCGGTACTTTTTCCTTCCCGTATAGTACCTCGAGTTTACTTGGGTAATGGCGAACTGCGGAATCCTTCTCGAATATTCGAAACATTCCATTGTTTCCACGGTGTTACCAAAGAAGTTTGTTCTAAATTTTTCTTTACCCAAATTTTGTTTAAGATAAGGTAAATTGATAATTTGTTTTTTAATGAAATTCATGATATAATTTCTAGTTTCTGGAAATTTCTGGGTCTTCGATTTAGTTCTATTATTTTAATTTACAATTCTTTTAGTTTTATAATAAAATTTTGTATATCAATCTTGCTCTAATAATACACTAATTCTCCTTTTAACTTCTCAAGAGGATCTTTATTCTTTCATTAATCATTCTTGTGAGTTTTAAATTACTATTATTAATCCATTCTCCAATTTTCAATTAAATAAATTAATATTTCGTTATTTACTATCATATTTACGTTAAATGATCTATTTGTCACATTCTGATTAATACAATTTAGTCATTTAAAAGGTCTCAAACGCTAATTTCGTTCAAACCTTTCTTATTTTATGAAATTTTATTATTACTGTATATATTTTCGTTTGGTATATATTATTGTGAAATTAATTATATTACATTATTAATAAAGTTATATCTATGAATTTTTCTGTAATAATTATAATAATAATTATCTATTGACTCTTAAACATATCTTAATTTGTTTTAATTTAGAGTGAACTTATTGAAATGTTTTGATCATTTCAATACGTATCGTATCATAAGCCTAATTTAGTATAGTTTTATAAAGAAAATGTTACTGCACAGTATACAGTATACCTACCTGTTTAATCAATAGGTGTATAACTTTATGTTCCTTTTGTTTACTTGAATTTGACTCGACATCATTTAAAGTAGGAACAGATACATATTTTTGCTAAGTACTGATAGTATCTTATTAAAAGTTTATACACTATAAACTTTTTCAATAAAGAATACTTTAATCGCGAGCAAACTTGCTTAAAAGCAATTAACTGGCACTCGAAGAAGTTTTGTAGGGCTGCAGAACTGTTATCCATCATTGTTTATTTATTTACCATGCAATTATGGGGTAGGTCTGAGGAGAGAAAACTTGTAAGTTGTTGTGAAGTGCTAAAGTGAACTAACAAGTTTATCAGCCGTAAAATTTAGGACTGTTTAAAAAAATATATTGTTTAGATGCAGGAAGCTTACTGCAAGATTTAAATTTTGCTTTTTTTAGAAAACGGTGTATGTTTCAAATGCACATTAACACTGGATACAGGGTATCTAGAACCGCTCAAAAAACCTGTTGTTGATGGGTTTAACCATTGTACGGAGCGTTTTACCGATTTTGGCTATTTCTTTAACTTTTGCGAATAAACAAAACATAAATTTTTTATGCCGCCAGACCTGTATTTCTGTTTCGCTTATAACTTTAGTGGATTCAGTTAAGTAAGTAGAATACCCCTGTCAAATTTCACTTAATTGTACAGAGTGGTTCGCTTTTTATGGCAAGTTAAAGCAATAACTATAATCGGTGAAACGCACTGTCTCGATAATGACAATGGTTAGATCCGTCAACAACGGGTGTTTTGAGGCTTCTAGATGTCCTACATTCGCTGTTAACTTATTTACCCGGTTTATAAAAAATGTATGGATATTTAAAATGCTTTATGGTAAAAATCAGTAATTGGTCAATTTTAGTTAGATTATAGTCAAACTTTCAGCGATTCGAACGGATGCTATTTATGAAAGCCAAACTTGTTGAAGTAACGACAGATTTTTTTTTACCAACACCTAGCTATCTTCAACAGTTGAATAGTATATGAACATATCGACGAAAATCTCTTCATGAAATTATACTTTACTTGGAACCCTCTGAAATATTTTTTGACCAAATTTTAAGCTAATGCGTTAAAATACAAAAAGAAAATGTATGCCATCAACTTATATTAAAGAGAATTAAAGAGCAATGTACAGGCAGTTTATTTTTCTATGTTTTCATTTTTGATAAACACTAAGGAAAATCTCAGTAACAAATGTTCGAATGAGAGTACAACAATAAATAAAATATTGAACAGGTACAAATAAAACACTGTTTCGCTCACCTTTGTGTATATGTTTTTATATATAATTTAACTAACCTCATGTGTAACCAACATAAATTTGCTCACAATGGTACAATTGATTATTGGCAATATACAGCCTTTGAATGTATAATCTAGTTTCATATAAATTCATTAATTTTCAATTAAATTAAAACATTCCAAACCAATATCGGTTTCAAAATGTAAACAAATTATTTATAATACCATTCTCATCATTTTTTATACTTTTGTAAATATATTAAAATTTCAGTGATAAAGTAATTTATAAATAAAATATCAGTCTGCAGCAGATATTGAAATAGTTACTTTCTGTCTGAAAATGAATTTATTGCGTTAAATGTCAGTTATAGAATTATAAAATTAATATTTTAGAAGGTTGTAAACTCTGGGAAACACCCATAATTCTATAGGTATACTACCAAGTAATCATGTAATCAATTTTTGTTGTATTGTGATGAATGTTTCTCATTTATGACAGTAAAATAATCTATTATCTAAATTCGCAGTTTAGATGAAATAAAAATGGATATTTAAATGGAAATCAGAATCAAATCCCTTACTTATAAACAATAAGTACCAAATAATACGACGCACACGGAAACATAGATGCACATGTATATTAAAATGTATTATACATTTTTCCACGGCTCTGTATAGCAGAGGACAACCGCGGTCTTTTACTACTTTACTTTACCCAACTTGAATTGAATTTTTATTTAGGCAAATAGCAAATTTTAGTAATAATTTTAAACTACACTGGCGGCACCACGAAATTTACCAACCTTTACCACGCGAAAATAATGACGGCCTATTTAATGTCGTCAGCGCGGTTACTACGGTTGGCAGTTATTATAAAATTATTATAATTTCCTATTGATTACATCGGGTGCTTATAAAAATGCATATATAATTATTGTTTGTTTCTCTTATTATTTAGCGGTTCTGCAGCGTTTATCATTGAGTAGACATTAAAACCAAGGGTATTGATCCAAATACGGTAGGTCAAAACTCAGATTGCTGGATTGTTGCTGAATAGGTATGTCTCGGACTGTACTTCAGTAATAATGTCCAATCTTAATGTGGCTTGCAATAGTTTTCTTAGAAAAAAATATAGTTTCTTGCATGCCCTAAATCATATTTTTTCACACGAGTAAACTAGGGTTTAAAACGTAAAGGAAACAAAATAAATGGGCATCCTAGAAGCAGCGAATTATTTTATTAATTGATACTGAAACCAATTAACTTTGTAAATTTGCAACTCAGGAAGTGCATATTAAGTTAAAGCCTGCTAAAGGAGCCGCTTACGTTCAAATAGTATCAGGCGATGAAATACGAGGCAGGCAAATAAAGAAGATGTGATGTGAGAAGGGAAGTCGGACGGTTGCAATGCGCTTAGTGGAACGGTCGAGTTGACTCGCATCTAGTGTGGCCCCTTAAATGCAAAAAACGTTTCAGCCTCTCTTAATAATTTAACCTAGTGATTTTAATTCACTATTTATGAAAGAAATGTGAATTGCTTATTTTGATCCGTTAGAGTTTTGTAATATCAATATTAAACATTTTTTATATTGAAACTTAATATGTTAATTGCATAATTTAAAAAAATAATTTATAGAATTAATTACTATAAGTAGGTACTATAGGAAAATATTTAAATTAGACAACGTCGCGTCAGACCAACACCGAGTTGAATTGCCATAAGCGGTCAGTGACAGTAAAAAAAAGGGTATAAATAATAATTTGAAATTATTTGTCTTCGGCGTAAATATGCATTTAAATTGTTTTTAAATTGCGTATTCGTATTATTATACTCATTTTCCCTATCTCCTCTCAAAATTAATGACATTATGACAGAATCGGCCTGTATAAACCAAATTTATCTACATTTTATAGATTGTTTATCATTTCCTGAATATTCTGCACAGATTAATTTAAAAAAACGTAAATGGTATATAGGAGGTGTGGCAATTAAATTCCGAGAACTTGTCAATGAAAAAACAAGCAAATTAAATTTCGCCAAAATGTTATTATCGACCTTCACAATAGTCTCCCTCTAACTCTATACAACGATTCCAATGTTGCTCCCACGATTGGAAGCACCCTTGGTAATCCCCCGCAGTTAACAAGTTCAGCACCACGGTTACAGCTTTTTTGACCTCCTGTACGCCGCCATGATGATATCCCTTGAGGTGCGACTTCATCTTGGGGAATAAAAAAAACGCAGGGGGCAATATCAGGGCTATAACCAAAAACCAAAACCAAAAACTCTTGCACCATGAACGAGGAATGGACTGGCGCGTGGTCAGGGTGCGCCGTTCTCGGCGAGATCGGGTCGCACACGGAAAATGTGGATCCGCAGCCGTTCCAGCACGCCAACATAGAACTGCACAGTCACTGTCTGGTCGTCAGAAACATATTCACGATGAATGATGCCGTGGATATCGAAAAAAACGATCAACATTGCCTTCAGTCGTGACTTGGACATCTTCGCTTTCGTTGGTCGCTCTCCACCCTTTTCCACCAACTGCTGATTTTGTTTACGGGTCTCGGCGTCATACTTAAATATCCAGGTCTCATCTCCAGTGACTACCAGACTCATCCAGTCTCTACCGCCGCTCCGAATACGGGACAACAAATCCTCGTAGATCGATTTTCGCATGTCTTTTTTGGCTTTCGCATATTCAAATTTTCGTGTCTTGCGAACGATTTCTTTGTTGGCGTTTAACTCGTCAGACAACGCACGAATGCTTAGGTAGTCAGGCGTGATCAGTGCACGCAAACGGTCAACATTAGCGTCAGTGCGAAAGGTGACGGGAGCTCCTTTACGTGGATCGTCTTCTACCGATTCACACTCCTCCTTGAACCTTTTTGCCCATTCAAACACGCGTGTTTTCGACATGCACTCGTTTTCATACACCACCTGCAATTTTCGAAGGATTTCCGAGAGATTTTCACCAGATTTCACTAAAAATTGAATCACAACATGTTGCTTGTAATTTGAGACTCATTTTCACGACGCCACTGAAAAAGTTATTTCCAAAAAATACACATAAAACACAAACCAAACGTGATATCGACTTCAACCTTGAACTGAAACTAAAAGGAAGGTCCCCCCCCTTCTATAAAAACGTTGAAGAACGATGCAGTGTTGCCAGTTTCCGAGTTATAACTAAACTCTCGGAACTTAATTGCCACACCTCGAACTCCTACACTGATAAAAATTATTAGCGAAATTGCACGGTGGATTGTTAGTTATTTATTACCTAGGCCAATAGTGTCAAATAACATACTGGAATGTAATATTACAACTGCAATGGAAAATTACTGTGAAATAATGGTGAATACCATACATATCGATTTGGTATTTTACATTATTGCATGATGCGAATAACGTATAAATTTACAATAAATTTTATCAATGTATATTTTTAGATGACATTCTACTTTAACCCGACATTCAACAAGGATAACTACCATACTGTAAACTGTATTCTTTCAAATTAGATTACTTCAAGTACAACAAATTGCGACACACCAGAAACATAAGCATTGTTTCAATTCACCGATGTCGCCCGCAGTAAACTTCCGTTATAAGTAGGTTTCGCTTTAACGTCGAAGTAGACGGAATTTTATCCAGAAGATGTACGATTACCTCCGTCCTTTATACTTCTTGAGCAACATTTTTTACAGCTGCTATTCTTTCAAGCGAAATTCGTTTTGACAGTTCGCAGGGGCAAGCGTTTTATATTAAATTAAGACTTACATTTCGCTCAAATTTAAAGGCAGCCATCGGTGCTTTGTATTTATATGTCAGTTTAATATTCACCTATTGTTCACACTTATGTTTCGTAATAAATTTATAATACGGGAAAGAAGGTCCTGGAATACAGTAAAAAATGTTGAACCTAAAATATCTAAAAAAATCTAAAATGCAAAAGAAACAAAATTCAGTTTTGCGAAGTACCTGAAACGGTCGACTGTAAAAATATTTTTTGTTCGAAACTGTACAAAAATTGTATGCAGGATGTGTAAGTAAGTGCGAAATATTTTAGGGGATGGTTGCCGAAGTAATTTTGTGAAAATAAGTTCATAAATATTTTTTATTTATTTTTACTAATTATTTCAGAGTTTTAAAGATATTGACTCGAAATTTGAAACACGCTTTGGATGAATAAATGTGCATTTTAAAGGGTGATCAGAATATTTATACACCACGTTGGTGCGAGAATGCCACCAACTTTTTTAATAAAAAAATATGATACGCCACTGAATTTTTCGGGTTTTCGATATTTTTTAGAGATCTACCATCTGAATGAAATTGATCTCTTTAATTTTTTTCGTAGGATACACCGTTTTTAGAGGAAAAAATAAAGCATATTTTATTGCAATGAGTGAATAATTTTTATATTCAAAAAAAAAAAAATGGAAAATTTTGCAAATGCGAACATGGCAGATATGCCAGTAATGGAAATGATCTGCAAGCTCGACGACTGTATACTGAATTGCGTCAAGAAAGATACAATCCTCATCATACAGTATTTGCTCGCCTTCACCAACGTTTGCGCGAAAATGAAGCAATTTTTTATATAGTTTTGGATTTAATTAATATTTACTTGTATATAGATTAGATACGGTAACTTCAAAAATAACTCATATAAACAAACTGTATACTTATCTTAAAAAATTGTACCTATTTATGATGAAAACAGAGTAAACAAATAAAAAAATGGTAGAAAACGAACAAAATATCAGAAACACTTTAGTCTTGTAAAAGAAACTTTATTATAAAACAATTGAAATCATTAGAAAATTTTTCAATTACATTTAGAATCCGAATCCCATCCGATCGTCGCATATCTCGCCTGCTCCAATTCTTTAATTTCATAGTCTCGCACCGTGATTCCAATTTTTCGCAGGCAATCTTATACCTTCAAATTTATGAATTACATCAATATATGTGTTTTTTTTACTTCATAAAGTATTGCGCATTTCAATTATGAATCAATCATTTTGTCATTTCTTAAAATCTGCGATCCCTATAGAATTATTACCAGAATTGAAAGGTAAGACCGACTATCGAGGAAAATAATTGGGATTTATTATACAGGGTGATTCAAGTTTAATCTTGATAACTTCAGGAATCGATAGAACAGATTAAAATAATGTTCATTTGTGATATAAACTTATTTCCTAAAACGCATCGTTTCCGAGATACCAATTTCTTTGAATACATACCTCAGAAACAAGACCAAACATCGAAAAGAAACAGGAGACGAAAAAGTTTCGAAATTAATCAGGTGAAAGTGGTGTGTAGTTGTTTTATTGAAATTACTATTTTTTTTTGTAGATTTGAAATAAAGTAAGAGGAGGGTAGCATACAAAATACACTTCTAAGAGGGGTAGGTAGTTCAAACTTAAGAAAATTATGTAATATCATAAGGAGTGTTCGTGTTCCGAAATGCACTTAAATCGGATAAGTGGTTCAAAAGTTATGAGGAAAAAACGAGAAAAAAAATCCTACTTCAACGCTCTCTTTCTCGGAAACGATGCGTTTTAGGAAATAAGTTTATATGACAAATGAACATTATTTTAACCTGTTCTATCGATTCCTGAAGTTTTCAAGATTAAACCTGAATCACCCTGTATAACAAATTTTGATTACATGCTTAATAAGAGAGCTACAGAGTGTTATAATTTATAATTATTTTCATCCATAATTTCTATAAAAGAAAACATTATTTGAACGAATTTACAACATAAACTATTTATCTGTGCACTCATAAACTTAAAATATACTCCATTGACAAAGTTACTGGGTAAGCAATGTATATTTTCTTAAGGAAAAAGTACGTCACTGACATTTCAAGACTTCTCAAAACCGATATATTTTTTTAGTTACGTGGCGCCCATTAAATAACATCTTTTACTTTCTTCAATACTCCCTTATCCACGACTGCTCTCCGATGAATAGCTGCCGTGTAGTGAGGGGTTGTTTCACCTGACTAACGTGACAAATAAAATAATAACATCCTGTAGATGAAACAAACCCTGCAACCTTGCGGTTTATTTTGCTATTTCAATGAGAATCCAAGTCAGTTTCATAAAGCAGCATTTTAATTTATAACAGGCAAAGTTCCTTGCTGTTCTTGCGACGTACGTGGAAAACGCCGTACACTTTTTTCACGAAGCCCATTATCCGTATAATACCGCATTAGAATATAAAGTAAGGACCTTCCTGTCTGGCACTGCCAAACGAAGCTTATATATCCTATTTCCAATGAAAATCGCACTAAGAGCAATTATTTCCAGTGACCAAGCCACTAATGATGACTCTGTTTTATGAGTTGTGGCCACCGCCTAGGCCTCTTATAGAGCTCTAAAACAGTAAATGCATGTGCGCTGACGGGACTAACGACTGCTGCAAAAACAGCTCGGTAATGGAATATTGACTTTACGGCTCTGGGTGACTACTTACTCAGCTGTCGCACATAGTCCTTTGTGCTAAAGTACGTTGTTAATTATGCCACTTGTATGCTGTTCGCACATTAAACTTTATTTAGTCCCGGCAAAGGTACGTAACAAATTTTTTAATAACCCTTTGTATGGCATGTAACGTATGACATCAAATTACTTTTTTCTGTGGAGGAACGAATTAACAACAACATGATTCAGTTTTGTTTTAGTTTTAATGAAATACAAGGGTAATCTAATAAAAACTAATAATAAAGATATAGGACATTCTAAAGGTGAAGAATACATTGACATGGTCTAATCCTTGTTCATTTTAGTGAGATGATTATTTATTTATACAGGGTGTAACAAAAAAGCAGGTCATCCTGTTAACTGCGTATTTTTGGGAAAATATATGACGATTCATCCTTAATTATACAAAGTATTAATTATAAGTTTTGCCAAATTTTAATGGCGTATTCTACTCATTAAAATATATATTTTTGATTGGATGTTCCTCTACGGAGATGCATGGTGTCAAAATTTTCAATTATTCCTGTAACTTCACTGTAGAAAAGATTGTGTGATAAAATTTGGGGGCTAAATTTTGTTTAAAAGAGACTATTTTTTCATGAATAACTTATTCCTAAATAGATCCAGTGGCGTAGTTATTGGGGGTGTAGGATACCTTTTTTTTTGGAAAATTCGTACGCCACTGGTTTTTAAAATAATTTCAAATGTTTTTAAAATGTAAAAAAATATATTTGTGCCAATAAAGTATTTATATAAAAGACGATACTTAAGTATGTTTCTATTTACCATTTTCTATTAATTGCTTAAATGGAAATGTAACAATAAATTCAATACCAAATATTTTTTAGAATATTAACCGAAAATGGTGAATATCATCTTATTTGATTTCCCAATTATCTAAAGAGCACTAAATTTTACGAATATTTTTCAGGAATACTTTACTGTCACAAATTGATTGCACATTTTAAAAATATTTAAAATTACTTAAAAATCCAGTGGCGCACGATTTTTTTCCAAAAAAGTTGCCCCACTCCCCCAATAACTACGCCACTGGAGTATATTTTAGAATAAGTTATCCATGAAAAAATAGTATCTAAAAAAAATGTCATTACCTCAGAATGGAAATCTGGTTGCGCCAATGTCCAGTTCACGAATACATGTGAAATAGGTGATTTAAGTTCGATAATTTCTTCAACTCCATTTGTATAGTTTCATCAAGTACATATCGTATAAAAAGTTCTTTTAACAAAACCAGAGTCCATTAAGTATCGTTTACATCCACTTAGCTTGACGTAGCGTACAAAAAATTAATAGTCAACAAAAGTTATATATTATGCTTAAATGTTTACACTCTTTAATATTTCTTTCTATTTAAAATATGAGATATCTGCTTCATATTAAACAAGGAAACTTTATTTTTAATTATCTTGTAACAAATGTTTATGTATTTAACACTTTTGTGTAACATACGTAAAAGTTCATCCAACTTCAACTTAATGAATCCGTACGTTAATTCTACCAATCACAGGCTATATAAAAGTGACACAGCACCATCTACTTTTCTCTCTCGACGTCAACTGGCGATGCAAGTGTTTTAGTCGACTTGAGGCTACAGATATAACCACAATTTTGATACAACTAGTTCCATTGTCTATTTGATATTTCTTGTTCTTCTATTATTCCATATGAATGACGCAATTTAATATCATTAATAATAATGTCAGCTATCATCAATTAATTGGTTGTAAACGTAAAGCTCGACTCCACACACAGCGTAACCGGCGGTTATATAACGGTTGCTGGTGGGATGACGCGAACGATAGGAAAATGTGACGTCACATCGCTGCACTGATTGAAAGTGGAGCGAACTTTCACCAGTAATATCTCTTTTGTTTTTGGGCCAATTAATCTGATTTTTTCAACATATGCTTAAATTGATTAGATCTGTAATCATTTTTCTAATAATATTGACAAATTCAGATAAAATTACCCCATTTTGACGCTTTAATGCCGCAGAGTAATAGAACAGAGTCGTCTCCATTCATTTCTGCGGAATCAATCGATTTGTCACAGTAATTGGGTCCCGAATGAAGGTATACTTACAACGATGTGGGGTCACAAGGTCACTGGAGATTTGTCCCCAGAGCGCAAATGGCACAATGGCATTGTTGCATTTAATCAGATTCTACATGTGCCGGCATATGGCCTCTTTGAATTCATATAATTAGATCGGGTTTGATCGATCCATCCTATCCGAGCGCATTCTTACAGCTTTTACGTAGAATTAGTGAAGGCTTTGTAATTAAGGAACCTACCTATTATGATCAAAGGACCAATTAATAAAGCGACTACTGAAATTATATTGATTACAGCTTTGATATTGTACCGAAACAGATTAAATTAAGGGATAGATGCTAATATAATAGATGGATAGTTAAATGCATGCCAAAGTTAATCTCATTATTTTTTCTTCAGCTTCGTAGAGAACGATTACATTTTTAATATATATTAGTTATTCCATATAACATACAATTTATTGACCATTTTTTTATAATAATGTGATCATTTAAATTCAGTAGCATAATAATAATAAACATTCAAAGTGTAAAATAAACGGGCTATAGATATCGATCTATACCCTGTTATTAAAGGTGTAATCAAGTACAATAACTGAACTTCTGCCTGAAAATAAATTGTTCAGCAAGAATGTGGGAGATAAATCAATACAAAAATTATTTATCTCAAACAAATATGCCTACTCATTTCATTTGAAATATTTATTTCACCTGAATATATGCTTGGAGTTTAAAGTCAACAGGTTTTCAAAGGGATTCAAAGAATTTAGTGTGACCATACTTATAATGTATACAGTAATATAACAGGTCATTCCATTAACTGTATATTTTTACCTATATACAAAAACGTCTCCCTTAAAGGATACAGAGTGTTAAAGATAAACTTTTAAAATTGCTTTTTTCAATAATTTTATCAGTTTTTATGGTTTTAATTTGAAATTTTGTAGAGATACTTCTTGTTATTAATGAAACCCTCAAGAATATTATGGTAAACGTAGAAATTGAGAGAAAGGAGTTCCTCCATCCCCTAATTTTTTTTAAGTATTCACTTGGATGATTTCTCTCGGTGACGTAGCGTAAAATTTTGTTTAGAATATTTTATCACTCTTGATAATTATTCGTAGCAACATTTTTTCTCGGGTCTCTCTGAACAAAGGGCGCAAATGAATATATCTACTATGTTTCAAACTGATACGTCAAAAATTGACAAAATTATTGCAAAAAAGTATTTTACTAACCTGTATCATTAGGGAGGTATTTTTGTTTATAGATTAGTAGACTTAAATTATTATATTTTGCCGTAAAAAATACGCAGTTAATGGAATCACTTATTACACCTTGTATTTTTGAGTAATGTTAATGCTAATACAAAAGTAACAGTAAAAAATAGAACCTTATGAATAATAATAATCTCAGTAACACGAAAAAATTATTTTTAGGTTTATTTCATTTTTTTGTTTTTGCACTGTGTGTATTGATATTTACAAAAAAATATATGAAATACTGGTAGAAATATATTTACCTATATTTTCACAGTATTTGATGTTAAAAAAGTATTTTCCGATTTAAAAATGTATTTACCTTTGGAAACAACCCGCATTTATCAAAAAAAACTAAACATCTCCATATGTAGTTAAAAATAAAACCCGTAGCATTATAATGTTTGTTAAATAACTTATATTTATAAAATTATTACAATATCTTGTGTAGATACTTTCTGTAGCATAAAATGTATACATTTGAAAGAAGATGCGAAGGAATTATACAAGATTATTGTAATTATGTAAGCGATAGAAGTAGGAGAGGGTGTTCACACATCACTGTTGTAATATGCTGACTTTCACATGTAACGTATCTCTGCGAAATTATGGGACCAACAGTAATTTGAATCTTATTTCACAAGAAACTACCATAGGTAGGAAAGAACGCACTAGGAAGTCGCGGTCTAGGAACATCGCGGATCGTTCAGTCCCATATGTTTTTCTCTATACGCTCCCGACTTATTCTACTTTACTATTTAGGTGTCAAAATATGTTCTGTAAAAGATGTGTTTTTTAGTTCTTTTATTTGACGTCACTGACCGAAATTCTTTAGAGCTTTCGGCAATGCGCCTAGACCGCGACCGCCTAGTGCATTTCCTCCTTAACAAAACAATTTAATAAGTTATTTTTTTTCAGTTCTTCTCTAACTGGCAGAAAACAACCGTTCAATGCAATGGGCATACATCTGCATAATTTAATGCATACTTAGAAGTAGTAACCACTAATATCCACTATATATTTATAAATATCTGTGTCACTTTTACTTGAAATAATTGTTTTTTATAACATTCTAAGATGCCTGCAATTATCACGAAGTCAACTGAATAAACTCATATATTCTGTTTCTAACTTGAATATTTCTAATTGCAATTGCATGCATATTTTGCATATGCTAAGCCTTTAGAAATCAGACAGTTGAATATTCAGGTATTTTATTCAATTAAAAATTAACACTCATTGACCATATCACTACAACAAATAATTCCGGATTAAAAACTTTAGGATATATAACGAGAAATGTGAGCGTTTTCCTCCATATGGTTAAAAATTTGATTAGGCTGCATGATGTAGAATCCCGTGTATGAAAATAATAAACGATTGTAAGCTGTAAAAGAAATGTATGCAATACTTATCGTTTAAGTGAGATAATAGTTATCCTAAAAAAGGATATCCTAAAAATTGTTATTGAGTAGATTATCTATGCAATCCTTGGAATTAAAGATCGCGCAAATTATACCTGTACGGACCAGCATAGAGCACACCTGTCCAGCACGGACTTTTAGTGAAGATTTTACATTTTGAATTTTTTAAGTAGTAAATGAGTGTGCAACATGGAATTGTACAATTTGGAAAAAGACATTTTTGTTTTACCTAGATTGTGTGAAGAGGCAGGGAAGCTAGGGAATAAAGGATTTGGGTTCACCCTATCAATGAAGAAGCACTATGATGAGTTTCATCTGCAGAGGGATCATTGAGAATTCGTTCAGTACTTCTGATGGTCGCAAAATATATTTTATCATCTTTTGGATATCAATGGTACTCACCTATAACATAAAAACACAATATTTCACAGAGCAATGTCATCTGACGAAAGACTTGCAGTTTGTGTAAGGTAAGTAAATAGAGATTGTTGAAAATCAAGAATGCTTGAAAGTGCAATGAAGTTGCATGACCACTATTTGCAGATCTTTGCAGATGCCGGTCATGACATGAGCTGCTTTAATGGTCATTGCAGGTGACGGTACATGCTGGTGATCTAGTGTGTGTTCTATTAAATAACATGGTTACCTCCATGAGCAGGCTTTTCTGATCCATGGAAGTCCATACAGGTATAATGTACGCGATTTTTTAAGACGATTCGTAGCTTTTATTTTTTTAGTATTGCTTTGGTTGTGGCATATCCTGTTAGGAATTAAACTTCCGTTATCATTATTGTCACTGGCATTATCATCATCACTATTATTATCACTATTAGTGATAGTAGTTTGAGCGTTTAATATTCTTAAGGAGATAAAAGGCAATTAAAACACGAATGCTATATAATGATTTATCCATAATTCACAATCATATTTGTGCAGTCAGAATTATTGGAATTTAATAAAAAAATATTTGCACGACTTGTATTTTTTAGTACTCAAGGAAACACAAACTTAATATTGGAAGAAAAGTCCAAGGAAAATATAGCTGTTCCTTACAAGAAGACACATCCGTAACTTGTTTAAATTCTACACAAAATTTGGTAGATGTTATGCGTTCCGAAAATGATGGCAACAGTGCGACAAGGATTGTTATTGAGGGAATGTGATAAAACAAAAAAAAAAAACGGAATATCTATTACTATAAATGTAAATGTTAATAAGTAAATAAATTAAATTTGATTTATGATAGATTTATTACTTTTTTCATTATTTCACTAGTGAAATAAAATTACTTTAATCCACTAGTGGATAAATTATCACTTTAGACGGTTCATATGTGTGCATAAAAGTCCTAAGATATAATTAAATTCAAAATTTTTAAAAGAAAAAAGAGGAAAATGTCGCTTGAAATAAATATAAAATAAAATTGAATAAATTAGAAAATAATATTTTTAAAATAAATCTAAGAGGACTTCTGGGGATACATAAAATTAAAAGAATTTAGTGTAACCAAATTATATCTATAATTATGTTACAAGCCGAAAAAATTGTTAAAATCAAGTGGTAGGAATGGAAAATTCTGGAAGAAAGTACGCAAATATACGCATTAAGTAACTTTTCTTAATAATATTTACTAGCACAAAAAATTGAGCAAAAATCAAAGACTTAGAACATTGGAATTCTGCATAGTTTTTTATTCCGAGAAATTTTGTTAATAACATTTTGTTGTGCCTCATACAGAAGCAGAACTTTACTGGTAATAAAAGCAAATTTTTCAAAATTTCCGAGGCATACTGAATTTTATGGATTTCGTTCCTTAAACAAGCAGAGCTGAAGGCCATTTTTCAATACCTACATTTTTTGCCTCATACAAGAGTCGTTTCACCTATTCAAGGAGACCTTGTATATTTATTTTTAAATCTACATTGTTATTGTTCGTTGTTGTCGTGAACCTAGGTACATATATTTACCCTATTGTTACTTTGTACTTTAACTTGGAATAACCAAATTTGGTACAAGAAGAGATATCCGTAATAATGGCAAAATGCTACAAGGGTTGTTAATAACGGAAAGGAAGTTAAATGTGATAAAATAAAAAACGAAATGTGTATTACAATAAACGTAAATATTAATAAAAATAAATTTGATTTATTATTGGTTTATTATTTTTTCATTATTCTACAAGTGAAATAAACTAATTTTATTCCACTAGTGGACAAAGTATCACTTTTGACAGTTCATATATGTGGATAAAAGTCCGATTATAAGGTGATTGTGGATAAATATATTTCTTTATCAGAATAAATATTTATTGTACGTTAAGTGAGCACTGAGAGATAAATAGTAGAAAAGAAATAAAGTCCTAATGTTTTCCGTAAGAATTTCATTAGGAAAATCTAGATGTGATAGCAGAAGCCAAATAAAGCAGGAACAATTGTAAGGGAAAACAGCCCGGGGAAATCATCCCGCCCTCTTTAAGTTTGGCGTAAGTATTAGCGTCGAGCACTTTCTGTTCAGGAAACTTAGGAGAAGCCGGAAACCGTCGAAATGCGCGAAAAACTAACAATAAACCATGAGCGCGATGTCGCACGAACTGACAAAAACAACGCAGCACCGACAGAAAAAAGATTTTATTATTTTTTGTCTGTGCAGACTGGGGGAATTCATTGTGTTGGCTTCATTTGGATTCGAATTCTCCTTTATTATCCATTATTCATGTTCAGAATTTGAGTAGCTCACTTTCTATATTTACGGCCGTGCTTTTTTAGTGACAAGGTCGACATCATTTCTTGACACAGTTTGATAAAAAGAACTAAATCCATTAAGGCAGGAAATGACTGCATAAGGAATTAAAATTAATTTTTTGCCGTAGGGACTAAACTTATACGAAAAGTAGAGCTGTCGTGTGCTACCTACTGAATTGAGCAGTATCAAACATTATCTAATCTGGATAAAATAAATTTGGCAGTAAAAGTTAACCTAAATAAAGAATTCCGTGCAATTGCCGTTTAGTATAACATTACCTAGAAAGTTTTAAGGTGACTTTGAATATAATGTCTATATTAAATATCCTGAATACAACTGTACAGGGTATTTTGGGAATAGGCATATACATTTAAAGACTTATAAAACATTTAAAATACGATTTAGCATTGTCATTTATTTATTTATCAGGGAATCAATGATCATTTTTAAATCATTAAACTCTTACCATATAATTTTCAAGAAACAATTTAATGTATTGAAATTTTATGATTTTGCAGATACTAAATATGTGGGTGTGTTAGTTAGATTAGTTTTTGAGAAAAATGCAACAGGTTGGCTGGGAACGAATGAACTATACTTCAAAGGTAGCTTTCTTCGAAGAAAAAGGACCAATTTGGGTTGAGTTATCGTGGCACTATTACATATAAGAAGTTATCAGCCTCCAAAATAATGATAAGATAGTTTCAGGTATACTTAACGATCGCTTAGCTTTAGCTATAAAATAAGTATATCTTTCCCTTCGGCTGCCCCAAAACTCTGCTATACAAATTTTGTTGACGTAAATCCAAGGGAACTACCCTTGAAATATCGCCCATTCATTCTGAGAAGGCTCAGACAATGCAACAATGAAAACAAGGAAACGTTAGTTTATAAGCAGTTTCTGGAACAAATATTGCAGAAACTTAGTGCAAAATAGATGTAAATTTGATTTATTTTGTTCAATTGTTCGATTTTCGGTTTAAACTGCTAGCAACAGTTATTCTTAAAATTTCTACCTATAAATATTTAATAGGAATTTGCCTACATCAATGAATAAATAAACATAAGACGTTAAGCTAAATGTAGCTAAAAAGAAAAGAACAGGAAAGACAAGTTATGACATAACAGAGGGATGGAGTGAAGGCGATCAAGAACTATAATTATATAAATTTAAAAATGCAGAAAAAAACTTACATATGAGTGAACCATGTGAATTTTGAACTGATTAATTATCATCGGTATTTTAGATGACGATGACGATTCCAGCTACTTTAATTACTACTTAAATACATGGCTTGAGCATGGGTGAGATATAAAATGTACTATATCTTAAATTGTCACTGCTGATATTCTAAGCCTAGGTCTTCAATATAACCGAACTCGAGGAACTATGTGCTATTTCTGCAGATATTATGAATTATAACGTTCACGTTGTTGGAGACGTTAGTTTTCAGAATAGTTGTTTCTTAAAATATCATCAGTTGTTATAATTTGTTTCGTCCACAGGTCGAACACAGGTCTTGCTTTCATAGTATCTGTGGAAATAGCAAATCTCACTGCCAGTTGAGCTGTATAAAATACTTATAGGCATTGACTATCAACAATAATCCTTTAAGATGTTTTATGTCTTCAATCTTTGTTTATGTTAAGGCTTCAATGAATTGTATATCTCATCCAAACTGTTTACTTTGATCTGTTTTACTTAAACTACAATTAATCTGGTTTATATCACTTGATACCTAAGCGAGGCGTTGAATACGAATTAGCGTACGAAGTGGACGTGATGCGAACCTCATTAAGACCTACGATAGACTCGATCATTCGGTTATGTTGCGTAAGATCTTCACATTGGGTTTCTCTAATAAGTTACTCTTTTCATTAAGGTTATATTTATCTAATAGATATCTGTATGTTGAATATATGGGCCATCAGTCCGATAAATTTCGTGCAACATAGGGAGTACCATAAGGGTCTGTCTTCGGGCTTCTCTTATTCGTCATCTTTATTAATGACTTTAACGAACTTATAGAATCACTTTTGTACGCGGAAGATTTGAAGTTTTTTCTAAAATAAACTCAAGTGATGACTGCCTGAAGCTTCAGAATAATATAAATGTGTTGATTCAGTGGTGTGTCTCTAATAACGTGATGTTGAATGTAACGTACTCTAGGAAAAATCATCCTATCATATACAATTATATCATGCATGAAACCGTTATAGAAATGCTAAGTAAAATTAAAGACCTTAGAGTATGATATTTGATGATTAACTCACTTTTTTCCTTCACTATAATTATATCGTTTCGACTGCTTCTAAACCTTTGAGGATTTTCAGATCTTGTTAATATTTCGACAGTGTAGATCACGGTTGGAATATTCTAACGTTGTGTGGTAACCCTTACCTTAAACATAAGGTGGAATTGGAGTCTGTACAGCGCAGGATTGCAACATTTTTGTATTTAAAATTTATCCTGAACAAAGTTTTTCTTATACTGCATTTTTTACATGTTTAATATTAAGACGTTAGAATGTTTTTTACTGTTTTAGAAAGATATTTTAAGCTAATATAAATCAAATCTCCTACAATTCCTATCAATGAAGTCATATGTATGTTCTCTGATACCAAACATCTAGGTATGCTAATGAACAATGCCACAGACAAAGCTCTAATCAATAATTATCTAAATAAAATAATTTGATTTACTGACCTGCTAATGAAACACTCTATAAATATCTAACTTCACTTTTTGGCAGTGGGAACACAACAAATTCAACCACAATAGATGGATCTGATGGATTTCTGCATTTTTAGGATTGCTTCTTCAGGTGGTTTCCTTTAAGTTGAATCAAATATCTAACTATAAAACTTATTATAAAAATTAAAATTATTTGAAGTTAAATATCGACAATGACAAAAAGTGACATCCTGTCAATGAATTAAATATGACAATACCTAGTGGAAAAATGTTCACCTTTTATGTAAAAGTTTTTATATATTTTTAGGTATTAATAATATTGTGTGAAACTAACTACTCAGTGGACAAAAGCCCCAACCTGCGTTGAATTACACCCACAATATCTACCCATATATTCCTTATTATTAGCTTTTGTAACATTTTTTTACTGTATTTTAGGTATTTTAAGCTAAATCTCCTACAATTTATTTTTAACATTTTTCAAGTAGGTATTGTCATATTTAATTCATTGACAGGATGTCACTTTTTGTCATTGTCAATATTTAACTTCAAATAATTTTAATTTTTATAATAATTTTTATAGTTAGATATTTGATTCAACTTAAAGGAGACCACCTGAAGAAGCAATCCTAAAAATGCAGAAATAGGTCAGATCTCATCTATTGTGGTTGAATTTGTCGTGTTCCCACTGCCAAAAAGTGAAGTTAGATATTTATAGAGTGTTTCATTAGCAGGTCAGTAAATTCAATTATTTTCTTTGGATAATTATTGATTAGAGCTTTGTCTGAGGAATTGTTGAATAGCATACCTAGATGTTTGGTATCAGAGAACATACGTACGACTTCATTGATAGGAATTGTAGGAGATTTGATTTATATTAGCTTAAAATACCTTTCTAAAACAGTAAAAAATGTTACAAAAGCTAATAATAAGGAATATATGGGTAGATATTGTGGGTGTAATTTAACGCAGGTTGGGGCTGTTATCCACTGAGTAGTTAGTTTCACACAATGTTATTAATACCTAAAAATATATAAAAACGTTAGAATGTAGAAGAACAATATTTTCTGTAAAGTTACTATTAAACAGCTATCTTCGTAATAATATCGTCTGCTGGTATCTTTATGACAAGATTAGATTAGGTTTAGGTTTAATAAACAGTCAATTTTATTAACTTTGATTTAATATTAACTATAAACTTACTGTTTCTTAAATTGAATTGGTTATGTCTAGTTTGGTTTTACTTTGTACATTGTATTTCTTTTTGCTTATTTTTTTTTTGTGAAATAAATAAATAAATAAATTTTGAATGTGGTTATAGTAATGTACTCGTACTGAGTTCTATGATTGATTTCTTAGACTCCTGCTTCAGAATTTAATTCCCACGTTTAGAAAATAAATTTCCGGTCGCCGAAATTATATATTGCACTCCGAGTTTCACTTACAAGGGATGAAACTTAATACATTTAAAGTATCTCTTAGCAAACCCAAAATCTTGCTATTTCTGCCAATTAAAGTTTCCCTAAAGAAATTCGATTTAAAACCCGTCGTTATCTACAAATTCCCTTAATTACGGCGGATAACATCTCACAGTCGTTACGCCGCTTGTTAGATAAGAGCAAAAAATGCAACTGGCGCAAAACCCCTCCACGGAATCTTGGAGTGTACGAGATGTAATCAAGGGGTATTGGTAAAAAACGGGTCCAATAAAAACCGCGATAAAAGAAGATGAATACATGGTAGGTGCGATCAGTGGAGAGGGATAACTCTACGTAGACCCCAAAGCAGACAGAGATAACCGCCACGACGTGCGTGAAATCGAAGCCGTCGATATTGGACGCTCAAATTGTGCGATAAAAACAGAATAGATTGCTAAATCGAAGGGGGATGAAAAAATAAGACTTTCATACGTGCTCAGAATAATTCCTTATCGGGAATGCTCGAACTGTACCTCCTGATGAATAATATTTGAATATTTATCAGTCTTAAGAATAGCTGCCGTCACTGTCGAAATGAATTTGATTTAATATCTATATGTTCTGAGATTTGGAATAAAATGACTATATGAATAAATCTTCCGCTAAATATCCAACGCTCTCAGACGTGTTCTGTCAATACAAAATTACTGGAGTGTATTTAAATGAACAGATTTATAAATAACATTTTTAAGTTATTAAAACATAACACGCAAAATTATTTACTTAGCCTTAGTATGTCAGACATGTCCAGAATATAAGTGCTCCTGCTAAAGGAGCTTGCACAGGGTAGATCAGAATAATTTCCAGAGAAAAGGGAATTTGGTCCACATTGGTATTGATTAAAGTTGCAAAATATACTCGTAAAATGGCCAATCGAAGAAGTATTGTATTATGCTATATGTACGAATACAGCATACAGTGCCTAATAAAATCCACAAAACCAAAAAATTAAAAGAAAAATGTGATGTAGGTCGATGAAGCGTGACGAAAGGAAGCATTGCAACACATTGTTTACTTGTGACGACCATTTTAATGTAAGTTTAATTGGAAATACAGGTAGGTTTAAGTTCATCGAAAAAATTAAAATGTAAAGTTGTAAAAAATCAATTGAACTTTTCTGTTAGGCTACCAGAATATATACAGGGTGTATAGAAAGCTAGTAGTAAACATGTTCTGTATTTGCTCCTACGTGAAGTAGAATATGTTATTTAAGGCAGTTGTAAAATTTTACTATCTGACCTTAAGGACATTAAATTATTCTGAAAACATAAGGAACAAAAGTAACAAATAAGTTTTTTTAAGTTTAAAGAGACACGAAATCAGTAGTAAATAACAATAAAAATTCATTAAATTAATTATAAAAAATTAATAAATGTTAAATATCATTATTCATTACTTTTACTTATTATCTTGCAAATTAAAACAAATAATTTAATGTGAAATCTAATAGTTTTACAAATATCTCAAATAAAATTATCTATCTGGTAGGTACTTATCAAACAGCATTGTCGGCGCAATTGTCACGAACGGATTTATAGTAATCAAAAGAATTAGTTACGTTTAACAATACCGTAAGTTTACCACATCACCACTAATAATTATGGAATTACCTACACATTACTTATACTATGTATCTATGACCCACAAATGCCACAATGACGCAAGAATACAAAAAACATCACCAACTTATGTGATTTTTGTCGCTAGACACATGTTCTGACCTTTCAATATGTCTGACCCTAACCCTAACCAAAAACCTACATGAAATACGTCGTTCCTTTTCCATTTATATCGTCGCCATTCGAATCGTCATTTCGAAAACGCCAAAAACTGATGTGTGTGTTGAGAAATGGTCGTGTCGAACTGTCGACTAAAATATCTGCTAGCCCTTGATTTTTGGAACGACTGTCATCGGTTGTCGTTTCAAATCAACAATGTGTGAGGATTTCTTTCATAATCATTGGTATTTACAGAAGCGTAGCACTTTCTCTTTAATTAAACAATTTCTTATTTACTTCATTGAATTCTATAGGCAATTTCCTTACCTGTAGCGTGTAAAATCAGTGGATACAGATAATGTTGAAATAAAACACACAAGCATATGAATTATTGCTAAATAAATACAATTTCAGTTCATTTATTGTAATAAATGAGAATGTGTTTCCCTTCAAAAGCCTGTTTTACCTGTTGAGCGTCGCTTTTTTTGTTATAGCCGCCGTCACTGCTAATATCTGCTTCCTATTCAACAGATAGAAAATTCGACACGACGGCAGATGGCAGAATTATCTAAAGGAATCCAACAATATTTTATAATATTGTGTGAATAAATAATTTTGCCTATTAACAGATTATATGAGTATAATGTTAATTATGACAAATAACCTATACATATAGGTAGCTAAATTATTGAGTTATGAATATATTATTTTATTTATTTACTGATTATTTGAGAACATACAGCCATAATTGTATTTCATACCGAAAATGTTTCAATTGTTATTTAAGGACGCCGTATTCTTGAAATAGTATTTTTTTTACAAATACAAGTAATTTTGAACATTTAAGAACTGAATAATATAGACTTTAGAAAATAACAGCAATGTTATCTCATGTCACCTGTGAATATTCAAAGGTACCGAAGTATACGAAAGATAAAAAATTATTGAATTTGTAGTACTTTCACCCTTTACAGTGCTGGGCTAGTGTAGTCTCTAGAGAGGCGATTCCGAATATTGAAATCCGATTACTCTTTGTAGCGTGTACTGTTTTTGTGAGCGAGTCTTTACATTAGTTTTTCAAGTGTCACAAATGACTTACGTGTATAGCAACTCGAAGTTAATGGATATCGTTTTAATTAATGGCGATGTGAAAATACTTTAGCAAAACGATTTCCCGGTAAACATGTGCCAAATGCAGCTATTTTTACCGCAGTGTGCAGTGAGTTCCGAACCGTGGAAGAGACGGAGGTCCAAGACGTCCACGGCGTATTGAGCACGAGGATCAATTATATCCGTATCATGTACGGTATGTCCAAGGATTAATATCAAAGGATTGGACGAAGAGGACCGGTACCATGACCGCCACGATCTCCTGACTTTAAATCATTTGAACTTATTTTGTGGGGATATTTAAAAAATGAAGTGTATCACACTGAAGTGCATACCTTCTATTGGTGATTTAAACAAACGTGTCACAGTTGCTTCCAAGAACTTACGAGTTCAAAACAAACAAGAAGCAGAAACATTTGTGTTTAGAAACTGGATAAGATGGGTCCAAAATTTTGTTGTGATATCATCAAGAAATGTCAAACTATTTTATTAATTTAAAATACAAATTAATTCTAATAATAATTAAAACAATAACAATAGCGGCAATTTCAGTACAAAGTAGGTGTTATAAAAAGCTATTTCTTTCCTTGGGAATATCTTTCTTTTTTTTTGTCCGGCTGCCGATTGCATGCTTTGCCGCCTTATATTATCAGGTTTTACAGTGGGCTAGTTTCCAGTAGCGTGCAGAAGTGTACTTTTAAATCATTTTTGAACTGAATCATATTGTTCCAAAATTATATTTGTAAGAGTTTCCTGTACATTCAGATTTTTTCAGAGAAGTTATTATGTTATTTGAAGAGAATTTAAATAGTAACAGTGGATAAACAAAACATCAATGATTTTATTTTTGATATTACTTTTGTTCTAAGCGTTTTATTGTACGAGATTTCCGTACCTAAAAAACACTATAAATTTGGTCATTTTACGGTCTTAACTAACATTTTGCTTCTATTAGGACTAACAGTCTAATAGAATATTTTCCTATATTTTTCTGTATTTCAATTATTTGACTTCTATACGGTTCTAAATATGTAATCGAATAAATAAGACACCTGTCACTTTAAAAATACGAAAGAGCTTCAAAGAATTCGGATAACATTTATAAATTGGACAAGTTACCCGCGTCCTTGACGTGCGAGGCAGTCCGTTCTTTTACTTGTTATCTTTTGACATGGTTTTGAGCTAATGTTTTGTACATCTTTCTAATTGAATGGATTTAATGTCTTAAAGTCTCACTCGATAATTGTATTATTACTTCTGCAACATAGAAACCGTGTTTTAAATGTACATACTTATTTATTTTGTTCGCTATATTGCCCTAAATTTTATCAGTTGCATTTTAAAATTTGATAATATTTTTATTTAAATCGATTAAAAGTATACCTACTAAAGACAAGTTATTTTTATTAAGCAGTACTAATTTAGTTTACTATTATTATGTTGCTGTACCTAATCTTCGAAAATCTTATTCGATTGTTTTTTTCGACAATACGAGGTTCTTTTGCCAATAAAGTTGATGGAAATGCTGATGCGTTATATACACGGTCTATAATTATAGTTATTATACTAAGATTTCTACCTCGTCAATTGAAAAGAGCAATATAAAGGGTTTAAATATGACTAATGTATTATTAATATGTTATAATGTATTATATTATTATATATTAATGTATTAATATATTACTATTATGTATTGGCACATCTTTTTTTAGGCAGCTTTGTCGTTATCTTACTAAAAGTATGTAGATAACTTTAGGGAAGATTTTTATATACAGGGTATTAATTAAGTAGGTGCACAAACTTTAAGGGGTAAATCTATGATTGATTTTAAGACAAAAATTCATATAAACATGGGTCCGCAACGGCTTTATTTTCCAGATACAGGGTGTTAAAGTTTAAATGAAAAATCTTTACATGAATAATGAAGATAATAAACATGAATTCTTCCCAAATTTAAAGCCTTGTACTTATTTATATGACTCTTGTCTATAGCCTTAAAAAATACTGTAATGGAAATTCTTTACATGAATAATGAAGATAATAAAAATAAATTCTTCTCTACCCCTAGTTTACTACAATCTGATGTCAGTAATTTTTCGATATCTGCTATGATAAAGTGCGTTATCCATGGCAACAACTGTTCCTGGTTCTACATACGACAAACCATCATATTCAATCTATTTTTATAATATGTTACTGTACATATCTTCATGGTAATCTCCCATACTACGTGACTAAAAAACATTCAAACCATTTTTTTAAAATCTTAATTGGTTCCAATATATGTTATTATTAGTTACCATTTTTTTCGAGAAGACCTTTTGTAGAAAATCCATCTAAAAATGCTTCTCTCTTACTCCATTATCATCCTGCCAAACTTTTAATACAGTATGAACTTCGTTTATTTATGTTACATCCATCTAATACGAGTATATATAAGCTCTTACAAAAATCATTTTATATTTTTTACGCTTTATAGTAATACGGATTTTATATTATCTATGAGATACTCTCTAAATTTTCTAAGATTAGGTATATTCATTTAAATTAGACATATAGATGAAGTCAATATAAATACTTAGTTTTAAATAATAAATTTACTTAATTTAGGTACTTCATTTATGTAACAGCATCATCGAACAAACGTTTGTCTCTTCATTACGACTTTACACTTTAAACATCAATCAACAGACATTGGTTTTTAAATTTATTCACAAACAAAAGATTGTATTCAAAACTTCTGAAGGGGTTACTACTCAGCCCATGACGGTAACGTAAAAGGGAGGAATTTGTCTCCTTCGCATCTAAAATGAACTCATTTTAGATTTTCTCTGCACTAGTTGTCAAAAATAACTCGGATTTTTCTCCCTGGATCACATGTTGCTCGCCTTAAGAAAATAATCGGAAGGATGATTTATCAGAATCAGACAGAATCGTTTTTGCAAATACGATGTTATATTTAAATTTGCTTATTGTCACGTGATATTCCATTTTTCTAGAAACTGATTAAAGGTAATTCTTGTCTTTAAAGAAAAGAAAAGAAATGGATAAGTAAAGTACAAAGTTATGGTAAAACTACAGACGTTTCCAGATTTGAAAGTATTAAAGTAGAATTAAAAGCAGGGAAAACAGGGAAAGTTCGCAACAATGAGTACAAGCATGAGATGAGAGCGAGACAGTATAAAAAATAATTAAATAATTGAACGAAGTTATACAGATACCGTCTTCTGTTACTTATACAGGGTGATTCAGAACTTATCTAAAAAAAATGTAAATAAATACAATTACAAAAAAATCAAAAACAGCAGTTGAAAACTGATTTAAAAATACACTTCTGCAAGGCACTGTAAGAGCCTTTTCACACGGGCCACCGTGGCGCTGCTAATTCTGTGGTGCGCCCCTGTGAATAAGAGCCTTTTCAAACGGGCCATCGTGCAGCGCTTCTCGGAAGCGCCATTGAGTGTTCCGTTTTGACGAAACATTATTTTATATAGACTTATTCACACGGGTGCGCCACAGAATTAGCAGCGCCACGGTGGCGTGTAGTCGCCGACTCCCACCGAAACGTCAACCATAAATTAGTGGCTCCACTCAGCAGCGCTGCACAGTGGCCCGGGTGAAAAGACTCTAAGTCCATATAAAATAATGTTTCGTCAAAACGGACCACTCAACGGCGCTTCCGAGGAGCGCTGCACGGTGGCCCGTGTGAAAAGGCTCTTAAACCTGATAAGGCGCTAATGTGCAACCTACAAACTAACATAAAGGTTTCTGCTTCTTGTCCGTTTTGAACTCGTAAGTTATTGACAGATACTATGATACGTTTGCGTAAATCATCAACAGCAGGTATTAACTTCTGTGCAATACACTTCATTTTTTAAATATTGCCGCACAAATAAGTCCAAATGATTTGAAGTATTTACCAATCCCTTGGTATTAATGCTTGGACAGGCTGTACTTACTCAATACACCATAGACGTCCTCCATCTCTTCCACGATTTGGTTTCAATTTCCCTCGCGCTGCACTACAGTTGCAATTACTGCACACCGCGGTAAAATAGCTGCATTTGGCATGTGTTTACCGGGAAATCGTCATAAATTAAATCGATATCCATCAACTCCGAGTTGCTATACACATAAGCTATTTTTGACATTTGAAAAACTAATGTTAAGCCTCGTTTAATACCTACAAAAAGTACTCGAATTTCAATATCCGGAATCGCCTAGCTAGAGACTACAGTAGCCCAGCGATGTAATCCCAATTTGTCTCCAAAAGTTAAAAAATGATTCAGTTTCATCAATTCTAAACTTGTTATGGTTTTACTTTACTCCGGTACGAATCCTGGGTCAATTCTCTTTTCATATTAAACGCCAGCCGTAAGCAATGACAATAGAAAAATAAATAAATCTGCACAAGAGTATTTTATTTGTGAGTGCAGCTAAGCACTCGTCCTCTGGCGGTTACAAGTGATACTAGTGAAATAAGATACTGAAACATTTTTCTTACGTATGTGTCGTTTGCTGTTGTAGCTGAAACTGTGTGACATTTCGTTGTATTTTATTTAAAACTGAGTGTTTGTTTTATGAACACTAGTTGTTTTAAGAAAATAGTGTGCGAAAAACTGTAGTAATTATGTACAAAAATAACAAACTGTCGAACTATTATTGTTCAGTTCGTGGATGCTCTTCATCCAGAATTAAGTGTTCATCTATTTCCGTCTGCTAGTAGAAATAAAGTTTACTGGACAACAAAATCTGGAAATCAAAAACTTATAGATATAAGGAAAGTATGTATTTTAAGTCTTACAATTGGAAAATTGTGTCAAAAAACACGCGTTTCTGCCTCATCATTTTGAGGAACACACTCTACATAACTACTTGTTTCTAATTCTAGGATAAAGTTGAATAACCAGCAACCGCAACCAGGCTGCGGCGTGTGTCGCTAATAATAAATTGCGGTTTCGAAAAGTATGTGCAAAATCCACAGAAGTTACTGGGGAATATTTAAAGTATATAGAACTTTTCATGGATGTCACATTTAGGATGCGTTCAGAAAAATCTACTTCTTTGCCATCAAAAGGATCTGCTACACAGCATAAAGTCAACAAATTGGATTGTTTTGCAAAACGGTATCAATTTTTTTTCTTTACACGTTCAGTACTATGTCCTTATAATTGGAAAATAAACTTTCGCAAATAAAAAACATTATTTACTGCGTTATTTATTGAATGCTGCCACAGTTGCTTCAAAACAGCGAATAACTGAAGGTATCCGTGAATAATTAAAATGTATATATGCAAATTCCAGGATCGTTAAATCTGTTGAATATATAAAATAGAAGTAGCATCACTTGAGTGTAGTCGCTGTAGAATGGTTTTTATGCCGCAACTGTTTTGTTTTACGAGTAGTAACCTGCTGTAAGTCTAAACCTGTTTAAATAAAAACAGGGTTCTTGGGCTTTGATTCTCGAATGCAGTAAAATAAATTCAAGAGAGAATTGATTGCACTTTAAAAAGTCCTGCGTATATTATTATCTATGTGTTTATTTACAATTTTTGAAGCCTTATATTCCGTTATCAAAAATCATGTAAAAAAATTCCTCAATTTTTTATGGGAAATAACTACAATGAGAATGGTCAAGAATACAGATTTGCATTTTCTCGTGAGAATTCACATCAATTTCTGAGACAATGTGTTCCACTAAATTTGAGAATCAAGTCCCTGCAGGTAAATAAATGGGATTTTTTATTAACTGGCATGAATAAGATTAAATTTGCTTTAATATAAATAAAGTATATTTAAATATTAAGGCCAAGTCCGGACCTGAGATCTGCGAACGAAATATGGGATTTATTCATTGATTTATATATATATATATATATATATATATATATATATATATATATATATATATATATATATATATATATATATATATATATATATATATATTAATTGATTTCGATAATACCAAGGTATTAGCAAGAATGGAGCATAAGGCAAAAAGAATAATTAGAGAAGCCATCGAAATTGAAAAACATCCTCAAAATCTCAATACACGTGACGACCTGTCCTGGGAATCAAGAAGATCAATAAACCAGTGACACGCAACGGTGAGAGTAGGCCAAGCAGAACACAAGAACCCACAGCACCATTAAACGCAAGACCCGTGACGCGCAGCCATGCGAAGAAAACCACACACCGGAACGAAAGCACAGTATATAACTCACCAAGTGGACAAACATCTTCCAGTAAGCCGAACGTAGTAACGCGAAGCAGAAGTAAGAAGACCTGAAGATGGTAAATGAGATTTTACCGAAACGTTGTCAAACAAATGGTTCTTTTGAAGACCATGCAGATTCATCGCGGAGAGGAACCCGGAGAATTTTTTTTTTGAGTGTATAATTTTGTAATCTTTATTTTAGTGTGAATGTGTGTTTTATGTGAAATTTATGGCGCTCTTTAAATTTATTTCCTTACCTTTGTTTATTATTCTTTTATATCTTTTACTTTGACTTCACTCAGTAGTCGGTTCTTGTAGAGAGAAAACTTATTTTTGTTGATTTTTTTTTTAATTTTTAAATTTTTTTTTAATATTTAAATTTTTTTTTTATTTATTTATTTTTTTTGAACTATAGCTTTCACTAAACACAGAATAAAATGTTGTATTTATTTTTAATTTTGTGTTTTAATTTCTTTAAGGAGGAAATCAAATATTTTATAATGAACTTTAAAAATAATTAATAATATTCCACATTAAAATTACAAACCTTGGAATAAAAAACATGGGCTTTTCTTACAGATTTTCTTAAACTAAACAGATGATGGTATAATCAAATTTGGTATCTATTTGATATTTAATTTATTTCTAATTTCTAAGCTTAGACAAACCAATATTCACTTTGTTTGTACCACCAGTTGCCTATCTTTACCTTTATATACAGTTTGAGATCATTTAGATTATAGAAAG
This sequence comes from Monochamus alternatus, assembly GCA_037114965.1. Taxonomy (NCBI): domain Eukaryota; kingdom Metazoa; phylum Arthropoda; class Insecta; order Coleoptera; family Cerambycidae; genus Monochamus; species Monochamus alternatus. The sequence goes on from CM073426.1 coordinate 100,881,506, forward strand.
ATGAATTTGACATTTATAGCATGAATTGCGAAATCGTGTGAAGTTTTTAATAAATTTGAATGTTTTAAATGGCCTTTATTTATGTTTTAATGCTGTAGGTAAGTCTTGCTACTTTTATTTAATTACCTAGATTCAATTTTGATATTTATTCCTTAGTTGGAATATTTCTAGCTAGTTTCATCTTTGTGCACAAATAAAAAACGGTACCTGGTACTTGTGATTGTAGTTAAAATCTCCTGGGCACATGGAAATATCCGCTGTGGATTCCAATTTACAGATGAAAATGGACCTGGCCAAACTGGGACTGCTGGAAATTTCTCTGGAACTTCTTGTGATGGAAAAATTTAACCTTACTTTCTTTCTCTCTGGTGAGTTACGATTTTTGGTTGACTTTTTCTTATAATTCTTGAAATTTTCTTTAATTTTTAGGGACGCTAACACAAAACGACATCTCCCTTTTCTAATTTTTTTGTCACTAATCAATAATTTTTTTGTTTCTCAAGTCGATACGGATTCTAGATTTTCAGTTTGTTTGTTAAGTCACTTTCACAATGTTTTAAAATATCATTTTTTGATTTTAATTTAGTCACTTGACTGCACTATTTATTGCTAATTACATATTTCAATAATGTTGATAATTTATAAAATACAATTTCATTATATTTAATATGGAAAATTAATTAATCATGTTTTTATAAGTGTGTCTATCTGGTACATGTGTCCACGTTCTTATTTTTGACAGATGTCAAATTAAAATTATTATTTATTTGAAATTTAAAATCTGATGTTGGAAATTTTATTTATTTTAACAAATCTTTTTATATTTGACTCGCATGTTAACTAAATGTATATAAGTGTCATCCTTATGTTTTTAGCTGTCTGTTAATAATAATAATAATAATAATAATAATATTGTAATATAATAATAATTATAATATATTTGTCTATGTACAGATATTTAATAAATTTTACTGGTATTGACTTTATAAACTGAAATGATTTAATTTTTATTATATGATTATTATGATACAGTATGTTTAATTGTTGCAGATACTACTTATTTTCAAAATTACCTCCTTTTCTTACCATCAATAACTACTTTAAAAAAATTTACCCTGTCTCAACAAAATGTGACAATTATTATTATTATTCTAAAACTGTTTGAATTTTTAATTTTATTACAATATATATAATGTGACATTCAAAGCTTACTAGAAAACTGAAAATGTTACCCATAAATTTTTCGTATTTCAAAAGTTTGAGAAATAGCCCCATTTTCTATGTTTTAAAGAACATTTGAAATGTGTTGCTGATCACCCAGTTCGACATAACTATATAAATAAATGCGATCGCAGAGCAAACGAATGAAATAAAATCATATGGTGTCTACTTTATTGCTGGCATTGTATGCACAGCTAATGTACACTTGTTTCCTATCAGCTACCTCCCTTCAATTCCGCCGTTAGATGTGATTTCCGGTTAGAGTTAGCTCAGGATCGGTTATCCTCATATCCTGGGAGGCTATAAACCTCCAAAGGTTTACCTTTAATTAAATTTGCAGCCTGTGGTGTGCATGTATCTGATTGCCTCTTCATACTAGCACCGCGTCCTTCTTTCAACTCTATTCCCACAGAGAGTAAGCAGGATCGCTCTATATAGAAGTGGACTTCCCCTTGAGTGAAGTGCATCAGCGAGGTATGCAGAATGTCTCTTGTTTAATTTGTGTATCTACATTTCTCTTCAATTCACTGACATTGTCGTTATGAAATAGTGAATATTGCCCATATCTTATCAGTGAATATTCTTTTTGTATACAGTGTTATTATATTATATATTGAATTATCAGCTGCACTTATACTGTAATAATACTCAAGTATAATCACAATCAGTTTAAATAAATCTTTCCATTTTTTTCTAAAACCTAACCTAAAAAAGTATACCGTCTTTATAATATTTTAGAGCAAGCAGAAAGTTTATAATCAATCTAATCTATCAAGATATCAATCACGCTCAATCTTTACTAGAGTGACAAGTTATTTGCTCTCATCATCAGACTGTTTGCACAGAGGGAGTTGAGTCTTCTTATCCTTAGTTGTGGACATTAATATACTATCTTTATCTGAGTACTACGATTATATGTAAGTGTATAAGCTGTCGTTATCATCTTTATTATTTACGTGTAATGTACACAAATAGAAAGAGAACATTCAATATACAGTATAACCGTTTTAGGGTTTTTTTAATAATAGAGCTTGATGAACTCCATTTTTCAAAATTTATATTAGCGATATTTTTAGAAAAAATCTGTGCACTTCGATGAATTCAACACCTCTCAATGTATTAAATTTTATTAAAAGATTTTAAGTAAAAATGACCATTTTCATAGATTTATCCTTAACAACTCCATGAAGAAAAATTAAAATAGGTACTTAATTGCCGAAAGTACAACGTATTAATAAAACTTTCCATGACACAGGGTGTGTATCAACAAACTTAAGCACTGAAAATCAAACATAATGGACATCGTGAAATTTTGAGGAATGGTGACTAAAGGAGAAGAATATTTTCGTAATAATCTCAGAGCTAGTGTTAGAATGGTTAGTGTCAACCTTAATTTCCCCAAAGAAACTATAAGAATATTTAAAAAAAAGTAAAGGCCATAAATTATCAATAAATTAGAAGAAGTCAAAATTACAGTTACAGGTCTGCTAATAATTCATATTTGATCATAAATGCAAAGAGCCAGTGTTAGAGTTTTCTAATATATTAGAGGATTTATCTAGAAAATTTAAAGTTTGAATTAGATGGCAGTCCTGTTTATAACGCAGTTACGGTAAAAGAATGGCTCAATGAAAATTTGCAACTTGTTGGATAGAACGAAACAGTCCTTTGATTGAGTAACCCCTAAGATCCCAGGATTTGACGCCTTTGGATTTTTTCTTTGGGGTTTTCTACAGGAAAAAGTTCATAAACCAAAGTCAAAGAATGTACAGATATTACGTAAGAACAATTGAAATAAATGGTGGTAAATTGGTAGAAGCGACCATAATTTTTTTTAATGGATTATTTTTTTAGTGCTATTTTAGTTATTTATTGTTTATTGATTGGATAAAACTAGGCTTTGAGCTTAATTTTATTTCACATTTTTCACATAATAATTGTATGAAAAGAGGCGTGCGCAGACTTTCTTTTAAAAAATCGTTAATATAAATTTTTAATATTTTATTCCTAAAACCTGGTGTAGCAGGCCTTGAATTTTGTATGAATGTGGTTCTTTTTTCTTAAAAAATGCTATTTATCAAGCACAACAATTTAAAAAATCCGATTTAATTCGCATAGTTAACAAATATATTACATGGTAACTCGCAATCAAATGGGATACTGTGTACTTTAAATATATTATTTTTGATACATAGTAATTTCCCGGGTTGCTATGCCGTGAGCTTGGTTTTCATAAGCAATTTTTGACTATTGTAGTATTCAATGTATAACCTCAGAAGGTGGTCGATTGATTTTTTACATGACAGATATATTATCCATATTTATGATATATTGGAGAAAATTTTGTCAAAACCATTAAATAATAAAAATAAAATTTAAAAATGCACGAGATTCGTCATCGAATATTCAAGTATCTGTTAATATTTTCATCAAAAAATTAAAGTTGTCAATATTAATACCGCACTTTATTAACAAACCTAAAGATTAATTTGTTTCATGTTCTTCATAGGTAGATATGGATCGATCACATATTCGTGACAACTTACAGCCCGTTAAATAACTTGGTCTTATGCACACTCCATTTGACATAAAATATTCAAAGTACTTTATGCTACAAATACTTATTCCCACAAGCACTTCATTGTTTGGAATTATTAATTTACTTGAATGAATGAATAATTTAGTTAGGTAATTTACGCGGATCTGCTGTTCCTGTTATACGTTGGACTACTTGTTTCTCTACTTGGAGCAATTGTTATTACCTTTGAATGCAATCAATGATGCAATAGGTTATTTCAGAGTTAAATAATAAAAAAATAGTTTTACACGAACAACCATACATGTAATGTTAACCTTCATTATCACGTTCTTCATCTAGGTTAGACCTCTAATTCGGCTCCACAGGTTTGACACTTAAAGTTTCTGCACGGTAAACACAGATTTGTTAATACAAGGCCTATTTTTTGCCAATTTTATTTTGTTTAATTAAAAAACGCTTATTTCTCTAAAATAATATTTCTATTGTTTCAAGAAACAGTAGGGTTAGAAACAATTATATAATATATTTGAATTTTTGTTATATTTGAACACGGAAATATTCAGCGTAAATAAATTAGTTTCATAAATGGATAACACAGAATTTGTTAATAAAACAAATAATACAACTGTTATTTACTTGGTTTAAATCTATCAATATTATAATTCAAAAACAAATAAGTCGTTTCAAAAAATTATTTTTGTTGGATCTGATATAACTTGAACAAAGTAGAATACTTAATACAACAAAATATTTTATTGTTACTCCACTAGTGTGCCAGCAAGTGGCCAATCACAGAGCTATTGGCAATTACTGTACTCTCTATTGACTGTCGATAGTGTCTACTATTAACTGGTTATACCAATGTGTCACCAAGAATTATCTATAATTTCTTCTAGTACCGAATATAGTGTCATTTTGAGTACTGTATCTTAGTTATAGATTTGAAAAGTATAGTCTTGATATTTATTACCCATGAAATAAAAATGTCTGTCTTGCCAATTACGTTTTAGTAATCCTGATGTGTTTCTTTGTCTACAAGTACCACACTAACTTAACTTGCGATGGTAAGTATTTCTTATAGTCTCATCGATCGATCTACTTTCCATCTGTACTATTTTTAATATTACATGATGTGTAAATTCAAATACTAAATTTAAAATTCATCAAATATAAATATGGCGTCAGCATGAAATAATTTCCTTTTCAATTCATTCAATTGATGCTACCACAATATTATCAATCATAGTTCTGTATTTTGTGTAATATGGATTTATCAAGGCGTCACCAAGAACTTACATTTCGGCGAACCATGATATCGTAATTAACAATTGTTTGAAAACCCTTATAAGGATATATTATGTTATTATTGTATCCATAAAAGTAGTATATACTTAGTTATAAAATATTTGTTAAATTGATCAACAATACTTTTCAATGCATGCACAAATAAATCTAATTAAATAATTGTCATCTTATAGAATAGTCCTTATAACATATTTATATATGTATACATTTGACAAATATATATGGTTTATAAACAAATTCCTTATTGATTTCAACAAGCTTCCCGGTAAACTGTAAAACTAAACATTTATATTAATTTAGTCAAAAAAATATATCCAATTTTCAAGAGATTATTGTTTATTTTAAAGTTTAAATTTTCTTGAAGTAACAAAATGATTTTATTAAATTTATCATATTTGCATTAATTTAATAAATATTTAGGTTAACTAAACCAATTATATGGGTTAATTTTACATCAAAATTTGTTATACAGGGTGTCCGAAAATTATGCGAGTTAAATATTATTTTGTTAAATTAAACAAGTTTTCTCTGCGTGTGGTCTATCCCTTCTTTTCTAACTAACAGTAGATAACGCATCCTTACTAATCATCCATATTCGCCCAATACGTAAGCTACAGTTTTATTCAGTTTTGGTCCAGTTAGCAGCCCTGATATCATCCTAATTGATCCTCTTTGGTTTAGTAGGTTGGTCGTTGACGGTCTTTGGATGGTCCCTTTTATAATTTCTTGGTTTGCTACAATCCGGGTTCACCTTTCTATAATTTTCTTTCTTTTTTCTTATTTCCCTTTCATCCATTTCTGCATGAGTAATTCATTTATGTAAAACAACTAGCATTCGAGACCCTTTAGGCTATTTTGGTCAAATTATTAGTCCAATGGTTCCATCACATTGTTTTCATTTATCAAATTATTCTCAAAGCATGCAAATAACTCTGTGTTAACCTAAATTTAATGTGGTATGAATTGATTGCCTTTAGCATTGTCTCTATATTAACTCCGTTCCGCAGTATTCAATGACTATCGTTTCTACTTATAATAGTAGGTCATTCTGTTCACAGACTTTTCTTGAACCCATGTACTGTAGCTTCGACTGCCATATCTGGTTTTGTATCGTCCTTTTACCAGACTAGATTGCTATTGGTTGTCAGAATCACAAAAGTTTATTTATATATTTTTACAAGCACTGACAAAGGACAACTTAATAGAAGAAGATAGAATACGCAAAACAATAAAATAATAGACGTATACATTTCTAAGAATGCAATATCGTTAGAAATCCGTACGAGCTATATATAACTCCACGACCGTATTACGATGGAAGACAAATCCTTCGACATTTTGAACAATTTAAATATCTCTGATTCTGCTGATGTTGCCTTAACTGCGGTCAAATCACTAGAAATCGCCCTTCGAAATTAGAAGCGCTCTTGCGGTATACACAAGTCGGTTGGATCAAGTGGTGGAACACGATTCTTACGATATCTAATACAAAAAAGAGATATAGTGTCTCTATTTTGCCGAATATTAATCGACTTGTGTCTTGAAATCCATAAAACATATTATTTTGCATACAGAGTGTCCAGTAAAAAATGGTTTAAATATCGAGACTATATTCATCGTGCCAAAATATAGCGATTTAACCCAACTTACCTTAGTCGAAAATTTCAAGTATATCAACAACTTATAATAGGGTGCCAAATTTAAAAATTAAATTCCTACTATTTCATATAATTTTCGAGATATTTGCTTCAAAATTGGCACCAAGTTTTTATTTTGAAATGATCTTCTAGAGGGCGCTGTGTGCGGTCTTTCATGTGCTAATTAATCGTCCGTTTTTGCGAATCGAAATGTGCAAATAACACACTGATTGTCGTAGTCCTAGGAGTATTATTATTGAAAAAGTCATACGTATTTTCAAAACTATTTGCAAGATTAAGAGAAACTGGTAGCTTTTGCCCTAAAAATCATCAAAGTCGTTCAGTTATCCATACTGTTGAGCAAGAACAAGCAATTCTAAATTTGATTAAAAATGATTACATCTTTAGTATTCATGGTATATTCTCTAGAAGATATATTTAGAATGACTAGAGACTATTTGATATTTGTTACTAGCAATTGATATTCCGTCGCCAAGGATTTACATATTTTTCGTAGCCTTAATAATTATTATGTCCTACATGCCATGCAATTCTAATTAAAAATGCGATTTCTCGTAAGCGGTTGACTTTAGAGTTAATTATGAAGTATGGCTTTTTAAATATAGCAAGATAATAAAAATACTTCTTGTTAGGATTACCATAACGAGTAAATTATTTCGCAAGACTTCGATTCACAAAAAAAATTGAAGCACATGAAACCAAAATATTTTTTGTCATCTCAAAAAAATCCCAGTGCCAATTTTGAGGCAAACATATCGAGAGCTATTTAAAGTACAAGTACAAAAGACAAAATCAATTTTTAAATTTGACGGCTGTAAGTCGGCAACCTTGAACTTTTGGACTGAAGTAAGTTGGTTTAAGCAGTATATTTTGGCCCGAAGGATACAATCTTAAAATTTGCACCCTTCTTTGCTGGACACACTATTTATATTTCCAGTACCTACCTTCAAAGATACAAAATAACTGAAATATGCCAAAAAAGTTACAGTAACCCCTAACCACATCCTTATCGACACAACAGAACTCTACAAAGTTATTATTTTCCGTTTTTGCCTTTATTCAAAATCATAATACTGATTTGCCATCTCTACACACAAATCGATCTCCTACCCAATTTGCCTTTTAAAACTTAGTTGTCACGTCAAGTACACTTATATCGGATTTAAATGTCGACAGTCTTATAAAAAGTAGAAAAAAGGTAGGGGTTCAGTGTTACAATATAGGTAATTAAATATTGATTGTAACACCTATTATTATTACTTGCCTTATAAGTCTAGAATACATGCTACATTGAGTAAACTCGGAAGGTGCTTGGTGTAGGTTGATGAAACCTGGACTAGCTATTTAATTAATTAGCAGTAATTCATTGGATTGATATATAAATACCATTAAACTAATGACTGATGAGATGTGATGGGAAGCAACAACTCTGCATACTAATAGGCACTGACAAGAATTAGCTTATATCCGCAATATCTAATAAACAGTTGAAATCATTCTCTAGATATACCTTTCCCGATCTTATTAGTATGGAGTAGGTGACGCAATCGAGGAATGATCCACCTAATTTATCATTGAAAGTTGGATATTTAATTCATACCTACAAAAAACTGAATTCGAAATAGGTACAAACTTTCTTGGATTCCCTATAATTTGCTACACTACAAAAAAGCTTAGTAAGCGTACGGAAATAACATTCCTAAAAAATCGAATGGCCGTTCCTCTGGGCGAGATATATGGGTGACCAAATTCATCTTGAGTGGAAAGGACATAAACTAATTTAAATAATATATTCATGAGAATAATAAATCTGGTTCTGTCCTTTAGATAAAGAAACCATATTTCCATCACATGGTAAAACACACGATAAAAGCGAACAGATACACTCCGCTTAACCAAGACCTCAATCGGGGGTAATAAATCAAGGAAGCAGACAGTTACCCGTATTTTTTCTTATTTTAGATATCATATTTTTCTGTATTGTAATCGACACGTCAGTGATAAATATCTTTTAGGCTCGTATTGTTCCCAAATTCAGCACTAACCGAGGCTGAAGGTTTTGACGTGACAAAGAATAATTTAAAAATATTAAAGATCGGATGATTTAATTGGAGGTAAAATTGTTAGTACATAATATTGAGATTTTAAATAAAGGTAGATATTTCAAAAAAATTATCACATACATTAAACAAATAATTTTAGACATTTAATAACTGAATAATATAGAGCTTAGCAAATAACAGGAATGTTTTCTCATGCCACCTGCGAGGTACCGAAGTAAAACGAATAAATAACGACAGGACCAACAAATTTTTTAGTACAGAAACTTTTCAAAACACGTATTTTTAAAAATTTTACTGTAGATGTAAATATGGTTACAACATAACTTACATGCATATAAGATTGCTCACTTTTGTTTATAAGTATGAAAACAATTGTTGAAATATGGGGTTAGAATAGGAGTGTCTTACTTGTTAAAAATTTTTATTTCATTTGAGAAGAATTTAATTAGTAAAAGTGGATAAATAAAACGTCAAGAATTTTATTTTTGATATCACTTTTGTTCTACGTGTTATATTTTTCGAGATTTCTACACATAAAGAATTGCACAAATTTGATCATTTTAGGACGAGAAATACGGCGACCTTAATAAACTGACTTTCTGTAATCAATGTAATAACCTCTTATTACCAAACAGCTAACTAAAAAACTATAAATATCAAGTCAAATGTACGCTTCGAAACGTTTCAACCACTAAAATAATACAACAAAGCAATTGAGATCGAGTTATTTGATATATACTTACTTTCCGGGTTGCTATGCCGTAACCTCGGTAAATGGTCGTTACCAGTAACAGAATTAAAGTGCATATCCCTAACTTTCACCGAGATTATTTGACCAGCCCTGATTGTTCTCGGGCTAGGCTCTGTGGTATCACTGTGTCCGCCCATATATTGATTTCGACTCCTGTTGTTGGTATTACGCCTGCTACGGTTGGTGACTCCGCAAAAGCTTCGCCACAACTGAGAGGAGCGTAGGCGAGGAGGCGAAACGTTTGGAAGCATGGGATGCGACCAGTTACAGAGGCGGTTACGGGAGATTTCGGAAGACCACCACTGTCCGAGGAACGGTTCCGACCGTAGCAGTTGTAATACCAACAACAGAGGCCGAAATCAATACATAGGCGGACCCAGGAATACCGGTAGCGGGTCTGTCCCCACAGAGTATAGCCCAAGAACAACCAGGGCAGGTTAAAGAATCCCGGCGAAAGCTAGTGTACTTTAATTCTGTTACTGGCAGCGGCAAGACTGAGGTCAAGGCATAACAACCCGGAAATGCACTATATATCAAATAATCGCCCCGGAAGTGAAAACCTAAAAACTATCAAGTTATTTTAGTTTTGAATGAAAGCTCTACGAAAAAAAAATTATACAGGGCGTTTCCTAACCCTTTTAATAAAATGAAGGAGGTGAATCCTCACTTAATGTTAAGACGAAAATATAGTATATTAATAGTTTTTAGAGCTTCGTATTCGAAATACAGGGTGTTGAAAACTTTTTTCCTTTTTTTAAGAAGACAAATATAGTTTCCGTGGCATTGAATTGCATCTGCAGTATTTGTGTAGCCAAGAACCCTTGTCGGCCACACTACCAGACATAGATCGGTTTCGGGCTTGTTAGCCTTCATGAGTGTGCCATAGGTGAGATGACTGACAATTGAACGATTTGTATATTTAACAATTTTCTGATCACCCTGTACATGTAACATGAAAGTTCTCCATACCATACGCATTTTAAAGACAAGTAAAAATTTTAATCAAGATGTCAATATCTTTTACCGTAAAATGGAAAATTAAAATGTTTTACTGTTCGTTTCTATCAAAGTAGGTCTATTCATGCACACATTGAAATTATAACATAAATTTAAATTCTAAGCAACTTTCCTTAATAACATATTTTTGTATTGTTAAAAACAAAGGCAGTGTATTGAACGATTTTTATATTTACCGATTTTTGATCACCCTGTACATGCAACATGAAAAGTCCCCATGCCAACCGCGTTTTAAAGACAAACAAAAGTTTTAATCAAGAATGCCTCTTTTCTGTAAAATGGAAAATTGAAATATTTTTCCTCTTTTCCACTCTAACCGAGGACACACTGTATATTCGTTTTACTTCCGTACCTTTGAATATTCGCAGGTGGCAGGGGCTATTTACTAAGCTCTATATTATTCAGTTCTTAAATGTCTAAAATTATATTTATTTGTAGAAAACGGCGCCCTTAAACTTTTATATTTAACCAAGCAAGAGAAAAGCCTTGCACCCTGTACATTACCAGTGATATCGATTCGAAGAAGCGCAAAAAGAGTAAATTGAAGAGGTTTCCGCCGGCCTTTCCTTTATTCCAGATATCATATTTCTCCAAATTGTAATCAGCGTGCCAACTATAAATATCAGTTGGCTCGCGTTACTCTCGGACTCTGCATTAACTGAATTCGGTGCGGTTTCGCCGCGATGGCTGCAGAGCGGACACAAAAGGGCCCAGAATGAGCGGAGTAGGCGGTGCAAGGACCATAAATTAACTAAATACGTGTAAGATTAAACCACAAATCGCTGTTGTTTTACGGCTAATTCATTTATATCGATCGGAAGCAGCCACCATCCGAACCGCGAGATCACATTCTCCATAAACTTTGCAGCGTATCGGCATCTTCGATACATATTTCTCGAGATTAAGGCTTTCATAGCAGGCATTACAAGAGGGTCCAATAAATATCATCCCGAATTGGGCATGGTCGCAAAAATGTGGAGTAACATTTTATTTATCATCTTTATAAAGACCTTATGTTAACGAAAAATATTTATTGATGTTTGACAAAATTACAAAAAAGCGATTTTAGCCAATCTCTATTAGTCATATTTCTGTTTAATTATTAAGCAATACTCAACTAATATTTTTTATTTACAACTGCTTTATAAGAGCCTCATTACAGCATTTATTTGAAACTGTTTCAGTTGAATAATGAATGTCTTTACACCACTAGTGAAATATTAAAAAAAGACCTCACTGTTTAATGGTTTTATAAGAACCAACAGGTTTGTCAATTTGACAATTAATTGATAATTTAACTTAAATTAAATAGAATTACTTATAAATATTAACAACACTACTTTGGCAATTCGTAAGATTAATACCAGAAGAATGCAGCTGGTCTGTATTTGTATTAACATTCCTAAAATTTTTTTTGTAAGCACTTGAAGTTTCAATGACGGCAATCCCTCCTCCAAGAACTTTTGTGGCTATTCTTTTTTGTTTTCAAGAAGGTTTGCTTCTATGTTGGCTAGAAGTGAAGTAGATGATCGTCGAAAACAGTGCCCTATATATTGTTGAGGCTGTGATAAATTGAGAAAAAAGGAATCTTCTTTGGGATTACACTAAAAGATTTATACCAACAGGAAGTTGGCATTTACCTTCTCTGTAACTAACAAAAAATCTTCCATGATCGGCATGACTCGGACGCAAGGCGAGGTATTTATGAATTTATGAATTTCAAATAGCAAACATTATCCTTCACCTTTGTTAGCATGAATTTGGTGTCATCGGCATCTTGTAAAAGTTGTGAATCATCCTCTTTCGTTAAAATTCTTGACTTTTTTGGTTTGTATCCCACTGATTGCTTTTTCAGAAAAGCAATTAATTTGTTGAATTTACTGATGTCAATATTTTGCCGCATACAGATTATAGACCGCAGCATAGAATAGGACGCCCAAAGACTAGATGATTGTTTGTACTTCTTGGATAATTCTTCAAAAAATGATAATAATATCTTTTCTTTTGCTTCATATTTTATATTCTTAGCAGCACACCAATCAGTTAATCGTTTATAAAATTGTTCGTACTTGGTTTTTGATTTATCTAGTAAAAGTGAAGCTACTGCAGTTGCAGCAGCTTTTTCAATTTCAAGAGGCAACTTTGCTGTTTCTGAACCACTCATTATTTCAACACCACTATTTGCACAAGAAAATGTAAAAACAAACACTCAATTTTGTTTATAACAAGTGGTAGCAAGAAGTAGCAGACCACTTATATCTGTAATGTGTAGTGTAATTCAATGCCGGTAGGGGCATTAGTCCGCGGAGTAGTTGTTTCCTGCAGTATCATTTATAGATTTGTTTGACAAGTTTGACAGATTACCATAACAATGCCTTTGTTCTTCATTTTGAATCAAAACTTACAAATTGGATCTTATTTTGGATTCTTATCAATTTAAAGTAGTTGTAGATAAAATATTTTGCAGTTCTAGATAGATTTATATAGTACACGTGGGATTACAGCATTTTTATTACATTTGTGAAATTATACGAATCGGACTACGTCTTCGTCGTGCAAACGTCTCACTCATGTATATGCTTATATCCCACTTGTACTATAAATAACTATTATATATTTTATTCCATACTAATACATTATAGACAAATATACCCTTAGTTACTGTAACTATAAACATTTTCACAACTCCCATGGTAGTTATATTAAGTAGTTATAAATCCATAACTCAACCACCATAACCCTATCTATCATCAATATGATTAATCTTCATATTGAAAAATTCTGAAAATTCGTATCCTCTGCAGTCCTCTAAATAACCTATAATCAGAACCACCGGTATAATAGAGCAATGAATGTAATTCTTATAGTTTAATGCATTACCTTATGTAGTAATTGTTCTTCATCGGAAGCATCTTTCAAAAATTTGACAATGTCATCCGGACTAAATACTTTTTGGCTCAAACTTGATAAACTTTTATTTACAAATTTGTCAGTTGATATTAATATATCCATGACAATCATGCCTACTTAATTATTAAACAACGTTTGTTTAATTTTGAAAAACTAACAAAATTTGGTTTTCATATTTCATTAGCATGAAATAAAACGAAATATGGTTTTTATATTTCATTAGAAAAGTTTCATTCGTGAAATAAAAACCTTTATCACATCATTTATTGGATGTTAATAATCTCGGGCAAAATAACAATCCTCAATCCCTTGATACATAAATAACTATTTTTAGTAAAATAGATTACATTTTATTGTATCAACTTTTTGCAACGCATCTAGGCAAAAGAAAACATATCTTAATTGAGAACGTTGTTTACGAGCTTTTGTGCAATGGCATTTCAGCTGTTCTTCAGCAGACGGTATTATAATTTAATTTTCATCAACTAACTATATTTCCCTTTAGTCCCTAATGATTCCTGTATGATAGATATATTAAAATAGTTAAAATTATTTTTGGCTCTGAGGCACAGAAGAAATATTAAAAATAGGTTAAGACCTATTTGACTTATAACTTCATATTTAGAACAGCTCAACGTCTCCTAGTATCTTCTGTTCGGAAAAAGATGGTACCCCGTTAAAACATGAAATCCAAATTTCATAAACACGCATTCTTTTTTGTATAGGGTATATTTGGTTTCTAAAATCAACAGATCTATAATATGTGTTAGAGCAAGTAATGTTTATCTGAATTAAGTAAGATGATTAAAATATTTTGAAAGCAATATATGGTGTGCAATAGCGGTATATTTAATCGACATTATCAATTAATTAAACAGCGTCAATACAAATAGTCAAGAACATAGGGAAAATATGTTAAAAGCTATATTATTGGATATTTGTACAAGAGGAAAATTTAGCTCCTTCCAAGAAGGCATAACATTTTGATACTCTTACCGACTTTATATCTATGTGAACTTGAAGTTCCAATACTGACCAACATAAAAATTAAAAAAGGGAAAGGTTAACTTATTAGGAAGATGAAATGGGAGTAACCAAGTTCAAATATCCCACTAAAATAAATGTTTGCATAGTTATATTGTATTAACCTTAAATAACGACATAACATGTACGTAAACTAATATTAGTATAGTATTTTTATTACTTTAGACATATTCTAATGTATGTGTGTAGTATTATTTTGTGTTACACGTAATTTGCTGAGAGTGATATAACAATGGCGCAAATATATTAATAATAATGACCTGTGGAGGTTATTAGTGTAACGGAGAGTATAACCAAAATCGACCGGCTCTGTTTCATTCACAGAAAATGTGCTTACAAATGTTATTCCTATGCACGACGATTTGTTTATTTAACTTAACAAACCCGCGATATAGGCAAACGCAAAAGGCATGTATAATTTTCGACATTTACCGTGAGCGTACAGGAGCTTACATAATTTAAAAATGCAAAAAAATAGGCGACTTATTTTTGATTTTTTTATATTAACTTTTTATTGTGTTATTTTTGCATCTCACTTCTTCGAATAACCTATTTTTAAAATCTCCTGTATAATAAGAAACAGGTAAAAATGGCTATATCCGGGGTCAGTATTAACAAAACGGGAAATGAACATTTTGGACTTTGTAAACAAAAAATCATAATGTAAATGGTTTATATATGAACTTTTGAAGCTATATCAATAATTATGTGCAATAAAGTTTAAACATCAAATATTGTCGGAAAATAAGTTGCTATCTGAATAATTGAAACAGTTGACTCCCTATACAATCATGTGCAAATTTAAAAATATATATTTTTTTCAAATAAACTGTCATCGCAGTTCATAAGAAAACCATTTGAATTAGAACTACATTGAACTTCCTTAAAACTTAAATTTTCAATTGTTACAGGAATAAAAAATAATCGCCTGAAAAGAGTTTTCCAATCGTTTTAACTATACAGTATGCGCCAAAAGTATGGAATAAATTCAATAAAAATGAAACAATTATTTTTTGGGAAAAATCCTCGAACAGGTCGATTTTTATTTTAAAAAAATACATATTTTAGCGTAAAATGCGATTTTCAAATGTCATTTGTTTTCGAGTAATGACATCATATTTTTTCCTTGATTCTGAAAGATCGTTTAATTCTCTATCAGACAGTACTAAAATTTTGCCCTCTTACATAGGAAAGTTTTCGAGTAAATGACGATTGAATGTTAGAAAACGTAAATCAATTAAAATAAAGCAAAAACGTTATCAAGTTTAGTTTTTCGAATTCCATAGTTCTTTTATGGATCACGTAGGTGAAAATCTTTGCAAAGTGTCATTGTCACACCGACTTTCTAATAAGTATTGTAAGCGACATAGAAATTATTACTCAATTTAAAGTATTATGGCACATTTAACTGTTACTCAAAGAATTGAAATTTTAATTCTTATCGGATGCGGGAATATGAATAGAACTCAGCAGGAAGTTTGCGATTTATTTAATTATAAATATCCAGATCGCCCTATCAGCCAATCAACAGTCAGTAAGGTACAGTCTAAATTTAGAGAAACTGGCAATGTTGTAAATATTCCAAAACCTGGACGTCCAAGCATTAATGAAAATCAGAAACAGAACATTTTGATAAGTATGGTGGATAATCCTCATAATTCTTCATTTGGTTGCATTAAACAATGACACTAGTCACAGCACAGTGCTACGTATCTTGAGAAAGAAAAAATATCATCCCTACAAAATTCAACTTGTGCAGGAACTCAATGAAGATGATCCCGATCGCCGCTTACACTTTTGCGAAATTCTAATGGATTTATGTCAAGGAAATAGAAATTTACACTAGCAAATACTTTTTTCAGATGAGGCCATGAGAAATTTTGTCTGAATGGTACAGTAAACCGTCAAGATATTGACCGGCAGATATTGGAGTGGGGAAAATCCCTTGGATGGCAGAGGCACATACCCAACACCCTCAGAAATTAAATGTGTGGGCTGGAATAGTTGACGACAGAATAGTAGGGCCTTTCTTCTTTGAAGGAACCCTTACAGGACAAAGATATTTAGAGTTTCTAGAAAATGACCTTGTTCCAGCCCTTGTAGTAATTTTTCCTAACGATAATGACCCTGACATTCCTGACGATACCATATGGTTTCAGCAAGATGGTGTACCTCCGCACTATGCGCGCCCTGTACGAGATTTTTTGGACAACTGTTTTCCTGGAAGGTGGATCGGCAGATGCGGACCGATAGAATGGCCTGCAAGATCGCCAGATCTTACACCTCTTGAATATATTTTATGGGGATACTTGAAGTCAAAAGTGTACATTAATAAACCACGTAATTTAGTTATCCCAGAAATCATTATTAATGTGCAAGAAGAATTTCTTCACAGACTTGCGCATTGTCAAGAAGTTGGTGAATGGCAATTCGAACATTTAATTTAAGTATAAAATTTAATCAATTGTATTTTATTTTACATACCTCAGAATTGTTATTTTTTTATGGATAAAATTTACGTTTTCTAACATTCAATCGTCATTTACTCGAAAACTTTCCTATGTCAGAGGGCAAAATTTTAGTACTGTCTGATAGAGAATTAAACGATCTTTCAGAATCAAGGAAAAAAATATGGTGTTGACATTTAAAAAAAAATCGATGACGTCATTACTCGAAGACAAATGACATTTGAAAATCGCATTTTACGCTAAAATATGTATTTTTTAAATTAAAAATCGACCTGTTCGAGGATTTTTTCCAAAAAATTATTGTTTCGTTTTTATTGAATTTATTCCATACTTTTGGCGCATACTGTATAATTGAATCAATGTTTAAAAAATAAGTTGCTACCTACAAAATTCAAAAACTGCTACTATCCATCTATATTAAACATACCAATTTTTTATTTTATAAAACTGGAGAAATTAAGCATCTCTGTGAAATAGTTATTAATTTAATCGAGTTACTGAACTGTTGCATACAAAATAGGTATTTAGAATATTTTCTATAGAATAACGCTGCAACTTTAGTTAATCAATGATGCATAGCGAATCTCAAACTCTATGATGTTACAGGGCCGCCAATCTCGAACAGAAGTTGCACTCAGAGTAATTACTGTTGACATTGCCCCTTGATAGCCTTTTCAGCGCTACCATTCACGTTATTTATTCTCTTTTGTCGAAGGCCGTTTCTCCACCACGAAATATCATTAGCGATTTTGTATCGTGAACCATTACGGATAATCTTAAAGCCGTATATATCCAGTAAGATGTGGTGGATCGTGATTGCGCCGAAATGGCGACTGTAAATAAGAAGGAACTTCCGGCGCCCGAAAAAAGAAGGCATCCCAACGGCTACAACCATAAAGCTAACTGACAATTATCCGCGCCTCGGCTAATCCCCTTAGTCGGTACTTTAGGGCGTCGAGTTGATTTTTGCTTTATACGGACGTATTATCTTCGAGATTCGAAGGAACTTATTGCTTTTAAATGGGGAAATTCTTCCACTGACGTTACAAAATCTTTAAATAGAAGTTGAAAGAGACAGTTGAAACGCTAGTTCGAAGCGGATAGTCGCGCAAAAATTCTACTTCCCATTTCTCCACTCTTTCGAGAAAACGTATAAGAACGAATGTTGAAAATAATTGAATGACTTTTTAGGGGCATAGGTCAGAGTGATCAGTAATTACATAAATTTGGGTAAATTTGGTATGTAAGTACAATAGATGTTTCCTATCTAGGTATAAAGAAATTCGTGGTTTTGCAGATACAGGAATTTCAATATAATTATTTTCTACAAACGTCAGTAATAGTATATTTTTTAACGCATGCTGTCAGTGCCTAAAATGTCACATTAAGGCACTGATGTTAAATAGCAATTTACGATTGGAAATGCAATGCATAATATGATCGTTGACTATTTTATTTAAACAACTTTAACTAAGTTGCCTACACAAACCTAGGTTGCCTATAAGGTTGTTGCTATGGAGCAGTTGTTATGGTACAATGTTTACAAACAAATTAAAATATTATTTTTCTTTAGTTTTATTGGGTTTTTGCCACACTTCTGAAAAAAATAAAGATTAATTAAATAAGCCCTTGCGCCAAACGGATCAGTCAAGGGTTATTTTTTAAAATTAAGTTTGCCTAACCAAAAAATCTCACATTGAAAAAAGCAGATAAGTAAAAAAAACAAAAATCACATTACTATCGCGCACTTCCGTATTATTGACTTTCTGTTTTCGTTCTCAAAATAGTAGTAAAAATATTAAACGTATGTCAAGTTTGACAGTTTAAAATTTGTTTATCTGCTTCCATAGAGATGTCAAAGGAATTGTACCAAAAAAACTTATGCAAAATTTTATCTTTGATGTGTCGAAAAAAGGTATGTGATATTTCGGAGAAAGTTATTCTAGCGTACTTGTTCCAGTTATCTTTAAAATTTGCACCCTCTGCATTATGGAGTAATTATTCCATGCTGCAAACTACAATTCATTTGAATAAAAATATGGTAAATGTACCAATGGTATTGTTTTCCTCAACAGGAAATCAAGTGGTTATAGACCCAGTATATTTTCCAAGAAACAGGTTGAAACGTTTATCAAGGAGACATATGATGAAAAGTATTTAATCCAAAAAGTTGTCTTGATTGTTGGTATATTTGGAGCCTGTAGGAGAGAAGAATTAACTTATTTATGTACAGAAAACATTGAAGATGCTAAGTCGTTCATTAAAGTGACTATTCCCAACACCAAAACTAATGTTCCTAGATTATTTACAATACCAAAGGGGGATGCAGAAGGAGTAAATGTTTTGGAAATGTTCCACAAATATGCAGTATATCTCTGTCCACGTCTATTCACCATTGATCACAACTGATTTTTTATCACGTACAATCACTATTTAAAGTATTACCTTATAACTTTATACGTAGTTTTGTTTTGATAAACACTATAAAATTGTGTGAAAACTCTATTAAAAATAATCGTATAGACTCAGATAGAGGACGATGACCTTCTTTACTTTAAAGAAGGCAAAATGACAGTATCAATTTTGATTTTTAAGCTGCCATAATTATAAAACGACGATTTGAATTATAAAAATGTAGATATAGAACAGGATCATCTGAACTATTTCATTTTCTTTCTTGTGTCATTTGATGTTAAAACAAAAATTAACATCAAATTGTCACTGGTTTACATTTCTTTAAACAAATAATGTCTTCGTTTCCTATATCCAACATTTGGACTAACCTAGTTTCATTGTGTTTGTACATGATTATAATTGAATATAAAATGTGGATAAAGTGTAAGTTTCAATTAGAAAATAAATATGTATCTAACTGTTCTTGAAAATGTTCTTAGATAGTGCAGTAATTTCTTAAATGATTTCTTTTGTCGGTTTATACGAATTTCACAATAGAATGCAATTAATGTCTGAATATTTTTTTTTTACCCTTGCACTAGCAGCAAAAATCAAAACTAGATTCAATAGATACGTCTTTAAACTTGAACCGAAAATGTTAAATGCTTTATTTGTTCGCAGGATATCTGAGTAATACATCAAATTTATCCTGCCTAAATGCCGTTTATTTTCTGAATTAGTTATCGGGCTGACATCTTCATTAATGTGACAACAAATCTGGATAAACACTTAGCCCGGAAAATGTTTTATCTGTTAAATGGGGGTATCTTTGAAATATCTTTCGTTTTGATCTTATTCCGTCTGGCATGACGATGAATTGCGTGCCGCTTTAATATATTACGAAATGAAAATTGTACAGAAAAAACTGGTGGATATATCGTAGTGTCGCTTCCAGTGTCAAATATAATTTGATGTGGGCTTCTGTTAGTGTAGTTAAAAATTGATAAAGCAGTAATAGATGAGATCTGACCTATTTCTGCATTTTTAGGATTGCTTCTTCAGGTGGCCTCCTTTAAGTTGAGTCAAATATCTAACTATAAAAATTATTATATCAATATATTAAAATTATTTGAAATTAAATATCGACAAAGTCAAAAGTGACTTTCAATGTCCTGTCAACCTGTCAATCAGGCCTATGATTGAACATTCAGGTTAGCGTAACCGATGACAGTTAAGTTACGATAACTGGGTCGGCATAACTGAGCTCTTAGCCGAAATGGAAAGATCGCTATGATCGAACAACCAGTTATCTGTGCGTGTTATTATGGCCAGATAACCCTGTCATGGCAGTTAATTGCTTAACGTACGTCATCTGTCATCACTCATATGCCAAAATTTAAATCATAGGTACTTAACAGTGGGTACAAATGGCAAGAAGTTTAGGGCACATGAACCAATGCCAATATGAAGAAATGCTAAATTTCATTAACTGTAAGAAAATATTGTTGGGAAGCAAAGTAAACCCAACGCATGTTAACATAAGTAGGTACTTTGGCAAATTTTTGAAGTACATATAAATTTTTTAGTGTATGGACAGCAAATAAATCCCCAACAGTGGTGGTAGGTAAGTGAAATATTTCATATTAACTTATTGATACAATTATTTAAATTATTTTAGATTCATGCAGAGTGGAAGCGGAATGTAAAATGGAAGAGCAGAAAACTTCATCAGGATCAAAAACTAGTGAAACCTGGATGCACATATTCAATATTTATACACAGTTTAGGTGGGTAATCAAAAATGTATTTTTAGGCATGTGATCTTTGCTACTGTGCTAATTACAATTTACTACGCCTTGGTGGAGTCCATGTTGCAATATGTTATAATTATAGGAGGATAGTATAGGATGCAGTATATCAGTGCTACTGTAATCCATTAGAAATTATTATCAAAAACACATAACTATCTAATAAAAATAATATTTAAAAAAGATAAAATGTATTATTTATACCTACTCTTTATAGAATATAAATTATTATCAATAATTAAAAACTAGGTACCTAACTTTTGTCATTGTGCCTTTCTCCTATTCATAAACTAATTATTAATAATATTAGGTAATAATATATATTTATTTTTGTTTGTTAATATTCATTTAGGTATCACTATCATACTCAGAATAGTATTCTTAATTGTATAAAATTGTAATCCCACTTAGAACAAACTTTAGTTTTTTTTTAGGTTGTATTTACTGTCAAACTATTAATACTGTATATTACTAATTATGTAAAACTATGATATGGCAATAAATTGATACTGAATTGTGCTATAAACAAATAATAAAATTATACATTTTATTAATATGCCAAATGTCATACGTAAATTACCAGAAATAAAATTAAAATTTCTGACCAATAAAAAGCTCCAGTTACATTTAATGGCAGGTTATTTCAAGCAGTTTCATAATTGGGTCACGTGATCATTCTCAAGTTAAGTAACTGGGAAAAATGAACTTGACAGGTGTGTCAATCATACGAATTTCTGATTAACCTACCAGTTACCGTTAACAGGCCTGTTAATGCTAACTGGATGTGTTCGATCATAGGCCCGTATGAATTTTAAATTCAACACGACAAATACCTACTTATGTAATATATTCTATTGCGGTTGAATTTTCGAGTTCCCACAGTTTTAAAAGTGAACTTAGATATTTATAGTGTTTTCATTAAACCAGGTTAGTAAATTTAGCTAGTTTATATTTTTAATATAATTATTGAATAGAGCTATGTGTGTGGAATTGTTCATTAACATACCTAAATGTTTGGTATCAGAGAGCATACATATGACTTCATTGATAGGAATTGTAGGAGATTTGATTTATATTAGCTTAAAATACCTTTCTAATCCAGTAAAAAATGTTACAAAAGATAATAATAAAAAATATATGGGTAGATATTGTGGGTGTAATTCAATGCTGATCGGGGCTTTAGTCCGCAGAGTAGTTAGTTTCACACATTATTGTTAATAACTAAAAATATATAAAAAAATACTTAACTATAGGTTACAGAATAAATTGCCTATTTGTGATTATTTATTATATGTTCTAAACTGTTAATAAATAATATTGTAATAATACTATTTAGCAACATATATCCACACAGAATTTTTTAAAATGATTGAAGGCAACTTCCTCTGTTTAGGAATCTTGGGCTCGGCGAGCGTGTACTGTCGGCATAAAGTTTCACATCTATGCGAATATAAACAAAAGTTGTCCTATCAATACTCCCATAGTCCAAACGTAAACGAGGACTCAGCCGTCACTTCGGGATAAAGTTATTGGTTCTAAATAGACGTCCAATCTTGGGAAACACGTCATTGCCGTCATTAGACCAGCCAGCGTGAAACTAAGCTAACCCACCGCTATCTATTGCCGACGTATTGAGGCGTGCTCGGACTAGTCGTAAGGGCCTTTTGCATAAAGCGAAGTGTGGCTTTATTAGCCGCTAGGACTCTATACAGCGTTAGGAGCTATGAAATTACGTGGTGGACGAATTAAGTGGCCATCACGAGAGTAAAACTCGCTAAATAATTGAACATTTCCAAACTATGGATCCAATTACGGCAGTCCAATTTTCTTTTCCAGAGCTTTACGGTCCGGCTTAACCGGACTGGCTGAATGGCAACAACTTTATACGGTGTGGTAATTATCACATTGAGAATTTACTCGTATGTTCTCTCTGAAACTTTTCTATGGCAAAGTGAACCTCCACAATGAAATATCTATCTCCAGTTGCATAATTTTGTATAAATTAGTATCTATTCAGTTTCAGAGAGTTACCACCAAAGTAAATCCATGACATTATCAACGTAAATATTTGCAGGTTACAACTTACGTACGTTGAAATTATCGACAATAATACTCGTAGTTAACTAAATTGAAGAAATCAGATACCTTTTATATGACATATACTTTACTAAGTTAAATTGGCATGTATTCAGCTGTACAAATTCAATAAAGCATACTGTTGAAAGAGCATAAAGCCAAAGGGTAGTCACCACCGACTAGTTGAATACGAAACACATGTTAAATAATCTGAATAGGTATTCATATTGTAAACACTGGAAGTGTAATTTATTCTTGTCAAGAGTTTGGCTCATTGGCGGGTTGGTGATTCCTTGGGCTTTAGATGAAAAAATCCTTATGAACTAAAGGTCTAACGCCACTGGTTTTCAAAATACAAGTATTAAAGAGTTTAAAATTCTCAAAACACATTTATTTTAGGTGACAAACTTAAGCTGACAATATAATTAAATGAAAAATCATCTCCTGGAAGACATTATTAATAATACTAATAATATAAATCGCGACAAGAATTCAGACGACTTACGTCATACGAAGAAATGAATAATTCGTTATATTTTCATCAAAATATTTAAGAAACTGCAACTGATAGTAATAAAACTATATACTACACTAAAAGTTTGCATTATATATTGCACTAAATAAATTGCAAAAAATGATTATTTTTAACACGACCAAATATCGAAAATTACGTTGACAATAAAAACAAATGTGTAACGTCAGCCGTGACGTAAGACGTCTGAATTCTTGACGCGAGTTATATTTATTCATGCTTCTAGATCTTACAGCAATGATATAGGATAAGTCAGTGTTAGAAAGTACACTTTTTTACACAATTTACAAACACATCAACCATAGTAATAGCAACACACAATAAAAGTCATAAGATGAACAATCAATAAAGTTTAAAATTTCATATCCATAAATTCCGAGACGCTATAGAAACATCCATCATGCAAAAATTGTCTTAGTTTACGTTTAATAGTCTTTGGATTAATCTCCACTCTCACATATTCGGGCAGATGATTAAAAAGTTTGATACCTATATAGACTGGGCTCCGTTCATGTAGACTAGTAGCATGTTTAGGTGGCCTAATAGAATTAGAGGCGCTAGTAAAATGATCATGATAATCAGAGTTTCTATAAAAATCTAGATAATGACTCTTAACTTATAAAACGTATTTGTAAATGTATATAGAATAAAATTATATTTTTTAAAATGTGCTCTACAGGTTTCCCTATATTTTAAATTAAAAACCAATCTTAGAATCCTCTTTTGAGACACAAAAACTCCGGAGGTAGATCCTACACTTCCCCACAGGATAATATTATACGAAATATGAGAGTAAACAATGGCATAATAAACATTTATTAACTGAAAAGGATTAAAGATATTCTTCAGTTGTAAAATAGCATAGTAGCTACGATTTATTTTTTTACAGATTTGGTTTATGTTTGTACTCCAGCTCATATTGCTATCCATAACCAAACCTAAAAGTTGTGTAGATTTTGAAAAATGTATTCTAATATTGTTAACTAAGATTTCTCCACAGTCAGAAAGCTGTCCCATGACAACAAATTGCATACAAGTAGTTTTAGTTGCATTTACAATCAGTGAATTCCTCTCGCACCACGCACGAGGCAAATTCCCTGGAAAGAATATTCATTTTTGTAATGAGATCTTCGTGACAATTAGCATCAGTTGCCAGAGTGGTATCGTCAGCATATAGGACTAAGTGCCTTGTACTTACAAACTTTGGCAGATCATTTACATATAATAAAAAAATCAAGGGGTCATGTATAAACCCCTGAGGTACACCTGTATCTACATAGTGAGGAAGAGATCGCTGCCCATCAACCTTTACTATTATTTCTCTGATCAAAAGAGCGCACCAACTCACCTCCTCTCATCCAGTGCCGTGTGGATATAGTTGAAAAGCACGATAGATGCACTCTCCGTCGACCTTCCAGGCAAAAAACCATGCTGATGCTCTGCTATAATATTGTACTTGTTTATAAAAGATAACATCCGACTATAAATGCACTTTTCAATTATTTTACATAGAACACTTTACCCTTTTTAAAAACAGGCGTTACTGTTTCCACCCTGAGGTCAGCAGGGATGCAACCGCTCTCCACCGAAGCATTTATCAGATCGGCCAGAACACATTCAACATTAGGCCCAAACAACTTTACTACTTTTGTAGGGTTACAATCAGCTGCCTAAGAAGTCACATGTCTCAAAAAGTTCACTGCATTTAAAACATCTATATACATAATAGGTTTAAAATAAAAGTTATTACTAACGTACATTGTGGTGTAATTATTAAAAGAGATGCCATTAAAATGTTCACTCACTTTATCCTTTATATTAATTGAAAAATAATTTGCAAAAGCATTAGAAATTTCATAGTTATCATCAATAATACCTCCATTTATTTGAATGGACTTGATTGTTTCATTTTTATTTTTCCCAATATTTTGTTGTACAATACGCCAAATATGTTTTTGTTTTTCAAGCACATTTTTATTTTCAAGGCATTTTTGATAGAAAGAGTTTTTTATATTATTATAATATCTTTTTGCATTCTCTATAGTAATCATGATCATCAGGATTTAAAGACTGCTTAGTTAACCAAAACAAGTTCCTAAGTTCAATACCCATCTGCCTTACATTGGAGTCAACCCATTTCTTATTGTTAACTTTACAGATATTTTTCACAGCAACAGGACATATTAAAACATAATAAGATAGGATATTCACAAAAACACCATAAGCAAGGTTAGCCCCACCATTGTTTGCAACATCGAGATATTCATATACAGAAGGAAAATTTTCTCTTGATAGGTGGTCGCGTAAACTAATTAATCTATCTGGAGACATATTTCTATATTTAGTCTTTTTATAATCATCTAAGTAAGACTTTTGCCCAGAAAAAGAAACTGGATACTTAATTTTAACGTCAAGACAATCAATAACTTCTTCAGAATATTCCCACGGGATGTCAGTTAAGAAATAATTAACCTTGGTTTTCGTTGTTTTTATGTTTTTATCCGTAAAAATCCTAGTAGGTGCGAGGTTTTGTAGATGAAGATCAAAACTCTCCATTAAGTCAATTAATAGCGATTTTTCAGGAGATTCACTAAGAAAATCAATATTAAAATCACCACATATCATTATGAAATCATAATTTATAGAACAAAAACTCAAAGCTGCAAAGAGTCGATCTATGAGTATCCCAATGTTGCCAGATGGCGGCCTATATAAATTCAAAACACACACAATTTTGTTTTCTAGCCGAAAAGACAGACTACAAATTTCACAATGCATTTCAATAGATAAATTACTTAAGAAATTAGATACTCTATATTGCATATTATTTGTTTTTATAAGTGTTAAAACTCCACCATGCAATCTATCACTTCGACTGAAATAACAAGCTACACTATAATTATTAAATCTAATTAGGTCAATATTATAATCATAGCGCCAGGTCTCAGATAAGCAGAAAATATCAGGCTTATCATTTTCTAAAATTAATTCAATTCTGTCACATTTATTACCTAATGATTGGCAATTTACATTCATAATGTGAAAATTGAGTTCTGAATTTAATACAATATCATTAACCTTATTATTATACATTATATTGTTTTTATTTATTTTACTTTGTACTACCCTTGAAGCAGTTTCTTGAGCTATATCTGAAAAAATCTTTCTATATGGGCTTCATGAGGCCATAACTCCGGCTTCATAGCATTTTCGTAATTACAATTATATACACTTACTTTAAAAGAGCTATAGAAATCTGGATAATTTGAGTTAAGAGCACTTACAACCACTTCCGGGAAACGCGGTTTAATTATTTCACATAGGTCGTTTTCAGTCATAGCAGGATCCACTCGGTATATATGAAGGTCCGTGAATTTAGGGACACCCCTAACATCCTTCCCATTTGGTTTCATTATGTTATTACTTCCAACAATTCATGGTTTTCTAATTTTTTTGTTTCTGACTACATTCCATTCACTATTTTTTTCATGTACTTGATTCATAAGACCTTGTTATACAAAGTATTGAAAATTATCAAATCATTAACTTACCCTTATAATAAATATGCTGTCTTAAACATTCACAGCAAAAACAAAAAAAGAGTTGGGTAAAATAAAATGAATAAAGTAAGTACAAACAACTAATAGGTGACAAACATATGTAACACAGAAACTTTATTTACAAACCAGACACATTAAAATTAAAGTACATATACTCCTCAATACTATAAAAGGCATTTTCTACTAGTATGCGCTTAACTTGATTACGAAAAGTAATATAGGTGTTCAATTGCTTAATGCGTATTGGCAACTTATTATACAAATTAATGGGCATAATAAAAGGACCCTTAGCCGATAAAGCCAGTCGATGTTGAGGAATATTAAAACAATGTAAGTCTCTAAAATGTAGCCAGAAGATTGGGTCTTATCAGTACGTGCACAAAACTTAGAAATGTGACTCTTTACATATGAAACACAACTCAGTATATACAGCGAGTAGACTGTAAAAATTATCAAATTAACAAATAACTCTCAACAAGAATCGCGCACGTGATTTAGTCATTATTCTCATGATCTTTTTCTGCAGAATAAATAGTTCGTTCATATGAGAAGAATTACCCCAACACATGATACAATAATTCAGGCTAGATTGAACGTAACTATAATAATACATTTTTAAGATATCTATATCTACGAATTTGCTAAGACGCCATAGAACAAATCAATGTTTTGCGAGTTTATTTAATAAATATTTACTTGCATTAATGCTGTCGAGACATCCTTCATAGTAATTACTTTACTTTGAGAGGAATTGGCAACAACGGTCGGAGTGGTAGGTAAATTATTTCTATCAGTACATGTACTTTTTGATGTGGTTTTTGGCTGTTCTTTTTTAAAATGATATTCACTCCTTGCCTTTAACAAGGCAATATGTTCACCCATTAAATCAATCTTACTATGCAGTTCCTTAATAATGTCGTCTTTCTGTATTTGAAAATATTTATGTCAATCAACTATTAGGATTCAAATTCTCCATAGCATCAAAGAATAAATGGTTGGTAGCATGTTCCGGTTCACAACACATTAAATCATCATTTACAAACTTTACGAAATTACAGTTTTTCGCACAACTTGTGTGGAAATAACTTTCACAGTTTTTGCACTTTAAACCATTTATAAGGTTCTTTTTACATTTATTACAGCTTTTACTACGCAGAACACACTGAGGTGAGACTACGCCGGACGTCATGTCTATCCCTTTCAATTTCATTATCATTAATAACTTCATACCTTCTACACCACTGAGTTTTTTGTAAATGAAATAAGTGTTGACAAATTAATATAGCAATTTAGTAAATTTATATTTAGTTAATTTTTCTATTTATACCTATTTCCTAATAGAAAAAATTGTACTAGCAGTTCCTCAGAATCTTAAATACATCAGCGCAAAAATGTGGGGACAATCTTCAACTGGAAAAAGAGATTAAAATAAATATCATTTGCCCTTAAAATACTGTTATAGTTTTCGGGGTTTGTAATGCCATGACCTAGGTAACTGGTCGCCGCCAGTCACAGAATTCATGTGTATTACCTAACTTGAACTGGATATCTTTGACCTGCCGTAAGTCAACAACTGAAGATGTCTTACACTGAAGAACGGTAAAACGTTTGGGACAACCCGTTACAAATACTACTAAGGGACTCAGGAGACCCCCGCTCTCTAAGGAACAATTCCGGCCATATGAGTCGTAGTCGTAGAAAAATAAAAAGAGATACAGATTAAAAATATACCGGGTGGTCCACTTTTTTTATCAAACTTCAAAAATCAATACATCACAAAAAAATAAACTATACCTGACAACTGTTTACTTTTTGAGATACAGCACCTTGAAGTTTCCCAGAAACAATTTTTTTTTGTTAATAAACATTTATTTTCATTCTCCATTTAATTTAAGCCAACAAATAATCCTTGTAAGTTTTTGTAACTATTATAATTTTCAAGAAAAATTTATATCCCATTTTTCATGGAGCCACCCTGGTATCTCGCTCATCTCATATCCGAATACTTTGAAACTTTGGTGGTGAATATATACCCTTAATGTGAGTCTTTAGACGTAGCCATATTTGATTATAGTCAGAGGCGTCCACTTCTAATATGGAGAAAGAAAGTTGATTTTTCAAAAAAAAAGTATTAGCGATTTAAAAAAAAAAAACTAGTAAGATATTTTTAATCAGCACCTTTAGAAACCCCCTTGTACAAGATTACATCGTTGTGGGTTCAAAGATGTTTCAGATACATTCCGTCAAAAAATAATTTTTTTCAAGTTAAAATAATTTGTGTCTGTAAAATGAAAACAATGTATTATTAGTTTTTGTTAAGAATTATGTATTTTACTGGCATGAAATGATTCCAAAACAAAATAATAATTTTTTTAATAAGGCAAAAACAAAATAATAAGAAATTATTTCACGACAGAATACCCTGAAAAATCAGATCAGATTATTTTTATCTATTATAACAACATTATACGACGCGGTTTCAAACGCTATTGTTCACAATTTATTAACTGTAATACGTTTTAGATACACCACAGAACATTAGGCCGAGATTGCTTTGTTCCCCAAAAATAACGGACAAAACCTCCAACCGAAAAAGATTTTTAAATTAAATAAGTTGTCATTAAAAAGTGTTTCGACGAAACATTGTGGGGAACAGTAATGTAACCCTATTATAATATTTTCCCGCGCTATTAAGGAGGCACCATTAAGTTCAATTTCAACATTATGTATCTTTTAAGGGAAGCACAGGTAAATTGTCACATTTTGCCACCAAAAATCTATAGTTAATAGGATGGCCTGTCTTTTTGTCATACTCTGTACATATATTAATCATGTGACTGGCCACGATCTAGATCACGGCACAATTATGATGAATGTTTAGTACCTAAAGCTGATGATCTTCTTCTAAATAAAGATCCCACCATTCTGCGCTAATAATTACTTCAAAATTTCCTATTAACTCCAATATGGTATTTCCTCTTTCCTCTAATGAGTCTAAATATAATTTTAATTTAAAAAAAGCAATTTTAATTTGTTGTACCATTAAATCACTAATGCTGACTGGGCGCTACGCTTTCTAAGTTAGGAAATATAAATTCAGTTATTGATGAATTTTATAGCATATTTAATACATCGCTTGTGCAGAATGTACCTGAAAAGCGGAATGCTCATCGTCATTTCCCAGTTTGGTTTAAGAACAGACTTTGGCGCAGTTATAAACTGTCTTCTAATGTGGATGATTATAATAAATTCAAGGAATTAAGATCTGAAGTTGAGGAAGACTTATCATTAAATCTAAAACATTTCTGGTTCTGTATTAACTCCAAAGCAAATACTACGTCCATTCCCTCATACATGAGTTACAATGAAGTAGGTAACGTTAGATGAACCCTAGGATATCGTGAACGCATTCGCTGACTATTTTTTCAAAGCTTTTTCTAATAGTTCTACCCCTTCTTCCAACAATTACCATTATTAATCATGACTTACTGTACATTCCTGAAATATCGGAAGATGATATATGCTATGAAGAAAGTGAAAAGCAATTTTACAATGGGATCAAATTTAATATCAGCTTTCTTAGTAAAAGATTGTGCAATAGTTTTCGCTAAACTTTTAAAAATTATGTTTAATATCATACTTAAATCTAGTGTATTTCTGGAGTCTTGGAAACTTTCTAGGATATGTCCTGTTTATAAAAAAGGTCCCAAAAATAATATAATTAATTACAGGCCTATTGCAACCATAAGCAATTTTTCAAAAATTTTTGAAATATTTATCCACAATCACAGTTACTCAACACGGATTTGTAAAAGAACGTTCTACAACGACAAACCTAATCTACAAAGTACAATATACTTCTGAGGTATTAGATAGGGGCAGTCAGGTAGAGTAATATACACCGATTTTTCTATGGCGTTTGATCGTCTTAACCATGATCTATTGATTGATAAACTACATGCTGCGGGTATATCTGGTGCTCTCTTAACTTTGTTTCGCTCATACTTTACAAACCGATTCCAATATGTTCAGTATCGTGGCTTTCAGTCAAATAAATTGTCTCAATTTTCAGGTGTTCCTCAGGGATCTATTTTTGGGTCCTTATTCTTCGCTATATTTATCAATGACTTAACTCAGTTATTAAATATTAATTATTTATTGTATGCGGATGACCTTAAACTATTTGTTGAGATAAAGTCACCATCTGATTGTTATATATTACAGGATAACTTAACTAAAGCACACCGTTGGTGTGAAGATAGCTATTTACCATTAAATTATGTTGTAATATTATGTCGTATAGCCTCCGGAAAATAATTCAACATTTTGATTATATTTTAGATGCTTGTATTTTAAATAGTGTCGCAGTTCAAGGAACTTGGTGTAACATTTTGTGATAATCTGTCTTTTTACGTCCATATTCATTTAATAACTGAATCTGCATTTAAAAGTCTGGGTTTTATTTTGTGTAATTCTAAGGCTTTTTGTAACACGGTGACATTGAATACACTGTTTGTTCGGTGCAAACTTGCATATGCCTCAATTGTTTGGTGGATTTATAACATTCATATAACCCTATTAGAAAAAGTACAGCGTGCATATTTAAAGGCACTGCATTGCATCAACTTTGGTGTTTATCTGTCATTCATTTGACTTAATTAGCTTCAGCAGAGGCGCATTATGTACTCTCTAATATTTCTATACAAAACTGTTAATAACTTCCTAAATGCTCCTTCTCTGGTATCTAGAATGTTTTTATCCAGTTCCTAGATTAAATTCTAGATCTAGTTTTGTTTTGCAGTTGCCAACTGCTCGATAGTTACGATATCCCCTCTTCATCAAATAATTAGTAACTACCAATTGTATGCAGATCGACGTGATACGTTTTTTCGCTCAATTAATTTTATTAAATCTTTATTTGTTTAGCTGTCTGTTTTTTTTTTGTAAGACACTTATATTTGTGATTGTATTGTTTTTTATTGTTTATGTATATTTTTGCTAATTACTGTTTGTTATTTTATATTTTGTTCATAATGTAGTTATTTCTCTGTCTTTGTTTATTTTGCATATTTTGAAGTGTTTTTCTCCCTTGTCCTGTAACTGGGATTCGTTCCGTTGGTCACTGCATTTAAATAAATAATACCCCGAAAAATCAGAGCAGATTATTTTTATGTAATAATTAAAACGTTATCGGACGCAGTTCCAAACGCTATTGTTCGCAATATTAACTGTAATACGTTTTAGATACACCACAGTACATTAGACCGAGACTGCTTTGTTCCCCGTAAATAACGGACAAAACCATCAGCCGAAAGAAGATTTTTAAATTAAATAAGTTGTCATTAAGAAGTGTTTCGATGAAAAATTGTGCGAAACAGTAATGTAACCCTATTATAACATTTTCCCGGGCTATTAAGGAGGCGCCGGATCATTTTTCAAATGCGACTGCAGTAATAACGTACGCCGTCAAAATTCCTTAATTAAACTTGGAGTTCGGACACTAACTTTTTTCACCGTTCGTTCTTTTATTAATTTTCTAATTAGTTTCGGAGTTGCGCTTTCCGAAAGCTTTCCGGAGCAGTTTAAAAAAGTAAAGTAAATTATTAAACAGGAACCAACTCGATTTTCTCAAAATGCTTTTAATGCTACGATTATTTCGCGAAGTTCAAGTTACTGCTCTGTGCTTTGCATATACGTAATATAGCTTAGACTGGAAGTTTGGAGCAGCGTTACAGGTAATGCAGAATAGTCTCATAAAGTCGCACGGCGAGTAAATTTACGGTAATTATAAGTGGGCCCCTGATTTTATGTGAAAGGTTTTTCCTAGACGAAGGCACTGACGGTAAGAAATTTGCATTGCACCACTCGCATTTGTTGCCATGTAAAATTAACCAATTAAATTTGCATTTAAATTTTTTTGGATTAAATTAATAAAGCAAGTAAAGTTTTGGGAAGAACAAGGAATAAAATTACAGTGATAATTTAAATAGAAAACAATTTATTTATTTCAACGAATATTTAGAGCTTTACATATAATTGATCTTTTTAAAATAATTGCTTATGCGCCTCAATTTTTATTTTGAGAATTAAAAAGAAGAAAATATTTATATATTTATTTTCTTGTAATTTTACACGTCGTCATAATTTACCATTCTGAATAACTTTTGCTGTATTTTCAGCGGAAAAAGCTCTTTACTAGAAACCAAAACATTCTCTACTGGGTCCACTGATGATTTTACATTGAATTATTTCAAAAAGAGTTACCCCTAACAACTTCAACAAGGTATACCTTTTTCAAACAAAAAAGGTAGGAAAATCGATTGTTTCAATAGTGAGATGGATACACTATGCCGCAAAAAAGTTTTGTCATTTAAAAGAAGCATGATGTGCCATAAGTGACACCCTCTACTAGCGACGTCAAAATTTGAAGCAAAGGAGAATGTTAAAAATAGCCGATTTTTGGCTTATCCGGGGGAACGCATAAATCATAAAATAATCAATTGATTATTGTTAACTAACATTAGAAATGGCCCAGAAATAGGTCAGATAGCTAGGGAAATGTCGCTACTACCCCTAAACTTATATAAACTACCCTTAAATAGCTTTAAATGGATAATCATTAATTATTATTATAAAATTCGTGTAAAATGAAAAAAATGCTTGAAAATGATTTGAACAGACAGTATGTCAATATAAAAAGTGATAAATAACTGTAAAAATGTCCATTCCACCCCTAAAAATTAAAAAACGACTTTCAAAAGCTAATGGTGAGCTTACTTCGACATCAAAAATAGATAATGCTTAAATGTCAAGGGAACGCCTATTACTAGAAAAAAAATATAGACTACTGTCAAAAAATGCAAAAACTGATATTAGAGTACATTAAGTAAGTGGGTAAATATTAATTGCACCCCTAAATCTATATAAACTGCCTTTAAATAGCTTAAAATAGATAATCATTATTTATTGTTGTAAAATTCGTTTAGAATGAAAAAAATGTTTAAATCACTTTTAAGGTTCATTTATACTTTACGTCCTGAAAAATAGGCGCAAGGATAAATTGCCATTTTTTCAGTACGCGCTCGCAAAGTGAGAACAATTGGCGCTATTTCGCCATTGAATGGGCACTTTTACAGTCATTTATCACTTTTGATATTGACATACTGTCTGTTCAAATCATTTTCAAGCATTTTTTTCATTTTACACGAATTTTATAACAATAATTAAGGGTAGTTTATATAGATTTAGGGGTAGTAGCAATATTTCCCCAGCTATCTGACGTATTTCTGGGCCATTTCTAGTGTTAATTAACAATAATCAATTGATTTTTTTATGATTTATGCGTTCCCCCGGATAAGCCAAAAATCGGCTATTTTAACATTGTCCTTTAAAGTTCTCGCCCCCAAAAAAAAGTTATTTACAAATATCGAAAATAAAATTTAAACTTTGACACTGTATTTTTTTAACCATTAACTTTTGCTTAAGGTAAATTTGACACCATTACATTGTTTCGTCGTCAGGGATCTAGTCTTGCTCTATATTGCATTTACTTCAGGACACCCTGTACATAGTAACAATTTAAAAGAAATGGTCAAAGTTGCTCATACAGCAAATACAGTGTATCCACGGATGAAGTTGACTGGAGAGAAAGTCTTTTATTTTTGACTTTATCGAAAAATGTCACTTTTTATAAAAAGTTCTGGTTTTTGAAAAAATGGGAACGTATTAGATCAGATATGCAGGATGCTCATAAATTAAAAAAAAAGAAACACAAAAATACTCAAGAGAGAAGTTCCATTATTTATATATTAAAATAGAGTCGTAATACAAATTTTACATCACATAGCTAACTCCCACCTTTACACATTTTCCGCTAACTCAATAACCCAAAGAAAAAAATTCAGAAGGTGTAAAGTCAGGTGATCTAGCAGGATAATGGATAGGAAGATTTATCCCAATTCATTGTCCTGTTAAATAAATCATCTGACCTTTTACCCATTGACTTGACTTCATTTGACTTTGTTTGGGGTGCTCTAAAACAAAAAGTTTATTCAAATGGTCTGTCACGTGATAGGCAAGTATTAAAAGAGTGCATAAGAGAACAAATAAATGAATTGAATGAGCCGCAAACTATTCGTAAAGTGTACAAACCATTCATTATGTCAGCGGAGAGAAGTCAAAATTGAGATTTTGATATAAAAATTTGTATCAGGACTTTATTTGAAGTTATAGACAGATTTGTCTCATAAAAATGTTGTGTAAAATAATAAATAGTGGTAGTTCTCTCTTGAGTATTTTTGTGTTTTTTTAATATATGAGGACCCTGTATATCTAAGACATTTCTATGACAGTCTCATTTTTTCGAGAAGCAGATCTTTTTATAAAGAGTAACATTTTTCGATAAAGTCAAAAACAAAAGACTTTCTCCTCTCGTCAACAACTACATCCTTGGACACACTGTATATTTTAAGCGGTAAAAAACTTTCAATATTATTATTATTATTATTTTACTAGAAAATGGTATTTTATATTATTAGACTGTACGCAAAAAATCCATAAACAGATTTTCAAGAAATTTAGAAAAAACTAATATTTTTTGTAAATTTTTGGAGCCCCCTAGTAGTTAAAGGAAGAATTTTTGGGATACAACGAAGGTCTATTTTGAACCTGTGGTCAAGTATATATTTCTTGTATTTTCGAGACGCACTTTATTAAGAACTAAAAATATTTTAAAACAACCTAATTTTTCTATCAAACTGTATTAAAAATGTTCAGTGTACATAATTTTACCTATGAAATAGATGTATAAATTCTAATGTTAAAAACAACAACTGTAAATTTTGTAACATAATACAATCTGTTGGATATAAAATAGTTATTTATTGCAGAAGTGTTTTAATTAACATTTTATCCACGCAAGAATATTTAAACCCGATAACGTAGTTTGAGAATAATGCAGCAATTATACACCGTGTCCCAAAATGACTGAAAAAATTCATATATTTTTTATAATTGAGATTAAAATTAAAAGGGAGCCGCTTGAATGGCCATCATGCAGAATAGAAAATAGTTAAATATTTTAGATTTGTCAAGTACAACCCGCTAAAATACAGGGAATAAAACGAACGATCCTCAGGATGGTCAATTCTTCTTTGAGGTTAGGCACTTCCTCGTCTTAAATAAATAACATGCAATTAATTATTCAGAATTATAGTTAGACTGACATATTCAGTTAGTAAGACTAGTTCCCATATTTTGACTATAGCGCGTACAAATAAAAGAGTAAAGTGTCTAGTTTAATCTTTAATAATGAACTCCATTGTTCGCAGTTTGTTTTCTTAATTCTTTGTCCATACTTTATTTATCTCTTATTGTTATTAAAAAACTTTCGCTTGGAATGTGGCGTTTCCTATCAGCTCAATAAACGTCGCAGTACTCGTAACAACAATTGAAATAACAACCTCTCAGATTACAGTAGAAATACTATTGTTTTCAATTAATTCTTCAATATTCTAACGGCTATTACAATAAAACCACCTTACATTGGTGAATTCGACATTAGAAGGGCTATATTTTATACTATAAAATATTGAACGTCTCATTTAAAAAATAAGTGCGTAATGTTATAATTCTGCCAAATATGCCTAAAAAAATAGAAAATTTTGCAGAAAAGTGGTTTTAAGGCTTTCATGGCCGGTGCTACATAGTGATTTTCCGGGTAATTATACCCTGATCTCACTAACTGGTCACTGCCAGGGCCCAGAGATACCGATAGCGGATCTGTCCCCACACAGCCTAGCCCGAGAACAACTAGGGTAGGTAAAAGAATCCCGGTTAATGCTAGGGGTGTACACTGTAATTCTATTTCTGGTAGAGACCAGATACCGAGGTCACGGCATAACAACCTGGAAAATTACTATATATTAAATCAATTTCTATATACTAATTGACCTGATTCAACAATTTATTTTAATCTCAACAAGAAAAAATTATTATTTTGGAAAGTATTCTATATTTATTTGAGCTATTACTAAAGCAAACTGTTATTTAAATCTCATAACAAACATTGTAGACATAGCATGCAATTGTTCTGTATGTTGCATCGTAATTTGCTTAATCAAATCAAATCATATTTGTACATTAAACAATTTAAAAACAAACATGGCTTACCTCTTTTCATCTCAGTTGTACCATTGAACCATGTTACGTTGGGTACCGGTTTACCACCAATAGCTTCACATATCAGTTCTATCTCAGCTCTCTCCTTCCTAGGAGTTAAGGTTGTGTCGTTTGATAGTTCGTTTCCGCCACCATCTAATACTCTAATAGTATCCGGTTTTTCTGAAAAATAAATTTAATGGCATTAAAATTTATTTTGACATCAATATTATTATTATTATGTCAGTAGAACTAATTAATAGTAATCCGTTGCTTTCATATTTTGCCTTTAACAAAATAGTATATCCGTAAATATTTTGCAATAAAAAGTCGGGATAAAAATATTTATCTCAATTTAGTTCATTAAAGTTTCTTTTCAGAAGAGAAAAGTAAGTCTGTATTCTGGAGATCGACATTTCAAACTAATGAGCCTACATTATATTCCTAAGCATTTTTAAAAAGACTAAAACATTTACGTACTTTATAATAATTTCACTGTTTTGTCATCACTGCATCTTGATAATGTGCAAAATTTAGTGGTGACTGAGCGTGCCAAGTGTTGGTCATATATTCAACAAAAGAAGAACACTTCTAGAATATCTGATTCAGTTACTCTTAACAATAATACCCTTGATTTCTCCGGATCTGTTCTGAATGGTTTTGCTGATTATTTTAGTAGTGTTTATTCCAGGATCAATATTAACGTAGATTATTCTTATCAGCAGCTATATGAAACAATTTTACATACAACGAGTCTAACGGAAGAAGAAATATTAAAGGCAATTATGAATTTAAAACACAAAATGATATCAGGTCACCATAAAATACCATCTTTTCTTGTGAAAAATTGTGCAAGAGCTCGTTTGCAATCATTATCTGTTATAATTTAATATATATGTTTATGAATACTGAAATCAAGAATTATCGAATTATTGTCCTTTAAATGGATTTTGATCTGTTGGGCAATAAAGATTATTATTATCATCTTTAACGGCCAATATGTTAACGTTGATTAATTGAATTTGGACAGTCCTTATCCGAACAACACCAAAATAGCAACATTTTATCTTGTCAAAATATAAAATAGTTCACAACAAAGAAACAACTTCAATATTTTGCAATTTCAACCTGTAGTCTTAATAGAATAATAAACGGAAATCTTATGTGGCAATCTAATCTATGAATATTATATGCGCTTGCTTTTTTGCTTCTGAATTGAATATAGGAACGGTATTCCGGGTCTTGTTTTAGGTAATAAATCATGCATTCATTCGACATGAAAAAAATCCTTCCCTTGTTTGCTTCGACATTCACTGTTGAGAGTTTCAACTGCTATCTTGACTCTCAACCCTTGGCTGTCGGTAAAAGAGGGATGTCATCTTCAAGGACCTACCACTAGCATGGAGGAGAAAGAAGTTTTTACAAACAATGTTAAAGTATACTTAGTTGCTATTTTTTTGCAAGTATTTGTAAAATATGCAAAGTTAATAAAATGGCTGAATCATTTATAGTTCATACATACGAACAAATGAATAATTAATAATTAATTTTCATCAAAATATTTAAGAAACGGCAACTGAGAATAAGAAAACTATATAATAACTAAATGTTCGTACTATACCGCCGACGGAGTTCTAAGGCAGAAAGTATATCAAACCTTAATATCTATATACCTTATTAACTATGTATTTCACCACATAAACATCTACTTCTAATTGAACAACTGCATAGCAAGAAATCGACTCTACACGCTACTATTGTGGAAGTAGTAATATAATATGGTGTAAAATTTTACACAATTTATTTTTAGAAATGTTGAGTGTAAAAATATTTACAAGAATCTTAAAGGAAAAAATCTAGAATTTTAATTATTGTACAACAAATCGAGTTTAAAATTTAAACGAGAGCGAGTAAATCTGTTATAATCTAGTGAACACTTGTTGCAGTTGTTTATTATGCTTCACACGAGAATGAGTCTTAATTCGCCTTCGTAGTGTTAACGGTTAAAAGTAAATCAAATTGTATAATTTATTGTGTAATAGTAAATGTTTGTGCCTATTGTGTATTTCCCTTTGAGGATGATATCATTGGAAGCCGATATCATTACACTAATAATAATGCAGAAAGACTGAACAAAAAATATGGTTAGATATAAGAAAACTTATGAAGAATACATAAATCTACTTAGATGTACAAGTCAATATGATACATATACGACTGCACTTGTATCATTAATCATCATCATGTGAATTTTAATATTTTTTAGGTTAAGTACGGAATTCCTTTACAGACTAGCGTTGTTTTTTCAAAATACATATAGTAACTTGTGAGGAAAGACGGACAGAATTGTGAGGAAAAGTAAAATATACACAAAATGCAACGTAGTTATTTTGAATTCCAACGGTGAAGTCAAATAATGGCAGTCAATACATACCTAATTCACCCATAACATTTTTCTAATCAAAATCAGGTGTTTGTAGGTATACGAGTATCCATTTATTTTATTTTTGAGTTTATTTATAAAATTTTCTTGTCACTTGTTCTCAAAATGAAGTTATAATATTTATATAAAATTATTAAAAAATCTGCCATTTCACTTGTTCACTACTGAAGAAGAATAAACTAACCTATCTACCCACCTAACATTCGTAGTATATAAAGAGCGTAATACAGTGTAAAGTGTGTTCATTTATATTTTGACATTGAGGTATAAGATTTATTACAAGAACTAGGAATAAAGAAATAGAAAAGTTATTCCCATACCATCTTTTGGATTAATTTAAATAAACAAATAAATTCCAAAAAGCATAGAAGCATTTGCATATTTTAAGAATCCAAAAGAAGAATCCTAAAACTTTGTTATAATTTATTTCTTTTAATTATAATAAATCTTCCACCACGATGTCACAATATGAAAGAAATAACACCCTGTACATTTTAATAAATATTTACTCCAGGCGGTGTAAAAAAACATCTATATTTAGTTTACCTAATTCCTATCCATCAACTACTACTCTACGGAAACAAACACGACAAAAAATTGCTTTTAAAATCTACTCGGTATTATTATCAAATAATGTTCTGACATTATGACACTCTGCATTCTTAAAGCGCACTTCCTCGACCTGACATGTCGTTGGTCAACAAAAAACCTGTCGTACTTCCACGTAAGTAAGAGCAAACAAAGGGGAGAAGTAGATGATCTGATTAGTTTGGAAAAGTGCCAATATATCGTTCACGGTGTCTGGCATATCGTGTTTGTTCATACATGAAAAGCGACTGGTAAATATTAACTTAAAACGTAGTCTCCGGAAAACCAAAACTACGAACCTGTGCCAACATTTTGACATTAACATTGGATGAAATGTTGTGCAGTAATGTTAAAACTGGGACTTTTCCACTGTCGTGGAAAAATACATACAATTACATTTTTAAAGTATCATTGCAATTAAACATTCCGTGAAAATGCCATTTGGGAGTTAGCTAATTGTGCAAAATGTATTTGTGATTAAATAGGCGAATTTATATGGAAAGATTTCCAAATTATTCAATTCCAATAATGTTCAGAAACGTTTTTCAACGTTTTTTGGAGGCTCATTTTAGAAAGGTCCAATTCCTGGAACACCTTTGTTAGAACGCCTAAGTTATTCTACACGAAAATGAAGAAGACATATTATACTACGTTATACCCGTATCACATACAAAGGGTTAAAACCTTACTGCCGTAAGACTGTCCTGCTCGTCCAAAAGTTTGCCACTTGATTTTTCAAAAAAATTAACACAATGTTGACTTTACCGCTAGCATATTGTTTACCGATGAAGCTAATTTTTCCAGACCTATTATTATGAACGTCCACAATAAATACCTTTGGTCTGATGAAAACCCTAATGCTATAATGGAATCTCTATTTCAAAATGAGTTTTCTTTGAATATATGGGTGGGTGTTATTGGACATTTTCTTGTGGATCCTTACTTTTTACCAAGAACTTTAACAGGTGCCTCATGCAGACATTTTCTTTACATTTTATCTGAACGTATTAACTACTTAACGATGTTCCTTATACGCTGAGACAAAGAATATGGTTTATGCACGATGGAACTCTACCACATTTTAGTTTGACTCCTCGTGAATTTTTAAATGAAACATTTGGTAATAACGTGTTTGGAGGAGGCACTCAAGAGTTAGGTAACCCTTGGCCACTCAGATCACCCGATATGAACTAACAATTTTTTTGTTAGGGGACATCTCAAGACATTAGTTTACAAAGTTCACATTTAATCTGAGGAACACTTACGATAAAAAATTGTGATGTGATAAGAGCTACTCCTCGAATTTTTGTATGTGTTCGCACTGCAATTTTAAGAAGATCTGAAGCAAGTATTTTGGTTGAAGGTGGCCATTTCCAACATTTATTATAATAAATCATAGTAAACTAATTCCATTTTATGTTACTATTTTAAGTAAGTAAGCAAGTAATTTTGTTTCAAGAATAAACATGTGATACATGTGTACAGGAAAAAAATGTACATCAACATCAGACAAGATACACTAATACGATAACAATAAACAATAATAAACAACATATAAAATAAACAATATAACAAATAATATACGAACAATATACAGTAGTATAAGTAAGTATAAGTAATGTAATGAGCATCTTAAAAATGCACTTGGTCAAATAAAACAATTCTGTTGTTAATCAGTTTGAAATACAAAAAAGTGTAAAGAAACAAAAAGTTAATTTGGTTGAAAAGTGGAAATTTGGTTTAAAAATAAAAACTGATTTTTTTCACACGATGTAGCTGGACAATGGTTATTCTAAGACCCCACACCTCGATATAATAAAAAACCCTTATTTTTGGTCACAGAACACGATCCTGGATTTCTGCCCTCTACTTAAGATACATTCTGTATAGTAATTGGTTTAAATAGCGATTTACACTAATTCTTTTTCCGTACCGAATTCTCTGGACCAGAAATGGTGTAAATTTCGTCAAAAATATTTACCCACCTTTTTTCTCTGTGTACATTTTGCTTTATTAACGCTCTTTCAACTAATATAAGACTATCCTGGAATGTTCAATTCTTGCGTGTATTATAAACTTACCTATATTTCAGGAATGTTCTAGTAATATCATGCCGAGATGACATTCCGTGAAGATAATCACATTTACAAAATTATTCCGCCCGGATAAATGTCAAAGGAAACCATTACGTAAGTAATTTTGTTCCATCAAATATCGCAGAACTTATTAAAGAAAGTAATAAATTAATTAACAATTTGATACGGGTACAAAACCCCAGGCAGTTATATATACTTAAGATAAAATCCGTGGGCTTATTCTTTGGCTTCACTGCGGTAAACCTCGATAAATCACGCAAAAAGAGGATAAGGAACAAGAAATATAGTCGCTGTCATAATTTCCCACGTAGGTACTATTTCCTAAAAAAATATGAGGTGACAATATTTTTACGAAACCCTAATTTACTATAAAAATCTTTTGATGAGTTAAGAGGAAATTGTATTTTACTTCATTGAACTTAAATTAAGTGCCGTGAATTATTACTGAAGTAAAATTGCGGTACATTTCCCTCCATAATATGTCTACCGAAGAAAAAGTTAACTAAGTTTAGAAACGCTTATTAGGCAATAATTTGCTGAACTTAATTTGTTGAGAAAGATACAGAAACAATTACATTCAACTTATTGTAACATCAACACCACCTGTTTCAGATTTAAATGTTTTTTTCCAAACTGAATTCACGAACCACGCCTTTTCAGTTAATGTGCAATACAATTATAAAAATAATATTTAGTAACGAACAAATTAGCCACAACATAATGCGTAGTTGTGATTGTATCCTGAATATCGGCGCATTCACCATAATATACACTTTTTATATAATTTAATAGTAATTTTTAATTTACATTATACAGGGTGTTTGTAAATAAGTGCAAAATATATTAGGGGGTTGTTGCCGAAGTTATTTTGTGAAATAAAGTTCATATGAACGTAGGTCGTAATATGCTCTGTTTCCAAGATACACAGAGTTTAAATTTTAATCTTTTATTTATTTTTATTAATTATTTCAAAGAATTTTAAAGATATTGACTCCAAATTTTAAATACGCTTTGGAGGGATAAATGTACATTTTTTGGGGTGATCCGAATATTTCTATTTGCACCAGTGACGTTTATGCGAGAATGCATGAAATTTTAATTTTATATTTATTTTTATTAATTATTCCAAAGAGTTTTAAAGATATTGACTCGAAATTTGAGACACGCTTTGTAGGGATAAAGGTGCATTTTTCGGGGGTGATCCGAATATTTCTACTTGCACCAGACGTTTGCAAGAATATCACAAATTTTTTAATAAAAAAATGGTACGCCACTGAAATTTTCCCGTTTTGATATTTTTTTGGAAATCCGCCATCAATTCTGAATTAAATTGGTCTCTTGAATTTGTTGCGTAGGATGCACCGTTTTTGAGAAAAAAATAAAACATATTAGGTATGAAAAAAATGCTAATTTGACATTTTGACGAGATGGTTGTATTTTATTTAAAATTACTGACGGCAACCAACTAGATAATGTATCAATAGAAATTAAAAATACAGAACTTTTCCTCAAAAAAGGTGCATCCTAGGAAAAAATTTCAAGAAGCCAATTTCATTCAGAATTGATGGCAGATTTCTAAAAAAATATCAAAACTGAAAAAAGTCAGTAGCGTACCATTTTTTCTTATTAAAAAATTTGTGACATTCTCGCACAAACGTCACTGATGCAAGTAGAAATATTCGGATCACCCCAAAAAATGCACATTTATCCAAAGCGTGTTTCAAATTTCGAGTCAATATCTTTAAAACTCTTTGGAATAATTAATAAAAATAAATATAAAATTAAAATTTAAACACCGTATTTCGAAAACGAAGCATTTTCGAGCTACGTTTATATAAACTTTATTTCACAAAATAATTTCGACAACTACCCCTTAAAATATTTCGCACTTATTTATAAACACTCTGTATATTTAAAAGAAATTAAGAATTTTTACTTCAAATTTTAGAAATAATATGAATACAATGTAGGTA
Organism: Monochamus alternatus; assembly: GCA_037114965.1. Taxonomy (NCBI): domain Eukaryota; kingdom Metazoa; phylum Arthropoda; class Insecta; order Coleoptera; family Cerambycidae; genus Monochamus; species Monochamus alternatus. The sequence continues at coordinate 100,926,110 of CM073426.1, forward strand.
CTACTTTGAACTATTTATTATTACACAGTTTATATTAAAATTTTACAGAATTTTTAATGTCAAATCAATCTAGCCTCTAACTGAATGCGTTTTAGTGGTATTAAGGTGTGGCACACAAACATGTACGGTTCATTAATAAGGACTTTTTGTGAAATATTCAGAAAAAAGTAAGTATAAGACTATGTTTTGTAATGTGTGCACTTGCAACTTATACCAATTTAAATGTTACACAATTCATAAATATAATAGGCACTGAAACGGTACATGATTTAGATCAAAAGTGCGTTATTACTTGTGTTTCTAAACCAGACAACAACATTTATTTTAAACAACATATTTGTCGTTGTGACATAGAGTAATAGTTTGCAACAAACATTAATATTAGTTGTAGTGACGTTAGTAAATTTACTGGAACTAAAAATTGAGGTGAAAAAATATTTATTTTCACACAGATAAATGTATATTTACAAATATTTGCAAAAACCAAGGAATATATACCAATATTTCAATAAGATGTCGTTTTCTAATGCAAATTAAATACATTGCAATACATTTTTATCTTATGTGTGAATTATACACTTTCAGATGAAGTGATGGGTAATATATATGCATTTTAGTGAATAGAGGGACAAATTTCACTAAAAAAATCTGACACAGAAGTAATATCTGCTCCTGGCAAGTACTTCATTAAATGTAGCTGTTTATGTAATTCTTAACTCGCATAGAGTATTATTGAATTATAATAATAAAATCTTATGTATTTCTAATAATTTGTTAGTACGACACATTCTGCATATTATGTTGACTCATCTGTATTTTTCTACATTTTAGAAAGCAGAATTTTTTAATCCGAGCAACATATTTTCGTGACATTAATAGTACAAAATTTTTCATCTTTTCAACTGTATCTGTCAAACTCTATATTGCCATAAATATAATATTAATGAGTATTGAGTAATAAATAATAATAAATGAGAATATGTGAACTGATTAATGAACTCCTTGGTATATATATTTTTTTAACATATGCTTATGTTTTATTATTTATATTTTTTAAACACTGATAGTCATATGAGAGTTAGTTAGTAAGTTTTCTCTATGCAAATTTATAAGCATAATTCCATAATAAGTCAAGCCTTTGTCGAAAATACGTCAGTGGTGATTAATAAAATAATTAATTAGAATAAAATCGCCAGAAATAATACAAAAAGAGACAGAAAAAGTATTTAACAAATATCCTTACCTATCTCATAAAATTAGAATCAAAGTAATGCCATATTTTAAAAAATAACATATGAGCAAATTTAAAAAATAACATATAACTAAATTTAATAGGCATATGATGTTCGTACAAGATTAATAAATCCCTTAATCTTGATGTCTTTATATATACTACATGACAAAGAAAGGTAAACACCGATTATTTCTCTTGGTGAAAGTAAAAAATGATTATACTTTCGGGTTTATCTCTTAAATTTTTATTGAGTTTGCAGAGGCCATACTTTGATAACGTAGAATTATGTGTTCAAAAATTTTTACTAATATTTGTGTTGGAAGTGTTATGAAACTTGTTGCAAACGACATCCTTTTAAAGCTTATTATGCCTAGAGTATGTAGATTTGGGCAGATTTCCCAGCTTAGTGACTTTGAGAGGGAACGGATTGTTCGGTTTGGCGAAGCAGGTTTGTCGGTGAGATAACTCTCTAGAACAACTAACAGATCCTTACCTACCATGGTATGGTGTTACCAGGCGTGTACCGTGGACCGTGGACACAAAGCGACAGGCACCGGCTGTCGTAGGCGCACCACAAAGCGTGCAGATCGTCGATTACGACTTTTAGCTCTTAGAAACTAATTTAGCAGCAGCTGGGCTATTACAAATCAGTGGTTTGAAGAAAGTAGAGGGATGGTCGATATACGTGCAGTATATCGCCTCTTGTCTTATCGCCTCTTGTCTTATCGCCCACACTCGTCAACCGCTTACAATGGTATAGAGAGAGGATTCAGTGGGGCCAATAATGGAATCAGGTGATCTTTAGTGACATTTCTGCCAGGGGACGAATGAAAGAGTGACGTAGTGAAATATGCGTTCTACAGTTTGACAGAAAGCGTCATGTTCATCATAAAGTAGGAGTTGTGATATGGGGTGCTATCGCATATGTATATCAGATCACCACTAGTTGTCATTAGAGACAATATAACAACCCAGTGCTACACCCAGGAAGTGGTGTGGTGGAGGTGTATGTCATTCCATATCTTCACATCATCCAAAACGCCATTTTCCAACAAGACAATGCTAGACCTCATGTTGCCAGATAGATAGCTTTTACGAATCAACCATTTACACTGGCTACCAGAATAGTCAGATCTGTCACCTATTGTCTGGGACATGATTGGTCACAGACTGCTGCATTTACAATACCTCCACAAATTTTAGCAGGTCTTACCCATGAAGTTAGGATAGATTAGAATGAGATACCTCAAGAACTTATCCTCACCTCATTAGGTCCAAATTTAGGCCTATGAATGAGTATAATAGGAACACACTACTGAACTAATTTTTACAGTAGGTTCTCTTACCTTGCTGAAAATGTGACCATTGAATAAGTAAGTGGTCCTTGAACCTGTGTACCAAAAATATTCTTTATCAAGTAGTATAAGTACCTACTCTCATAAGATTTCATTTCCATATAAAAAGATATTTTAGATTTAGAGTCTAAATCCGTTGGCTAAACGATTTGTCAAGTATTGTATGAGCAATAGGTATCACAAAAAAAATATTAGAACAAAGACGATAATATGCATGCAAAAATTTTAACAGTATTAAGGTGAATCGCTTAAAATAATACTCTACAACTTAAAAAATTAAGTGCCCTTGGTATAATTTTGTTATTCATGTTATACATAAATATTTTTCAGTTGTTTGGTGCAAACAAACGTGAATACAATAAATTGTTATTTGTTTTCACTTTTTACATTCCATGAAATTATTTATTCATGTGATAAAAATTTAAATAATGGATTATCAAATATCAACAGTTTTAAAAATGACTGTCTGCCTTGTTTAACGAAATTACTTGTAAATGTGATTGATACGCCTGTTGTAACTAATACATTATATCCATGGCTGAACGCAGCTACAAACAAAGCAAAACAATATCCATTCGGGATAAGCGGATCCATTTTTGATGTGTATGAAAAATGTGACGGGAGTAAAATAATTACGGGCGATGAGGAAAATAAATCCGGGCCTTGTAAAAGTTATTTATTAGCCTGTAAAATGGCAGTCATCAGAACAAAATTTGGCCACATTATGGCAGTAATACAATCACGTCTGAACGCAATTTTCACTGATCCCCAGTTCGCACATGCTCTGCTAAGTGAGTCCTATTAATAAACCCCTAAACCCCCCATTTATCGCTATTCTATGGAATACACAGCGATCAGTACGAATATATCATCGTTGGGCTTATTAGGTACAGGAGGAACAGTTCAGGTGTAGTATATAAATACAGGGTGGAAAGAGAACATGACTTAACCGTAACAGAATTTTTACAATAAACATATTCGCAATATGCAACGCCGCACGTTCAAATTGTCAGGTATTTCAACTGTTTGTCGACACACTAGATTGCAAACTTTGCCTATATCATCAAATAATTTGTACAAAAGCTCCCTCGTATCTGTATAATAAAATTCGTTTTCGTACTGATGTCCATAATATAAATGTTAGAAATAAACATTTTATAAGAGCACCTTTACATAAAACTAGTTTCTACGAACGATCTTTTACCTACAATGCTTTAAAACTTTACAATGCGCTGTCAGATGACTTTAAAACAATGTCTTCAAGAAATTTTAAGACTAAAGTTTCAAAATATTTATTTAGTAATCAGTGACCAACAATATTTTGCTAGAATTAATATTTCATAAATTGTTGCCAATTTTTGTTTTTTTGTTATTTTTCTCTTTTTTCGACTACTACTGTTGTATTATTTGTTAGTAAATAGATACCTATATTAGGCTAAACTTTATCGTAAAATTTATTTGATATACTAGGTAAGTGCATTATACCGAGAGATGGAGCTTGTTCTATCTGCTTGAACACAGCGTAGTGGTTTTTCTATCTCTTTCTATAACAATAGAACTAATTATATTCGTTTATTCTGTATTTATAAATGGAAAATAAATGTATTATTATTATTACTTAAAACAAATTATTAATCAAAACGGAATTTCAGGTACTCTACCGGCTAATGTTTCGACCAGCATTGAAATACACCTGAAAAACCTATAGCAAACAGCCAGTCATTCGTCAGCTGCCCACCAGATATATACCGGTTTTTAGCTTATTAACTCTCATCAGCTTGCTGATAAGCCAAAGCAGTAAAGCGTTCTACATGCTGCTATGGGTACCATCAAAAACCGTTGATCTTTATCGCGTGCCGGCGATAACGATATTTGCAAAACAGAATTAAAGAAAACTACACTCAAGTAGTTGTTACTCCTATTACATTTTGTTTATATAAGAATTTATGCTGTGGACACCACGTTACTGCTATATTTCTTAATTTGTCAAACGCATTTGACTGTGTGTATCATAATAATTAATAGATTTCAATGTTAAATAAGCAATTTGCCTAGAAGAAGAAATAGAAGACGGACAAGAAGAACCCAACTAGTAGTTTGTTATTTTATAACAGCTACAAAAACATTTTCGAAACAAGTGTTATAAAACAGCATAAGTCACAAAAACATTGTATAAATGTTTATACAGCAATTATACAACTAAAATTGGCATCGCATTAGAAAGCATTTTAGTCGCCGATGAGATTTTGTAAGGCTTGTTGGAAACAATTAAAAAATAGTTTTACAGGATGTCCTGATTATACTTATACAAAAAAAACTGGTGTTGAAGTTGTTATATCGAAAAGGGTTTTTCTTAGTTATCTATCAATCGGCTAAATATAAAATTTTCAAAATTTGTGCATGAGTGAATATCAACCGTACGTTAAGAAAAACGCAAAAACTATTTCATTACAAAATTCAGAGACGCACGTGCGGACAGTATGGGAGCTATAATTTAGAAAAAAATATGGTAAACGTCAACATTTTTTAAATTTTCAATAGATTTTATAAATTTTAAAGAATAATGCAAAAATAAGGTATAGTAGTTGAAATTCCATAGGATGTATAGTTTTCAAGAAAAATGGAGTTAAAAATTGTTTGTTCAATTGTGTGTACAATTGAAAGATTGCGTTACTATGGATGCAGTAAAAAGCTTGATTATCTCATTACACAGACACGGCAATATGCTATTAGAACATGGTGGAGGTCATACCGTCTATTAGTCAAGTAGAGAACTTGCATTGTTACTTCTTTTTGATTTAATAAATTTGATCAAATTCACACATTTGCTGGTTTTTAATTTTCTAAGTACTCGAACATATTCGTATCACAAAAAAAAAGAACGAGAAAACAATATACTGTTAAAAATGTATTTGGTTTTTCTGACAAAAAGATTCATTTAACAAGAATGAAGGGAGGGTCCAAGATTTTTGACGTTGTGCGTATAAGGTTGATAACCTACATCTAAGAACCAATTATACAAATTTTGTATAGTGCTGTTGGAAATACTACAGAACATTACTAAAAAATTATTATAAAATGCTTTAGTTTTATTAGACAAATATTTACATAATAATTATATTACAGTGTAACACAATATGTAATACAACTATTTGCTCTTAGAAGCAAAAGTATATTTTAATATAATAGTCTTACAGGTTGCTTAAACATATCTAAGAAACAATTATAAAACAATTTTATAGCGCTGTTGGAAGTACTACAGAACATTACTAACATGCTTATAAAATACGTTAGTTTTATTAGATAAAACGTTATATAAGCTTGTCACAGAATTGTTTATAAAATAGTTATATATTTGCCATATAAGCTGTTTTATTATTTTAGCTGCCAAAACGTTCTTGTGATAAATTAATAAAATATCAGTTACTGAAAACAAAATAATGGCACTTGCCGCTGTAATAAAACAAATAAGTTGTTTTTATATATTTTTAGGTATTAATAATATTGTGTGAAACTACTTTGTGGACTAAAGCCCAGACCAACGTTGAATTACACCCGCAATATCTACCCATATATTATTTATTATTAGCTTTTGTAATATTTTTTACTGTATTAGAAATGTATTTTAAGCTAATATAAATCAATTCTCCTACAATTCTTATCAATCAAGTCATATGTATGCTTTCTGGTATCTGCATCTAGGTATGCTTATGATCAATTCCATAGACAAATCTCTATTCAATAATTCTAAAATAAAAATTAATCTAGATAAATTTACTAACCTGATTTAATGAAAACATTATGTACCTAAGTTCACTTTTGAAACTGTGGGATCTCGAAAATTCAACCACAATAGATGAGATATGATCTATTTCTGCATTTATAGTCAAATATCGAACTACAAAAATTATTATACCGATAAATTCAAATTATTTGAAATTAAATATCGACAATGTCAAATGTGACGTTAACCTACCAATCAATTTTAAATTAGACATGTCATTTACCTATTTATTTATGCAAAAAAATGTACCCTTTACGTAATCGTTTTTTTAAATATAATTTTAGGTATTAATAATATTGTGCGAAACTAACTACACCGCGGACTAAATACAGTAAAAAAAACAAATATGTATTTCGAAAGCAATAATAATACGGCAATAAGAAACATAATTGTCGTATAACCTGAAATTTACATAACTATTTTGCTCCTACATTTTTTGGAAAAAAAATACAATTACTAGTAGGGTAAAGTCGGGTGAGATGGCGCAGCGGGTGAGACGGCGTAGTAGAATAATTTCTTTGTAAAGACCGAAACGACTGTTCAACTGGCAACGGTGGTGACTAGTGCGTATACGTAATAAGTGCATGTTTACCGAAGTGGTATTTTCTTCGTCAAAAGGTAAAATAAATTAACTATATATTGAATTTATTCTGAAAATATTTTCATTGTTTTATATTTATGCCTGTAAAAAGTTACTGATTTAATCTGTGTGTATTTAGTTTGCATATTTAGCTTGATAAATGTTTAATTAGTGCTCTTAACCTTAAATTTTGTTGATCGCTTGGTTTATAAAAGAGAAAGAGAATGCGCCATTTAACCCGACCAAGTCAGATTAGATGGAGTAAACCGTCTAACCCGATTGTTCAGGTTAGTTGGCGCAGGCATCACACTCGACCTAAATATAACAAAACTTTTAAAAAGAAATGCCCTTTTATATTATAGATGCCTACACAATATAAAAGAAAACGCAGCAATTCTAGAGGTTCCTGATCAGAAGATCAATTAAAATTTGCTATTGAAGTTTCTCAAAATGGGATGGGAATAAAATGAAGCTTCCAGGCAATTTAATGTGTCATGCACAACATTGTGACGCAGTTTAAAACAAGGTCAGTAGGTCCCTGGTTCGTATAGTATATATTTTAAACTCTGCAGTATATTAAGGAGTACTTAAATTTTTAGGTAGCACGAAGAAAGGTGCTCTCAGACCATTACTAGGCGAAGCAAATGAACGGAAAATTGTAACACATAAAAAAATTACAAAAAAAAAATGGATTAGCTCCAACCAGGTCTATGGTGCGTGCTATGGCTTTTCTGAATCCGCCAAAAAGCGTGGCAGCCAGTCGGCTACCGTATTAACAGGAGATGAGAAAATTAGCAAGCGTAAAGCTTTAGCCGAAAAGAAACTGGAAGCATGTCGTAAAAAGAAGAAAGAAAATTAGAAACGAAAAATTAAGAAAACGTAACAAGAAAAGCTACTTTTCCTCAGAGAGCGACACTGAGATTGTATTGGAATCAGATAGCGAATGCTCTGAGGAAGATAATTACGAAAATGAATGCGTAGGGTGTGGTGACAATTATCTAACCACCCTATGCCAGGAAGATTGAATCAAGTGCATTACTTGTCATAGATGGCTTCATGAGGGATACACCAACTGTCCAAATATGTGCTTGCGATGTGGCAGAAAGAACGGCAGATGTGGCATTCCTTTATTGAAGGAATAAAGTGTTGAAAGTATACATTTTTCAATTCAACAAGTCAAGCTCTACAAGAATCCGATGAAAAAATATAGGGGTTCTATTTAAAAAAATATCTGATGACGTCATCACACGAAAACAAATGAACGTCGGAAATGCGTTGGTATAGAAAAAAGAGTCTTTTTAAAAAGCAAAATCGACGTGTCCGAGGAAATTTCATGAAACTTCGTTGTTTTAGGAATAATGAATTTATTCCATACTATTCTTCCACACATATATATATTATGAGTTTTCGTTCTTTAACTACTTAATGTTTTTATATTTTATTTTAAAGCCTATTTTTGATAAACCATCTCACCCTCATTGATTTTTATGTGATGCATCACACCCATACTAGGACGGGTGAGATGTTTTTTCAAGCATTTTTTGTTTCGATTTTTTTTATAAAACTCGTAATAATTTTTCGCCGTTACTATTCAAAATTTGAAACTTTGTGGTCTGCTGAATATACATGAACAATAAAGTTTCTTTTCGTAAAATTGCACTTTTTATATCAATTTGAAGATGGCGCACATCTCTCCCGACTTTACCCTATTAGTTCCTCCGTTCTGCAGTAATAACTGGCCAACGTCCAAGCCATCAGCAAATAAACCAAAGATTCGCCACCGCCTGTCTGCAGCGGCATAATTGAAATGGTCGTCGATACACTGATCCCCGTATTTAGTCCGCAGAAATGAAGCTATCAAGTCCATTTCACTCACACTAACGCCACTTTAATGCCTCCGTTGTGCAATATACCAGTGTTATATTCCCACTCTGACATCCGCTCCAAGATTGGTGCTTTGTTGGTGTCAATTACAAACTTTTAATTGAATGCCTCATATCCGAGCTTATTCGCACGTCTGGAGCACGTCTCCTGTGAAATGTCCAAGTGAACAACTTTTATTCATGAAAGCTCCATCAAAAATATGTTTTCCGTTTATTAAGTATGGTTTTTTATTGTCTGCTCTCGAGGTTTTATGATTGCATGTCCGTATAGATGTGATAAAAGTGCTTGTATTCCTTGAAAATTTACGTAGGTAACACCACTAGTAAAACTAAAGTATCCGCTGTTTTTATAAGATACGATATTTCATGCTATAATATAATATCGTTAAATTCACCGATTATAGGTCATGAAAAAGTTTCCTGTATGTCATAATCTAGGTCGATAAAGTCAATATACTACAATATGTATGATAAAAAAGCAAAAAATAAGTATCGTTTCCTATAAATTACTAGTTACAACATGTTTCACACTTTAACGGTGCAATGATTAATTGCACAGACCTATTAACAGCAACTGGCGTGTACTGAAATAACTGACATACTAATACCTATACCTATATGCTGATTCACGACGATGAACCGAGACTAGAACTCAATAGTATATTTTGAAATTAGTTTATAATGCAACAGATTATATCATAATCGTGCATTATAAACGAATTTCATATGCTATTTTATAGTCGAACTGTGGCTTTAACAGACAATTTAAGTTTTAAAAACTTAGATTTGCCGAAGAAGCTGATTTAGGTCTTATTCCAAAAATATCAGAAGATATACGTTACGAACCAAAATGACATTGATGTTAATAAATTTTCTAAACTTCCTGCATTTTTGAAGAACAGAGCATTTTCTACTCCATGCTCCAGGTGATAAATATCTGCTTATGAAGGTCTGTTATACTTTTATTTCCTTTTTTTATCAGTTAACAAAATTAAAATTTTAGGTAGTTGCTATTTTTGGTTTATTTGGTGCTTGTTGACGTGTGAAATTCTATAATTTATGTGTTGATATTAAGGTGGAAGGCACTGTTTTTGTGGTTTGTAAGAGATACTAAAAGATATAGACCCAGAACATTTACAATTTTTGGATGCTCATGTTATTTTAATTAGATTTTCATATAACTTTTCTATAGGTACCTAATCCTTGTTCTCAAGATAGTAATATTTCGGAAAATAATAATTTTTCATGGCTTTATTTGTAATTAACTATCTATACCAGGTAGCAAAAGTAAACACCCATATACAGGGTGTTTATTAATTGAATGCCGATGCTTTAGGGCGTGAATCCTTCGGTCATTTTAAGAAGAAAACTTAATATCACCATATGTCCTAACCACCTCTTAATTTTTGAGCTACAGGGTATTACAGTTTTAAGAAAAAAATTATTTTTTTATTATATTTTTCTTATCACTCCAGATATTTTTATGAAATTTTCTACACACCTATTAATCATTAAGGAGCATTGTTTGATGTAAAAAATGTTTTAAAATCTTTACTAATGACGTCCGTACAAGGTTTGAACTAAACATTATTGAAGAAAAAAATGGTACGCCACTGCTTTTTCTAAAAACTAAAATTATTTTTAAAATCTTCATTTATTTTACAGCAAATTCGGTCCCTAGACTCTCGTACGACGCACCATTCTCACGTAAAAAAATTAAAACCAAAAAAAAGTTTTTTCCCAAGTGCATCGAGACTGTTTTTGATATTTTATTGCCATTTTGTAGACCCCCACCATGCGTGTAAACACTTTTTTAAGACAAAAATTAATTTTCTACACTTACACTTTTCTACACATTACACTTTCACAAATGACGTTCATGTAGGCATGATATAGAATATTTGAATAGAAAAAACGGTAAGCACATTAAATGCCTTCTTAAAGCAAATGAAATAAAAATTAGTAGGCTGGGTAAAGTGTCATAATTTTTGACGCTTCTTTTCGCAATAAAGTTGACATTGATTTTTCATTATTAAAAAATTATTATTAGAGTAGGAGGTAAAATTTCATAAAAAATTGTAAATTTTATAATCATTCAATGCATGTGTCAGCTAGACATTCATTTTACTTATGGGTTTGCCGACGGAAATGCATACAAAGCCAGGAGGATATACCAAGAGCGGTATCCAAACGCGTACTACCCGATTCGAGAACATTGTCTGGGATTCATAGACGTCTTCAGAAATTTAAAAGTAGACCACAGTGCTAAAGGAGTCCCTGAAACAGTAAGAACACCGGAACTTGAAGAAGGACTTTTACATGAAATTGAGGAGAATCCCGAAACTAGCACGAGGAAAATCGCGGTACCATTTAATGTTTCACACGTACTTGTTTGGAAAATTCTTATCGAAAATTTGTTATATCCATATCACATTCAAAGAGTCCAGACACTACTCCCTAGAGATTTCCCGTTGCGCATCAATTTCTGTGAGTGGTTTCTTCAAAAGCTGCTGGAAAATCCGTTAGTTAGTTTCTCTCGAAACTCAATACGAAATTTCCATAATAACCATTGTGGGCGGATGAAAACCCTTTTGCATTGTTGAATCAAATCATCAAGAACAGCTTTCATTAAATGTTTGGGCTGGTATTATTGACGATTAGATAAGCCCATTTTTTCTCCCAAGAAGATTAGAGGAACAATCGTATTTACACTTTCTTGAAGAAGATCTGCCGCCAATGCTTGAAGACCTTCCTCTTTTATTAAGAAACCAGATGTGGCTAATGCACGATGGTGCGCCTCCACATTTTAGCTTACGGATACGTGAATTTTTAAGTCACAACTATCGCGATCGGTGGATAGGCCGCGGAGGAACGCAGTAATGGCCGCCCAGATCTCCCGACCTTAATAGTTTAGACTACTTTTTCTGGGGTCATCTGAAAAGCTTAGTGTACGCAGTGCCGATTCAAGCCGATTCAAGCCGAAGAAGAGTTACGAAATCGTATAATAGTAAGCTGCCAAACCATAAGAGACACCCCAGGAATTTTTGAAAATGTACGTCAGTTTATGCGAAGAAGAGTAGATGCTTGCATACGTCTGGGTGGAGGACACTTTCAACAACTACTGTAAATACATAATTTGGGTTCTTTATTTTGTTTGTATTTTCTTGTCTTGTCGTTTAGTTTTAGGTTTAAGATTTTGAATTTATCGTTTTACTAAATAAATCGCGATTTTTAAATAAGATTTAAAAAAATCAGAGGCGTACCGTTTTTTTCTATCCAAACATTTAATATTATGCCTACGTGGAGGTCACTGGTTAAAGTAGAAAATTAATTTTTGTCCTAAAAAAGTGTCTCGATGCATGGTGGGTGTCTACAAAATGGCAACAAAATATCAAAAGCAGTCTCAATGAACTTGGGGAAAACACTTGTTTGATTTTATTTTTTTTGCGTGAAAATGGTGCGTCGTATGAGAGTAAATCTAGGGGCCGAATTTGCTGTAAAATAAAGGAGATTTTAAAAATAATTTTAGTTTTTATAAAAAGCAGTGGCGGACCATTTTTTTCTTCAAAAATGTTTGATTCAAACCTTGTGCGGACGTCATTGGCAAAGATTTTACATCAAACAATGCTCCTTAATGATTAATAGGTGTGTACAAATTTTCATAAAAATATATAGTGATAAGAAAATTATAATAAAAAAGTAAATTTTTTCTTAAAACTGTAACACCCTGTAACTCAAAAATTAAGAGGTTTAGGACATATGTTGATATACTCGCGACAAGAATTCAGACGACTTACGTCATACGAACAAATGAATAATTCATTATATTTTCATCAAAATATTTAAGAAACTGCAACTGATAGTAATAAAACTATATACTACACTAAAAGTTTGCATTATATATTGCACTAAATTGCAAAAAATGATTGTTTTTAACGCGACCAAATATCGAAAATTACGTTGACAATAAAAACAAATGTGTAACGTCAACTGTGACGTAAGACGTCTGAATTCTTGACGCGAGTATATTAAGTTTTCTTCTTAAAATAACAAGGTAAGGATTCACACCCTTAAGTATCGGCATTCAATTAATAAACACCCTGTATATAATAGGCAAAGCATAGTAACATCTTTAAATCCTTTGGAGTTCCGTAAAAAATATGTATTTATTTTCATACTGTGCAGATATTTTATTTGAGTTCGACCCAGGGATTTTGTTTTCAAATTTTTTAATCAGTATACATTCTCAGATAACAATCGACACAGACATACATATTTCTATAACACATATAACAATAATTATGTGCTTTGTGTCAGTAAATTTAGAACAACACATTTCCTGTAATTCCCACTGAAATGTGTATTGCAATCAATGTGCAGATGACGATTAATTTAATAAGTAGTCGAGGGAAACTGTTAAATTTACGGACCGAAAAGAATGCACAGAATCCAGTCAGGTGTGAGAGGAGGTGGTTGTTTCGGAATTCAACGACACTTCAGTAATTAAAGTTGGTAACCGTGAGCGCGGTCGTCTTTGTCTCATCTGACCATCACGACGAAACTGCCGGTCGGCCAACTTGGTTGCTACATCGACGCGTCGCCGGCGACCCTACCGAGCTGTGAGCGTCTTAGCGTCGGAATTTAATTTCACACCGCGGAACTGCATCGTCTGGACATGAAGGTGAAGTATAAGTATAGTTTGGTAATTCAGAGCGGTTATTACGACACTGTAGCCAGAGTTAGAGGTATAATACCGGAGTTAATGTAGTCCCCTTAGGTCTTCATAATCGACTCGAGTAGCGGATAGTTCCACGCTATTACAGCCTCACTTTATGGTTGCCTAACAATAGCAACTACAAGACGAATAGGAACGTACCTCTGGGATTTGATATATTGTAATGGACACAAAAATTAAAATTACAGGAAATATAAATAAAAGTTTCAATTGGTATAAAAAGGATGAATTTAAAAAGTATATTTAGTATATTTATAAATGTTTAGTTATTAGTTAGTAAATGTTTGAAGTTTATAAAGCAATATAAATAGATATCAAAATAAAATAATAAAATGTAAAGAAAAAAGTATGTTCAACTTAGTTTATAATTAGTATAGTTAGTGTAGTGTATTAAAACTCTCTGTGAGAAAGCAAAAAACGTCGCATAGGAACGGAAAGAAAAAAAAAAAAGTTGTTGATTGGGAAAATAAATAAGATACGAGATTTTGGGGAAGACAAGAAAATTTTGGAAGAATTGTAGGAAATTAGTAAGAAAGAAACCGTACCTGAATAAATAAAGTTAACCTACAAGTATAACAAACATTGTATATCGAAATCCAATCCAGCAGAGCGAAGAAAACTACATTGAGGGTTATATTCACTATTTACCACAGCACAGGGAACATATAACCAAGAAAACTACAGTAAAAGGTGTTATATTTTAATGACAATCTGTTACAAGACCGAAGCAGTGCGTACTGGACATTTGCAAAGCGGGTGTCAAAGAAATCTGACAGTTAGAAGGCGCTAAATTCAAACAACAACAGTGAGCAGTTCTACAAGGCATGTACAGATAAAGACAAGTATTTAGGGACAATCACAGACGAGAGTTCAAACAGAAAATTGGAAGGTAAAATATTAGACTTTTATTTAATGGTGTTTCAAGACTGATTTAAGGGACTTTGAACAGGGTTATAAAAATTTTATAGTTGCTAATGATAATGTTGTTAATTATAGAAATTAAGTAGAGCAGATTTTACGTAGGGTAATTTTAAATACTTTAAATAAATATTGGATATCTATTTATAATAAAATTGTCTTAATTTTTTTTTATATATAAAAAAAATATATAATTTTTAACACAAACTTCACTGAACCGCTCCTGAGAGAAAGGTTTCTCATGCTAATAATTAAAAATTTTGATTAACTTGTTTCATAAAATAAAAATAAATAATAATGATAATAAAGAATATTAATGTCTGAAGCAAAATAAAAAAAAATACAATTCAAGAACTTTGTTGAAAATTAAACTTAAAAAGTGTTATATTTCAGACTGGTGCTTTAGAAAAGAACGGTAAGTGATATAATTCTGAGCTATCCGGGAAAACACACATACACATAAAATTTCACATCACAATATATTACCTAAAATATTTATTATTTGGTTCTGATTTCTGGTTGTTAGATTCTACCAAATATGTTCCTGCATATAATTTGTAGAAATGTTTGTGCATAAAAGTTTTACATTGTGTACTTAATAATATATTTTTCCTTTTTCTTAAGTACTGCCTGTTCAAGTATTTGAATTTCGTATAATATTTTGTATTTTAACAGTTTTATAATTTTCAGGTTGCTTTATTATCGGTAAGTATCATTATTTTGTTGTCAGTAACTGAAATATTTTATAAATTTATCGCAAGAACCTTTTGGCAGCTAAATTATAAAATAGTTTGTGCGACAAATATACAGAGTGACTAGGAGGGAACCCCCAGGGGTATTCAGGGGACAAAAGTGAACAAAGAAGTCTAATAAACATATGGTCGAATATCAACGGTTACTGAGATAACAAGGGAAATATACTTGATTGCTGCCTTTGGGGATGGTTTAAATCATTACAATATGTTCCTGCATATAATTTGTAGAAATGTTTGTGCATAAAAGTTTTACATTATGTACTTAATAATATATTTTTTCTTTTTCTTAAGTACTGCCTGTCAAGTATTTGAATTTCGTATAATATTTTGTATTTTAACAGTTTTATAATTTTCAGGTTGTTTTCTTATAACGGTATCATTATTTTGTTGTCAGTAACTGAAATATTTTATAAATTTATCACAAGAATCTTTTGGCAGCTAAATTATAAAATAGTTTGTGCGACAAATATACAGAGTGACTAGGAGGGGTATTCAGGGGACAAAAGTGAACAAAAAAGTCTAATAAACATATGGTCGAATATCAACGGTTACTGAGATAACAATGAAAATATACTTGATTGTTGCCTTTGGGGATGGTTTAAATCATTAGTATGTGCAACACTCCAACGAGTTACCTGTGCAATCCACAAACGAGCTGAACGGTGGTATATTTGAAATTTCATTAATTTCGGTATATTAGATCTTTAATCAATATTATAATTTATAATATCTACAGAATAAACACTTTTCTCTACTGATACATTACAATAATGAACTAGGGTAAAAATATAAAATAATATCGAGTAATATACCACATAACATTCCAGTTGCAGAGATTGTGATTAGACATGTATATCGTTAGTATTCTGATACCTTTACGATACAGTTAATAAATAATTTAGTTTTATTGAAATGTCGTATTATGGCTACTAAAGATAGTAAAATAGAGGTCTTATAAAATTGCTGTTCAGTTAATTTTTTGCGAAAAGAAGTACAAATTTGATTTGGGCTATTTTTCGAACACAAAGAAAAATCAACAATTGTGTATTTATTGTGCTTGTAGTTTTAAAAGTGTATATTTTAGTCAAGCCATAATAATTTTCTCTAAAAACCTTAGGCAAAAGTGTATTTTTAAATCCAAGTTAAATTTAATAGTTTGCCAAATTACAATGTCTGCTATGTTTTTTAAAATGTACTAGTATGTTTTGTTAAAGTTAAGTTGCAATACTATTTTGTACCTAGTATCATTCAATTCTGTAAATATTCAGAATTTCATTTACTGCTGTAGCTATTCATGAACTAATATACAAGAACTTTTTTTCTTATAAAGTATAACGGCCGTATACAGAATTAATGCATTTGGGAAGCCATGTAGGATACAAATTGGAGCTCCAAATTAACCGGTCGGTGTTTTCATTTGAAAAATAGGTTTCAGTAACGATGTAAAGCGGAGAAATTTAATTCAACTGAAAGTGAACAAAGGACATCAATAAATAATTTGTCAGATGCTAACACGACCATTAATGTACCGTGTATGTATTGCAATAACTTTTTGACTACAATTCAATGACACTGAAACAGAAGCCCTTTGCAGTTGATTGGTGAGAGGTGCCATACAGAACAAAGGGAGAACATTCTAATAAATCTGCATTGTTAAACCTCTACTTTGACAATTCCATTGCTTTTTATTTATATATGATTCCGCCAATCTATTTGCCTACTGTTTAGATATTACTTGTTTGGAAAATTGGAAACTAATCCAGGCGTCAGAGGTTGAATATCATCGGATTCCTTGAATAATTAATCGAGTTTTTATTTTTTGATTGTTTATACCCACGAGGAGGGCAAAATTGAAATTGGCACCAAAATTTGATGTGCAACGTAATGCTTTTGCTGCGTGCGGAGTATGGGGTGGGAGTAATGAAGCGATGGTAGCGCTTGCAATGGAAACATATTGCATTAAAGTAGACTGTCACGAGTAGGATGTCAGATCAGATCATATGTCTGTCACAAAGTATAAACTAGATTATATTTTATGATGTGTGTTTACAAAAGTTATATCGAAAACGATGTGACGGTGATTGGAGAAAGTCGTCACAAAACTGGGGGTAGTTCCAAAATTTTGGGTGAGTAGGACAAAGGGGACAGATAATATCCACGGTAGAGGTTGGACGGTTAGTCTTAGTCTTAGTTCTACGTGAGTGGGCCAAAAACTAGCTCTCCACTGCGACCCTGTGGTCTATTGTGGCTCACATACTTATTATATTTCACCCACCAGGTTTAGCCTCTTTATGAAGCCAATAACCTTGTTGGGTGAGATTTTATCCAGATCTTCTGGAAAGAGATGCACTTTGCCAAATATAGAAAATCTGGTCCGTTCTCCAGCTGGACAGTGACATAAAATATGTTCTGCCGATTCGTCACTCTAAACATAATCGGCACTCGGCCTCCTCAGCCAGCCCCAACTTGTGCATGTGACTCCTTAACTGGCAGTGCCCAGTATATAGGTCAACCAGAGTTTTCAGGTCAAGCCTATTTAACTCTAGCAAGTTTTTAGCTCTCTTTGTCGAAGTGCCCTCTATAAACGCCTTCGAATGAGCTAATCTTGGCAGATCCCGCCAGTACTCCCTTATCTTTTCCTCCGCCCAGGTCGCGATGACTGCTTTGGCAGTAGCCGAAGCTAAGCCAAGAGCCGGTTCCGGACCTATAAAGCTGGAAGAGGCACCCCGCCTTGCTAACGAGTCCGCTGCCTCGTTTCCCTGGATACCCGCATGACCAGGTATCCAAACCAGGGTTACTCTGTTGCTTGTACCAAACCGCTCCAGAGCCTTTTGACAGTTCCATACCGTTCTTGAGTTACACCGGTAGGATCCAAGTGCTTTTAAAGCTGCTTGGCTATCAGAGAAGATTTTTATCGATCTGCGTTTGAGTCTAAGCTTTTCCAGCTTCCACACACACAGTTCGATGGCATGAATTTCAGCCTGAAATATAGTCGCATATTTACCCAGGCTTACGGATAGCCTGGTGTTTGGGTTGCAACTATACACTCCAGCTTCAATCCTCTCCGGGGTCTTAGAGCCATCAGTGTACCAGCAACTATCCGCCTTCAGAAGGTCAGTTTCACCTCGCTCCCACTCCTCCCTCCGAGGAAAGAGGATCTCGAAAGGTAGTTTATAGTTGATTTTGGTAGGCATAACATACGAGACCATCGATAGAGTGCTTGTGTCCTTCTATGTCCTCCAGCACTCCACTACGCTCTATTATGTTAGCCTTCGGCATACAAATAGCCGCTTGCTTTAGTCTGCATACTGCCCACCTGGCTTCTCTCTCCAAAAGTATATGGAGAGGTGGTAAGTCCAGGAGGACTTCCAGAGCAGCTGACGGTGTGGTACTGATTGCACCAGTTATTGCCAGACTAGCTTGTCTCTCCAAACGTGATAGTTTTATTTTGGCTGTCCTTTGAAGACCTTTGGACCACCAAACTATTGAGCCGTATGTGATCATGGGTCTAATGACCATCACATACAGCCAGTATAGTTGTTTAGGACCTACGCCCCAGGACTTTCCACAAATTCGTCGACACGTCCATAAGGACATTCTGGCCTTGTGGATGACTTTATCCATATGAGAGTTCCAGTTGAGCGTTTTATCTAGAATAACTCCCAGATATTTTGCCTCCTCTGCAAATGGTATTGTCTCTCCCCGTAAAATGTTGGCCGGTTAGTTCCAATTTAGACAGGGTGGGTATAAAGCATAAAAGAAAAGTTTAATGGCGTCATCCGTTTTTGCAACCCCGGATATTGTTTCTACCCTATAAAGTGGTGGATTTTATCTGCCACAATGCGTTCGCTCTTACTATATTCATATAAAAAAAAAACGGGAAAAAAGCAGGTCCACTAAAATAATACCAAATATTATCAAGCTAAATGTATATTACAACAAAAGAAAATAACCAGGGTACGGCACAAGTGATCGGATCACTTTCTGCACCAGTGGAACGCACCTAGGGCCTAGCGGGTAAATGTCAGAGCTTACTGGTTCAGTGGCTAATAGAAGAAAATCGACCGTGTTTTGTGGTCGATGGCCAAAATAGGTTAGTTCTATTATTGTAGGTTCTATGGTAAATGTCAAATTTATGCCAGATGTATTACAAAATAATAAAATAAGGCAAATCTTATATGTTATTACTGGGAAAGATTTATGAACGAAAAGCAACTCAAATTGTCATTTACTACAGCGCTGTACTATAGGCTTACACAGGTAAACTTGGAATTTATCAAATTTAGCATTATTAAATAGCCTCTATCAAGGAATGAGACCCCTGAAATGTTAACAACTTATCTACCTTATACTAAATCTTATAGCTAATCTTATCTGAGAGTGGCGTGTGTTAAAGTTGCACCGGTCCAGGTCAGGTTCCTCTGGGGTGGTAAATATCTTAGATGCAACGGAGAGTGAAGCGATACAAACACCAATCACTAGGTCTGAATGGGTGCAAAGCGGAATATAGCATAGGGTAGAGCAAGCACAAAATATTGTAGTACTACTTCTGTCATGCAAGCATGCCGCAGTCAGCAACAAAGCAAGATACTAGACGATTGCTTTGAAGTTGATGCGTCAAGGAGAAAAGCTAACAGGAGAAAATAAAAGGCCTAAAAAGGAAAGTAAATGCTAAAAATGTCTACTAATGGTTCTAGAAGCAATAAAGTAAGCAGTAAAACACAAGCATATGTTTTTTCCTAACCTAAAGTTCTCACCTTTGTTGTAGGTCAGCCTTAAAATGTAAAGTGGAAAAACTCTTTAAAGGGCACTGAGATCCAACTCTTAAAGTTGTAAAATGCCAAAACTATTTAATTTTGTCCAATAATTAATACTCAAAATCCGCAATTTGCGAGAAGCACAAACATGGCCAAGAATATAAAAAAAAGAGAGTTTTTTTTCTAATTTCTTTACTTTTTAATTACTCTAGGGGAATTCTGGTAGACCTGTTGGCTTGACAATGACACTTATTTGACAGAGTAAATATTGATGGAGTAAATATGCCATTTAAAGAAAGAAATTATTAATCTAACGCAGCGAACAAATGAAATTCAGTGACACTTTTCAGATATAAATTAGTAAAAATTGAACCCGTAACAACGAATGCAAGAGAGAATAGCTGCCACTATTTTGATAAAAAACTGAGCTATGGGATAGCACCATGTCCAAATTTTGTCAATAATTATTTTGTGAAATAAACGCTAAATGGAAATTTCAAAAGAGAATAGTAAAACTTTATTTAAAGAAAATGGTTAGATAAACACAGTTATATTAGGTAGATCAGATAAATAGATTTTTATTTAGCATTTCTGCTTCATTATCGACACTGAATTACTGAAATAAAAATCGACAACGCACAACCACAACAATATATAAATCAACTAAAAAAAATCAGGACGCAACATCACGTTCTCAAAATTCAAACGTATAAAACTCAGTGCAGTCTGAATTCCCGGAAATCATCGCTGAAATTTTGCCACTAAATTG
Source organism: Monochamus alternatus (assembly GCA_037114965.1). Lineage (NCBI taxonomy): Eukaryota > Metazoa > Arthropoda > Insecta > Coleoptera > Cerambycidae > Monochamus > Monochamus alternatus. The sequence goes on from CM073426.1 coordinate 100,946,880, forward strand.
CAATTTTGTAGTGTAATATAAATAACTATCGCTACCAATGAGTAGATGATATAGCCCGTGAAGTGTTCTTTGGGAGAGTTCATTATTGCTTCCAGCAATTTTCCAAATTCGTTGACATTCTGTTGCGGATGATAGAAAAAAACAGTCCTCTTTTGGATTCTAACCAGCAACCGGCCTTGTTAAACCGTGTTTTCCTAGGATACGTCACGGAGACGGAACGGATTCCGGGGATGTTGCACATATATAAAATATAAGGTCAGGCTGGTTGAAAGCAGGCAAGGTGGCAACCCTAGTCAGAAGACTAAGAATTTACCAAATTTTTTTATCATATTGTGACTTATGTGTTTAACCACATTGATGCCACTGTACATATTTGTTGTATATTGGTAAAGTTACAACTCCCAATTTAAAGCAAGAACATAATTATAAATATTTATTTACTAGCTTTACCGCCGATCCGCGGGATTTAACACGGGAATCCTTTGTCTTCCTGAGGTAAAAAGTATCCTATGTGTGAATCCAGAACATGGTCTATATTTGCCAAATTTCATCCAAATCCGTTCAGTCGTTTATGCGTGATTGAGTAACAAATACACACAATATCTCGCATTTATAATATTAAGAGGACTCTCATTGAAAAAATTAATCATTTTACTATTAAAAATAAACGTTTATTATGAATAATCAACATTAATTCTTTATAAACATTTTTCTTATTTATTTATGTGTATTCTTATTAATTTAGTTTTACATGACATCTATATTAAATTGCGTACATCTTTTCCAGTGAAACCTCGTGACCGTTGAACTATCAGATGGGGCAAATGAAGATGCAGAAGAAACTGGAGACACTGAGGAAACTGAAGAAAATAGAAGAATAGAGACTGCGAGCTACCATCGCCACGTTAGCTTAATGAGCCTCCCAAATGAAAAAAACAGAGATTGATTGAATAAACAACGATTTAAATATTCCACTTGATTTCGTTCACTTATAATTTATATAATAATAATAATAATATTTATTAATCCTTTAAGACATATAAAATGCATAGGATAAGTCACAAACAAAAGACAAAATACATACAAATACTTTAAAAGTCATTGTCATTGATAAATTCATCAATACTATAATAACATTTGCTGAGTAGCCTAGCCATAATAGATTTTTTGAATGATGCATTGTCAAGGGATTTAAATTTATTTGGTAATACATTGAATAGCTTGGATCTCAAATACTTGGGAGACATTTCGTATTTGCTTGAATTATGTTTCGGAATACACAACAAATCACTATTGCGTGTTGAATAGTTATGAAAATGAGAATTTTTAACTAAAGAAGAAATATTTTCTTTGATATATAATAAGGTTTTATAAATATAAATACAGGGTAGTGTCAGTATTTTATTGTTAATGAAAACTTTCTTACACGATTCCCGGGGATTAATTCCAAATATGTTTCTAAGTATCCGTTTTTGAGTTACAAAGATCTTCCCACTCCTAACAGCACTACCCCACAAAATTATATTGTAGGAGAGGTGGCTATAGACTAAGCTGTAATAAATGTTTAATAATGCACATAAGGGCATAGTTTTTCTTATTCGAGATATTGCATACAGTGATTTGTTGAGTGTTTTGTTGAGCATATCGATATGTATAGACCAATTCAATTGGTAATCAAGATAGACACCCAAGAACTTGGTATTATCATTAGATTCAAGAACAGAATTATTAATATTAAGGTGTAGTTTGACCTGCGGATTACACGAAGATCGAAAATAAACTGTTACAGTTTTATCAACATTTAAAATAAGTGCGTTAGCTTTACACCAGTTAACAAAAGATCGTATAAAACCCTGACAAACGACTACGAGTTCCTCAGGGGTCCGCGCTGACACCACAAGAGACGTGTCATCGGCAAACATCGTAAGATGAGGTGCGTTAATAAAGCTCGATAAGTCGTTGACAAATAACAAAAAAAATAATGGTCCCAGCACCGATCCCTGAGGCACTCCAATATCCATATTACGACAATGCGAAGTAGTATTGAGAACTCTAGCATGCATAGTTCTGTCAGATAGATAATGAACTAACCAATTCAAAAATATTCCTCTAAATCCAATACTATATAACTTATCTTTGATAAAGGAGATACGAAGACTGTCGAATGCTCGTGACAAATCAAAAAAAAGACCAGCTACATGCTTACCACTATCAAGCAAACTGTAGATACTCTCAGTGAAACTGCAAGCTGCTGACTGAGTAGATCTATCCCGTCTAAAACCGTGTTGGCAATTTGTCATAATTTTGTATTTATCAATAAAATCAAACATTCTGTTAAAGACTACTCTTTCAAATACTTTAGAGAAAACACTTAACATTGAGATAGGTCTATAATTTGCTATATCTTCAGGATCATTTTTTTTGAAAACAGGTAATACTATGGCCTTTTTAAGAGCACTAGGAAAACGGCAACTGATTATGGACAAATTAATAAAATAAGCAATGTGCTGGACTAAATGAGTTGACATTGTTTTAATTAACTTGACAGACAAGCAATCAATACCAGCATTATTTTTATTTTTTAAATTATTAATAATGTTCAGTACCTCATCTGAATCTACGGGGTAAAAGAAAAATGTAGTGTTAATGATTTTCGAAGACGTGCAAATCATAGACTATTCTATGACATCTCTATACATTCAAATGGTACAATCTATTTCTTCTTTCATCGAAAAAGAAGTCATTCATTTAATGTCGAGATATAAAAATTAATGATTTCTTATTCTTAAGCATGAATAAATAAAACGATAGAAAAGGAAAACCTTCAGTAGAAATTTTACGGTCAACAGAATCTCTGTCATCCGGATTAATAAATACGAATTATTATTTATTTTTGGAGAAAGGGAGAGTTTAAAAGCCAGCAAATGTCTGGAATAGACAAGTGGAAGCAGAATATATTATAAAATTTTTCTACTATCTACTACAAATCTGAATTTAGCCTTGTCGACAAGGATTAACTGATTTAAATCTATTCCATCTAGTTCTAAATCAGTTTGAATTGATGGATTGACACTACCTTTAGTAATATCACTATTTTCTTACCCTTTTCGTTTTTCTTTAAATCCACAAAGAGTAATAATTACAAATTTGTTATTTTAAGTAATTATTTTTAAAACACATACTTTTTTTAAGTAGTTAAGTTTTCTAGTAGGCGTCCTAACTATGCAAGATTAAAACTGACCCATGAGTTTAACGCTCCGGTAGTAACAAAAGATAGCCATAGCCAAAAATATATATGGTACACAAAAGAAAGGTGGCGCCCAACGTGGGGCTCGAACCCACGATCCTGAGCTTAACCGACTGAGGTAACCGGAAACATATCATAATTTCATATAGAAAAACCAACGCTAATATTACAAAATATATATTTAAATAATTGTTGCAATAATTATGCATCATGCATTATTTATATGTATATTGAAATGACGATACAGTGATTTTAATAAATGTTCCACAATGCCGCCTTCATACAACAATGTAGAACTAAAAACAATGTACACGTACTTACAATACATAACATTTTTTGCTTGGAATCGCTCTAGCAGCTGGTCCATATTTCCACAGAAATTTCACACGCATTGTTTGATCCGGGTTTCCGCCGCAATATTTCCACCTACATACTTTGAGATTCAAATCTAAGATTAATATTAAATTGTGCGTGAAACGCAATTCTGTTAGGATTTCCCAAAGCGATTCTCCTCTTTATATGGAAAAATCAGAACAAAACTCTGGGGCGAGAAGTGTTTTAAAAATACCCCGGAAGGGTAAAATGTATAGTTGCGTATCAAGATGCGAGCCATAATAAAATATTTTACTTTATCTGTTCATGTAAGACGACGGCCATTGCTAGGAATTTTACAGCATCGTAAAAGGGTACACACTGCGCCTTAGATAAATCGGCTAGATAAAACATTTTCCTCGCACCTGCACTTGAGGAAATTTAATTAAAATTTCACTCTGAGGAATAAATTCGAGTTTGCTCGCTTTAATTGTGGCGATATTATTTTTACATTCGAAGAGCCTTCCAGGGTGTGATTTACAGGTTCAGATAAAGAGGTTTAAAATTAGATTTTCTCTTGACCTATATTACTTACCTGCTACATTGGATTTTGTTTCAAAACTTATTTTACTTCCAACTGAACACGCCTATTTCTTAAATGTTTTTATTTAACAACCTGAGCTTGTTGTAAATCACAGAGTAGTGGAACAACTAAGTGGAATGTCCCTGTTTGAATGTCAATTATTGGAAAATCTCTTAGCATGGCGTGCTCAAAATTGTTTTCAAATCACTATTGTAAGCTATTGGGTTTTAAGTGACTTATTCTTTAGTGGCCCTTAACGGAGATATGGCCTCTTAAATGGGGACCTCAAAATTTGATTTTTCCCAAATAAGTAATCAAATTTGAAATTTAAAATCACAACTAGATTGCGAATCTAATGTTCTGAAAATAATTCCTCATAATTGGTCATAGGCGTGCCAAACTGGGGGGGTCATTCGGTAAATATTGCTCCATCTTTCTTGTATGTCGAGATTTTCGTCGTCAGATCAAAAAATTAAAAATTTTGGTCTATTTTACATGAAAAAGGTACTGCTATTTCAATCCGATAAACTGCTCTGTTTTTGAGTAATTTTAATTTAAAAATTGGTGAGGATGAGGAGGAGTATTTGAGGATAATAATGAGAATGAGAGAAAGGATGCTCTGTTTTCGAGTAATTTTAATTTAAAAATTTTGTGTCATACCATAAAAGTTTAAGATGGAAACTATAAATAAGCAAAATATCCCTAATAGGCTCTGATAAAATACTGTCGACTTATTTAACACATATTAAAGGTGTTATTCACACGTTTTAACATATCAAAATACTTTTAAAATGCATATCAGTAATGTTGTAATGCCTATTAATACTTCAAAATTTTTTAAAACATATGTAATAAGTGTCAAATAAACTGGCAAATAACTTCTCAAAGCCTACTAAAGATAATTTGACCGCTTGCATATCATATCTAATATTTTTGTGGTGTCACAAAATTTTTAAATTAATATTACTCAGATACGGAATAATTTATCGAAGTGAAACAAGAGTACGTTTATTTATAAAATTGTTCAACATTTTAAATTTTTGTATCTGACCTCAAAAACTTCAAGACATGAAAAAGTTAGAGCATCCAATAAACGCCTCAGTTTGGCACGCCTATGACTAATTATGGTATTGTTTTTAGAACATTAGATTTTTAATCTAATTCCGATTCTCAATTTTAAATTTGATTACTTTATCTCAATCCGTTTTGAAAATATTTGGGGAAAATCAAATTTTGGGGTCTCCCTTTAAAGAGCAACAGCTCCATTAGAGGGCGTTTATGGACCTATATCTATTTAACTTTTTTTTCTTATTTTTGATCGTAGAATCCACAGTTAATAATACATATACCTACCAATAAAATATGTAATTAATGCGTATATACAAGCATATTATAAATCTAAGGTTAATAAAAGTTCATTAACTTGTTCTTCAATCAGACTTACTTAATTTAAGATCAAAATTTGTAGCGAGCATATAATGATGGCTGTAAATCACCAGAGTGAATTATAGTCATTATATGTAAGTAGTATACTATAGTTTGTCTACGACTATAATAGTTATTTTTGTGTCTAGAAAGGGAAATGGTACTTTTGCGTTTAATAATTGACGTTATTTTGCGAGAACGCAAAAAGCAATACGCGTTCGAGATACAAACAATTTTTCGAAAACTGCAAATAAGACAATTGTGTTATGTACAACAATTAAATTTATATTTGGTTGAACCGGGTTTGATTCAAGACGGTTTAAGTTTGGTGATTATCATAACAATAACAACCTAGTAAACAATAAAAAATAGTAGTATCCGAATAATATATTGTGATTCGTATTCTAAGAGTGTTTAATTCAAAATGAGCTCAGAAAGTGAAAACGAGCATTTACCAGGGGAATTATTATAAGCGGCACAAAGTGCTATTACACAATTAATCCCCAAAAATCGTCGAGACAGCCTACAACGAATTAAAAGGATGGTGTAGTTGGAAAAAAATTCAAAAAGTATCCGTAGCGGTATTACTGGCATATTTCGAACATTAAATTAAACCGTCGATGTTATGGCCAGTATATTAAAAAGTACACTAAATGCCAAAGAAAATGTAAATATCAGAAAATTTCCAAAACTAATACCATACTGGAAAAGCAAACCAGTTGGATACTGTCCAAAAAAGTCCAGAATTCTAACGAAAGAGGAAATTGAGAGATATTTACAAGAACCATCTGATAATAGATTGTTGTGATTTCAAATCCAGATCAAATGAAGATATATCGCAAAAACTGTGCAGTAGCTACTACAAATCGAAGATTTCTTGTGAAACATGTACGGAAAAAATGTGGTTCGCGTTAACAACATAACGAATATGCCAACAGAAATAGCAAGTTATCTCAATATGCCTCATATTACCACCATTAAACGACATAGGGTGGACTAAGTAATAACCCAGTAAACACATAGGTATACATATTTTAAAAGTATCGTTAACGTATTGGTTATACTATATATACAATATATGGTAATGGTGGTCATACACGACGCGGTTTAGCAAACCTTCAGGCAAACCGTAACGTTAATAGTTGTAATAACCGGAAGGCCCAGCCTAAACTCTCGGCCTCCCAAGAAGCTGCCAACGCTTGTCTGATGGTTGGAATTTCAATAAAGATGATGAAACTTCCAATATCAAATAAAGATGATTGGAGAGTGCTGGAAAAATGTAACCAAACTCGAAAAACTCCTCATTAACGAAATTTTACATTTTTTTTATTATGAAATGCCAACAACTTTTGACAATTATAGAGTGTCAGCCTTCCCCACTATAGAAAGATAAGTAAAGGTCGCGACCTTGCTGAAGCTTTCTAGTTTTCATATCAATTGTGCCGTGAATGGTTTATTCTATTTTCACTTATATTAGTAGAAAAATTAAATACTTATATTTTACATGTTCCATATTGATTTATTTTTTATTATCTTACACACACCTTTCTCCTTTATGTCTGTCATTCTCTCATTTTATTTAATTGTTAAGTACTTCGTATTTTGCTATATCCTTTATTGAGGGCTTATAAGAGTATAGTTTAGAGCTATGAAACCGAGCATCTGAATACATAAGAAATTATGAGAGGGAAAGGATTTTACTTTCACTTAAAATTCAAATAAAATAATCCCAACATAATACCACGAACATGACGAAACGTAAACAATGTTTCGCAACTGTGATCAAGTTTTTCAGCGGTTAAGACTGTGGAGCGAGATGATCCGATTTCCCAGGAAACTCGACGGGGGCAATTCCCTTCTTGCTTGCAATTTCTTATGTTGCTCCTGATTTTCAATATTCCTCAGCGTGCTCTAATTGCGAATTCCCCTGGGGCGGGATCTTGCTGATTTGCCGCAACTTTACGCCTATTGTTCCGTATTAACTCCACTTCTCTATTTGCTCCACTTACTTTTCCTTTATTGGGGGCGCTAGCTGGTCCCTTTTATTTTTTATTATATATTGTTAGGAGGAGAAACGTCGAAGCGTTACTGATTTTCAGGTTGAGGAAGTCACTGAAGAATATCTCAGTTCACGCAACTGATTAATTTCTGGTAGGTATTGAAACTTGCGTTTACAAATATTTCCCATGTAATTTTCATGTTCTTTATTGTTCAAATTTATTCTTAATTCCTATGATATATGACAATGTACAGAGTGGTCCGTAGATAATGGCCCACGGAAGCATAACTAGATTTTTCACTTCAAAATATTACAATTTAAGCCAACTTTGTTGTTGATAACAAAAAAGATACATGATGTCAAAGTTGGAATTTAAAAAATGACTTTTTTTGTAATAATTACACTATCTTTGAATGTATCAACTTAAAAACCAAGCAATAAATGTTTTTAGATATGAGAAACCATAATCTGTTTTCTATTTCGATGAATTTCCTAGAGGACGCCTCATCCGCCATATTTATGGCTCTAACGCTATCACGTTTTTTATTAAAAAACCTATGAACGAACATAAACACCGAGTCAGTCAAGGCGAAGCAAGAGGATCAGGAGAAGGGGGATAGTGATGACGGTGATGAGGATGAGGATGACAAAGATGAGGATGAGGAGGAGGAGTATGTGAGGATGAGAATAAGGATGAGGACGAAGATGATAATGAGGATGATATGGGGGATGACGATGATGAGGAGGATGAAGATGATGAGAATGAATCACGAGGAAGAGGAGGATGAGCAGAAGGATGAAAAAGAGGAGGAGGATGAGAATGAGAAGGATGAGAATGATCATGAAGATGACGATGAGGATGACGAGTATGCGGAGGATAAGAAGGAGGATGAGGGGGATGATGAGAATGATGTTGATGATGATGAGGGTTAGGATGACGAGGATGAGGAGGAGGATGATGCAGATGAGGAGGATGAAGAGGAGGATGAGGGGGATGAGTATGAGGAGGATGAGGATGCTGATGATGATATGAAATTAAAATATGTTTTATATTTAGGATATTTATATATTTTGCTAACCAATGTTTTGTTCATATTTGAAAATATTCTATTAAACTCATGGTGATGAGGGTGAGGATGAGAATAAGAATTAGAATGAGACTGAGGAGGTTGAAGATGAGAATGAAACGGATGAGGGAGATGACAAAGATTAAGAGGATGAACATGAGGAGAATGAGGATGACGAGGAAGAGGAGGAGGATGACTAGGAGGAGCGGAAGGAGGAGGAGGAGGTGGAGAAAGAGAAGTAGTAGAAGGAGAAGGAGAGAAGGAGGAGGAGCAGGGAGAGGAGGAGAAGAAGAAAGAGGAGAAGGAGAAGGAGGATGAGGATACATATACAAATTCGTAATGAATACTACACCCATTGATTGATTTTAAAATAGAAATAAAATATCTTGGTGTGATAATTGATAATCATTTAATTTATTTTAAATACATGTGATTTCCTGTTTATTAACCAGTTAAAATCAATCTACTATGCCCTAGTTCAATCACATATGACATATGGAATAGCAGAAATAATTCAAAAATAATTTTTAAAAATAATTCTGATGTAAAACGAAGTAAAAGTTGAAAATACTACAACTTCAATAATTTTTTTCCGAAACTATAAAGATTTTACATTTCTTTTTTACGATATTGACCCCATTTTTCATGACGCATCTATTCCCAAATCATTTTGAATAAGTTGTGGATCACCATGTGCAGATAAAGAAAAATTATTCTTTGTCTTATATTTTTGTGAAAAGTGTTAATAATTTTAAGGAAGGAAATAGAGCCATTGAATTTTACGTGTTGTTACGCTGACGTCCAACGTTCAGATAATCGCGCCGCTAGCAGAACCATATCCAACATAAAACTGTTATATTTCCGTGACCTAAATGTTCTTAATGTCTGAAATGGCAGTTCCATATTTCCTAAAGTCGCGACAGAATTACACTAGGTATCTGACAATAATGATATTTTTATTTTTCTGAGACCTTAGGCGAAAGAAATAAAAGTATATAAAATAAGGAAGCATAAAAATAAAATTCGGGAGCTTCGAAATTTCAAATAAAACTATAATGTGGCCGAATTTGTCTTGGTGTTTGTTTATTTTAAATTAGGTATTGGGTTAGGGATCAGTTCTGTTGTTTTAAGTGGAATTGATACTACTACTTTATGTCTATGAATTTGCGATTGCTATGCTATTGTTCCCGAAGTATTTGACAATCTTTGAATATTCAAAATTAGTGGTGGTAATTAATAGGATATTCTCTTCATATTCTAATAAACAATGTATTGAATCCTTTTCAAGGAAAAAATTAATATAAATGTAATGTATATATACAGGGTGTCTCCCTTAAAAGGACTGCAACATGTCTACCGTTCGACCGATTTCAATAAACTTTTTTTTGTTGGATAAACCTTTAAAAAGTCTATCTTGGACATACCTGGTGTTTTCTAAAATTGGAAACCATGGCCGACTACGATACAATTTATGTGGCTTAAAATCGGGAAATCATATTAGGAATTATTTGATTTGAATTCCTACGAATTCTTGATCAGGACCCCAGAAAACCTTACCAACCAAATTTTCGTTGCCACAGTATACAGAGTGCTCAGGATAACTTGGGTGTCTCGCTAAAAATTGGAACGATTTGTATCAATGAAGTCATGTGCATGTTCTCTGAAAACAATTATCAATTTCATTTCAGTCAGTTATTAAGAAAATTATCAAAAAAGTCTTGATGGTGGTTGAAATATGCGTGTGACGTGATCTGACTGCCACAAGTGATATATTACCAAACGTGGAATTTAATATGCAACAGGAATATGTACATTGTAAGACAACGTCCTATTTAAAAAAAAAAAACTGATAATGATTACAATAAAACGAAACGTCCAATGGGCAAGCTGAGTACGCCATGTTGAAGCTAATAAAATGTTGCTATGGTCATTCTCTTATCAATATTATTATCAACTTTTCTCCGTTGATGCTAAAAAACCGCTTAAATTATGTAATTCGCAGTAGTGACGATTTCTATCAACTTTTTTTTAAGACTGTCGGGTGGCCGACCACTCCACTTATGTGGAATGCCATCTAGAGGTGGAACGCACTAGGTGATCGCGGTCTAAGCGGATCGCCTAGTGCGTTCAGGTGTCTTTTAATGACTTTAAATGTACACGTTTGCACTAGTAAGTCGAGGACTGGACTCGTGGCGCGGTCTCGCTGAAAAGTTTTTGGAGGATTTCGGTCAGTTGCTTTAAAAAAAGAGGTAAAAAAATACATCTTCCGCAGAACATATTTTGACATTTAAATAGTACAGTATCATAAGTCGGGAATGACGTATGGGGACTATTTTTGTAAAATTCAGTGACCAACTTTCAATTTAAGCGATTCTAAAATCAACTGATAAAAGTTGATAATAATATTGACAGGACAATGAGGCTTCCTCATAGCAATTTTTGATTAGTTTTAACATGGCGTAGTCAGCTTGCCCATGGGACGTCTCGTTTTCTTGCAATCATCATTAACTTATTTTTTTTTAAATAGGAAGTTGTCTTACAATGCACATATTCCTGCAGTATTTCAAACTCTGCGTTATATCACTTGTTATAGTTTGATCACGTCACACGCATATTTCAACCACCATAAGGTCTTCTTTGACAGTTTTCCTATTAACTAACTGACTGTAAATAAATAGATATTTGGTGTCAGAGAACATGCATATAACTTCATTGATACAAATTGTTCCAATTTCGAGCGAGACACTCAAATTATCTTCAGCACCCTGTATACTGCTGCAACCAAAATTTGGTTGGTTGGGTTTTCTGGGGTCCTGATCAAAAATTCGTGAGAATTATTCGAAAAAAATCCCTAACATGATTTTCCGATTTTAAACCACATAAATTGTATCGTAGTCGGCCACGGTTTCGAATTTTTAAGAACACCAGGTATGACCAAGATAGACTTTTTGAAGGTGTATCCAACAAAAAAAACTTTATTGAAATCGGTCGAACGGTAGGCATGTTACAGGCTTGTTCCACTTTTAAGCGAGACGCCCTGTATATATATGTAACAAAAGCATACGTGTGTATCATTTTGAATAATCGTTTTTTGGATATCTGGGTTTTAAGGTTTTATTTCATAAACATGAACATAAACGTGAACATAACCTGATTTATCTTAGTCTAAAATTTGACAGTAATTCAATAAACTGTGAAGGAAGACAATAGGTTTATAGTATTTTAGATATTTTTATTTTTTTTTTTTTTTGAGGCGAAAGTAATATTAGAAGTGTATAAAACATGGACGAATAAAAAGAAAATAGGGAAATTTTAACAAAAGGTAGGTTATCTGTAGAACTGAAAGAAATGTGATTATTTGACAGATATTGTTTTTCATATTTAAGATGATCCATTCCTACTTCAATTACTTATAAAAACATTTTTAAATCAAATTATGTCTTTTATTCAAGAATTAAATAAACCGATCAATTTGAAAGGTCCTCTACAATTATCAAATATTATACTTTACAAATATTTCTTGAATTTAGTACAGAGCTTAAAAGGTTAAGTTTGCTATTTCCAATGATTTAGTACTAACTGGTATCCCCTCATAAGACTATTGGTCCTTCTAATTGTAAGTAAACTTCTAGTAATATAAATTAATTGCTAGCACTTTGTAAGAGATTGCAATACAAGTTAAAAATGTAAATTATCTTTACTTATAAATGTTTTTGCAGTCTTTAATATGTTTTACACGTTTTATAAAGTACTTTAATCCACTTTGATTATTTTTGTTGACTGTTTGTAGCCATTGACTGTAATGAAACCATAACATTACGAGACAGAACATGAAAAAATTAATTTAATTTAAATTAATGACTGAAATTGTGTATAAAAATTAAATTAGCAATTCTGTTTTACTAAAATTTTTGTGTTATGTTAACGCTGGTTTAAAGACTTTAATTGCAAATAACAAAATTCACTTAATTTCCTTCTGCCATTAGAATTTGTAATTTTCTCCGCGTGCTGTGTGTTTAATTATATTTTCTTCAGCAGAACAGTAAATTTTCATATTTCTGTTGCTCATTAGCACAGTTGTCTCACTACTTGCCGCAAGTGTTTTAGTTACCCAGCTCGTCCTGGGAGATTTAGTTAAAAACAAACAACAATTCCGAAGAGACCGAAGTTGAAATAAATTAGAAACCAAATATTTAAGAAAGAAGTCAAGTAATTTCTGTTGTAATGGACAAGTATACTAAATACATACTGGGTAGGTAATTCGTTCATTGTAAATCTCTATGGATTATTTGTTTAATTAAAATGTGTTAAATTAAAAAGTTAACTTGTAATAATTTCTTGACAAAATTAGATCATTTGAAATTTAACCGAATTACACTACTATAAGAAAAAAGTTTAACAAGATTATAAAACATAGATTTTGGTAGAAGGCATATTGTATACGAACATATCAAAGTAAAAATAAATATTTTTTCTAATTAAACGATTTTCAACAATTATTTAAAATAATGCAAATTTGATATCACATGATTAGATTTGTGACAAGACGATTATAAAATAATTTAGGGTTGTCCGCAAAACATTCTGCTTCTCTTATACCGGGTAACCCCAAAAGCTAAAATATGAGGATTTAGCCCAGTATACCTTAGTCCAAAAGTTGATAGTTTCTAAAATATGCTAAAGTGACTACTTTTTAAAACTTTTTTGAAAATATTTTTCTTCTTAATATGATAATAGCATGAACGAAATTTGATACATAGGATTTGATACTTTGGTACTTTGGTACCTGCATCTAAAGCTTTTTATGCATCGGTAGGTAATATAGCATCTCTCCAATCTTCAAGCATACATTCTCTTCTCCAAATCTTTAGAATATATTCGTATATTCTTTGCCTTAAATCCTCTCCTGCGTATTTAATGTTCTCTGCCGTTGTTTTGTTTTCCCCGGACTTTTGTTATTCCTTAAAGCTTCTTACTCCCAGTCCCCCTACCCTTACCATTATCATCTCTTTCTGATTCATTTCTTCCCTTTCGCCCTCTCCATTCATCATCTCTGCGAAATTGCTGGATATAGGATATAATATTATGGCAACGTTAACAAAACAGAAAATAGAGCCGATACCAGAACTACAGATAGGGGAGTATCAAGCAGGTTTTAGAAATGGGATATCAACAACGAACCATGGTGAAGGGAATCCTTGCTACATGCTATGGATATGGGATAAAAGCAATGGCTTTATTCATGAACTTCAGGAAAACTATTATGATTCTGTCCAAAGAAATAAACTAAGTAAAATATTGAAATAATTTGGGATACCAACTGACCTTAGAAGATACCAAAAGCAAAGTACGAATAAAAGGTGAAAAGGTGAAATTGTACACCACTGATTTTGAATTTTTATCCTCTTTACGCTCCGTTTCCGAGATAAAAATTAATTTATTAATAATTACAATATGCCAACTTTGGAATGTTAATTAAATAAGAACAATCTAGGTGGCATGTGTCAGTTTGTCAAAAGTTACATGTCAGACTTAAACAAAAAAAGATAACATAGAGTGTCGAGTTACTTGATATTGAAGTGTTTAAATTAGTTTTTAATACATTTTTTTTTACAAAATAAGTAAATATGGTGAATATTTCCATCTCCATAGAGACGCCTTGCTCCATTCGAATATCCGTTTGCTTTCCCATAAATAAAATGTATGTTGGCCAATTCTTCAAAGGACCCTGTATATCTTTCAATATGCAATGCATACATTATTGTCCGGAAAGCCGCTCGACTATGTCATGATTAGAAATTTTTCAAACATTCACTGTGCCAATAATTTCCCATGGTTTATTAGCGCTGTGAAGCGGTTACGCGCCTCGTCTAAGTATTCACAATAAACTCAACAAACTGGAATAATGATTATCATTAATATAACGGAGACGCGAGTGGGACAGGATCAGCTCGAATTCCCAATTCAGCACGCCTCGGAATCTTCCTCTAAGCTCGGCGACAAGGCATGTGGTGAATTTAGTAGGTCGTTATGAAATTTACATCCAGATAGTTTAATTATGATTAGGTTGGATATTGTGCGTAAGGTGAATATCTTACAAACGCCTGTGAAATACAAATGGCTTCATAATGACGATATCACGGCGGGAATCTTGCACTACCAACTATTTGGCTTGGATGTGGCGTAACGGGAATAAATATTTGCTAAATTTATATTGGATAATTTATTTAATGTATGCAAAGCACTCCGGGTGTTGTTTGCGCCATCTGTTTGCTAAATAATTATTACAATTAAGGGGAGCCTTGTACTGTCAAGATTAAAACAACTTCTTATTGCGCTGTGTTGCATACGAGTGCTGTTGTTATACATGGCAGGATATCAATTCATGTTAACATGAAAATATCTGTCAACTTAAAAAAAAATAATTAAATAACTTAATTATAGCCTGTTTAGAAATGAAACAGAGCAATAAAAGCTTATTATGTATGCAAATCGTAAATAAATGTAGTACTGGTGCTTATATTCAATATTTTTATATTATGTATTATCGGTATAGATGAGCTGTACTTTTAAAAAAACTTTGTGTGACCGGGTTGTAGTAGATCCCGCAATATCGCACGATATACTTTTCATATAACTGATTACATATATAGCTATTATCACATACTATAAAATACGTTGTTACGTGTTTGTTTGGTCTCGATATTATTGTTTTGTTCGGCATACACATATAACTAACATGGGTTAAAAGGTAGCTAAAATCACTTCAAAACATAGCCAATAGCACTTTATTATCATTTCTAAATATTCAAATATGTAGGGTTATATTTATTGTATTTTTATTTTCTTGACAAGGTTCTGTCCTCTGTCATTGTCATTTGTATTCAACAGGTTGGCCATAAATTTAAAAAGGTTCTAGGTTTTTGACACTGGTTCCTAATTGTTTTTTTGTATACTTTGCTCTATCTCTTCTGATTTTTGGCTATTGTGGAGTTTTGAACTCAAATACGCTTATGCGTATTTACCTGGCAAAATTTGGGGTAATCTTCTTAGTTATTGAACTCAACTTACGTTGGATCTTCTACCCTACCCAGAGGGCATATAAAAATTTATATATTTTTAAGGCCGCATGCCAACCTAGATAAATATACAATTTTAACCTAACTTGCATGTGCTTAGTATTCCGTATTCTTTTAGGCCTTTTTGTTTTTCCCTGTTACTTCTTCCATCAAGCTTGCTACTTACTACAGTGCTTAACCAGTATCAGCATTCCTTGCACGATGAGCACCGATTATTGACTTGCACGACTAGCATTGATTGACTGCACTCCGACTCGACAACCCGCTACTTCGGCACCCTGCCAGCCAACCAGACGCTCCAGTGAGCCTCTGACAGTACGAGCCAACGAAGAGCAGTTGGGATCTCAGATAAGCTTAGCTTAGTCATTTATTTGCCAATTTGCTTTGCTGCACTACCTGCATGGCTTTCACCTGAAATATATTTTGATTATTTAGCCTTTACCTTTGCTTAAGAATTGCATGTTAACATACATTTATTGTATTGCTAATAGTAGTGCTCAGCTTGCACTCACTAGCTTGGCTTTTGTAGTTTTTCCCTAAATTATTTTGTTCACTTAGTACAGCTTCCACCACTGCTTAGTCGCATTGAATATAATCTTTTCTTTAATTGTGCCATTGCTTTGTATTGGTATTTTTTTTCCTACCCTTACAACGTAGTACATAGTCAAGATTATTACATTTTAATAATATAATTTAAATCCAAATGATTTAAAGTCGGAATATCGTGGCGGCCATGGTACCGGTCCTCGTCCAATCCCTTGGCGTTAATGCTTGGACATTCTGTACATAGTACGGATATGACTGAGCCTCGTGTATGATACATCACACTGCTGCAATATGCAGTGGAAGTGAAGTCCTGGACCTCCATCTCTTCCACGATTCGGTTTCAAATTTCCCTTTTCACAGCGTAACAAATTAACACGATATCCATCAACTCCGAATTACTACTATCCATGTAAGTCATTTTTGGCACTTGAAAAACTAACGTAAACACTGGCGTCACAAAAACTTTAGTGCCTCCAAAAAGTAATCGGATTTAAACATTCGGAATCGCCTGTCTAGACACTACAGTTGTCCAGCGATGTAAAGGTTGAAACTACTACAACTTCAATAATATTTTACTCGTAAACTATAAAGATTTTATAAAAAGAAAAAATACTATGTCGACTCCCTTTTTCATGACGCATTTATTTCCAAATTCTCTTAGATCGCAGTTCTGAATCACCCTGTACAGATATTACACAATGGCGAACAGCATGAAGGCTTTCAACTTTGAAAAACTACATGATAAAATTTACTTCAGTTATTTATTTATTTATTTTACTTTACACCATTCAACAGGCGAATGCCCAGTTACAGAATGGGAAACACATACAAAAAAAGCATCATAGTGCTGCCTGTTTCATGCTTGCAAGAGAAACAATGAAATATATCAACCGATGACTTTAAGTTGTTATAAGTATTGTACAGAAAATTCAATGGGGAAAAACTCCTAATATTAGTTCTTGGCGTCGGTAAGTAAAAAGTACCAGCGTGTCTTGAAACCGCCCTGGGAACATGAATATTAAGTCTATTTAATAAATCACCACAATCAGTTAGGTTGGTTAATAATTTAAATAAAAATACTAAATAAGCAATGCTACGTCTGTCCTCCAAAGATTTAACAGAAAACTTCTGTAAAAGCTCATTCTGTGAAGTGTCAGTTCTAAAAGATACGAATTTTTAAAAACGACGTTGAACCCATTCTAACACACCAAACAACAGAGGATATTCCAATTTCGGCCTAACTAAAGTTGAATAAAGAAGTTTCATAGTATCAGCAGGTTTAAACGTGGACGTGTTCCTAATAATAAATCCATGTGTTTTATACGCTTTAGAAGTAATATCCAATATGTGGTCATTAAACGATAATTTATAATGAAATAATATACCTAGATCGCTAAAAGTTTGTGTTCTCTCTAAGAAATGATTATTAATCTTATAATTAAATTCAATAACATGCTGCTTTGCAGTAAATGACACACTTTTACATTTTTCAAATAGTGGGCCCAAAACCGAACCTTAAGGGACTCCTGAGGACACAATCACTTCGACAGACTTAAAACCACAATACAGAACATGTTGGATTCTATTAGTTAAATAGTTTCTAATTAAACGAATAAGTAGATCAGAAAATCCAAATGACTTTAATTTATTTAGCAACAAACGTGGTCAACTCTGTTGAACGCTTTAGTGAAATACGCACTTTTCGATGCTATGTGTGATAATGCATATTTGTACAAGTAGCGATAACATAGTTTGGGCTAATAAATATTACTTAAAAGTTCCACAATTTTAAACAAACCATTAAAGTTCTCTGGGCGTCGCGGCAACTGTCATAGCTAATTGAAAGTGATTACAACTTTCAAGTCATATTTCAGTAATATCAGTTAGTCGTTGCTACGATCATTTGCTACTTTCAAGTTCTGTAAATTTAAAGGTCGTCCCACTGATAATTAACACATCCCAAAACCAGGAGAACTACTTAGAAGTCACATAACTGTAAAGTAACCAAAAGTAGTAAAAATACGTAGCAGTGACTGTAACTTTGTTGCATGCAGCTATTTGTACAATAAAGTAGCAAATTTGGTGGCGGTTAAGTAACAGTTACTCACATAGTCACATAACTGTAAAGTAACCAGATGTAGTTATACATACGTAGCATTGACTGTACAAAGTAGCAAATTTGGTAGCAATTACATAATAGTTACCCTTTGAAAGTTCTAGTCTCAGATAGTGTACTTTCTCTTATAAACTAATCATTTAAAAAAAATCGAATATACAGGCTTTATTGAAGTCCGCATAAAATCTGTTTATCGACACAATCATAAATCAAGCAAGTTACAAATTGCTTCGTTCAGTTAAATCCTTGTGAGCGGAACTGTTTCGAGGAGCACTTAGTATAGAAATCTTCAAAATAAGGCTATAATGACATGCCTGGATGCTTAAGCAGTGCAATTCAGCGAGTGCTTTTAGCGCACAGAATCCACTCGTTGGCGGAAACAATCTCGCACCAAATGAACTAAACAGTTTAATTCTAGCAATCTGATGTGGGTTGTATGCTGTATTACGCGGAGTAGGCGACGTGGCACATACGTTTGTTTCCCCGACACAAACACATCCCCCAGTTCCAAAGCGCGTTATAGCGGGCATACACAATGGATGCACCGCGCTGGCGAAGAGCGCGGTGTAATTTTCAGATATTTGCATTGTTAATATCTGACAAATAGAGCAGTCTCACTCTTGGCCGGAGGTATCTTCTTGCGGCGGGGGGTCACAATAGGGAATTCCCCAATTAGTTGGAGGGCTATGGGAGTGTCTAGTCACCGGTCCTGTCGGGGATTAATGATCAAAGGTCGTCGCCGGTATTGCCTACCAGCTAAAGCGGATGTAATGCAGTTCGGTTATCGCTAGGATACACCGCATATCCTTCTGGATATTGGTTTATACCGGAGGCTGACCATGCTGTTGCAGACGCGGCCAGTAATTGAATTGATTACCGGATTATGGAGGAAATGCATAAAAATTGTATTACTTTTTACTACACAGTAGGTTGGTCGGGTCAATGTTTGTTACGGTTTTATTTCAAATTTATTAATAACTACTCTTAGAGAACCCTTGTAAGAATAAAAAGAAAATACCATGGTTTCTTTTTTAATAATTTATTCATGAATATTCCAGTCATAAATATATTTTAAGGACGTTTCCACCCATATCGTCGTATTACTCCTTGGGATCAGCTTCGGGGTAACCTAGAAAGAGAAAATAGTTGTAGTAGAATTCCATTACGTTATTATCATATATTAAGTACATGCAGATCTCCACCTTGCTAAAATTCTAAGCCCCTTTTATAATTTTCCACCCATATTTTCTGAAATTTAGTTATAAATATAACCTTGTCTGTCCCACTGTCATTATTTATTAGGCTATAATAAAAATGGACCATACACAAACAAATATAGTGGAAATTATATAGCACCATATATATCTCTTTCATGAATAGGCAAATTGAAAATAGACCCAAGACTAAACTTGTGTTTAGGAATTTTAGAATTATTACCATGTCAAATTCTCTCGCTCTATGGGATTAAGGAATTTTGTGATCCTTGTTTTTATAAACTTCCTTTCTGGTGTGAGGCACCATATTGAATTTTTAAAAAGACATTGAAGTCTGTATGAAGCTTGTGCTGATATAATCCGACAAAAAGTGCATCCGGAATTATAATTTGTGGCAGATAGCTAGTATCTACCCTCAACAGCGTTAGCTTGATTTTTAAAGGTTCCTGTGCATATCAAATTTTGTCACCGTGTGCCCTCACTGGGAGATTACACTTTTTGACCACCTACCACCCTTACGGTAAGTCTTAAATACTTGGTTTTATCGAACAACCTAGTCCTCTGTTATGGTGCAATCTTCTATTAGAAAACTCATTTTAGGCCAACAAGCAACAACTACGTACCGTTTTCATACGTCCAAACACTTCGACATATCTCTGGCTCAAAGGTTCTTCTTTAATTCCTGGCTTCAACTACAAACAGTCCCCATATAGCCTCGCTAGGATTGCTACTGTCTTTAAATTGGTACCGTCTACAATCGGTGTACCTAAGTACTCGCTGAAGTTGATATTCCTGGTATCCGCCTCAGGTACCTACAACACAATCCGGGTTCAGAACTCATTTATACCTGACCTAATCGACCGTCCCTTAGTATTGACACCTACCTTTCCGAGGGAAGGACATCGGGGGATATTACAGTTGCTGCTCAGAGCAGCGAGCAACGACAGGCAACATATGACTATCTTCTGCTTGCATTGTAAAATATTCTTTCTTATATTATTATTAGCACACTTAATACCTAGATGGTGGCTGCTATTTTGCATGGCTTGAATTCTTGTCAACACCACTAAATATTTAATTTTCTAGTAGTTTAGTTTGTAGTACTTTTCTCCTGCAATAAAAATTAACATTAGCAAAATATCTTATATTTAAGGTTTAAATTAATTATATATACTTACCTCTCATTGAGAGCATCTCTGTAAACCGAGGTATAAGCCGGACAATTAAAATTTAGTTAAATAAAAGTTTATACTACTGTAATTCTTTTATTTAGCTCTTTGTCACCCCCATATGAAACCATCATCTTTCAAAATTGAAAGACCCTGAGTAACAACGTGACATGTTATCTTATCCACTCACATTCCTTATATCGGGAATATTACATCAAATTGCTCTGTAAGCTCTTTGAACGATATTTGTATGTCTCACAATTTGTTAAATACAGTATGCGCCAAAAGTATGGAATAAATTCAATAAAAACGAAACAATTATTTTTTGGGAAAAATCCTCGAACAGGTCGATTTTTAATTTAAAAAATACATATTTTAGCGTAAAATGCGATTTTCAAATGTCATTTGTTTTCGAGTAATGACGTCATCGATTTTTTTTAAATGGCAACACCATATTTTTTTCCTTGATTCTGAAAGATCGTTTAATTCTCTATCAGACAGTACTAAAATTTAGCCCTCTTACATAGGAAAGTTTTCGAGTAAATGACGATTGAATGTTAGAAAATATCCATAAAAAAGTAACAATTCTGAGGTATGTAAAATAAAATACAATTGATTAAATTTTATACTTAAATTAAATATTCGAATTGCCATCCACCAACTTCTTGACAATGAGCAAGTCTGTGAAAAAACTCTTCTTGCACATTATGAATGATTTCTGGGGTAACTCTAGAAACTCTAAATATCTTTGTCCTGTAAGGGTTCCTTCAAAGAAGAAAGGCTCTACTATTCTATCGTCAACTATTTCAGCCCACACATTTAATTTCTGAGGGTGTTGGGTATGTGCCTCTGCCATCCAATGAGGATTTTCCCGACTCCAATATCTGCAAGTTTGACGGTTTACTGTACCATTCAGACAAAATCTGAAAAAAGTATTTGCCGGTGTAAATTTCTATTTCTTTGACATAAATCCATTAGAATTTCGCAAAAGTGTAAGCGACGATCGGAATCATCTTCATTGAGTTCCTGCACAAGTTGAATTTTGTAGGGATGATATTTTTCCTTCCTCAAGATACGTAGCACTGTGCTCTGATTAGTGTCATTATTTAATGCAACCAATCGTGAAGAATTATGAGGATTATCCACCATACTTATCAAAATGTTCTGTTTCTGATTTTCATTAATGCTTGGACGTCCAGGTTTTGGAATATTTACAACATTACCAGTTTCTCTAAATTTAGACTCTACCTTACTGACTGTTGATTGGCTGATAGGGCGATCTGGATATTTTTCATTAAATTAATCGCAAACTTCCTGCTGAGTTCTAGCCATATTCCCCCATCCGATAAGAATTAAAATTTCAATTCTTTAAGTAACAGTTAAATGTGCCATAATACTTTAAATTGAATAATAATTTCTATGTCGCTTACAATACTTATTAGAAAGTCGGTGTGACAATGACACTTTGCAAAGATTTTCACTTACATGATCCATAAAAGAACTATGGAATTCGAAAAACTAAACTTGATAACGTTTTTGCTTTATTTTAATTGATTTACGTTTTCTAACATTCAATCGTCATTTACTCGAAAACTTTCCTATGTAAGAGGGCAAAATTTTAGTACTGTCTGATAGAGAATTAAATGATCTTTCAGAATCAAGGAAAAAAATATGGTGTTGCCATTTAAAAAAAAATCGATGACGTCATTACTCGAAAACAAATGACATTTGAAAATCGCATTTTACGCTAAAATATGTATTTTTTAAATTAAAAATCGACCTGTTCGAGGATTTTTCCCAAAAAATAATTGTTTCGTTTTTATTGAATTTATTCCATACTTTTGGCGTATACTGTATAATGTGATAGGTATACAACATATAATAATAGTATCCTTTTTCAAACACAGCATCCAGGTTTACCAGAAGCTAAATTCCATACAATACTATGAAAATTATTTAGATAATTCTGGATTAATAAATATTTCGGTTTGGATTAAAGACGGCTCATTATTTTATGATAGTGAACCACTGAGCAGAAGATGACTATAGGTCAAGTTCAAAAATGTGTAAATAATTATTAAGGTAATCATAACTTAAATCTGGTTTCAATATAGCAAATGATGATTTAATTAATGTTCATGTGACAGCCATAAATAGTAAAAAAATAGTAAAAGTATAGTACGTCTATAAATGATGTGTGATTTGTACCTGCTCGAATCCTATTTATTTAATATGTAAATTATTTGATTTAAAAGTTTACAAATGACAAAAAGTGGAAATCAGTAGTCTTACTTTGGTTCACAATTGCAAAAGTGTAATTCTGTCTTATGAAAAGGACGCATTTTCAATTTTTGATATAATCCTTAAGCCGGGGGCACATTGCTCTGATGCCACGCCACGCCATGTGATGCAACGTCAGAAGGATCTGGCACCGTGTATTCTCATGTATTTTTATATATTGTGTGCACATTGCTCTGACGCTACACCATGCCGCGCCATGCGACGCCATTCGACGTGTTGCGAATCCGACTTGTTAGATTTTCATCATGCCGCATGGTGTCGCGTGGTAACAGTGTGCACCTGAATTTCGTATTAAACATATAAAATGACAGACAAAATTGATAAAATTTTGTTAAATTTAGATGGAGAAATTTCTATTTGATGTCTCAACAATAAACAAATGACTTGTTATACGATACAATAAGGAACAGATTGTACCATTTGAATATATTCAGTATGTCATAGAATGGTTACATAATTAAATTATAACTGTACGAAATCAAGTGGAATATTTAAATCATCATTGTTTATTTTACATGAACTGTTTATTTAATTAATCTCCGTTTTTTACATTTGATGTGCTTATCATCAAGTGGCGTTGGTGGCTCACAGTCTCTACTTTCTCTGTATTCTTCAGTTTCCTCAATGTCTCCAGTTTCTTCTGCTTCTTAATTCTCTTCATCCGATAGTTCAACTGTCGGGAAATTCTCTAAATCAATGTCAATAGTTCGACCTTCGCTAGTGGTAAAAGTGATCGAACAGCTCAGCCCAAGCTTACGGCAGCCACAAGTGCCCTCACACACACTGCGACAATTAGAAGATATCAGAACATAGGTACTATAAAGTTAAATAACTTACTAATTTATGGCACATAAGATGTGATGGAACCGCTAGAAGACATATTAACTTCATTGTTTAAAAATAAGTTGAAAGTTGATGTTGGCAACGTGGACTGAAAAGCTCTCTTAAAGTAGGTAGTCGTTTACATACAAATAGTAACAGACCCTTATTTGTTAAAGAACCCCACAATAATCTTATGGAAATTGGGTTTCTGTCAAATTGTCTGAATTTTTGATATGTTGTAGATTTTGTCATCCTGAACAAAAGTCTCCATGGGCACAAAGTGCCAAAATGAAGCTCCCCTGACCCGTTGCAAAACTATTCATTTTCAATACTATTTACAGATGTTAAAAGCATATTTTAATTATTCTAATATATAGGGTAATGTTTTTGAGGTCACTGGATTCAACCCTCATGTCAGATTGGACAAACTGACCGTTGACAGCTGTCAATACACTGTCAACGAAGAATAGAAAAGTAAATATTCTCTTTTCACATTGAGAGTTTGGGCTTTTGAGGGAGCTGAATTCAATTCTCATGCCAGATTGGCAAAATTGACAGTTGACAGCTGTTTTTGAAGTCGCTGAATTCGCTGAATTCCTGTATCCTTTCAATTAAGAAACAATGTTTACAAGAGAAAGAAGCTATTAAAAAACTCTAAAATAGTTATTAGCGAAGATCTTAGGAAAGCAAATAAACAACTTGTTAAGGAAGTTATCAGGAATGAGAAAAAGGCAGTTTGTACCCAAATTGGAAAGTTTATACAGGGACAAATGATGAGCAAAAAATTCAGGAGATAATTCTAGACCGAAAATAAATGCTACCTCTTTCTATTACATTTTTTCCAAAACTGATTATTAACGGAGTTACAGGATGTTAAAGTTAAAATTTTATTTTCGATATTTGTAAATAACTTCTTAAGAAATCCATAATTTCATAAAATTTGTAAACCGGGGGTTTCTGCGGACGAGAAATTCAAATATGTTTCTAATTTTGACGTCACTAGTACGTCACTTATGTTACATCATGTTTCTTCTAAATGACAGAAATTTTTTGCTGCTAATGTATCCATCCGACTATTGAAACAATCGATTCTCCTACCTGTTATATCTGAAAAAGGTATTGAAGTCGTTAGGAGTAAAAGTTTTCGAAATAATCTTATTTGAAATATTCAGTGCACCGACTGAAAACTGTTATCGTTTCAGGTAAAGTGCCTTTTCTACTGAAAACACAGTAAAATGTTACTTGAAAAAGTTGTGTTAAAATAAAAATTGACAATTTTTCTGTTTTTTTGTTTCGAAGCGGTTATCACACGATCGAAAGACCGTTCGGTATATAAACATTTTTTACTGGTAAAAAAATCTCAACATTGAAGGAACTAAAAAATTGTTGATTAAACTTCTGACAGAGGTTTATTAGTACATCAATTAAGAAAATAATACATGGTGTTTAATAAAACTGACCAATCTGTAAAAATCTTCAAAACTAATGAAATTTAAAAAAAAATGATGAAACTTCTAACAAAGGTCTATTACAACACATATTAACGAAAAAAATACAGGGTGATTAAAAAAATTTAACAATGTCTAAAAGCCCTTAAAATTTGTGGAATTTTAATTTTTTTGATTAAACTTTTAACATTAATAATACCATTAATTAACGGAAAAAATACAGGATGTTTAAAAAACCCGAACCAATTTCTAAAAAGCTTAAAAACACTTTTAACAAGTGTCTACTAGAATATAGGGTGTTTAAAAAACCAAACCAATCTCGAAAACTATTCAAAATTCATGGAATTAAAAAAATATGAATCTATTAACATGGGAAGACGACCCTATTCAACTTTTAAAATACAGGGTCTTGACACAAATGTAACTGAACTCGAAAAAACCTCAAAGTTGATATTTTTTAAAACAAAATACCAGCCATTTTTGAAAATTTTACAGTGCTGCAGTTTTCCCACCATAAAAAAGTCAGCCAAGGTCGCGCAGTGATTTTCGTTCATTAAAATCAAACTTTCGTTAATTATGCACTACAGTTTAAACATAATGCCAATATCATTTTTAATAGGTTTTAAAAAAGGAATTAAATTGGATGAGAGGAAGATTTAGAAAATAAATTCGCTTATTTAACTTTAAATTTCCATATAACCAACTTATCAGATTACAAGAGTATATTTCAATTTTTAATAGCGTAGGTATAAATATTTAATGAAGGCAATGGGGAAAAATAAATTATATTTGCTACCCTTTTCTGCTAGAAACGGAGTAAATTATTTCTCGGCACAAAAAGCTAAGCCAGGCAACGGATGCAACAACAGAAATTTTAACTTGGGCAAATAATTTATTTAAGTTCACGGATCCTGTCAGAAAAGTTAAAGTTTGTTGTTTCTTGAGTTACCTAGAGTTTGTAAATGAATATTACTGTGGAAGAAATTTCTGGAAGCCACCGGATCTGGATTTCAAAATCAACAACAACATCGGGGTTTCCCCTGGAAGTTCACAATCCAGTCAGCTTTATTTATTTAATTTACATTAACAAGCAGTTTAGAAAGTGCGCGGGGTCGTGGAAGAGACGTTCCGGGTAAACTGGGTCGGCTCCGGCTTCACTTCTGAAACTTCAAATTCACCTCGGAACGTAGTCAATTAGCGTTTCCATTCGCATCGCACTTAACGCCAGTTTTATTCATGAAAATTGAATGGATTTCATGTTGCTTAATCGTACCCCGAAATTATAATTTTTTAATTATAGCTCAGGCACGTGAAACACGAGACTAATCCAACTAACATAATTGCAGTGGCGGCTGGTGAGATTTCAGATATGCCATATCTCAATAGCCAGACATGGGACCCAAACCAAACTTTAGGGTACATGTACTGTGGCTATATAAAGAACTTTGGTAGAAGAAGAACGATTTTAAAAAATGTTTCTCGAAATTTAAACAAGCCAATTTGGAAATCTTAGGTGAGGCCCACTTTTTTTTAACTTTTTTCGCAAACTGCAAAATCGTTCTCCTTCTACTGAAGTTCTCTATATAGCCACAGGACATAAAGTTTGGTTTGGGTCCCATGTCTGGTTATTAAGATATGACATACCTGAAATTTCACCAGCCGCCACTGCATAATTGGCGTGGCTGCAAACAGACTGCCTTCGACAATGTCCGAGACCCACGTGATCGGCTTACTTTAGGTGTCAATTTGATTTTCTTAACGTGGTGCATAAGAAGTTACCAAAGAAAAATTAATTAGGCATTACTAATTTTGGCTCTGTCTATATCTCTACGATTGCTTTTACCTATTATTTGCACAAGCTATAAGTGTTTACCATGATGTATGTGTGTTGCGTCATAAAGTAACAGTAAATTGTATACGTCAAAATAATACAAGTTAGCTAAGCCCTAGTAAACTGTTTTCTGTTCGCGATGTACCTAGCGTTAATGTTTGCTTTTAAATTTCAAAGGATTTCACAGAATAAGTATATGTGTGTCCTGCCCCTTGAAGATTTACTTCAAATTTTCTGTATTGGCAAAAATGAAAGTTCAAATTTCCCAGAAGGATAAGAAATCGATGCTATCGTTGCATTGACGATGACTATTACTTTGAGTCCTATTTAAATTAAATTGTTTACAAGTCGTTGTTTCTATTTGTTTAATAAATTATTGACTGCACTGTAAAAAATAATTACAGTTAAAATAGATGGCAATTTATTTACCTCATTATTGCTGTAATTTTCTTATCGATTGTGACTTTACAAATAAAATGTAAAATTACATTGTAAATTTATTTTGTGGTGTAATTTTAGGTTTTGCAAATGTAATATTACTTTGTGATTTTACAATACAAAAAGTATTTTTACAATGTAACTTCTACAATTACTTGTAAAAATGCAAAGTAACTTTACAGGCAGTTGTATAGTTACATTTTATATTATTACTACAATGTAGTATGTTTTTTTATTTATTGTACAGGATGGTCCAATTTGGGCACTTAGGTATAGAACGTTTCTTCTGCTTTCCGAAAAGACAGAAAAAAGTAGCCAAGATATTTGGAGCTTAATTTTTGAGAAAAGTTGAATAGCGAGAATCACATTTCGATATATTGATTTGTTTAAGAGATACATACATGATATTTTTAAATGTTGATCGTTTTCTGTGGTAACTTTTCTACTTATTATATTAATATGTATACATTGTAAAGACATTTTTTCTCTATGTGTAGTATCTAGTGGCTTGAGGAATATTTTTTTATAACTTCTAGTTTTCCGCTGCTATAACAAACATGTATATGTTTTAATGAAACATCATACGTACGTAATATGGGGCATCATAGAAAAGGCCTAAAATTTAAAAAATGCTATATAAAAACTAATCAAGATATCGAAATGAAATTTCCGTTATTCAATTTTTCTCAAAAATATTCCCGTGACATTTGGACTATCTTTTCGGAGAATAAAAGAAACCTCCTAAAAGTGTCGAAACTGACCTAACTCGTACACAGGACATCTTGTTTACAACATTCGAATTCACTAACAGTGCTTTGACATACCTAGATACCTAAAAAATATCTGAATAGCAATTCATTTATAACTAATAGATTAATACGCCTACATGAGAAAAATTGAAATATCGTAAGGAATTAACGATTGTTACTTACCTTAAGTAACATATCAGGCTTTTCTGTGAGTTTCTCAATAGTATCACTGCATTAGAATGTTATTTCAAAAGAAAAATTTACTCATATTAAGTAACCTAATTAATATGAATGTCAGTTGCTTCTAATGTTAACAAACACCCTTACTGAATTTTTGATATGATATCCCCAGTGAAGTCAAACATTTCCGAAGCAATAGATTCGTTTCCTATATGCTTTTAAGATTTATATACAAAAAAATTAAGTAATTTGGAATTTATGACTCATTTAGATTGAAAATAATATCTACTTATTTCTATTATAGCCTCCAGGTATACTTTAAAATCAGTAGAATAATCCTTTTTAAATTTATAATTAAAATTTTTGGACAAATTGTTACACAAAACTGTACCTTTCCTTACTGATTATATAAATAGCTATTTTGTACTGCGATTACGGCTCAGTTAGCTAATTAGTAGTTACAGTTTTATTATATCTTCAATATATTAACTGCCCTTTGCTTCTTTTTTAGCTTAGAAATATATGTACATACAGGTACTGAAGTAATAAAATACTATGGTTTTACGGCAATTTTTTATTCAAATTTGGTACCTGCACATTTAGGTTATTTGTACAAAACAGAACACTTAACGTTATACAAAACATATAACAATGTAAAAATATATTCATAGAACTAAAGTTAACATTTTATAATATTCAAACAAAATCTATGATCTTATACTAACTATTACAAAGTAATATTAATTATATAAATGTGCATAAATAAGTAGGTACCCAGAACTTAAATCATGCTAAACCTCCAGAAGCCCCTGTTCTTCAAATATGTATAAAATATTATTCCAATAGAAAATAATATATTTTTATATATTATGTAAGATGAACAAAACAACAGTGGCGATTTTTGCAGATGCAATGTTTATTTGTTTCAATAACTATGTATAACTTACATACCTATTGCTTCTCAATTTCATTGAGGTTATGTTTAAACAAGCACTAGACAATAACTATTTATAGTACTAAAAACAGTCACTTGTCACTCTAGATATGTTTATATTGCTAGTCACTACTCACTAAATTAACTGTGTAAGTACCTAGATCCTAAGTACACGCTGCATTCATCGAAATGAAGCAAGAAATAATGAAGGCGTCACCACCCAACGCTCTCAACGGTTAGTGGTATAGTGTGTTTTAAAATTAGTAGTACCTTCACACACACATTAGGCATATTTTTACAGTCAATTATATAGTAAATTTGGTATGTTCAGTAATTTTACAATGTAAAAATGGATTTCACATTGTTAATTGTAAATGTATTACAATATATTCTATAAATGTGCAAATTATATTATAATTACATAGGAAGTTTACGGTTTTATTGTATATTGACAGTTTTCTTGTAAAATTACAAGTGTCAGTGTGATATCATCATTATTCTTAGAATTATTTTCAGACAATTATAAGTATATTCTTACAAAGTAAATTTGTAAAGTTACTGGCCTTTTTTTCAGTGTGTAATTTTTATAATTTCATAGGATAATCCTCATAAGAACAAGTCAAAATATCTGAAAAACAAAGTTGCTTAGCAAGAGCACTTTTTTAGAAAAAAATAACAAATTTTTTTAATATTAGTACTGATAAATACTTTTCATCATTGGCGTAGAAGTTTAGGAGGTTCAAGAGTGAAAATAATCCATACCTACACCAACTTTTTCACAATACACGTTGATGACTTGTCATTGATTATTTCTCATAAGTTGACAACTTGTTAACTAACTTAAAAAACACCTTCTATAACATCTCAGTGGATAATAGGCGAAGTAAATGTGATTCTATCTCAGTAAAAATTAATAATTGTACTGTCACTAGTAGGGAGGAATTATCCTCGATGATACTTTGAAATGGAAGATGAATTGTAAACTCATTTTGTTACATTAAGTTCTGTATGCTATTTATTCCAAAATATATGAGAAGTATTACTAAAGAAACAATTATTAAATTTATATTATTCATATGGTGAAATTAGGTTGTGTTACGATCTATTTTTTTATAGAAACCTTAAACTATTATGTTTTTGTTGTACACAAACGTATTTTAAGAATAATTGAAATATCGAATTATTATTGGTGCAAAGATATATATGTACAATTTAATGTTCTTTCTTTAACATTTTTGTTTATTTTTCAAATGGCTTCTAGATCTAGTTGTAATTAATGTATGATTACGCAGTCAATATTATGATTAACAACTTTATTATATTTCTTTTCCTAACGAGGATAGAAATATTCTGAAATTACAGCAACACAAGCTGTGTTTAAACTGAATATAAATTTTTATTATTTAGGTTTTCCTAAAGCTTGCACTTAAATTGGTAGGAATTTGAAAATGATTTGAATATATATTTAACACTAAAATAACAAATAAATCAAACATTTTCCGTATCACGATATTCTGTTTACAAAAGAAAGACAACTGTTATTTTTGTGGTCTCCACTAACAACACTGTTCCAATTCGCTTCACAGTGACTTCAAAAGCCTGAATACACTATCCAATAAAAGAGAAAAAAGGGATACATTACGAAGCTGACAAAATAGCAACCACAAAATCCGCAATCGTTTCTATACACTGATAATAAATTTACCCGTTATTCACCCAAAATATGTACCAAATTCATATTGTAAATATCGTTAATTTACATCTTTCATGTAAAATTAAATGTTTTTTTTTCTAAAAATATATAATGACGTTGTAAAATTACATTTCATGTCTACAAAAACACGGTTTTAATATGAAAAAATGCATATTCATAATAATTGTTGCTGTAGCAATTAAAGATAACATTTGATTCTGATTGTTTATATGACACTTCCTGTAGCAATTTTAGCAGCGGCTAATGAAGCAAGTTTGAATTTGTTACACGTAAAGTCAAAACAAATATATATGAAGTAATACTCCCATTTTATTGATTGGTATAATACTAAAAAGGTTAAAATCAACAAAAGGGGTATTAAGTAAGTATGTTTAGCATATTTTTTGGAAATCTCCAATTTCTGGAAAGCAAACACGTTAAAGTTAAGTTAAACAAGTTTCGGATATTGCTAAATTTCATAAAATAACTGCTTTATAAAAAGACAGAATGTTGGATTTCATCGGAAAAAAGCAAATATTTTTAGTCAAGAAAACGTAAAAAAAATATGAGTGAAGCACCTGATGAAACTTACGTTTTTAAGTTGGTAACAATTTTTGGATTGGCTGGTGCCCTCTGACGAATAGAAATAACGAGAATCGTCATCGACGATAGAGAAGACCTGATAATAATTGACAATATTAAGGGCTACAAAAATCAATCCGCCAGATCTTTCGTGATATGTAAAGAAACAAATAATGAGTATTTTTTCAATGTACACAGAAAATAGACAAGTTTACGTCCAAAAGAAACTCCACATCGGCGATTATTTATACAGTACAAACATAGAAAATGTACTTTCCAACCTGTAGGAATCAATTCAATAGGAAAAATTAACTCCGAAATCGCCGCCTATTTACACCTTCAAAATCCGGAACTATACACGGATCACAGTTTTAGGCGATCCTCGACCACTTTTCTTGCTGATAGTGGAGAAGATATTACACATATTAAATCTCTAGGAGGTTGGAAATCAACTTCTGTTGCTGAGGAGTACTTAGAAGACTCTACAAATCGGGAAAAAGAAACGTCCAACAAAATCCTTCATTTGAATAGTCATCTTCAAACTGCAATTTACAGTCATGATTCGACGCCTCCCAAGAAACTTCTTCAAAATATTTGTTACCGGTATTAGAGCAAACTTCCAAGAAGCAGCACCTTCAATCCACATGCTGACTTCCGCATTTAACTTACATAATGCGTCTAACTGTACGTTTACAATTAATATCACCAATAATAAGTAATAAGATAATACTTCTCTTATTCTAATGTATTTGTATTCACTCTTGTTATGTTACATTTGTTTCCGTTTGTATTAATACAGATTTTAAACTTTCCGCATTTGTTAGGAAAATAACTATTATTTACAGAAGCTAAAAAGGTAAGATATATGTGATTTTATTTATCTATACATATTATATCAACCTTTTGGTTTTTGATCATGTTTGATATACAGGGTGTCTGTGAACGGTTGGGAAATCTCGGAGATGGAGATACTGGTGACCAAAAAAAGTCGATTGGTCCAAATATGCCTTATCTGAATGTTGCTGGTTTCAAAAATACAGAGCGTTCAATGCTAGAATTTTATTTTGAAATATCTCAATAACTTTGAAATCTGTCGGAGTTTTAAAAAAGAAATTGGCATTATGTTTTTTGGCAGAGGGTGCCACTTATGGGCACATCACATTTCTTTTAAATGGAAGAACTTTTTTGCAGCTTAGTGTATCCATCTGACTATAGAAACAATCGATTCTCCTACCTGTTGTATCTGAAAATGGTATACCCTGTTGAATAATCCTATTTGAAATATTCAGCATTTTCTACTGAATATACAGCAAAATGTTACTTGAAAAAGTTGTTCAGAATGGTAAATTATGGGGACGTACAAAATTTCAAGACTCAATCGACTTTTTTGGGTCACCAGTATCTCCAGCTCCGAGATTTCCCAACCTTTCACAGACACCCTGTATAGCTCAATTTGTTAACAGTATAGCATTTGTGGATAGTTTTTTTTTTGACGCCATAGGCTCCAATCCAATTTAGAAACAGGCTCACAAGTGAGAGGTTTATTTATTCGCCATTTTTTACATTATATCAACAAAGCAATATATAGCATGTTTTACACACCGAATTTCTTTTTATAAGATGAGAATCTTGATGTATGGTTTTCGATAATAAATCTCAATTTTCTTTTTCGGAACAACTAATTTTTGTATCCTATCTGTGGCAATATTTTACGTCAAGATTATTTTAGTGAAATATAACAATTTGGGAATCTTAACCAGGATTTGCCTGGTTCTAGCCAACCTACATTGCCTACGTTGTAACAAAAAGTTAATGATACTATTTAATCACGAGCTTACTAATTAGGAAAAGTGCGTTATATGTATTTATGACAACGAAATAAATGATTCTCTTACGTTTTCTGCAAAATAGAGAGGAACTAAATTTTGATAAATTATTAACCTCTTGAAATGAAATGTGTTTGATATGCAAAACCACCCTTAAAATGGATGAAAACTAAAAACAAACAATTAAAAGGGAAACAAATATGACAGCATCACAAGTCAAATGGATTTCATATTTTATGATTATGATTTACTTTTTGTAAATGCCAGTGATCTATTTTTTCCTAATTAGTTATAAATAATGTAATATTTATTTTTCATTTGATGTTTATCGTTGTATTAATTAAAACTGGATAAATCGCTTTCAGCAAACTGCAGGAAATTGCAACTTAAATTGAAAATTTAAATTTTTAAATAGGTGATAAAATGCTGTGCAGAGCGCCTGTCTACACCATTTTTAACCAAATACACAAGACATGACAAATATTTTTAAATTAATTGAATTTGTTGTTTGCCCCGTAACTGTGAAACTTTGAACAGCCAATCACTGATGTATTTATCTGAAAAGTAAAGTTTGATAATATAGCTATCTGTCAAGTCAACATATTAATTTAAACATGCAGTAAAACGTATCCTTAAAATACTTTACTTTTTAATTTTTTACAAGTTAGGTATAGAATGAGAAATATTCAATAAAATTAATAGATATACAGGGTGTTCCGTATAAGAACCGAACCAGAGCAGGTGCAAGTAGGGTGCCCCAAAATATAGCAATTTAACCAATCACACCTACATACAAAATTGCACAGACGGAAAAATTTCGAAAATTTATGTTGTCACGGGTTTCCTAATCCGACTTTTTTTACCAGAAAAATAAACAGTTAATTTTGACTGATATTTATTAAATACTCTGTACACTACTGAATACTAATTACATCACAACTAAACACTATTTCACTTTGAAACTCCAGGAAATTTCCAACTAAACACTCCAATTCAAGACTGACTGACTCGGCTGTTTATTCTTCTTTTATAGACCAAACGAATATTCCAGGTATTTTCTAGCAGCTCTAGATCCATTTCTCGAACGATTCTCGTCGATTCTCAATATTCCAGTCGCGCCTTGATGCACGGCATTATTTTGTTTGTTTCCCAGCATCGCGTAAGGGCGATCGAGGCAATCTAGCCTTTTCCGATACCACAGTCATCGAATTGGGTGCGAGCGGGGCAAATTCTGTGACAATATTCTCTGAATTAGTTTAACTTGGAACAACCAAATTTGCTTATTCCAAGTTAAAGGTTGATTTATGTTTATTATTGGTCTTCTTTGACAATGAACACTACAAGGTGTTCATTGATGGTGAGTCACTCTTAAAATTATACTTTTTTTCCATTGATGGAATTTTAAAGGAATGATAACCCACGCAGAATTTAAAACACTTTTCTATTCTTGCTAAATTTAAAAAAAAACTTTAAGGTTTTCAAGAAAAGATTCAAAACTGACACAAGATTTTAATAGTGTCTATTAGAAGAAATCAAAAAGCCAGTAGTAGGCTTTGTCTTTGACAGTAATAAAACTATGAAATAAAATTAAAACTAAAGAAATTATGCAAAATGGCCACCATTTCCTCTGAAACATAAATTTACTAATAAATGACGATCGTTTACATTACGTTACATTTATTCATAATACGATTCGAGGGGTACAAAAATGAAGGGTACCTACCCTTCATGTACCCCGAGTTGTGCTATGTACCCGAGCATGTACCTACATGCTCGGGTGCATAGCTTTAACTACCAGAATACTACCTGGTTTTCAAAAACGCACAACGAATGGTTGTCGTGTTAAAGTATCTCATCCCTTTGACATATTTCGACAGGGGTTATAAAAATTTAGGGTAGATGGCTTTAACTACCACAACATGCAACAAATTCTCCGAAAACGCACAATGAATGGTTGTCGTGTTACATTCTATAAATTTTTAAAAATGTCGATCCTACAAAATTTCTTAAATATACTCGCGACAAGAATTCAGACGACTTACGTCATACGAACAAATGAATAATTCATTATATTTCCATCAAAATATTTAACAAACTGCAACTGATAGTAATAAAACTATATACTACATTAAAAGTTTGCATTATATTGCACTAAATTGCAAAATAAGATTGTTTTTAACGCGACCAAATATTGAAAATTACGTTGACAATAAAAACAAATGTGTAACGTCAGCCGTGACGTAAGACGTCTAAATTCTTGACGCGAGTATAGTACCTATTGATAGTTAACTTTATATATTATAAATCAATGAGGTCGTTTAGTAAATTTTCTTCACTATTTTATACACAATAAATAGTATTACTAACTTATTCATGGGGTTCATTATTGTGATAGATTTAACTTAGACATTCTAGAGTGTCCATCAACAGATTGGCACGTTGCCGTGTGTGCATTGACCCCACGTCAGCATCTGTGAATAATTTCACTCCAATCAATTAATGCACTTTACAATTTTCCGATATCTCCTAAAGTAACAAAGTTATAGTCGAATCTAACGTTTGCGCATGATCACCCTGTTACATAGTTTAATTGATATAATCGTTTTGCAATTTCCACTCTTATTGTTCCTCCCTTATCAAATTAAATTTGACATTAAATTATAATTTGCAATACGCCTTAAAGGATATCGGACGACACCTAAACGACCAATAAATTTTTATGTAAGTAAAAGCGTAAAATTTTACCTCTTCCCTATTAGCTACGGTAAAAAATTTATTGCACGGTTTGATCTATATTTTTATAGGTCCGTATAAAATTCGCTTATGTGGTTTAAGTGACAAAAATGTATGCAAAGACCAGATGAAAAACGTTCTAAGAAAGCACGAACAATCATAAATCAGAGTCCGTCAGACGTACTAATGAAAAATGTGCCACAAAGGAAAAAACAACCGCTAAATCATAAAAACACAAGGTGCTACGTTGCACAGGTCGTAGTCGAAAACATTTTTCATATTTATATAAAAATATCAGATCGCACGACAAAAGGTACATTTTTCTTTATTGAGGGAGGTTTTGCCAGCTTCCTCACAAAAAACTTCTAAGTGAAATATTTTTCTGCACAAGCAGTTTTAGAAATATTTTATAGCAATAATATTTCAGCAGATATATTTATATTTAATAGTTATTAATTTTGCAGCATTTGAATTATGGTCAAATAAAATACAAATGAATCAATCAGATATTGATATAATCCAGGCATCACAATTAAAATGTATATACAATTTAACTTGAATTATTGTTAAATCATTCGTTGACATGTTCTGTTTTCATTATCAAAAACGGAAAATACAATTTATTAAATCAACTGCCAGGCTGACTTAGCTTAAATTGGTTTACGAGTTTCGGACAGTTATCTATGGCGGATTTAGACTTAAATAAACTTCTTCTTCTTCAAAAGAAGCTCATAAACTGAAAGCAGAGTCAGTATCTCGAAACCCCAAGAAATCTATACGGATGTGGAGACAACCAGTTTGAAATTTGTTTAATTATAGACCATGTTATACTATCTCCACATTAAATTTATGTTCTACTGTGCTATATACACTCTCAAAGTCATATGCCGTTAGAGTTAACCTCCAAATCTTCAAATGAGAATTTCCTAGAAGCTAAACTCCACTCATTTACTCATTTAGGATAGTGACCATAATTAATAATTCTGATCACTAAATTATAAATATTATATTTACAATTTATTAACTTTTACAAGACACTGATTCACAGATATTATTAATTCATTAATATTTCAGCAAACTAGTGAGCTTTACAGTCATCCCAATCTTGATGCAATAAATCATCGATAAAATATATAAATAACATTGCACCCGACACATTACCCTGTGGTACACCAATAGTAACTAATCTTTTCCTATATACATAATCATATATTTTTGTAGAAACCAAATCTCTTATTTAAATATGAATCAAACCAATGATAAACATATTCGTTTATTCCAAAATATAACTTAATTTTTTAAATAAAATACTTCTATTAATAACTGCCAAGAAAACTGCTATGATAATGTGACTCATGTCAGGCAATTTCACAAAAAAATTTGTTGCAAAAGCCTGATTGAATTTGAGACAGCAATTTTTTGTAAAGTTCCAGTATTTTCTCTCTCTAAACAAGGTATAGTGTTTATAGGCCTAAATTCCTCTATATTTTTAGTACCAAATATCTTTGGTATGGTGATTACAACAGATGTCTTTAAATTATAAGGAAATATACCCATATTCAATAAAGTATTAACACAATGTAAAAAAGGATAACCAATAACAGACCTAAATTAGCAACCTAGTAAAAAATATTACATATTATTAAAAACCATATAATGGCTACAATAGTATTAATTTTTTAGGGTAAGTGTTTTCAGATAAGTCTCATTTAATGTTGAAGTCTCCCACAAAATTATAATTTTGGTTCAGATCTAATTCTTCAAAGATTCAAACAAATTAAAAATTTCACGTGGTTCGCGTGTGGTGAATAATATACACAGCCTTAAGCCGTATTTTTTTTTAATTTATTATTTTAAACAGAATTATCCAAAAATAATTCAAGACATCAGGACCCACACAGGTGGTCACATCAACGGGATTTGAAAAGTCTGACGTGAACAAAGAAACCCAAAGAAGCAAGAAGTTCAACGAGTTCCATCAATAATCAAGCACTAAGAAGCTTAAGAATCCTGAAGAGTGAAGCATTAATAAATCTTAAGAAACTTATGAACCTAAAAGAGCGAAGATTATATAGAAATATTGTTTAACGAATATATTTGTCATGTCGAAGTACCTCACACGGTAACTACCTATCACAGATGACAATTTGAATCTAAATTGTTTGTAAAATTTTCAGAATTATTGGGTTTTAAAATAATTCGTACTACAGCGTATCATCTGCAATGTATTGGTCTAGTAGAACGATTTCATAGAACCATGTAATCAGCTTTAATTGCTAACTATAATACAAATTGTTGGAAAGTGGAATTACCTTTGATAATGCTGGGTATAAGAGCTTCTATCAAAGAAGATCTACAATGCTCATCAGCAGAGTTAGTCTAAGGTCAAACTATAAGATTACCTGGTGAATTTTTTGTTAAGTCTCACGATGTTTTTGACACTTTCCCTATATTAACTAACCTACATGATACTTTTGCCAAAATACAACCAACGGCAACTAGCAAACATCAGAAACAGAAACGATTTATTTCAAATGAGTTATAAAATTGTAAGCTCTAAATTGTCTTACCGTGGAAACATGTCACGTAGATAAACAAACTTTATTGTCACTTGATTATACAAGAAATATTCTTCAAACGATTTTCACAACTCTCAATGCTTTACTTTGGCGTTTGTCAATCGCCTTCGACTGCTCAATATAAACTGACTCCAGCGGCGAAACCGATCCGCTTATATAGGTTTTTAGGGTTCTAGAAGTTTTCCGCGGTCTCGAGAATCAAATAGAATATGGCCGAGAATGTTCCAGAAAACGTCAAAATAAAGGCATCACAAGAATTAAAAATTATAACGCAAACAGGAACATAATTAACAAATTGAAAGGTAGGTGAGCTTCGGTAACAATATGTATTTATGAGGATGGAAGGAAACCTTGTTTGGCTCCTAGGTTTGAAGGACCTTATAAGGTAGTCCAGAGAACAAATAAAAGTTATACCATCTCAATCAATAATCATGAAACAGTTGTTAGTATTGATAGAATTAAACCAGCACTTTTGTTGGCAGAAGCAACAAACAATTATATGAGACTTGAAAAAGCATCTACAAAGGTTACTTTTGTTTTGAATTAGTTTTAGTATTGATTGAGGGAGGAGTACCGAGGAGGAGGAGGAACGTACCTTGCTACATCCTAACCACCTCGGTTAGGTTATTCAATCGACAGTCGGCGTTAGATTGAATGGTTGCCAGAAGAAAAATAAACATTTTTATTTATTAATTTGTATAATATATATTTAGATGAAAGCTGTTAATGTAACACATCCACGCTTTTCCTGTTAAACCCTATTGAGTATTATACGAAAATAAAATATTAATCACGTCAAATCAAATCACTTAATTTAATACCTCCGCACCAAGTATCCAAACTTCGAGTTCCCGTTTGTGAGTAATCAAGAAAGTTTCATTTACCAAACCAACGTGTATGATAAGATAAGATATACACAGTATTGTTTTTCTTACAAAAAATAGAGAGGTTGTTTTGGCAGCAGACTAAGATATATAAAGGGATTGTTCTTATCCAGTAAGTTCGAGGCGGTACCCCTCCCAGCTGGAGAGTCTTTAACATTGTTTTTTTGGAGAAGTGAGTGATCGAATATTATTCCAGAGTTACTCTGCCGTTATTTTCCTAACCTCACCTACACTATGTACTATACACTAGTATGATTAAAGAATTTTGAAAGCTGCTTGGTTGTCTGTAATTTTTTTACCTACGTAAATAGCACGATTTGTGGCTGTTATTTCTATGTTTATTACTATATTACTTGCTTAATTTTTTAATGTGCCCAACTGGTAGATATTTAGTTACCTACATCAAGAAAAATGGCAATACATTATCATTTAAATTCAATGAGTTGGTTTTTATACAGTTTTAGAGTTTAGTAATTGTGAACTTTTGTATTAGGGATAATTATAAAGTTGGTATTAAAAATAATCAGTCTACAACAGTAATTGCTGCTTAATGATTCACCCTTAATCAATTTATAATTCGTTCAGAAGTAATGAAGTAACATAAGTGAAATGTAATTAAATTAACTGAAAGAGAAGTTCGTTCTCAATATTTCAGGATCGTGTGTTAATTGCCTTAATAGCTCTAGTAGTTCCAATCGAATTTCGTAGCGCTTCGTTAATTACAGAAATGTTTCTCTCACTGTACCAGTTTTTATCAGGTGAAAGAAACTTAAGTGTATTCTGGAGACCCCACATAATACAAGGTTATTTGAAAATACATGTGTTATCATTATAGACTGATTTGATTACCTTAAACAATTATTAAGTAGCTGTGCGATGGTTTTTAAAATGTTTTGAGGTGAACTTTAAATATATTTAATTAGAATAACAATTCTTTCATTTATAGAAAATAAATTGTTTACAAAAATCATCATATTTCAGTCTTTTAATATCGCTTTAAAGAATTTTGTATTGAAAAAATATATAAAATATACCTAACCTTCCGGCAGACAGACGGCCAGTGACGGCGATAAATAAGGGTTTAATATAGTTTTGATAGAATTTTTTTTTCGATTTAACAATAAATTTGGATATTTTCTATGGACGGTTCCGTTAATTCTTATTTTTCCCTACCCCCTCTTAAAATATTTGTAGTTACTCATGGCTAACCCTGTACATATTTAACAGACATTTTTATACAACTCTTACTGGAGGTTACAAAAACGCTGGTACCCTGTTGTAGTCTTTGGCAATAAGCGTACAAAACTTTAAGTAAAATAGTATTTGGAGATTAATACTACAAAATTGTAAGTATAATAGTATTAGTATAGGATCCCACTATAAAACGAACTTCACCGAGCTGGTTAATGGATGAAAAGTATTTTATATCCAATTAAATATGTCAATAAATACATTGCAAATGGGTTGTCCAGAATATGATTAATTAACAATTAAAAATTATTTTTTCTTTAAACATTTCACTGGTTTGGTTAATAGACAAATTCCATACCAATCGAAAGTATGAAGCCCATAGAATATGCAAACATTAGGTTGACTATTTTTTTCCCGTCACAACTCTTGGGTAGGCAGGTATAAACAGGTAAATCGATACTAGTAACTTGCACCGATGTGGTTAATAAATTAAAGTTAAATTAAAATAAAGATTATTTTATTACCAACACGGTGGTATAGGGTTGTCTGCGAAAAATCAGTCCTGAATTCCAGCTGTCGAGTTTTAAAAAGTGAAATATTCCCCAGCGAACCATTCCATGCGATAGAAGAGTACACCGCATTTCAGCTGTGTGTAGTTCGTCCATACCGAAAACGAAAACGATTCGTTTATCCGTTTCTTCAAAAAATCGAATACACTTCGGGGGCGGCGGTACCTATTATTATTAATCTGCCCCTAAGAACCCCTAATGCCCTTCAATGACAATAAAACAACATTACATTATGTCGAGATCGAAAACCCGTAAAAAATAAAATTTTCTAATAATCCATTTGTCGCCCCGAATTACGTTTAAGTTTTTTTTTAAGGAAACGATACATATAATCATAAAATTTTATTAGACTTTTCGATAGGTAAGGTGAAGAAGAAGCCACAAAATAACTTCAATGATTTTAGACAACTTTCGTGTTTTCAAGAGCCGCCCCCGGAGGGGCGGCAGGAACGTCATAATATCATTTCAAGTCAGTACCACGAAATAATAGTCTATACCGAAAATGAAGACAATCCGTTTATTCGTTTCACGAAAAAATCTAATAAAGTCCGGGGGCGGTGGTATTTTGCCGCCCAACTCGTAAACCGTTGTTTGTACAAAAAAATCTATAGAAGCATTTTTTCATATTTTCATAAAAGACATTCAAATATGTATTCGAAAAGAAACAGAAAAGGTCGATTTCTCAAACTCGTGACTTTGAGACTCCACCTCTCAGTTATGAATTCGGGAAACCTCCGATCCCGTCCCACAGCCGCCGTTTACCTAGCCTAATGTTCGTCGTTAGGATTAAAAAAAAAATTCGCACATCTCACGGCCACAAATCGAATTCGATCGACCTCAAATTTTATGTACGTATATTTCGCGATAAGGCGGGGGCGCATCCGGTAATGTACCGAAAAAATTTAAAAAAACGGGATACCGCCCCCGGAGCCGCCGCCCAACCAATAGAATAGAAATTTTAAAGACACGTACTCTTTGAGACGCGGAATCTAAAAAATTAGTCCGTCTTCGCGTTAGGGGTTACTAGGGGCAGATTAATAATAATACCGCCGCCCCCTGACTTTATTCCATTTTTTGGAGAAAATAAACAGATCGTCTTCATTTTCGGTATGGACGAACTACACACAGCTGCAATACTGTGTACTCTTCTATCGTATGGAATGGTTCGCTGGGAAATATTTCACTTTTTAAAACTCGACAACCGGAATTTAGGACTGATTTTTTGCAGACAACCCTATACCACCGTGTTGATAATGAAATAATCTTTACTTTAATTTAACTTTAATTTATTAACCACACCGGTGCAAGTTACTAGTATCGATTTATCTGTTTATACCTGCCTACCCAAGAGTTGTGACGGGAAAATTATAGTCAACCTAACGTTTGCATATTCTATGGGCTTCATACTTTCGATTGGCATGGAATTTGTCTATTAACCAAACCAGTGAAATGTTTAAAAAAATAATAATTTTTAATTGTTAATTAATCATATTCTGGACTGAATTTTTTTAGACAACCCATTTGCAAACTATTTATTGACATATTTAATTGGATATAAAAT
Organism: Monochamus alternatus; assembly: GCA_037114965.1. NCBI lineage: Eukaryota > Metazoa > Arthropoda > Insecta > Coleoptera > Cerambycidae > Monochamus > Monochamus alternatus. The sequence continues at coordinate 100,989,958 of CM073426.1, forward strand.
ACTTCTCATCCATTAACCAGCTCGGTGAAGGTCGTTTTATAGTGGGATCTTTGACTATATGTGAAATAATACCTAATATAAAATGTGTTTGGAGCTATAATCACAACAAATTGTAGTACATAGATAGATCTGTAATTATATAAGCGACTAAAACATACGAGATAAGAAATATCTAACAACTCCACACACACACTTGTCACAGACACCACAGTCGTCATGAACTTATGCATCGTCGGCGTAAAAGCCAAGGATAAAATTATGATGCATGATTAATACTTGTATTATCATTTCTTATGTACTGCGCTATTACATATTTCATGTCCATTGAGACCGTTTGCAACAAAATAGGTACATAAATAAATTTAATAAATCTCTTCTAAATTTCCATCAAATTGGGCCCGGGAACGACACGTGCGCGAAATGAGAAGCCATTTTTAAAATCCGCACACACAACTAGCGAAATCTGATTCAGTTCGTAAACTTTGCCGCGAACATCGAGCTTCGACTTCGGTGTGCACTTAACCCAACACGATCCGTTCTACCGGTATAAATGGATTCCGGAAAACAACATATGCATTGCATTAGGCCCTCATCCGATCCAACCGAGAAAGAAGCACAGCCTGTAAGCTTTGCTTGCCGCCATGATATAGTTCTCACGAGGTGGATGAGCCCGCTGACACCATCGCGACCGAATCGAGGAATATATATGTTTTTCTGGTATTAAGGTATCAAAAAACTTAAAGGTTATTAATGGGAAATGAGAATATGAAAATTCTAGTTTATTTATGCTTCATGAAAACAAATGTTAGGGACTGTCGACACCTGCCGCCATCTATATGTCCGCGTGTTTCTTATTATCATTGTACTTTTTAATTTTAACCTTAATGTAGACATACTTTATTATATTCGGCCGTATAGATCACGATATGATTCTGCAAAAACTCGAGGTATACGGACTGTGTGGAAATCTTCTAAAACTGTTTACTTCATATTTGCCGAATCATTTTCATTACGTTCCTTACAAGGGATTTAGATCTAGTCAATATCGCATTACTTCCGGAGTACCTCAGGGTTCAAATCTGAGCCCGCTCTTATTTTAAATTTTCACTAACGATATGATAATTTAAATATTTTTTTTCTATATCAACTGATCATGATTGTGTTCACCTTCAGAATCAGTTAAATAAAATAGTTTCTTGGTGTGAGTTAAATAACTTTCAGATGAATATTTCCAAATGTATGTCATTTACGGGTAAATTAAAACCGATTCTGTTCAATTACAAGATTAACGCGGATGTTTTGGAGCGTACTGATAGCATAAAAGATTTAGAAGTTTACTTTGATAGTAACTTTTCTTTCTCAGATCATGTTCAATATTTGGCTTCCTCAACACTTAAAACGTGGGGTTTTGTGATAAGACAAGAGCGTGAATTTCGATATAATTCTGCCTTGCTCTCACTATTGTATGTGTTTGTTCGATCCAAACTAGAACACTGATTCCCTGTTTGAGTTACTATTTATAACAACCCGATTCATTTACTTGATTCAATACAAAAAAGGTTTTTAAAATGTCTGGCATATCGTGCAGACGCTATATTTCCTGCACGCGGATGTGATTATAAAATATTATTAACACGTTTTAAATTGAATTCATTACAGTTTAGAAAGCACTTGTAGAAAAAAAATTTACGCTGCTTCAAAGTAATTATAACCTATAGGTATAAATTCTTGTTGGCTGTTATATTAGATCATTTCAGTAACTTTTTGCCTTATGAAATTTTAAATTATTTAATCAAATGAGATAAATGCTAATTTTGCTACTGCATATGCACTCGATGAACTTCTATTTTTTAAAGGTATAAAATATGTTGCTTCTCGTACCTACATGGTGCTATCCTAGTAAGAATACTTGCCCATGCTGGTTGTAAGTTATAAAGTTATGATTTGTAAGGTAAATGTATCTAATCCGAAATCTCGAGTCGTATTTTGTAGCAACATCAAAAACACGCATATCTAACTGCTTAATTATAGGTTATACAATAATATATAATGCGGCAAACCATGCTGATGACAAAGGGCAAATTGATGTCGTTTACATAGAGCTCTCAAAGGTTTTTGACAAGGTAAATCATAGCATATTACTTAACAAATTGGCACGGTATGGTTTCAGTAATAGCTTAATTCGCTTGCTCAATTCTTATCTGCGTCAACGTAAGAGGTATGCCTCTTATAACAGGTTTCAAGTGGAACATCTTTATTGTGACATCGGAAGCGTCCCAAGGCTCTAATTTAAGGCCACTCCTTTTTATACAGTTTGTAAATGATTTATCCCTATCTTAAACATCAAATCATCTTGTTTGCTGACGACTTGAAATAATTGTTCTTGAATGTATCACCTGCGTATCACTGATTATTTGATTTTGCAGAATCTTGTTGATCACTTTTATACTTGGTGTACTTATAACTATTTACCTATTAATATAAGTAAATGCAAAATATGTACATTTACTCCAAATCATAAAAAATCAGCCTTTAATATTTGATTATAATGGAAGTATATCACCTTCAACCTGTTTGAAGAGATCTTGGTGTAGTGTTTGACAGAATATTTTTTTCTATTCATATTAAAATGTTAAATCTGCGTACAGTATTCTGTGTTATAAGGCTGTGTTATAAGGAGTACAAAACCTTTCACTGATGTATGCATTGAAAAGTTTCTATTATTCTCTAGTACGTCCAATACTGCAACCTCATTTGGTACCTCCATTATCCAATCTACAGTAACCATTTGGAAAGAATATAGCGACGCTTTCTCAAACTCATGTCGCAATTTTTATTCTAACAGGGGATATGATCACCAATTACTGGTAAAAAGATTTAATATGCAGTCGTTGAATACTAAAAGGGAGGTTGCAAGCTTAATTTTTTTATTTAAGCTATGTCATGGCATGGTTGATTCTCAGGCCTTAATTATTTACACTCTCGTGAGAATTCACTGTTTTTTTTTGTCGGAATGTTAGAACAAAAAATATACTTATTCTAAACCACTCAACCTATTGTTTGTCTCTAATATCTATTACCTATCTATGACTTATGTGAAATAATTGTATTATGAGATAAATAATAAATGTATTGTTATGATGCAGGAAGATATCTGAACTTTGTTTTTATATTAGAACGACGTAAGTTCGTAGCATTTCTGGTTTCTAGGACAAGAATGCCTGAAGCTCAATTTAACTAGATAGCTGTTGAACTTGCTAATTTAGTGTTGTGTTAGAGCTTGAAGTGTAATCGTAAACAATCATCTGCTCCCTTAGAATGGGAGACTTATAATTAGTCAAAACTAAAATATAAAATCAGTCCCTTCACTGATTCATTTACAACAGTAGGTATTCATTTTCAGATAGGGAGAGTCATCGAATTAGATAAAAATTCTATCAGCAGTTTTATTTTTAAATATTCAAATTACAGCATCTTAGTTTGTACTTCTGGCAAAATTGACAGCTACTATTTTTGTCAGACAGGAGTTTTTAAAATAATTCTTGCGATTATAATGAGAAGCAGATATACTAATAATTGTTTAGAACCAGGTCAGATGTCATCAATTAGTTTAGTACATTTACAAATAAGTAAAAAATACTGCAATAAGCTTATAACAAAAAATAGTCAATTATTGTGAGTGTAATTCAATTTTGTTCGAGGTAATGTGTCTACACAGTAGGTGTTTTACATAATGAAATGAAGAAGATTATACTTATTTTAAACACCTACGTACCTTGGTAAAAACACAAAAAAATATGCTTACAGGGCATATTTAATAGATATAGAAAATCAAATAAAAACCAGTCCTAACAAATTCTTTCATAAATAGTACATTAGGTTCAATATCTGTTCCCTCTACATTGTCTTATAACAAAGAATATTTTACTAATTCTTCTGACAAAGTGAACTCGAAACTTTTTTCTCAGTAATTTTCTGTTAATGATGGTATTGTGTCAGATCACTTTACCTCAGACAATTTTTCGTCATTAATATTATCTAAAATTACTAAAAATGAGGCAATTAAATGACTTAAACCTAATATGATAGTGGGACCAGATCTCATTCCAGCATTTTTACTTAGAGATTGTTTGATCATTTTCTGCAAACCACTTTGTATGCTGTTTAATCTTGCTTTAAATAAATCAACTTTTCAAAAAAGGTAATTGTAATGAAATTGAAAATTATCGACCAATAGCAATTTTAAACAATTTTTGCAAGGTGTTTGAAGTTGTACTGCATGACCATATATCCCACCATTTACAAAATCAAATTTCTGAATCTCAGCACGGTTTTATAGATGGTCGCTCAACAGTATCCAACCATGTACGTAAATGCAATTTATTGCAGACGCTGTTGATAGGAGAAGTCAGGTAGGTGTAATCTATACTGACTTCTCAAAAGCATTTGATAAAATCGATCATAATATTTTATTATTAAAACTGCAGTCATATGGTTTCTCAGATTGACTAATTCACCTATTCGTCTCGTATTCAAATCTAATCAAGTTTTGCAGATGTCAGAAGTACCTCAGGGTTCTGTTCTGGGTCCCATATTTTTCATTTTGTTTATTAATGACATTATTATTAAACATTTTAGTGTTAAATACCTTTTATATACGGAAGATCTAAACATTTTTACAGAAGTTAACTCTCTGCAAGACTGCTACATGCTCCAGCAATGTTTAAATAATATTAATGAATAGTGTCTGTTAAATAAAATACCATTAAATGCTAAGAAATGTAATGTTATGTCCTGCACCAAGAAATCAACAACATTACATTATGTATGCTATCGTTCACCGAACACATAAATAGCACACACACTAAGTCTGCTTATAAGAGTTTAGGTTTTGTTGCACGGAATTCGAAAAATTTTGCAAATATAGATACGCTAAAACTAAGTATTATATATAACATTTGTGCGCTCTAACCTTGAATCCGCTTCGGTCGTTTGGTCTCCTAATATGTAAAAGTCATCTGACTGCAATAGAAAAAGTGCAGCGCAGATTCATGATGTTTGCAATTTTGATGATTGATGGAGAATATGCATCTAGAGGAATTGCAAATGAGATTTTGTTGCAGCGTACAAATTTTTGTAATCTTTCATCGCGTAGAGCAGTTTGTTCAATACTCTTCCTATTCAAGGTCATACATAGTTACATTAAATCTGAAGAGCTTCTTTCACAAATTTTTCTAAGAGAGGTACTCTTTACATTTAATTCAAGAAACAATCATATTTTTAAACTACCTGTAACTTCCACAAACGTTATGATCTCATCACCATTATACCAAATGATTAAATATTACCATGATGTCGAGGATTCGCTTGATGTATTTGTTTGTTTTATTCAGCAAATCAAAAACATTTATTCTTAGGTGTATTTTTTATAGAAATGTTTGTTGTACAATTGTGTCTTTTTGCTGTATAATCATTTTACTGGTACGTTTTTTTGCTTTTTTTCTGTTATAGTTGTGTCCCTATACAGATATGGAAAGTATTTAACCGATCATATGAAATGCTAAGAATAATCCCTTCCACTGCTCGCCGTCCAAGCTTGACGTGTCCTCCCCTATTTTGGCGGACTAAACCAGTATTCGTATAGCACACTATTCGTTTGGCGTTCGGCCGTGGGCGTAGGAGAGTAGGGAAGTACTGACTAAGCCCGCCCTGCCGTGCGTCATCTTCCCACCAATACCCCATGCATTTGAAATGTATGTAATAGAATCTCCTCATGATATTAAATATTTTATCTATCTGTATAGTCGTAGATATTTTATTTTTAATATATTTTCTATTAATTTTATAGTTTTTGACAAAGTTTTATTTTAAATTGTAAACCTTACTATAATTTTGTAATCTACTGTATTGTGTCTTTATCCCGTAACTGGGTTAGTCCTGTGGGATGTTAGATTTAAAACAAATAATGTATTTAATACCTAATACAAAATGTACAGTGCCAGTTATTTGATTATGAATATCTGCAGCATATAGTCACATTTTATCCCCATAAATATTCAAATTTAGGTTATACTGAACAAAGAATTTGTACATTTTCCAAGAGAATAAATATAAAGGCATGCAAATGAATTTGTAGTCCTTTTTCAGGCATGAACAAAACACTCGGGGTCCTCAGAAAGTCTCATTGACTCTTAACCTCACTTTTAAGGCAGTGAGTTCTCAAGTGGCCGCGCAGAATAAGCAAAGACAAACGGTGCACGAGCAGCTGGGTATGCTAGTTGTTGGATTCTCGATTGCGAACCAGGCAGTAAAGTAATTTGAAACATAATTTTGTTTCACATACAAGAGATCTCTATTGTATCAAATAACCCGAGATGGGGGATTTGCAGATTGACGTTTTATAATTTTATACAAAGCTAGCGCTCTCTGCTCTCGTTTCGCAAAAGCGATACTTGTACTTGAACTAAACAGCGACTGTACGGAAATTCGTTACACAATGTTTTTATACTCAGATTAGTAAACAACATTAATTCCTCTCAAATCTCTATTTTGTAATACTAATCCTAATTGGGATAATTTATTAGGCGTTTGGGTTTGTTAGCCGTGGCCTAGATAACTGATCGCTGGCAGTTAATGAATTAATATGCACTTCCCTAGTCTTTCCTGAGTATCTTTGATCTACCCTTGTTGTTCTCATGCTAAGCTTTGTGAAGGTGATCTGCTATGAGAGCCCCAGAGTTCTCATAGCTTCTCACACATCATCCTCACAGAAGTTAGCTTGAGAACAGCAAGGGTTTCTCATAGGATCCACTGCACCTACATACAAATTTGAAGTCAGTTTCTATTACATATTAGTATCTACGATCGCAACGCTACTCAAGAAGCCCTGTGAGACGTATAATAGACTGGGCCCATTGAACAAATATATACACGACGTTTCCGAATAAATGATGCGAGTCTTGCAAGAAGCAAAAAAGATTAATGTTCAAATATGACCTTCAAGCTCGGGTTAAATACGATATGGTAGCACAAAGAAGTAGCGCCTACCTTACTGACATTTATTTCCAGGAGAGATTTCAAGAATGCTGAATCATTTTCTGTTTTCTTACTTGTTTATATTAAAACTTGTCATTACAAAGATTTTTTTACTTGCTACATCTCGTATTTTGGGGAACTCTCCTTCCCTCGACCGCATGTATACAAATACACGTTTACCACCAAAGCATTATAGCAGTTATTCATTGTGGTTCAAAGAGGATTCGGCATAATATTTGGTCTACTCCGAAAACTTCTTTGGTATTACGCAGCCACACGACAATATGCACTTGTCTATAAATTACACAAAAAATACGCGAAAAATTATATTTGCGGAGGCAAGTACTGAAAAATTATTTCAAACTAATTACCGTATAAGATATCTTATTTTTGACAGAATCTGACTAGTTTAGAAGCCTATAAATTTGCTGCAGTCTGAAGTCGTCATCTGTAGGCCACTAGTGCAAAATGTACAGAGCCTTCATAAATGATTACAAGCCACGTGACCAGAAATTTTGTTTGAAACGGTTATTTTATTTCCTTGTTGTTGGCAATTAAATTCTATTAACATTATAAGTAACTAAAAGAATAAGACCAAGGTTACATTGGGCGATCGCACGATCTCGCGCATGACACAACCATTTCGCAGTGTTCATTGTAAACGAATCATTAGGACGTGTGACGTAAAATTGGCATTTTTGTATCGTTCAGTAGCGTTCGTCTTCCCGCTATTTCCGCGCCGTTGTTGATTCATTTTATCTTTGCGATTTTCTAGTTTCCTTTGCCTCATTAATAAATCATACATATTTCAAACTAATCAGTTGTTTTCATAGTTAAACGTTTGGTACTTCGTCGTATTACTGGTAAGTTGTAACAAAAATAAAATTTTAAGGTTAATAATATTCTTATTTCAGTTTAGAACAGCATGCCTTTTACTGTTGAGCGAAATGCTTTTATTTTAATGAATCATTTTCGAAGTGGGACTAGAAATGAAGACGGGATGTGGACATACTCCTTACAATCTTGCATTGAGCAATTTGTGACCGAGTTCCCAATCGCAAACATTGACTATGACACATTCTCATACCGAAAGTGTACTATCGTCAAACGATTTGAAAATAAACAATGCATTTGCCAACGAAAATCTACAGGCAGACCAATTGTACTGACAGAAGATGTCATTGGTAACATACAATAATGAATAACTGAAAGTCCTACAAAATCTATATCAAAATTGTCTGCTCAGAGAGGTATTTTTTTTATTAAGTTGATGTAAATATTCACAAATTCATTTAAATTGCATCTCTAAAATATATCAATTTTGAAATTTTTATTTAAAACCGATATCGAATTATAGTTAAAAACCAAAAATTTTTATTTTTAGGACTTTCTGTTGGAACATGTCACAAGGCTTTAAAAAACAGTTGCATTTACACCCATACAAGGTAACTGTTGTGCAAGAATTACTTCCCGTTGACTATCGAAGACGATTGCACTATTGTGAATGGTTTCAAGAAAACATGAATCGTGACTTATTGAACTCATCATTTTTCACTGACGAAGTATGGTTTCGTTTATCTGGTTATGTAAATAGCCAAAATTATAAAACCTGGGCTGCAGAAAATCCTCATACATTTGTGGAAACCAGTTCACATCCCGTAAAAGTTGGTGTTTGGACAGCGATATCAAGAAGACGTATAGTAGAGCCTATATTCTTCTACGAAACTATAAATGCTGAAAGATATCGAACCCTTATTTTAGAGCCATTTGTAGAACAGTTACAAGATGACGAGCCTTAAGTAGGTTACTTTCAGCAATATGGAGCAACTACACACACTGCAAGAGCAACAATTCAAATTTTAGAGCAACTGGGTTATTTTTTGTTTGAACATTTGAAAAACACTATACAGGGTTAACTATGACTAAGTACAAAAATTTTAACAACGTGCTCAGGGAGCCTTAAAAGACAATAAAACAGTTATTCCAGAATTTTAGCTCGATATTTACAAAATGGGGCAAAACCCTTTTTCCTACGGAAAGTCGGCGCCTATGATGAGTATCGACTGAGATGGCTTATGGCTTAGATCCATAGTTGACATTACATCTGTCAACAACTACCATGCGGTCGTTTGCAGTGTTTCTAAATGCAGAAACGACAAAAATTATTATAACATTCTTATTAGTAATAATACCTGATAGGTAGATAACAGTTAATCCAGTTAGCTGCAGTATTTTGCATTCGTTTTTCATTATTTGGTTACAAACTGGTAAAATTATATTTTCACTCACTACCGATAAACATACTTCCCGTAAGTACAGTTATTTAGATACAATGCCTATGTATTATAACAAAATCGAAGAAAGGGATGAGTAAGTAGGTTCTAATAGATAACAGAAAACGTTTAACACCCGCGGCAGTCTTATCCCATAACCGACAAAAATAAACCGGCGAACTATATTGTGGGAAAATTTCGCCTCAAAAATACTGGTATTATACCTGAGGTAGGATGTGGAGAAGCTAGAAGTCGCCTGTGGAGTGGGGTCGTCAGAAAGTTGCCCCTTTTGCAGGCAGACAATGACAGCATTCCTCCCAAGTTTGTGTTTGACAGACCCTACACGGTACGTATCAGAATCGAGGAGACCGCCAGTGAAGATGTTATTAACATCTACACGGACGGGTCAAAAAAGAAGGAAGGTGCAGGATGTGGAATTTATTCCGGATCCTTGCATATTCGTTATCAGTGGGCGATGGATAGGCATGCTACCGTAGTACAAACGGAATTAGCAGGTATAACCATAGCCGCCAAAGAAATTGCCCGTAGAGATATAACTGGCAAAATCATCAGAATCTACACAGATAGTAGACAATCACTACTGATCCTACGTAATCATAAGATAATAACTAGATCAGCATGGGAATGCCATCAGGCACTAGTAGTGGCCTCAGCTAACAACAGCGTATCTGTACGCTGGGTAAAGGGACACGACCGGTGCAATGGCAATAAAGTAGCTGACAAACTGGCTAGGAGTGCATCGGGTCTGAATATTTTTGGACCCGGTCCCTCCAGTATGCTTCCGTTGTCAGCATTTATTGAAATTATCAAAGAACACACCCACAAAGAGTTTAAGAAACGTTGGGATGAAGCAAATGGCTGTAATTTGGCAAAGGAGTCCCTAGAGTACCCCTGCAAGGATACAGCCAAAAAGTACCTGGCTATGACTAGGACAAGCCTCCGTCTAGTGACAGGTATTCAAACTGGACACTGCTGGTTAAGAAAGCACCTCTATAACATGAGGAAGTGTGATACACCTCTTTGTAGGGGCTGCGAACAGGAAGACGAGACAGTGCTCCATGCACTCTGTGAGTGCGCTGCCATCTCGTCAATAAGAGAGTCCGTGTTGGGAGAGCGATGGCCTTCTATGGCCTACATTAGAGAGATCCCCCTGAGCAGCGTCACCACCTTTTTCTCCTTATTAGGTTGGCTGACGGCTCAGGTGGACTGATCTCCTAATGGGAGGAGGTACAATGGGCCCAATGGGGCCTAAGTGCTGTAGCCGTTTCGCTACCCTCCCCCTTAATTCCAGATTCCAGATTGTGGGAAAATATCTGTACCCGACACATATTCCTTTATTTATTAACTGCAAAACGTTTAAAATTAAAATAAGGCACTAAAAACTGAAGAACACAAAACTACAACGTAAACACAGGAATTAAATTATAACATAACAGTGAACCGACTCGACTGGACCGACTGCCGACTGTGGCCGACTGTTGCATGACGGTTGCTTGCTGGTTGCATACTCTGATTCTCGCATTGGCGGCGTTAAATAAGGATTTAATATATCGAAAAAATTATTTTTTCGCTTTATAAATAGGTTTGGAATTTTTTTGAAAGGAAATTCTGTTAATTCTTATTTTTTTCTATCCTCTCTTAAAATATTTGTACTTAGTCATAGTTAACCCTGTATTTAAGACAGCGATACACACTATCGAAGAATTAGAAGCGGCAATAATTCGAGAAATCAACATCACAGAAGAACAGCTACAAAATGTATTTGAAAATATGCACAGGAGGGTAAATTTATGCATAGCAAGTGAAGGGCACCATTTTGAATACAACATGTTATTATTTTAATTTGTTAATTTTTTTTCAAGTGGCAAAATACCCAAGCGAAGATAAATAACTAAGAAATGCCACAAATAAATTCTTTTAGACACTACAATATGTAATGTTTTTGTCCCAAATATTGTAAATAAATCTTAATACAGTAAAATATGTTTCTTTTACCCTGCAATACAATAAAACAATCAGTTGTGTTCACATTATATACTCTTTGTTTTCATAAAAATGTGTTCATTAACAACAGAAGATTGTAATTCAGACTATGTAATATTAAATTTTATGTATTAAATTTCAGTAGCCGAGCAATTTATTAGGTTATGTACTCTATTTCAAAAACAAATTTATTTACTTCAGTAATCCTTTCAACCACACCACTGACACCCACTTTTATCAACAGAGCAATGTTGGTTGCATATACGCGTAGGTCACGTGGTTTGTAATCATTTATGAAGGCTATGTACTTCATACGGATAATTCTTTGAACTTCTTGTGTTACTGGAAAATTAAATTCTGTTTATAATAATAATAGCAACAATATTAACAAATATCGACGATGCTTGCAGAAAGTAATTAGTATTATTTTAAACTATAACATCCTGAGATGTTTACAGTGTTCTGTAAAAGTCCTATAGAATATTCCTTTGTTATTAACTTTGATCACTGCTCTTTGATGTTTGGAGAGTATGTAACTAGCAATGCAAAATGGTTATATGTTTGGCTTGTACGTGGAACAAAACGTGTTATTATTTAAAATCTGTAAAACGTTTTCTCTATGGCTTTCTAAGGCTTTCTTGATTTTTTGGTTTGAAATGGCGATTTTCTTTCTCAAACCAGCCGAATTAAATAAAAGCCTAACTAAATACCAGAAGGCCATTTTTCATCACTGAATGTTTTGTTTCTTTTACCTATACCCTCTATATGTATATGTACATAATACAAAAGAATTAGAGATGCCAAATTGTATAATAGCGTAAAGGTCTCCATATGTGGTACAAAATTTTATTTTATAAGATATTTTGTTCAAACTTCTCTAATTACGTTTTGATTAAACTTAACAAATATGGATAACAGTTTATCTATTGTGTGCAGGAATACTTGGAAAATTGGGATATCCGACAGAGATTTATTACTGGGTATATATGCCATTATTTATATTTGTCTTTGCTATTTTGATGATAACAAGCAAGGAACAAGTAAGGTCTGCAAGAACGAGATCTACCGCCCTTCAGTAATGTGGAATGTCTTGGAGTCCCGGGCCAAGCAGAGGGTGGTCTGGGTTCCGGGCCATAAAAACATTCCCAGTAACGAGAAGACTAACCAGTTAGCCAATTTTTAGAATGACGCGAGTTAGTATTAATAACACCCTTAATAAATGGACCTACCAAATATTAGGATAGAATTGGAGAAGGAATAAAGGATTTAGACAGGTTCATGATGGTTGACTCAATAAATCTAGGACGGTATGGCTACCGAACCTAAGTCGAAGGTCCCTGAACCAAATGGTAGGGGTCCTGACAGGCTACTGCAAACTCGGAAGGTATCTAAGTTTGATAGGGGTAGAGGAGGATTCTTCATGCCTGGAATTCACTTTTTAGGACAACTCGCGGCTTTTGAGGGACTAAGACATATAATCTTTAGCACCGAGGAGCTGCAAGGGGAAGAGATGAGAGGTCTATCATTCAGGTAGGTTCTAAGAGGGCCAAAGGCAAATAGTGAGGAGGTGATCGGATGGTGAGGTAGACAACAAGGGTTCACCTGTGGTCTAATTGTCAGGCTGTTGCCGATCTATTACTTACTGCTCTATTTATTTATAATACAGGACCAAGTTATAAATCCTGCACCTGAACTATTAGGTGATTAAAAAATTATGTTACTATCTTTAAGGCCGCAAAAAAGAAATGTTAGACTTGTTTTATTGCCTTTTTTATTTGATGAATTAACAATGTAACGTTTTAATACTGTTTAAAAAGTTTTTTTATTAATTTTATCAAAAATTTACATTAATGAATGACAAACAAATGCTTTTACTACTAAATATTTAAGAAATACAATGAAGTGGAAATATAATACAGCTTTTTAAAAATAATGGAAGCGTATTATGTTTACGAAGTAAAAGCAGCTAAACTAATTTTGCAATCGAACAAATAACTGGAACCACACAGACTGTAATTAATTTTGCTAGCGTATATTAAGTATTTTATACAGTAACGCGTACAGTACAACTTGAGTATATATTTCGATTAAAGTAAACATCCCGTAAAATTTATTTTTCCAATTAAGATCAATTCTGATCTCAACAAATAACATGTAATGCTTTTGTATATTTTATCGAGAATGATTTTTATTGGAATATTTATTTTTACATCAAAACTGAATCTAGTGGTGAAATGTCCCTTGTCCTTTTTGAAGGCATTATAAAAAAATATGTCTGTGCTTAATTTCAATTAATTACTGCTGTTAATTCTGTAATTGATGTTGATTTTGAACTGTGCATGCAGCTGCATATAGCAGTCAGACATCGGTAAATATGAACTCGATTGGCTAAATGTTTGACTGATAAGCGGTCGGTCTGTGAAATGTATGTTCGTTCGACAGAATTTAAATTTACCTCAGACGATGATGCAGTCAGCTACCTCGGATCGATGAATCTGAATTAATGGAGGAGCAGGTGAACTTTTACCCTAGTATATTATATTTTACAGTAAACTTATCTATAAGGTAATGTATGGAATAATTTAAGCAACCATATATCCCTTTAGACAAAATATTTGTTTATTACATAACTTTATTAGCTCTTATACAGGGTTAACTCTGACTATGTACAAATACTTTAAGAGGGGATAGAGGAAAAATAAGAATTAACGGAATCGACCACCAGAGAGTTTCCAAAAGTCAAAGGTGTCAAAAGTAGTGACAGGGCACCGCGTTATCACGTGTACCGATTTACGTCGCTTTGAAAGGAACAATTTTATTTGCAAGATGTAGAAAACTATTTAATGAGAAACACGATATGGTAGCACAAAGAAGTAGCACCCACCTTACTGATATTTATTTCCAGAATTGATATTTGGAGAGATTTCAAGAATGCTAAATCATTTACTGTTTTCTTACTTGTTTACGTTAAAACTTGTCGTTACAAAAATTTTTGTACTGGCTACATCTAGTTTTTTGGGACCTCTTCTTCCCTAGACCGTACGTACACAAATACACGATTATCGCCAAAGCATTATAGCAGTTATTCATTATGGTTAAAAGAGGATTCAGCATAATATTTTGTCTACTCAGAAAAGTCTTTGGTCATGCGCTGCCACACGATAATATGCACCTGTCACACTTTCCATAAATTACACAAAAAAATACGCAAAAAATTATCGTATAGGATATTTTATTTATGACAGAATCCGACCAGTCTAGAAGTCTATGAATCTGATGCAGTCTGCAGTCGCCATCTGTAGGTCACTAGTGCTAAATATACTTCACGCCGATAACTTTTTAATAACTTCTTGTGTTGCTGGGAAATTAAATTCTGTTAATACTAATAATAGCAACAATATTAATAATAATTGACAATGTTTGCATAAAATAATTAGTAATATTTTAAACTAAACATCCTGATATGTTTACAGTGTTCTGAAAAAATCACTTAAAATATTCCTTCTAAGCTTTGATCGGTGCACTTTGATGTTTTGAATAATGTCAGTCATCATCATAATCGGAACTTGGTTCAGAATTGACTCATTTTTAGTTTGAAACGTTTTATAATAAATACAGGAATTTATATGAGATACAGATATTTCCCTATAACATAGTTTGCTCTATGATGTGTACTGTTTGTTTTTCTAAAGTCAAGGGCAAATCCAGCGGAGCTACGGCAATCGTAGTACTTAATCGTACTCGATTTTAAATTTTACACAAGTACTGGACTGCATTCGGGGGTGCATTCCGAGTTTTCTATTAGTAGGTATTGCTTCCATTAAATTTCAGTTTTCTTAGAATAAAAGGGTATTTTATTTAACACGGTCTGTATATTCTGTTAGTGGATAATTTTGACGGACCTGTAAAGAGTGAAAAATATAGTTTTGGCAGAGTACAACGAAGGAACGAAGAAAGAATGCAAATTGCTACAGCTAACCGGATTAACTGTTATCTATCATTACATAAAAATTGTTATTAATAAAAATGTTTATTTTCGCCTTTTTTACATTTGACGGCATTCTAGACCATATCGGGCGACAATTGTTATAGGCGCCGATTTTCCGAATGAAAAGAGGGTTTTGCCCCATTTTTTAAACTAGAGCTAGAATTCTGAAATATTTTTTTTATCTTTTAGGACTCCCTGAGCATGTGGTTCAAATTTTTGTACTTCGTTATAGTTAACCCATATAGGACGTGGTATGTATAATATAAAAAAAATTAAATACAGATTTCTATCAATATTTATAATAGAATAGATTTATACGAAAAGGCTCTTTTGCGTTATTTTGTTCATGTAAATGAAATTTCAATTATGCATCGAAAAATTGTCCTGGACACAGGGGTTGCTGGTGTCCCAAAGCTTGTAACCTTCTTTGAAACACTCTGTATATATCTATTTAATATTTTTGCTATGTATATACTCGTAATTAATTTGTGAAATACAGTAGACGATATTTTCAAAATATACCTGATTGATAAATTCGGTTTGGACCAATTTATAATTCATTAGTATTTTAATTCTCAATGAATTGAACTATATGTCAATTATATTTATAATCCACTACAAAATCAGATGGTTGAAGAGTATTCTACATTAAATCGATAAATGTATCGTATCTCAATTAGAAACTATAAATACATAATTAGCGTATAGGGTAATTTACAACGCTACAGAAAAACATGCAACATGCACTGACGTTGTGCTTGCTCTGGATGGTGCTGTGTTGATGTAATAAAAATATTAACTTTACGTATTATTTGATTAAAACTGAAGTAGCAGCGGCAAAGTGATTTGAAAAGATTTATGTTAAAGTACCAATCTCTCCTTCTGAATCTGCTTATGGAAACACGAAATTCCTTTTATTTAATCTCACTCCGATTCCTCGCTTCTTTAATCAACCGTCGCGACATTATTTTTGCAATAAAAATATTTTATCCAGAAAACGCGTCGTATAGAAACGATGAAATAAAACTTAAGCAGCTCGACGAGTCTAATACGTGAATATATAACGTCACTGTAAATTGTTACAAAATTAAATAAGGGGTAGAAATACATGTATTTGTTTCTCAAGTACTTTTTGCATTGTAGACCATTACTTCAATAATGTGATCGATCTAGTAGTCTATTTTTTATACTAAATTTTTAGATTAAGGGTGAAACGGAAACATCTTTTACAATTTTACATGATATATGTTATTTAGGTCCATGAGCCAACATTTACTAGACAAAATAGTTCTAAAATCCTAATATTTCTTAATATTTTTTTTCTATCACACGTTTACTGGGATATAAGGTGTTAAATTTAAAAGAAATGCGTCAAGGGACCAAACTAATTTCTGATTTCGGATAGATTTTTTTAAATAAATATTCATGTATATTTAGAAAATTTTTAAATTTAGTTGGTTTCTGAGCCAAAGCTATGGTTCCAATTTAAGGAAACACTTATGCATAATTATTAATTTAAAAAAAATAATCCCATACAAAAACAACTTTTTATTAGTTTTGAGAAGAGTGCTTTTAGATAGGGTATCCTAAATTATCATCAAGTGTCCCAGAAAAATGTTAATTTTAGGTTTTTAAAAAAGGTACATAGATATGTCATTTTTTTCTATATTGGCACAGTCTTTATGGGTCCATCTAACATATTTTATAATTTTTTCTTAATCAACATATATCGAAAACAAGCTGAAGATATATTCGGCATATCCAACATCAATAGCATCCATGACTGAGTCGTCGTTGTATCCCCATCAGTCTCACTAAAAGAACTCTCTTCCACTGTGTTTTTTTACTATATACTTGTTTCATTTTATGACTGATGTCTTTAACTAAAGTTTTTTTTATTTTTTAAGCTTTTCTTTCTTTCCTTTTCCTTCAATCTTTCGCCTAAAGAGTCTCTATCTTTGACGAAGTTTCAATCCCACTAGTTTCAGATATTTCAACTATAACTTTTGCTCTAACATAGGAACTATCTCTTTTAGGCTGCTCCATGTCAAATGAGGAAAGTTGATCTGGTGATGAATATTATCTATGAACAATTTTGGATCTTTTGAAGATGGGAGTACACAAATGTTTCCAAATTTAAGATACCTATCCAAAATACGGCAACCATTCGAAATTAGGAACCGCTCTATCTTGGGGTTAAAATGTTTGCCTATGTCAAAAGATAACTGCTACAGTTCTACACTTATTCTGGGCCAAGCAAGCAGCAATTTTGAAAAAAAAGAGCACATGTTTCAAGTCGATATTTGAAAAAACTCGTTGCAGCTGTTCAACGTGTTTAGTACTATTACCACATATTAGACGATCCCAAAATATGGTTTTGTAGAAGATCTAGAGCATCAGGAAAGAAGTTTTGAAGTAGTTGCAGATCTCAAACATTTGGAAGATATATGATCCAAAATTAGACCGAAATATGGCGACTTTTCTCTATACTACGAGTACTTCAAGGTCGCATGTTCTGTTATTTAATATCGGGGGGCGCCTTGGTCAACTCATATTGAAACGATGATAACTGTTGCGTCTTTAATAATTTCGCAGTTTGGCCTAGCCTAGCCTTTCTCAACAAAAATATGTGCTGGTTTCATTTCCGTAAACTTTGCTATAGACTAGCGCGGCTAGGCATAGAAATTGAAAGTCACCGACACGGTCCGCTGTGACGGTCGTTGCAGGTGACGGTGCCTGCTGGTGCTGACTTAGTGTGCGATGCACCATTAAATAAAATGTGTACTTTCATGAGCAGGTTTTGCAGGTCCCTGTAGGCATAATGTGGGCGATCTTTAAACTGTAACTTTTAATTACTATGTCACATTATAATAACAAATAATTTGCAAACTTTCGTCGATAAAGTACATTTAAGAAGCAGATATTTTCTTAGGGGTACTCCTCAGCCAACTCGGGTAAATGTGTGAGAACATATCAAAATGATTTGCGCTGTATCTTTACCCAACCGCAAAAGATCTAGGGAGTGACTCATGTTATAAACCCGCTCACAATTTATAGCAGTCGATACGAAGAAACTTACATGCGGTCCGTATATTTTTTCTATAAAATCATTTGTACCTGTGACATCATACCCTATTACACAGCTTCTGTTGCAGCAAATACGCATGCGTCAGATTGTAGAAGTTAGCCTTCTATTGTTATGACGAATGACGGATCCACCTGTTCCATTTCTAGCGCTATCATTGGCGGGTACATCTTTTGGGCGGGCATAGTATTATTTTGTTGGATGATGTGGTTATCCCTCTTATATATTCTTACTACATTCTCTAATCTAACACTACTATTATTCGTCACTGTTCTGACAGTAAATTCCTATTTTTGCTTAGGTAATTTAGTGCAAAAAGAACCTATGCCGTGGAGGACAACACAAACTTTAAACGGAAGATTTATGACAGGAATAAATATCTTTGTAAATCGTGACTTAATTTTCGCACGGTGTGGAAATGAATGTTCATTTTTAAAACGGATTTTATTCAGTTATATCACATAAACAAACTGTAATATTTCACATAATATCATTTTAGAATCTCAGCGTGGAAAGAATTAATGATTCCATTTAACGGTGCACCAATACGAAATTTTCTTTCACTCGCATTCGTTTTCTTCGCTTCCGCGTCAATTTCTCTATTTAAGTGGCAGAATGGAATCACAGGGTAATATTTATCTGTCATAAATGATTCCGTATCGTGTTTAGTTAGACGGGCGCAATTTCTCTTGACGATGCTATCATTCAATTTCTCTCGTGACGACGTCAGATCCGCCGCTACGTACGCCCGGCTCACGGCTTGATAAGATGACGGATGGAGCAAGGTCGCGGTCGGTGGTCCAGGCGACGTCAATTAATCAGCGTCGGAATGCCGTCTGACATTAAGCGACAGGGTTGTAACCCTTACAGTGCAAGAAACTGTGATGTCTGGCTAATAGACCCTCTGCAGAGAGCTTACTCGTGGCTTCATATCACATGTTACTCTAATGAATTTGTCGACATGTGGCTGAGTTACGGTCTTCGGATTTTTTGTGCAGCAAGTTTCATAAGTAAAATGCCAAGATAGGCAATATGACAGTTCTTGTTGCTGCTTCGGTCCTGCAGGGGGGAATATTTTACTGAGCGCAAAAAGTTCTGTTTCTTGAAGGCATATATGAGGCAATTTACTGGAAATAACCTTATGGTTAGTAGTACAAATGTCCTTTCGTACGCATACTGGATCGATAAGGTGATACGAAAGAATGCTTTCACCACTTCTATGAAAATTGACCTAATTTCTATTAGTTTATACATTTACACCTATTTAACACATATTGACATAAGTATTTTTACACCTTCATTATAATGTACTTGACAGATTTTGTTGTGTTGTTGGGTAAAAAAAAATCTTCTATAGTGGCCTCTTTAGGTATCTTGAAACTAGTTTTAAAATAACTCCCGCAATATGATCCGATTTTGATGCTGCTTCCACCAGTTTTTTTAGAAAACTATCTAGTTCTAGGATGCCCTAAATCATATTCTTCGATAGGGTTTAAAACATAACGAGAACTGAATAATAACTTTATACACAATCTATTTCTGATAATAATTGATAACATTGTAAATTTTGAACTAAGATAGTGTGTTTTATGTTAAAATAATCGCTTACGTTCAAATAGAATCAGGCGATGAGAGATGCGAGGCAGGCAAAGCTGGAACATGTAAAAGGTTTCAGTGCATTTAGCGAAACAGTCGAGTTGACTTGCAATTCTAAAGTTATAACCATATAAAATTCTGTACCAAAAGTCCAGGCGTCAAATATTCTGTTTGAAATTTCTACTGAAGGTTTTCTTCCAACGCTTTTTTCATGCTTAAGAAAAAGAAAATCAAAAATGGGCACCAAAATTCAATGTGCATTATAATGTACTTGAAATGTTTTATTGAGTTGCGATAACTATATATTTTTTAACTTTAATTGGAAGACTCAGACGCCAGAAATATGTCTCCATAGTGATTTATTTTTGTGTCATTGTACTTTGTAAACCAAACATGATTTGACCTTTTTTAACAGAAACTGTAGTAACAAAAGCTGTCGTTCCGTATATCAAATCCCATGGCCTAATAGATGGCGTAACGGAAAATGCCCGGGAAAATAAATTTTATTATTATTATTTATTATTATTTATTGGCAATAAGAGCACTATAAAAGTCAAAAGACATAAATAACACAAAAAAATCTAAATATAGACATACAATATGAAAACAAAATATACTATAGGTACAAACTATGCAAAAGCAATACAGATTGAAATATATATAGATATAAATACAAAAAATAAACACGAGCTTATTTTTAAAAGAGTTTATGGAAGGAGCATTTACAACACTGTCTGGTAGAGAATTTCAATCATAAAATACACGGTTACACAAAAACCATTGCCTACATCTGGTAGTATAATTCTGGTGGCTAAGTTTGTAATTATGACCACGAAGTCGAACATCAGTAGATAATGTATACAGGTGCGAGAGGTCTGTAGAATATATGCCATGAAGAATGCGAAACGTAGTAATAAGGTCGCCACGCTTGAGTCTATTCATTTCTGGCATTAGTTTGAAGATGTTTAACATTTCTTCATAAGAAGAACGAGAGGCGCCATAAGGAAGTCTGGTGTCGGCACGTTGCAGCAACAATTTGAGATTGATCTCGTATTAAATTTGGATACCACAACGCTGAACTATATTCTATGATAGGTCGTATATAGAATTTATATAAAGAACCATTGGTTGCAATTGATGGAGTAGAAAAAATCTTCTTAAAAAGAAACAAAGAACGTTTCGCCTTGTTACAAGCGGCATATGAGACACTACACCAAGATCAGTTTGTATATCGACTTTTAATAAATATGTGTTGATAATTTGATAATCTAATTTTGGGCTGTGCTTATCCACATGCAAAACTACACATTTGTTGGTATTTAGACCATTTGATGCACCAGTTCTCAATTAAACTCTGTTGTAATAGGTGATAATTATTAATAGGATTCCCGTAAACTTTAATATCATCTGCATACTGAGAACATTTGAAGGGCAGTATTTGCGGAAGATCTGCTGTATAAATAAGAAAAACCAATGGACCAAGCACTGAGGCTTGAGGGACTCCGCTCTTAACAGAAAAGTATTCAGAGACATCAGTACCTGCTTTTACTCGGAAAAGACGATTTTTTAAAAACGCAGCAATTTGAGGTCACCCCTAATACCTACATGTCCAATGTTGACCATTTCGTAAAAATAATTTGTTACTATAAATCAAATTGGCTTAGGAGACCTTGAACAGATCCACAAAATGATATCTGATAGCTACGGTATCTTAAAAAATAACGGACATATAAACCTGGAGAATTTTAACTAGCGGATCCTGTATATTCTTTATTTTGCATGCATGTCTTCTGAAATAGTTATTTCTATAAATCTCTAGCCGTTGTGATTATAACATGCCTTAGTCTGCAGAATAATAATACACTTTCATCTCACGTTATTCCCGAAACGATATGATTAGCATATCTTTATAAATCAAGGTCTAGGTCAATCGATCAAAACGTGAACATAATTATAACAACTTTTTATACTGTTCCAAATATATAACCGAATAAAAATGCTTCAACAATTTGAGAGAATTATATAGATTGATTCAGAACCTATCTGAAAAACTTTGAGGATTATGTACATCATTAAATAAGAAGTCGATGTCACCAAAAAAGTTTACATTTCTAACATTATAAGGGAGTACGTAACTAAGCAACTGTATTTTTATATATTTTTAGGTATTAACAATATTGTGTGAAACTAACTACTCTGTGGACTAAAGCCTCAACCAGCGTTGAATTACACCCACAATATCTATCCATATATTCTTTATTATTAGTTTTTATAACATTTTTTACTGTATTAGAAAGGTATTTTAAGCTAATATAAGTCAAATCTCCTACAATTCAAATAAAGCTTCATCTATCATTAGTACATCAGCAGCAAATTTCGGATTTTCAACATTTTGCTGCAACAACCACTCATACAACCTAACTTGTAATGGATAGTCCGCTAGTACCAGTGTCTAACTTCACCACAAATAAGAATCATGTCCATTAACT
The DNA here is from genome assembly GCA_037114965.1 of Monochamus alternatus. Lineage (NCBI taxonomy): Eukaryota > Metazoa > Arthropoda > Insecta > Coleoptera > Cerambycidae > Monochamus > Monochamus alternatus. Next base: position 101,012,428 of record CM073426.1, read on the forward strand.
CAGCATTGCTGTACACATGAACCAATTTGAAAATTTTAAAGACTGACACTCCCACGATAAATAAAAAAACAACAATACGTTCGTTTACCACCTAGACAACATATCCCCACTCCTGCCCTATCCGTCAATCAGGCGTATTAATACGCGCTCCAAGAGCAAAAACTTGTTTAACAGATAGATGTTGAAGTAGAGTTGCTTATTCTTTACTGTATTAGAATGGTATTTTAAACTAATATAAATCAAATCTCCTACAATTCGTATCAATGAAGTCATATGTATGTTCGCTGATACCAAACATCTAGATATGAACAATTCCACAAACAAAGCTCTATTCAATAATTATCTAAAGAAATTAATCTAGCTAAAATAACTAACCTGGTTTAATGAAACAAACGTACGAATGGTTTACAATATCTCGAATTTCTTCGCAGTGACCTGTCCGCCTTTCTTGAAAATGTATGCCTAGCTGACCGATAACGTATGTGGTTTTTACATGATGAGGCACCTCTTCACTTTCGGTTAAATGTTTGAGATCCATCCAGTGGACGGAGTACGGTGGATTGGACGAGATGGACCAGTAGCGTGGCCTCAGCGGTCTCCCGATTTAAACCCTCTTAACTTCTTTTTGTGGGGCCATATTACAAATGAGGTGTACCGTACCGCAGTGGAAATCTCAAGAATTTACGCAAACTTATCACACCTGCCACAAATAATTTGCATTTACAAGAGTAACAAGGATAAACATTCGTTTTAATACGGCAAAATTGGATAAAGTGTGCCTAAATGTGTGTGCAAGTCGAAGGACAACATTATTATTTCTTTTATAAATGTCATGCTTCTAATAGTGATAAAGTACCTACCACAATTCTTCTTCAGAGGGTAAGAAAATTTTATTAATTTTAATGACACGTCACTTCGGTCAAATCTATCTATATTCAAGTTTGTTTTAAAATAAAAACGCTGCAAATATTTTTTGCGCCGGTGTCTGTCTAATCACAGAACTGGCTTTTCGCGACGTGCAATTAAATATTATTTTTAAATAGTTTTCAGAATGCGTGTATTATTTTTCTGTATTACCTTATTTGTACATATACAGGGTGAACCTTAAATAGGTACAAATATTTTAACTGCTGGTGTAGTTCGTCATGTAGATCCGTCTAGTGAAAGCCATTATTAAAAATTTCTAATATTTACGGAGATATTAATTTTTTTTAAAAATACCCACTTTTAGAGGACCGCTCTTATAACCAACCTAATGAACGATATGATTTGTTGCGAGGTTGCCATATCTCCTCTAATATAAATATTAAGTTTCCTTTAACGTAATAGTAAAGTAATACGGTTAAACTTTATTTTAAAAATACTTGTTTGAAGCATAAGTACAGTAAAGTTGGGTATGTAGTACGATACGCAGTATTATTAACATAAATTATAACTGCTTAACTTACCTTACTATAAACGATTAAAAATGAATTTCCGCAAGTTAAATACATACTGCCATAAAGTATTTAGGAAGATATTATGTGATATTACGTGATATTACTATGTTCAATGTTCAAAAATTATACATAAACGTGCACACAAGCTTACCTGTTTGTTAAAAAATTAACTATTTAATCAGTAATCCACATTTCACAAGTTAAATGTCATTGTACACTGTTAGAAAGAGACACAAGACAATTTCCTTAAGTTATTTTATGAAGAATAATCAAAAACTATGATTTTCACACAGTATATTAAATTTAATACTCGCCACATAACCCCAAATGAGTCAGTATTAACCATTTCGAATCCAGAACCATAAAGTGACTTAACACTTTAATCAGTGAAACAAATTTTAAAAATAAAGGTACACAGAATATTAAATAACAAAATAGCAGCTTGACGTATGCGTTTAATATTAAGAAAAGCAAAGACACTTGTGTGACACTGGCAACACTGTGAACCACATGTTTAATCTGCAGTGCTATGACTCATAAATGTATGAAAGTCAGCGGTCCTCAACAAGTTCTTTACAGAAAAATTACAAAATTTATTTAAAATTTCACTTTTTTAATATGTTGTTATAAACAAAGTCTAAGTCTCATAAATTCCTTTTTATTTTTATTTAGACAACCGGTTTAGTCTTGGTTACTATGAAACCGGTTTGTAATGTATGTTTGTATGTTTATAACAACATATTCATCTACTACTCATACGGGGTAACCATCTTCAATATTTCACTTTTTTATTTCTGATTTTTTTGTAAAAAACTATTAATTATGTGGTCTATACAGTGAACTATACTGCTGGTTAAAATATTTGTACTTATTTAAGGTTCACCCTGTATGTTGAACATTTCCAAATTTTTCAGACAAGTTCTGAATCACCCCGTATTTTGGAGTTGTTCTTTATTTACCGCCTTCCTTATAGGTAACTACAAATTATAAACAGGTTATTAGATAAATACATATCTTTAAAGTGTTTCATCCGAATAAATACGAAATATCCACAAAAATTTAGTTCTATATTGAATATTTTAATTGATTTCATACTTGTTGGTAATGGTGACGATGCGACTACCAACGCAACAAATTACGTGCGTGTTTCAATTCCATTTAATAAGTATTATTTTTGTAAAGAATATTTGTTCTTAAAATTTGATTCTGGACTATGAAATCTGGAATTCTTCAACGAATTCCAGATTATTAGCGTAATCTATACTCGTAGACAGGAAGCCAATAAAAATGAATAAGCCTCGGAATAAGCTTCTTTCAATAATATGTCTATAGGGATTTGACAGTTTTCTAAAATAATATCGATTTAATTTTTAACTTTAAATTCCTGTAAAGAAAATTGAATTACTAAATGTCCGACATAATTCGAATGATAACCAATTAGACGAGTTACTGTATTCTAGAACCGTACGACATAAGCCATAATCAATTTGCAAATTAAAGTACTTAGCTTGCTATAACATAAACTGAGAACAACTGATTACAGTTATTATTTGTAAAATGTCGGTATCAGGATCAGTAGTAGTTTCACCTCCTACTGAGATCAAAGAGTTGGGGATGTGGCTAATAATACAGTATTTAGCAACTGTTGCATGAAGTTTTAGAGAAACCATTTCCTCTTCTCAGGCTCGTTCCTGACATACTGTTTGATTACTTATCCTTCATTATTAATTAAATACTACACTTTGAATGATGTTACCTGCAAGCTGTATTATTTATATAAAGAGTTATATTTAGAAGTAGTATTGTTGTACTAATATCCATTATATCTATCATCATCATTACATCATATCCATTATATATCATATATATAATAAATCACTATCGGAAGGAATTTTTCCATATTATTAAAAACCAGCCCAAGTTACTCCCGTTTCTAAATCTGGTCATAAAAATTTTGCTAATAATTATCGTCCTGTTTCTAGGCTTTCTATCCCTCGAAAATATTTGCGGCAATTGTTTGTAATTAATTATTTTTCAAAACAAAAAATTTAATAAGTGAACATCAACACGGATTTTCAAAATGTAGTAGGATCAATGTATAATCATAAGCAAGTGGATGCTGTGTATACCGATTTCTCTAAGGCGTTAGATAAAGTTCACCGCAACACTGTTTGTGAAGCCTGAATATCGATATACATGATATTTCGTTAAAATGAATAGTGTCGTATGTAGGTACGTATAGTCGCGGCAAGATTTCAGACGACTACGTCACGGCTGACGTTACGCAATTGTTTGTATTGTTAACACAATTTTCGATATTCGGTCGCGTTAAAACAATCATTATCTGCAATTTATTGTGTAAACATTTAGTGTAGTACACAGGGTGATGCAAAACTTATCTAGAAAAAATTTTGAGTGTGGGTAAATATTATTTTGTCAAAAAAATCAAAAAGAGCAGTATGAAAATGATTTAAAAATACACTGCACGGCACTGGAAACTGTTCACTGTAAAACCTGGTAAGGCGGCAATCTACGACCGAAATAAAAAACATTATATAACGCCGATTTTAAACACTGCTTTTGCCGCTATTTTTATTTATTATTAATAGATTTAATTTGTGGTTTTAATTAATAAAACAGCTTGACTTACCTGATGTTACAACAATTTTGCCCGTCTTACCCAGTTTCCACATACTAACATAAATGTTTCTGCTTCTTGTTCGTTTTGATCTCGTTATTACTAAGTTATTGGCAGTAACTATAATACGTTTCCGTAAATCGTCAATAGTGTGTGTTCACTTCGGTACACATTTTTAAAATATCTCCACAAAAAGAAGCCTAAATGATTTAAAGTCAGGAAATCGTGGTGGCCATGGTACCGGTCCTGCTCGTCCAATCCCCAGTCCTGGAAGAGATGAAGGATCTCTTTCACGATTCGGTTTCAAATTTCCCTCGCGTTGCACTACACTTGAACTCACTGCACACCACGGTAAAAGTAGCTGTATTTGGCAAATGTTTACCGGGAAATCGTTCTGCTAAAGCATTTTCACATCGTCATAAATTAAAACGATATCCATCAAGTCCGAGTTGCTACTATACCTGTAAGCTATTTTTACACTTGAAAAACTAATGTAAAGACTGGCGTTACAAAAACTTTAATACCTACAAAAAGTAATCTTATTTCAATATTCGGAATCGACTGTCTAGAGATGTAAAGGCTGCAAATACTACAACTTCAATAATGTTTTACTCGGATAAGGATTTTACAAAATTTTATTATTACAGTTTTGACTAAATTTTTCATGACGCATCTATTCCCAAATTCTTTTAGATAAGTTTTGAATCACCCTGTATAGTTTAATTATTCTCAGTTCCAGTTTCTTAAATGTTTTGAAGAAAATATAAGAACTATTCATTTGTTTGTATGACGTAAGTCGTCTGAATTCGTGCCGCGACTATAATAGAACACAATGTGTCGAAATTAATAATTGTTCTTCGTCTTATGCTGATGTCACCTCTGGTATACCACAAAGGCCGCACCTTGGACCTCTTCTTTTTTCTTTATATTTATGTGGTATTGATGACTGTTTTTTACATTCTGAGTTATCTTTATCTATGCTGATGATTTAAAGATTTATATATTTACAAATGGATTTTTCTTGATTTCAGGAATACTGTCAAAGAAATAAATTATTGTTAAATATAGATAAATGATGTTCTTTAACTTTTTCTCGGTTTCCTGCTAATATCGACTGTGATTACTTCATCAACAATTGAAAAACTTAAGAAAATCAATTCGGTAAAAGACTAGGGAATTATACTTGACTCAAAATTAATCTTTGATTTACATATCGAATCCGTTGTCAGGAAAGCTTACCGCAATGTAGGTTTTATTATAAGGATAACTACATTTATAATTTTGCTGTTCGAAGTGATCTTTAATATTTAAGTATAATTTAGAATTCTACTTATTATAAATATGTTGATCGTATAGAGAGAGTTCAATTTAATTTGTTAATATTTTAAATTATAAATTTAATACACGTTTTTATTTTGAATCTTATGACACAGATTGAAATATTATAATTTACTAAAATTATCATCATAATTATATACTTTTTTTACAAATTATTTAATCACAATATCGATTGTAACTACATCATACGAAATTTCTACTTTAATATTAAACAGCTATTAACTACATCAACTAATCTGTTTCATTTGAGGGTCGGTTTTACAAATTGCTTACTTAATTTTTCAATTTATTTAATACAAAAATATACAGTGAGTATTTTATTGACATATTTGTTTTATAAATCCATAAATCAAGTGAGAAATGATGCCATATTTGTTTTTATGTAATTTTTTATTTATTGACTTTAGTTATTTAATTTAATCCAGTTGCTTGAACTAGTTTATAATATTATTAATTTAAGTATGAACAGTGTCTACACACCGTTTTTATGTGTAACCCTATTATTGGAAGTTCTGCAAGATTTCTGTTGGGTTTCCGTAACTGTATAAATAAATAAATAAACAAACAAACAAACTAACTAACTAACTAACAAAAAAATATATAAATACTAATATGTTGAATAAAATGTAAAGCATTTCTATACTATATATATAAATTAAGCATATCTAGATATGATTTTCATGAATTTATTCTTACATATTTATATTTTAATGAGTAGACCCAGACGCTTTTCTTGGGCATTGAAACCTTGTTGAACATGTAAAGTTCAAATACGTGTCTCTGTTCCAAAGTAACAGTTCTCGGCATACCGTCTCAAATGTAAATATTTATTTAATTTGAATATAAATGAAGTTGGAATTGCATAATACACTTTATGCTAGGTATTTGCAAATTAACGACGTTCCTACGAAAATCCACTTGAATTTAAGCTTATAAATGCAAACATTTTTTTAGGATTTCATTGTCCCCTGCTACATTGCGGTGATGTTATTTTAGGAAACCCAAGCTTAACTTACTGACCAATGCGACGTTAAGAGCGTTCTTGTATTCTGTTACATTTCACCTCGGCTTTATCAGAGTGCGCTTATATATATATTATGACCCTAAAAATGCCACGTTTCATTCAACGCCATAATTTTCACGGATTGCATTTAAATTCAGTAGGCAATAAGACTCGTTTAGTGTCACACGTCACATATTTAGGCAACCCGTAACAAATTATCGTAGTTGAAATTCTACAGACCGAATCTGACCCTTATGTACTATTTATATAGATACTATAAAAAATCAACTTCAGATTAGCTTACGTTTACAAGGATTTAGAAGTATTTAAGAACAACCAATATTTGTTTCGCAAAATAGATACACTAATGTGCATAAAACTTACAAAAAGCAGTATAAAAGAATATTTCTAAATTTAAATCAAGTAAAAATTGAACATTGGTGATGCTAATCCTAATTTGCATGATTAGAAGGAATATATACTGTCGTCATTAATGTATTTTATTTCCTCTTGTTTAATCTTGGCATTTTCTACAAATGAAGAAGTTTTGGCGGTAAATTAGAAAAAAAAACAGAAAGAAAATCACAAATATTATGCTCTTTGGTGTAGGTGAGATACAAAATACAAATTGTGTTAAACATGGTCACTGTTGCTACCCAATAAGGCCTTCAATGCGGTACAGCTAAGAGAGAGACCTGTATTCAGAGAAATTAGTTAATATTGTGCATTGAAATTTGTAACATCTTTTTAAACACTAGATAAGTTTTAATACATTTTAATTATTCAAATGATAAAGTTGTTGCATCAACCCATTACATTAGTTCGTATTACTTGTGTTTTAATTGTAAATTGTTCTTTATTGCATGTTTAAGTATTTTAGGTAATGATAATACACATTGTAATATTATGTATATTTAATTTCTTTGCAGCACAAAAAGTACGTTATGTAGATTGGGTATTGTCCATTAATTATCAGTACACGTATCTTCAAATAAATTGTTGTTCTGCGAAAAGTATTTGATTAATCCAAAAGAGCCGTTTAATTTCACTAGTTTTGATATAAACGTTTTTTAATAATTTTGCAGTTTTATTCCAAATTTGTACCGGGTGTTTCATTGGGAAATGTACATAACGTTGTTACCGAGATAGAGGGCGTTTTACCGATTATGGCTATTTATTGCCACGAAAGGCGAATTTATATTTAACTTCATATGAAATAGAAAATATAAAAGGTTGAAGCTTTGAAGTTTTTTGATTTGTTGTACTGAGGACTATATATTATGAAACATATCCATAACAACCCAAGCGTCATTATTTTCGGGTTCTCATGACTGCGGGTGCGAAAAGATTCATTTTGCTGCCATGGCAGAGGGAATTATGAATGTGCGGAGTAACATGAGTATGTTTATATTATATAACTAAATTTTAAGAAAGTGAAATATAAATTATATTGTGACACATAAAATGACCGCTGAGTGATCACTGCCGTCCAGACATAATGATCGGTGAGCGACCAGTGTGCTCAATGCGACATTGTGCGTGGGATATACCGGGTGTTCCCTCTAAGACTAATCATTTCTAGGTTATGCTTTAGTGATATTTCTTTTGTGACGCAAATTCAGTTGTGGTTCAGTTCATGGACAAACACGTTCACATTATAATCAAAACAACTTGAGGAGTCGTTTTGTTCGAATTTATTTGTTGCTAAATAAGTAATCAATAATTATTACAGCTGATGGAAGAAAGGAATATTCTTTAGGTACTTACACACTTTTGTAAATTATTTTGTGATAAAAAATACGGGTCCCTAAATATTATGTACAGTGTAGTAACATAAAAAAAACAATTTACTGAAGTCTTATTACATTATAATGTAACAATTTAAAAATATCCACAGATATTTTACACAATATTCACTGAAAGGGACTGTAACGGAAGACTATGTCGGCGCAGTGACCTCAATGCTCCAAAAAGCCTCAACTAAATCTAAATTTTTATCGACAAATCTCAATAACACCATTGTGCATATGTAAATTGCATTCAACACATTATTTACCGTTATTTATGTGCAATAAAATATTTTATGGCATTAATATTTGGCAATTCATAGTTTTGATGTTTAGCGATGTTAGTTTCTTCTGTGTAAGTCTGGCTCAAGGCTATATACATTTTACATGACAAAACAATGAAATTTAGGCACTTTTTGGAGGCATTTTTTTTAATGTTAAATTTAAAAATTTTTGAATGTTAATTTTTCAAAATGTGTTCATAATTAAGTATATTTCAATTTAAAGGTAAGTTGTAGTGGGGTTGACTACCAAAATATCAAAATTAAATCGATTTCCTGAAAAATGGAACATCCTGTATAAGAATAGATGTTGTTATCAGATTCTACGCGCCATCTAGTGTCTGTATACCAAATTTCATCGTGCTGGCTGTGATGGTTTCTGAGATATAAGCACTGAAAGTCTTTGAGGGAACACCCGATATATAATAATCGTTTTCGGAAGGCGAAGTAGGCAATAAAACGTTGAAGAAACCCGACATATAGCTCTGAGCCCTTTCCGCTTGTTTAAATACACCTAAGTCATGCTCAGGTACGCCCCTTAATAAGGTACGACTAACGTTACGGAGAAATTACCTGCACTAGAGAAGGATGGCTAATAAGATGGAATTCTTGTCATAAATAGACGGTTGAACAGAGCCGAACTTGAAATAGTTGAAATCTCTTTATCATTCTATTGCGCTGTGTCGATTCTTCTGTTCTGGTGTGTTTGTGAAACAGTTTTAACGAAATTTGAAAATGGCTCATCGGTGAAGTTTTGAACGAGCAAAGTAGGAAATTTGTGTAAAATGTTTTGGAGCTTTTACTATCATTGCTAATGGGAAAATTTACCAGCCGACCCTGATAATTTACATCTAGAGATAGTTGAGTACCCACATGCCTGCACTACTCTAATTTTTCCACCGCACATGCATTCTTAAAGACGTCCTTCCTAGCATAATTTGGACTGGCCCGCCAGTTACCACCCAGTTGTACCTGTCATAAGCAGGTATAAGTTGAAATGAAATAAAATGCATGCATTTCGCCTCATCAACGTTTTATTTCCCACTTCGCCTTCCGAAAACGATTGTACTTTAAAATATAATTACTATTCAAATAAACTTAAATTGAACACACGCTATGTGCTACTACAAAAATTAAAGAAAACAATGAAAATGCAAAAGCAATTGAAAGTTCAAATGTATGCACTACAAATCTTAATGATAGATCGTTTGTGTTTGTGGGCGAACTACCAAACAACTTGTTACACCGATTGTCAAGTTGCATAATGTGTGTGAATCATTTAAGATCATTCCTCAAGCCATCTGACATTTACCTGTTACAAACTTGTTAGTTCTCAACAATTTGAAATCTATATCTTCAATGATTCTTGAAGATTCAAGAAAGGTATTATTTTTATTTTTAACGTTTCATTAATAATATTTTCATTTTAAATCAAATCAAAAAGTCTTTATTTGGCGGGACTCAGCCGCCGCACAGTGGCGCAAAACGCCACTGTGCCACTCAAATTACTGTACACCCCTTAGGGTTGGGCCGTTTGAGGTGATTTTTTTTTTAGAATGTTCGTCATAAAATTCCCTATCGATCCCTCTTTCTCAATTTTCGATTTGGGTTTTCACTTTCGCGGAATTTGACTCCAAAAATGGGTTTGCATGGAAAGAACTAGATTTTTCGCACAAAAATGACCCTACGGAACACGAGATTGAGATTTTGCCGGACTTTTTTATGGGAGAATGCTCGTCTTGGAATGCCCTACAAGACTGTCTACTTAGATTTCGGGGAGAAATTTTCCGTTGCCCTTAAAATGGCCACAATCATCCAAAAGTTTTCACATATCAGAAATCGTGAAAGTATTGGAAAAAAATTTCATCTCACAAAAATTATTTGTACACATTCGACGAATCCGTAAAAATTTTTCCAGAATTTTTGGACTCATTTTTTGACATTCACCAAAATGGCCACATACAGATTTTCCGAATTTTTCCGTAAATGATTGATTTTTCCTGGAACTGTTCGGATGGAAATGTATGATAGTGAAAGTCTTCAGCATCTACTGAATGCTTTAAACTTTCGAGACCATAAGATTTTATGTGGATCTTTCTTTTTTTTTGGTCATTTTGATCCAAAATCCACAAATGTTCAAAAATACTGGGAAATCATCTGGCATTCCCGAAACGTTTAAATATTTTGGCTGTCCAAACAAATTCTCAAAAAGCTCAGTCTTTTGAAGGGTTATTGTTATATATTTTATAGATACCTTGTATATAAATTAATGTAGAATAGTGTATGTTTTTCTAGGACAGATATTGTTTTTGTATATTTTATTTATTTATTTTTTTTTGGTACAGCGCTCGATATAAAAAAGCAAATTTCGACGTTGTATTATGTTATCTCTGTGTGTTGGGAAGAAAATAATCAAATCAATCATTTCATATTAACAATGAACTATTGTATTCAAAATGGCCACTTTTATCAAAAAATTGAATTCCCAAAAACATGTTCAAAATCATTTTTTATGGAACCTTTCTAACCTTTTTCAGAATTACGGGAAAATTCGGAAAACATGTATGTGGCCATTTTGGTGAATGTCCAAAAATGTGTCCAAAAATTCTGGAAAAATTTTTGCGGATTCCTCGAATGTGTACAAATAATTTTTGTGAGATGAGATTTTTTTCCAATACTTTCCCAGTTTTCAGTAGAACGATTTCTGATATGTGAAAATTTTTAGATGATTGTAGCCATTTTAAGGGCAACGGAAAGTTTCTTCCCGAAATCTAAGTGGACAGTCTTGTAGGACTTTCTAAGATGAGCATTCCCTCATAAAAAAGTCTGGCAAAATCTCAATCTCGTGTTCCGTAGGGTCATTTTTGTGCGAAAAATCTAGTTTTTTCCATGCAAACCCATTTTTGGAGTCAAGTTCCGCGAAAATGAAGAGCCAATTCGAAAATTGAAAAAGAGGGATCGATAGGGAATTTTATGACGAACATTTAAAAAAAAAATCACCTCAAACGGCCCAACCCTAAGGGGTGTACAGTAATTTGAGTGGCACAGTGGCGTTTTGCGTCACTGTGCGCCGGCTACTTAGGCCCAACCACCAATAAATACGTGTCTTAAACAAGATATATACTAAATTGTTACAATACTAATTAGCAATATTAAACAGAATGAAGTATAAGAAACAAAAAAAAAGAACTTAATTCTAATAGGAACAGATGATAAGTTTAAAAATCTATTCGTCAATTTTAAATATTTCTATTTATTTTGGTAACTTAACTTAAAATATCCCTTAAGTTTATATTTAAACGTGCTGTTACTTACAATTAATTTTAATTCGAGAATTTAAAGAATAAGGATGAGGTATATGCAGTAAAAGTTAATTTCTCAGATCTTTATCGTGTACATTATTACCGAATATTAACTTTGAATTGAGATATGGCGGATTTTTCGTATTTATGATCTTATGTATTACATTGATGTAATGAATATTTCTACGAATTTCATTTTGAACCATCCATTTTGTAATAAAGTAAGGAGTGGTGAGATCTCTCCTCTTGATTTTTCTGTATATCTCATACATGAATTCTGTAAAACTTGTATTTTATAACAGTCAGAAAGTGACAAACACGGGCCATAAACAATATCGCAATAATTAAACAAAGGTAGAATCAAAGACTCTGTTAATTTCAGTTTCAGTTAGTTGTTAAAACATTTTTGAATTTGTATAGACCTTGTAAGCGAGAATATTATGCAGTTTTTATAACATTATTTACATGATACGTGAAAGTTAAATAATTTTTAAAGGTTCAGCCAAGATTTTTATAAGTACTTTTGAGTTCTAATGGTACAACTTAAAACAAATCGTGTCCCAGTGTCACTGGCGACGTCGTATCACATCTCTTTCCACAAGTCGATATTTATTTACACATTCTCCACGTGAGTGTGTCCCACAGCTACCTATTGGACAGTAAATACATCAAACAGTATTGATGGGTTCCGGTCGCTGGTTCCGCTCTAGTGGAACGGGAAGATACATCCGGATACAACAGGATATAGCGCCGCGGCGCTGTAGGTTTCCAGTAAATCCGCCAGATCCTCCAACATGTTTATCGTTCAATAGGCCTAGTGAAGTAGCGACATATTTTCGCCGCATAACGAATGATTTTTCATGAAATAAATGAAGGGAGAATTTTCAATTTATATTTCAATATTTTTATTTATTCATTTCATTTTTAATATAATTTAATCACCCAACAGAAAATCCAATAATAGGGAGAGTAAAACCACAAATAATTAAAGAAAAGTAATGAATATAAAAAGAAGAAATAATTACTATGACTTATAAGTATGTAACGGTCTTAAAACCTTAACTTAAAAACTTAACCAAAAGATTTGTTTACAAATTAAACAATAATAAAGTACTAACTTAAGTTCATTAAAATTTCACTAGACATCAGGTGGCTAAAATTCCCCTATATATTGATTTTCTGTTTGAAATGAAAGGAATTTCACACAAAAAACTTTCTCTTTTTTTCGACATTCTGGCTGTGAGTAGCTGCACACATTTTTGTGGATTTCTGAATGTCTTTGGGCAAATTTTCTTAAATTTGTGAATATATTTTACAACCTTTAGGGTTGGAATTTCTTCCCATAATAACAAATAAGGCCAACCTAGAACAAAAGGTATGTACTTACGATCTCAAGCACATGGTGCAAATTTACCGTATTTAAAAGCCATTTGCAGATGATTCAATACCGTTTCCTCTTTAGGCCTTTTTTTACACTCCTATTGGAGTTCTATTAGTTGCTTGCTTCTCAAAATTGAAAACTATCACCACCATCCGTTCCGCAACGTTACTGCTAGTAACTCCTTTGCATTTCGGAGGTGAATTTTAAAGTAACCTTGAATTCGATTTGACAATTCTATCATTGAACGGTAACATTGCTGCCAACCATAGTCCATAGTCCACAGGACTCGGATGTACGTACGACTTGTACCAAAGATATTTCCTGGATTTATATTTGTATTTTTCTAATTTAATTATTATAGAATATTGTGGCCTGAAATCCAGTCTTTTAATTTAGTGCCTATCTTATTGTTCCCGTTTTAGAAGATGTGCATCAAAGGCACAGTGGCGAATAAGATCTAGCACGTACAGGGTAAAATTAATACCAAGGGTTGAAAAACGGGTGGCGCCTTTAGAATATTTTGTTGCTTTATTTCACCCACTCCATCTTCACTGAAGCTAGCTGCCAACCCTTTTATCTAGATATTATTCGCCTCTTTTGATTGCCACCCGAATAAAACACCCTCTTACTTTGCTACCTTTTATGACATTTGCCGGAAACGTCACAAGTAATAAACAAATTAGATTCAAAAACAAAGAAAGTTTATACTTGAAAAATATTCTTATGTCATGTGTCATTATGACACATTTAGCATCCTCATTTGGATCCCATTATGGTCTCAGTGCCATTATTAATTCTTAAAAACACACAAATTTTAAAGTAAAAAGTAAATAGAAACAAAGTTAGTCACCACTTTTACTTATTATTAACTATAAAACAGTCAACTGCATTTATTTATTGCAAACATTAATTGCAACTTCTTAACAATTTGTTAAAATAATTCCAGCAGATGATAAGTGGTCTGTATTTTTAGAAAGTAAGTTTATTTCCCGATTGCTTGAACTTGTTGAAGAGTCATCAATGCCTGAAACGTTATCCAAAATATTAGAGGCCACTTTCTTCTTATTTTCTTTGGAATCTTCTATATAGCTTTCTGTCGCTGTGTTAGAGTACCAACCACCATGCCTCATAACAGTTTTAATAAATCGTCTCCAGAATATGCAAGCAACGACGCAGATGATCTACGAAAACAATGTTCAGTATATTGTTGAGAATTTGGAAGACCCAGGAACGATACTGAATTACATGGTATTTTGCTAAAAGTAATAACGCCAACTGACTGCTTGATGCATTTTTCATTTCTGTACTCTATAAAAAAATTAAGTATGATCTGTGTTGCTTAGCCTCAGCGCTATATATCTTTTCCACCATATTTATTCCTTCAATGTTTCCGTTTGTGATAAAATATGAATGCATTGTCCTACATCTTTAACATTTTGTAAGCACAGTTACATGTATACAAACAAGTCTATGAACATTCTAAAAAGTGTTTGGTCAGGCAATGCATCTTCATAGGGACTCCTTGCTTCATACGAATTTCCGTTTGCTTTCCATAAATAAAATGTATATCGGCCAATTAAAAACTAACTTAAACACTTTAAAAAGAAGTTACTCGATGCTTTGTGTTGTCTTCTTTTGTTTAAGTCTGGCATGAAATTTATGACAAACTGATAAATGTCACCTAGATTATTGTTTTTTAATTAGCATTCCAAAGTTAATCTATTATAATAATTAATTAATATATTAATTTTTATTTCGAAAACGTTGTGCGTTAAGGAAGCGATACCAATTTGTCTAAAAATCAGTGGCGTATAATTTTTTTTTTGCTAAAAATGGGTATTTAATGGCACGAACGGCACTGATGCTAGTATATTGCAAGATAAATTTACACACTTAAAAGTAGCCCTTCACTATACACTATTATATTATATTTTCGAGAAATGAACTATCATCATTCTGCAATACCCTGTATACAGGGTGGCTTAAATTAAAAATAAATTGCGCGTTGTTATAACTTTCAATTTCTTGAAAAGAAATAAGCTTTGTTTCTAAAATAACGGTTGAAAACTGGAAAAGTTCTTTTTCTTTTCATAACTTTTTTATTTTTAAAGTAAATGTTATGAAATTTGGTACCCTCATTTTATTCGACATAAGCTTTCCAATAGAAGAGGAAATTCGTCTGCTTTCGCTCTTTTCCTTGGTATGAAAATTTGGGAATCTAAATTCCCAAATTTTCATATATAATTGTCTCCACTTCCATTCGAAAGCTTATGGCGAACAATATAAGAGTACAAAATGTCATAACTATTACTTTAAATATAACAAAGCTATGAAAGGAAAAAGAAAATGGACCTTTCCAATTTTCAGCCCGTGGTTCAGGAACTACACAAAATATCTCATATTTCTTTTCAGAAAATTGAAATGCATAAAAATGTACAACTTTTTCTTAACTTAAGCCACTCTGCATATATTATCGTTTCTAAGATCCATGTGGTAAAAGTGACCACCTTTTATAGATGATAATGATCATAAACCTTACTAAACTACTCTCAACTCATCATATGCTGACCTTTGATTCGTTTATTAGTTAATTAAAAATGGGGAGTGAATTTTAGCTCTGAAAATGTGTAACTAATCTTTTTATCCACTTAACTTCTGTAAAATTTGGTCATTTTTCAGGATACACAGAGAATATAATTTAGCAATAATTACCAACACGGTAATAACTGGAACATAATACCATGGGGGTTATCTAAAGCGTGAAAACAATAAAGAGAATTATAAATGGATATGGACTATGGCATATGCACCCCTTATGAATAATCCGTAAAAATCCAATTTTGCGTTTTTAACACATATACGAGTTTTATTTCAAATGGTTTAAATCAGAATTATATCCTTGTATTACAATGTTTTACACCTAAATCATACGATTATTATAGAATTTTTGTGGATACTGCTGATACTACTGTAGACGATATCAGCAAAGATATGTTACACCTTTATTTCGATTTAGGATACTTAAATAACTGAATATTAAAAAAATACTAAAACTTCAGCTTTACAATGTCAGTCTGTCAATAATTTCACTTCATTGAATCATTTTTATCTTACTTCACTTGCCATGAATGACTGTGGTAAATATAATTGCTTACTTTGCTTTAAATATCTGGGAAAAGTTTTAGAGTTAATTATTTAAGTACTGTTATGTATTAGATAAATGTGAAATAATACACAAACAATTTACTTCAACATTTAATAATGAAGTTCTCCGAAAATGTCCTACAGCTTGGTTTTAACCTAGACTCTATAGTTTTTCTACGATTTCTTGTTAATAGTCAGTAGCTGAACCACAAAAGTAAATGGTTGCTACACCATATAAAACATATAAGTACTTTTGATGGAAATTATTGTTTTTGTTTATTTCCATAAATTGCAGCAAACATTGAGAAAATTTAAGACACTATTGAGCATTCATCTGTTAATTGTGTATCAGAAATTTTACTTTTTACTACTACTATATTTCCCAAAATGGGAAATTAATGACCTTCTATTTGTATAAATAAAATCATCATTTTTATAATTTATTTTATAACGTGCATCAGGGTGTTTCAAAAAAAAGGCGAAAAATTTCAGGAGGTGATTCCTTGTTGAAAATAAAAGGTAGTTTGTTATATAAACGTTGGGTCACAAGTCAACTGCTAGGGAGATATCGCGTTGCAAAGATGGCAGAAGAAAGAGTGTTTTTATTGTTTTTCTCGGAAACGAAAATCGTGGGAATGATAAAATTTTGTGGAAGTGTTACCATCATCAAAAGACACTTATGACATATTTTTTCACTTTTTGGAAATACTTGGAAAGGGTTAAAATAAAATACCCCTTTCAGTTTTTTTAACTATACCTTCAAAAAACTTCCTTAACGACGTAAAAAAAATAAATTAGGTAAAGCCGATTTATTTAGAAACCTTTTTTCTCTCTTATATTTTTTTGATAAAAGTAACTGTTTCGACGTTAAAAAATAAAATGTAAAGTATTGCACGTCGGGAAGAAGCAGTTTTACTACAACCATTATTACGAAAAACTAGTTGGCTACTGTCAATTTCCAGATGCTTCCATTGTTGCTTTGACATATAGCAAATGGTTTGTACTTCCCGATGTCGGCCTGTATCAAAACTTCTTTTTTTGAATTTTCCGGATTCACATAGCCTTCGATGAAGCTTACCAAATATACTGTGTTGAGGAATTCTACGATTAGGATACGCTTCTGCATAAAGGCGACAAGCATGTAAGGAATTTCCATTTGCCCGGCCGGACATAAAGTGCATGTCTGTCATTTCTGCATTTGTGAAAATAACCATTTTTGTTGTATTAACTTAGTATTGAATCCCAACGTACTCCGCAATCAAACACATCACACAACGAAAGGCAAATTATCCCGTAAACCACTCTCAAAATGTTAAAATAGTATACACCATTTGCCATCTGTCAAAGCAACAATGGAAACATCCTGAAATTGACAGCAGCCAACTAGTTTTTCCTAATAATGGGTGTAGTAAAACTGCCTCTTCCCAACGTGCAATACTTTAAATTTTATTTTTTAACGTCGAAACAGTTAATTTTATCAAAAAAATACAAGAGAGAAAAAAGTTTCTAAATCGCCTTAAAATAATTTATTTTTTTCTACGTCGTTAAGGAAGTTTTTTGAAAGTATAGTTAAAAAAAACTGAAAGGGGTAGTTAATTTCAACCCTTTGCAATTATTTTCAAAAAGTGAAAAAATATGCCACAAGTGTCTTTTGATGATGGCAACACTTCCACAAAATTTTACCATTCCCACGCTTTTTGTTTCCGAGAAAAACAATAAAAACACTCTTTCTTCCGCCATCTTTGCAACGCGATATCTCCCAAATGGTTGACTTGTGACCCAACGTTTATATAACAAACTACCTTTTATTTTCAACAAGGAATCACCCCATGAAATTTTTCGCCTTTGTTTTGAAACACCCTGTATAAATTTTGTAATACATAGAACGTTGTACGAATAAAATAACTTGACAAAGTTTAAGCAGTTTTTAAGAAATTGGTTTCGATTGCACCGTTATTTACAATTAAAAATAAAATAAAAAATGTTTTCCCATTATCAAGTAGGTAATCGACCTGGGGAGTGTTATAAGAATCACTCGGAGTTGATGGATGTCGTTTTAATTTACGAGTATGATGATGATATGGTAAACAACTGCTTTAGTAGCGTCTCATCTGTATGCAGAACGATTACCTTGTAGACATGTGCCAAATGCAATTTTTATCGCGATAGTGCAACGCAGACGTGAATGAAAAATTTCCAGCCGAATCGTGGAAGAGATACAGGTCTAGGGCGCCCACGGCGTATTGCAGCAGCTGAGGAACGTATTTTAGAGATTGTTGAAGAGAATATTTCCGAATAAGTACCTAGCAAATCGCTCAACAGGTATAAGGAATGTCCCAATCAACAGTGTGGCACATCATGCACGAGATTCAATTATATCCTACCGTGTACAACGTGCTCAAGCATTAATACCAAGGGATTATCACTTAGGAATTAGATTTTGTGAATGATTGCTGCAACAAGATATTCAAAATTCAAGGTTTATAGATAACATGTTAATTACAGGTGAAGCTATTTTTAAACGGAAAGAGATGTATAGGATTTATAATACTTATGTCCGGGATTTTGAAAATACGCACGCTATTCAACAGGATCATTTCCAACAACGCTTTTCTTTAAATGCGTGGGCAGGTATTGTTGATAATTGCTTGATTGGACCATTCATATTACCAAATCGAATGGATGGAGTTCAGTATCTCCAGTTCCTTCGAAATTATTTGCCTGAACTTTCGAAAGATGTGCCTTTAGCTATTCGACTTCGAATGTGGTTCTTGTACGATGTTCGAGAGTACCTTAATGAAGTTCAAGGGATACGATGGATGGATTGGACAAGGAGGACCGATACCATGGGTGCCACGACATTCTGACTTAAATCCTTTGAACTTCTTTTCGTGGAGATATTTAAAAAATGAAGTGTATTGCACCGAAGTCGACACTAGTGATGATTTACGCAAACATATCATAGCTGCTGCAACTTATGAATTCAAAACGGATCAGAAACATTTTTCTTAGTTCGTAGAAACTGTGCAAGATTGGCCCAAATGTTTTTATACGTCGGCATATAAAATTTTAAATAGTTGTTGTACATCAAATATGTCGAATTGTTTTATTAATTTAAATCACAAATTATTTTTTTAATTAATAATAACAACAGCAGTAAACGCAATTGAATTTCTGATATAAAGTAGTTGTTATAACATTTTATTTATTTCTTTCCTTGGAAATGAAATTTGTTCAAATTATTGTCCGTTCATTTTTTATTACATTTTGCCAACTGCATTTTTGCCTTGCGTCAAAGGTTTAGGTCAGGTTTAACAGTAGACCAGTTTCCAGTGCCGTGCAGAAATGTATTTTTAAATAATTTTCCTTTTTGATTTTATTTAATAAAATTGTATTTGTAAAAGTCCTCTGTACATCAAAAAATTATTACTGAAAGTTCTGAATCATGCTGTGCACCTATGGAATATATTTTAAATTGCCATGACTATTATGGAAAAATTAGTAAGTAGCCGTATAGAATAATTGAAAAATATAGTTGGCGGCTGGATCCACTAAACCGTATCAAATAAAAATACATGGATTTGATATTCGAAAGTAGAGTAAAAAAAAAACAATAAATCATTTAGGTATTATTTAAAAGCGTTTTTTTGACAAATATTTTCCAAACTCGCTAAATCTGAAACGCTATATATTTGCAGAAAACTCATGGCCATTTTACCGCTCATACATCATTTGGGCATCATTTCACCAACACCGAAGTGAATTTATGAATTTACACTTCATATGCGAAATGAAAATTAATAAAGCACCAGCTAAATTCTAACGGGTTAAATAAATAACATGACTACTGTCAAATTTCACGCATCATATCCACGATTGAGAAGTAGTTGTCAGGATGTCAGTTGTCTAATTCATAATTCTGGATTGTTCCAACTTAATTCAGTTAATGTTACTAATTTGTTACAAATTTGTTAAATGCTAATTGAATAAATACATGCCAATTGTTATAATATTTTGTACAAAAAACACGCATCTCTCTGGCTAACTTAGCTTAGATTAAGGTTAATAGTGAGTGTGCCAAAAACCATTCCTCCATTATGACTATATGATTTATTGTGATTCACACCAATATTATATTTTGTCAATATGTTTAACATCTTTGTAAAGCTAATTAGGTGAGATTTTATCGAGATTTTCCTTCAAGAGGTGCACCTTGTCAAATAAGGAAAACAAGGTCCGTTTCCCAACTTATTTAGGTAATATTTTAATCAGTGGTACCCAATATATAGGCCAACGATAGAGATATAGATATTTGCAGGTTACACTGTACAGGTTACTGTTTATCTCTATTAAGTTTTCAACACTTTTTATCTATGGATTTGTTATAAATGCTTTCGAATGAGCTAACTTTTGAGCCTAAGTATTTAAATATTTTTCCCCGTCCAAATCAGGAGTGCTCGGCAGTAGCAGAAGCTATACCAAAGGTCGGCTAGATCAATGAAGCTCCCAATTGTTTCAGAGCTTTCTGAGAAATTCCATGCTGTTCTTGAATTGCAACGATAGCATTCAAGAGCTCTCAAAAATGCTTGGCTATTTGACATTTTTGTAGTGACTTCTGTGTATGTTGCAATTCTGGAACAGTAACGTACAACTCAATGGTAGTAATGCCGTCTTGGAAAACAGATGTGTAGGTGCCAAGGCTTACCGACACCCTGGTTCTTGGATTATAACTATACACTCTAGTTACCACCTGTTCTGGAGTTTTGATACCCGTATAAGTACCAACATTACCGTATCTTATTTTTAAGTCCATCTGGTCCCAATTCATGTCTTCCAGAAGAATTTAAAAAAAAAACAAATTTTCGTAGGCATTACATTCGAAACCAATAGTAGTGGACTGTGGTTTTCTAAGGATTTAAAATCAGGAGGTCGTAGCGATCATGGTACCTGTCCTCGTAATCCAATTCCTTGGTATTAATGCTTGCACACGCTGTACATAATACGGATATAATTCAGTCTCGTGTATGATATACCACATTGCTGCTATACACCGTGGACATCCTGGACCTCCATCTTTTCCACAATTCAGTTGCAAATTTCTCGTGTCACACCCACATTGTACTACACTTGCACTTACTGCATACCGTGGTAAAAATCGCTGCATTTGGAACATATTTACCGGGAAATGGTTTTGCCAAAGTATTTTCAGTTCATCATGAATTAAAACGATATCCATCATTTGAAAGACTAATGCAAACACTTACATCACAAAAGCGTTAATACTATAAGTAATCGGATTTCAATATTCGGAATCGCCTGGCTAGAGACTACAGTAGCCCAGCGATGTAAAGGTTGAAAATACTACAACTTCAATATTTTTTTCTCGGAAACTATGAGGATTTTACAAAAAATATCAAAATTCGTGTTAGATATGTTTTGAATCACCTTGTATAACCAATGTTCCGTTGTTGTTTCTTTGTCGAATTAATATACATTTTTACAATGACAGACTTTTAGAGCCTTCAATCGTTCTAGATTTCTCTGTATTATGCACACAATAGTGTAAAGCTTCATTCACATAAGATTAGTGCGGTTGCATTGGTACTGCAGAAAAGTTATTAAAAAGGGCGCCGTATTCTTGAAATAGTGTTTTCTACAAAATACAAATAATTTTAGACATTTAATAATTGAATAATCTAGAGTTTAGCAAATAATAGGAATGTTAACTCATCCCACCTGCAAATATTCAAAGATACTGAAGTAAAACGGCAAGAAATACGGGTGACTTTTGTAACGTTCAGATAAACTTAACAGTAACGCCTTTGTACTGCAGTTGTATGGCAGAAGCTAAAAGCATTTTAGCTTTTACCAATCCTTTTCCAACAATCATACAAGGACCAATCAGAAAACTGCTTTTTTGACAGTAAACAGAAGATTCACATTTTTGCAGGTTAAGTTTTTAAAGATTCTAATTTAGATATTTAGTTTAGAATTGATTTGTTTCTAAAAAAATGGATGAAGAGGACTGTTTGGTTTAGAAACAGTTACTTTTGCTGCTCTTATTCGCAGCGACGTCAATATGTATAAAAACTATACATGCAAAAAAAAATGAAAAGAAGAACTCGGAGACGACCTATTAACCGCAGATAGCACATGCAAGGTGATTTCTATAATTTATATAAAGAAATGCGAAATGAGAATGTCAATTATTTTTTCATTTCACCCGAATGACAGTGGCAGTCTTTGATGACTTGCTGAAATTAGTGGGGTCTCATTATTTAACCCACAGTATACTAGTATACTGTGATTTAACCAAACATTCAAATAGACCATCTATTCCTGCAGATTGTACGCTTATATTTTATCTAGGGTAGGTTTTTAATTACTATTCGGCAAATGATAAAAACCAACAATTTCCGTAGACGTAGTTGACAAAACATAAACATAACCTCTATGAAGGTCAAGAATCTTGAGTTTTTGCATGTCGCCAACTTACAGCGGAAAAATTCCCCAACTTCTTAAGTCTACAGTAATTTTATGTAAACAGAGTAAATAATATTTAACACCATACAATTACAATACAACAGTACAATTGCAGTGCCATTGCACTAACGTTTATCTGAACGTTACTTAATTTTGTTATGTAAACCACTAACATTAAATAACAGTAAGTAGTCATATAAAATTTATATCAACGACCGGGTTTTACTCTGTTTTCCGATAAGAATAGCTATCTGTAATAAAAGTGGTCGTATATTTGTCGGATTTCCAACAGTTGAAAAAAGTTCCGGCGTTTAAATTTCCTGACATGTCGAAAAACTAGTTTAATTGTCGTGTCAGTAACAGATACGAAATATGGTTATTATTAGTTCCGTGTCAGTTCATTTATATTCATTGGCATCTACTACATGCAGATAAAATTTAACTGCTGCGCTCAATGCAGAGGTAAATAATAGCACAGATAAATTAATATACAGATAGCGCCTGAGCATATTAAAAAGTGTTAACAGATTTGGATGCCAGCTTCCCTGAGCCGGCATCCACCGTGGAAGCAGTGTTGGTTAATTCAGCTATTTTCCCACAGATGGCCGCTCGAACGATCCCACTGCTGCCAGATATATTGTCTTGTCTTTACTATTGAAAACGGAGGATTACATTCAGCTTGAAGTTTTTTTTCAGATTCTAATAAAAAATTTGTGCAAACTATGTATCTTTCCGTTTCATTAGATGAGTGCACATGGTATTCAACTTTTTATTTAATATGTATAATATAGTGAAAAAAATTAAACATTTTTGGCAGTAACTAATATTTTTTATAGACAGTTATTTTACAGTAAGCATGTAAAGATTGCAATAAATTCATTTAAAATTCGGTAAATAGTGGATGTTTTCACTTTTTCATGTAACTGGGTGTACAAGGTGTCTCAAAAAACATGGGATCAAATTTATTCTTTAATATGGGAACAGCATTTTTTTGTTTCATCGATATCAGCATATATTTCTGATTAACAAAATTTTACTGTTTTCATTTTGAAATAAAAAAAAAATATTATCATTAAAATTTATTCATAATTCATTTTTAATTAAATTTTGGTAATTTTGTTCAAATTGACGTAAATTACTATGCACGGTAACGGAACGAAATATATACCGGGTATTCCGGTTTGTTTGGAACAAATTGAAACGGTAGACAGAATAAGCGATTTTAAGAGGAAAACTTTATATGAACATCTTCTCGATCAATAGTTTCAAAAAAAAATATTTTTTTTATTACCAAGTCCGTATTACACACAGCGCGTTCTAATTTGATACAGGTACTGTTCAACTAGTCTCGGATATTATACAAGTTCATTTTTTAAAATCGTTATACAGGGTGTAATTTTTTCAAGGATATGCTATCATGAAACCTTTCAGAAATGTTTTCATGTACCTCCCTGGTAAAGTTTGAAATGTTTTTTTACTCTCTTTATTCATTATCTAAATTTCGTCTCACTTGATACTCGAAAACTAACGTTTCACAAGAAAATTTAGAAGAATACATTCAAAAGTCAAGTGAAACGAAATTTAGACAATGAATCAAGCGAATAAAAAACGTTTCTGTCGCATTGTGATTATTTTGGATAGTTCGTAGTCGTTTCGTTTAAGCTTAAGTCTTACTTTCCTAGGAAACGTGAGGGAGACCGCGGAAGTTGCACATATGCAAAATACAAGAAGAGCTTTCCTCAGTAGCGAAGCGGGACGTGATACAACGGCGATTTAAAATAAATAACACTGGCGTCATCACGCCAGGTGTCGGTCGGCAGGTAACTTCGATGGGACGGGATCAAACCGATACCTTATTTCAAAATTTTCACAAAAATTTTCACATTTCAAGTTTCCGAAAGAATAACCTAAATTATTAATAGATTTGGTTAACAGTGTACAATATATGGCAATAAAATTACTTCCATTCATTAAAGATAATGCATGAAAATTAATTACCGAAACTTTACAGAAACAGAGTAACTAAAATTTTATATTTGAGAGACAAATGTATCAAAAGATGTAAAAATAAATCTTTGGATCGTGACGCTTCCTAGGAAAGCAAGGCTATATACTTTTCTCAAAACTGGAATATTTCACAATAATTATTGCTAAATTTTAAAATGTTTTGTTGCCTAGATGTCATCGGCTGTTAAGATAGGTATCTTAGCCTATGCAGTCTAGCAGCGCATCTTGTTTCTATGGCATTTTACCCATAATCAAACTTTTCAGCATTTGTATATTGAACCGTAATACGTTTTTTTAAATAAAGTACCTACAAAACCTGATTACCTACCACTATACTTTACTGTTTATTTGACAATTGTACATAATATGACGTAACAAATCTACTAGATGTCACTTGGTTCACTCTCTGTCGGCACTGTTTTCAGAAAAAAGTCGTGCCGTCACACGTGCATACCGTCGCAAAAAACGGCCATTTATGGAAGAGTTAAAAAAGTATTCAGATTACAACTGGGAATTTTTTACACAATTTAAACATTTAAAAAACTGGGATGTTTGTATGTTAAGGGTAATCCAAATGTGTGATGTAAGGCATATTTCAAGATTAATATACCTTTATCTTTATTAGTTATCATATAACAGAATATTATAGTATATGATTTATAGTTTAAGGCAAAAAATAGAGTTAGGGTGATTTAAATTATTAATTTTATTTTGATTCTAATAGTTCAATGAAAAAGAAGTCATTTATTATTATTATTATTATTTAACTGGAAAATTAAAATTCGGAATGTACTATCGTTTGCAATATTAATGACACTGACTAAAATGAATTTTGCGATTTCTTTTGAACTTCTGGCGTATTCATATTGAAATCTGCTTTAAATTTTTAACATTAGTTATTAGTTGTTTCACTTACCAAGAGACATTTAATGAAATTTCTATTCAGAGCTTCCAGAAGTTCAAAAACTGTTTTAAGAGAGTGTCATTATTATTGCAAACGATTGTACCAGTCCAAAGGTACTAAAAACTCATTCAACTCATTCTGAAAAAGCAGTTGCACAAAGAAATTGTTATACCCAGGAACGTGTTTTTTGATTTCTGGATCACCATCAGCTTGTGACAGCCACCACTTTCTGTAAATTTTTTGTGTGAATGTGATTTTGTGTTACGCCGCTGCCTTGGCCGCACAACGGCAAGTTTTGTATTATTTCGCACTCAAAATTTAAACTTTTCCCGGAGGGTTGTCGAACTTTAGACCTGGAAAAATGCAGACAACTCTATATATTCTGAGAATGCAAGCTAGGAGCTTTCGATTAGTATATATTTTGTTTCATTAAACAGCCGGTGACGTTGTACTCCAACAATATAACCATTAATGTTTAAATAACCAATGTTGTGAACCTCCTAAGGTGTGACAACTCTATATATTTTTACTTATCAGGTTGCCAATTTCCAAATTGGTACATTATTTATTTCATTAAGACTAATTTGTAGTTCACCTCCATTATTAATATTTTTAATGCATAATTAATGCCTTTAGGACCCGGCTTTGATTATTATCCAACCTAGCAAATTCGTGTTAGCATGTAAATGAAACACATGTTTAAATGCAATTCTCTCTATTAACATTTGGGTGAAAGTACTTTACAGTGGGATTTTGGACTAATACACATGCACGAACATGTCCGACGGATAAATTCGATACAAGCATTCGTATGTGAATATTGTCATTAGGCCTTTTTCTTCTAAACTTTAAAATTCGTTGCATTCATATTTGGGTGAATTATGCGTAAAATGTAATCGCGTATGCCATTAAATAATGTGAAATTAACGTACAATTTTTCCGAAAAAAACAATTTAGATATGGATACATATACATCTTTTTTAACTTCACATCATTAATATCTAAATTATTATTTCGATAAATTAATGTTTATTTTAATATTAATTGGATCTAGACATATTTACTTTCATTTTGTCAATAAATGATAATACAGTCAAATTTTTTAATTATATATCTGACGAAAATATTTACCACAATTCAATATCCATTTACTGCATAATAAATATTTCATTTTTAGGAAACCTAAACTTTTTTACTTTAAGTGTTCCTTTTTGATTCTCGACAGTTTTTGTACATACATTTATTCCTCGACATGTTGATAGAAAAAAAATTAATATTTATGCATCTAACTTGTGAATCTAGTGAGACTGAGCGAGCTCTAGGGTTGGGCAGTGGGCAAGACTGAGCTGGGCTGGATGGAGCTGCCCGGCGACTGGACTAGGGGGTATGCACCTGATATGTGTAGTTTGTGTAGTGTGTACTATAACGCTGAGCCGGCCGAGCTAGATGTGACAACAATGTTAATGGGTTGCTAAGATACGTATACACACTGCTAGTTGATATGACTCCCCCGAATTTAAACTTTAGCTAAATCTGATCACTGGGAACATCTGTTGACGACACAAGAAACTAAATCGTCGCTCTATCTCAGGCGCTATCTGTATAGCTAATTTATCTGTGATAATAGACATACCGTCTATCTCGTCAGAGTTTCATTTACGTGTAGTCATATATAGCGCACTATCTGGTCATCGGTGCAGGAAAGAGTCTTTAATAGTTCACACGGACATCAACTCGGAGAGGATGCGTTATATACTGTTCAATATTTATTGTAATTTAATACATCATTGTTTGTTGGTGGTTTATGATATAGGAAACGCCATACAGTTCCCAAGTATAAATTTCAAAGCTAATAGAAAATAGTTAAGAGAATTATTAAGGTTATACTATAAAAATCGTGAATTTATCTGTCTTGAGATTTTAAAAAGTAGCAAATATTTAGCAATATTATGATTATCAAAGAGTCTAATACGTAAAATGTCTTTTTGCAAGTACCATGTTGAATTTTTATTGTTGCAGCTACCATATACAGGGTGAGTCAGAAAGAATGGGTCAACACCAAGCCGGACACCAAAATATTATGTTTGAGCTCATCATACCTTATACGAATGTCGCTGGTTTAAGAAATCTAGAGTTTTCAAGATATACATTTTATTATTGGATCATTAGCTAATAATTTTGCATGAATAATAAATCATACACACGCAAAATAGGCTAATATTTATTGACATGAATACTTGACACAAGCCTACTTTGAAAATAAATACCAATATCAGCGCCTGAAAGAAAATCACCAATACACTGAAATTTTTAAATGCAAATAACTCAGAAACCGATAAAGTTAGGCGACCTAAACAAGAGCACATTTTTTATGTAGTATTGCACGTTCTTTTAGATTTTTAAGCATAGCTCAACAGATAAAAAAAAAATAATAATAATAATAATACGGTAAAACTAGCGCCCTCTAGAAGCAATGTCAAAATTAAATTCAAATTCGTAATTCTCACACCAAAATTCCAACACTGCCAATTTTCAGAGTTATGCTATCATAACTATCTCAATTATTTCAGAATAAAATTTAAACCTTGAACACCCGGTAAGTCACAGCCAGCGACATTGGTAAGGCATGATGAACTCAAACATGATATTTTGGTGTCTAGTATCTCTAGCTTACTGTTGACCCATTTCTTCTGATTTACCCTGTATATGTCCAATATGTATGTAATAATGTTTATAATTTTTTAAAATCATCCTGTTTAAAAAATTGTTTAGACAAACGTTTTTAGTTAAGTTTATTGCACCTTTTAGTAACCTGTAATTTATTTCAACGCAGTAATTTCGTTGCAATGGCAACCGATTGTATTTTTACACCATACTATTTTCTGTTATACTTACTTACACTGTAATATGTGTATGTGGTTGGATTAGAAAAATTTTTGCAAAATCGGACATTTCAGTAAAAAGTAAGTCTGAATTCAAGAGTTTTTCCGAAGAGAGAACGGTGTTTATTGAAAATTTAAACGTTTTTTTTTTTTGATAACGTAGAATTTTAATAAAATTACAAGGGCCTATGGAATAAGTTTGTTTTATCAGAAATACTTTGCAATTAGATGTCAAATAGCTAATAATGGTATTTTTATATTTGTTATTTTTTCACTGAGTTTATTTAACTTTGTTGCTAATAAGAATTATTTTATTATGGTTCCTTTTACAAAATGGCACAGATGCAATTTTTGTATGGTTTGGCAAATGGGAACCCAGTTAAATTTTTATTACTATTTCTACTTCCAGTTGTGCAATTGTTATTATTAAAATGACGTTGTCTAATTAACCCATATATCAATTTAAAAAATGGTAATACATATATTTTGTTAAGCACTAAGTAACAATTTAACGAGTTGTATTAAGAAACCAGCATTATAGCGACTTGATACACCCTTGATAATGCTGAAAAAAAAAATTAATAGGCATAACATGCTTTCTATCACGATGTGTGACAGCAATATGAAATAAAAATATTAGTTTATTCTAGAAATTTTCCAAAATATATATATATATATATATATATATATATATATATATGTAACTTTCTCACTATTACTTCAAAATTAAATCACTTAGCAAAAACTTTTATAACCAATTCCCCTATCGATTTTCCACAAAAAAGCTATACCTACGTTGTTTTAATCGGTATCTTTCACCATTTTCGAAATTAATGCATATTGTCAACAAAGAGGATCTTAGAGAGATAGTTTACAGCTGGGCATATATTTTAATTATTTTAAATTAATAATTTTAGCGTATATACGAATATCAAATTATTTTATTGAATCAAAAGTATAAACATATTTACAATCGATAGTGTGTCAATGTTACACAAGTGAAGTTCAAAACAATTAAAAGTGTCCAGTTGCAAAGGTTACTACCAAACTACACTATGCCTATCCTTCTTGCTCTCTCTAAGAACCAAGCGATAGACTTACTGGTTGTTCCCATTGTTTCAATAGATAGTATAATTCTGACGGAGTCAGCATTTTCCGAATGTGTATAAATACTATTGAAACTGGGCCAAAGCCAGCCAGTCCATGACCAGAGCCAGTCCATGACCAGAGCCAGTCCATGACCAGAGCCAGTCCATGGCCAAAGATCGGCGGTCAGCCGTTGGCTGGCTCTGATCTCTAGAAGAGATACTCCCCGGCGCAAAAGTCCACTTTATTGTAAGTATGGTTATTGTTATGGTTTTAATAAATATGTATTTTTATTAAAAGGTTGAGTTTCTTTACCTCTCGCAGGAGCCAAGCGGGTACCTCAGAATATAAGAGAGGTATTATTTCTATATGTTTATAGGTCGTGTACACACACTTTGTGACATTTGGTGGACGTCCCTACTATATAGCCACACTTTTTCCGTAATGATGTCTGTAATAATAATTTATGAATAATAAAATTAATATTTCCACGAGATATGTCCCCAGCATGTTGTTTCGTATGCAACTGTGTGTTTAGACAATTTTAGAAAATGTATACATACTCGAGGTGCCCATACTGAAAGCATTCCTTAATATTATCCACTATTATATTATTTATTTTTGTCTGGAAATGGAAACTTCATCAATAATAATTACTATTACATACATCATTAAACTTGCGTTTATTTCAAAGATGGTTAAAGATATAGATTAAAACAAGATATAGCTTTTTGAAGCAATTTGATAGGGAAATCGAACTGCGAATGCAAAATATCAAAATAACATTACTTTGACTATGCCTGTATGATCATTTTTGATCATTAGTTTCTGGACACCATGTATATATATTCTTAATTACATCGCAACTTTGGAAAAAAATCTGCTACAGAAATAACAGTCTTTTGCTAAAATTGAAAACAGGAGTACCTACATTAATGAATTAATTAATTAATATAAAGATTTTATAATTACGCTTTACAGAATTAGAGCCTAAGTGATTTACTAACTGTAAAAGAAATACTGAGGACATTTGTGCTGACTTTTTATTTTAACGGTATTAAGCTGTTTTATGAAGTCATAATTAATACTCTTTGATATTTATTTAGGTATGAAATATAACTACACAAGCAATAAATTATTAAAGTTTTTCTAAAATAAAAACATTAATTAAATTATCAAATAATACTGCAAATCCAGAAAAAATAATATTCTTAAATTATTTGAAATATAGATATTTGTTTTATTTGAGTTTTGTTTATTTATGAATATATTGTTAGTAAATAGAATTATTTCTTTAGCTTCATCAAGATGTTTTATATAAATTTTCCAGACAGAGCTCGATGACATCAATTAAGATTAAAATTTCAAAAGAATATATAGACGACGCTAATATCAAAATAAATATTTACACCTGAAAAACCTATAGCAAACAGCCAAACTCACTCGTCAGCGGCCCACCAGACATATACTGGTTTCGAGCTTATTAGCTATCATCAGTATGAAATATATATGGTAACCAACGAATAGTCCTGACCGTTCATGTCTATTAAACCCCTCAGAAGGGACCATGAGTACGCTAAATATAGCAAAGCTAGCACAGTAGTTGTTTCCCAAAATTCTGTTTTTTAAAATATCGTTATTGCAGAATCGCAATAGGTCGAGAGCTTTCAATGGTATCTACTGTAATGTAGAAGGCTTTATGTATGTGGCCTGTCAGGTAGCTAGTGCCCACTAGATGTAGCTTTGCTACATTTCGCGTGCTCGTCTCTTCTATCTGGTTAGACACAAACAGCCAGGTTTATTTGTCAGTTACCTCACCTATGACATAGACACTGATGAAAGCTAATTAGTTAAAAACCGGTCTGACTTTTTCTATTTGCTATAAGTTTTTGGCGTGCAATTCACTGTTGCTAATTAACCCGCAGACATTGGCTGTTTCTCGAAATTTCGTTTTTGCTAATATCGTTATTGCCGAATCGTGATAAAGGTTGGGATCGTGGTATTTACTGCAATCTGATAAAAAAATAGTACAATAAAAAAAACTTAACTTATGTTAATACCTTAGCTGGAACAAAATTATTCAAGAATATTTTACACGGTACACAACTGTTTTTTCTATGTTAAAATATGTGATAGTCATTCTCACATATCAACTTAAAAAGATGGGGACTGAACAGAAAAAATAACAAAGTCGGTCACGTTGATTGCTAGTTTAAACGCTGAAATAACAGAGCAGGATGATCTTTTTATTATAAAATAATACGCTCCAGGAAAAGCTTTATGACTTTATTTTCACCCAAAGCGAGGCTATAAAGTTTACGGAATTCGCTTCCAATTAATTCAGATTTTTATTACTTTTCTAAATTGTACCTGTAAGGCGATGTAACCGTATTATCCTCTTAGTACTCATAGACATATAAACTGAATCTGGAGAGACGATATTTAAAATGAAAAATATATCTGTATTAGTAATGTCAACTGCTGATTTACACAGTTGAGTAACTATTAAATTAATAAATAACAAAAACGATTAAAATAGCAAAAATCTATCTTTAGTTTTCGTAACAATACCAACCACAACCGACAAGATGTCAACTGAAACAAATATTTGACCTAAATCATATAAGATGACATATGACAGGGTAAATTTTAACATATGTGAATTATTAATAAATCAGTAAACTGACAACCTAAGGTTAAGATTATGTTTATAACTAGAATTTTATTTTAACTAACTGACTAATTGCTCTAACTATTCCACACATTCTTTCAAATGTATTCTGCAAAATGTATTATAAATTTTACATTTTTATGTTACACATAAAAGTTTGGATGTGGCATCATTGCTTACAACAGTGTCAATCAAAGACAAAACTGGATGGATTTTACCAGAAGACTTCAGATAAATTTTCTTCTTTTATGAACAAACGAAAGAGGTTGGTTAATTATTGAAACCAGCTTGGCAAACACCTACATGGAAGACTTTTAAGAGATATGCATTATTATCAACAGTTCTATAGCCAAAGTATTGTTTTGTATATCCTGATGATACATTTATCTTATGACCTCATGGATAAACCAACTTTAATAAAGATATGGCTCCGTTCCGTGTCTATATGTTATCGTGAAAAGAAACCTAACACGAACAGGTGTTTGAACGCTTAAACTCATCATCATCCTGCCTAGCAATCAGGTATAGTCAACACCTTAACGAATAGAATATGGGCCAATTGTCACTTACTACACATGATTTACGATCAACTTTCAAAGAAAATACATGTCAAGACACCTAAATTAAAAAAAAAATGCAAAGACAGTACATCACTGACAGAAGAAAACACAACGTCTTCAACACCTAAAGAAAATGCAATCTCTCCTGAGACTAATGACTGAGATAAATATTATTCAAAGCCTGCAAGGTAACTATTGGATAACAAGGAGAAATGTTAGTATGAGTTGGATCGAATACAAGTGCTAACAAAGGCCTAACCACAGGACGGTCATTCAACAGACCCAGATAAAACCAAGATTCTGATGAAACAAGAGCAAACTACAGGCAGGCAATAGAAATGCAAAATTTAGAATTTAGAGTAACTTTCATGGAGGCGAGGTCTCGGAACCAGCTACAATTTGGAAACTAACCATAGGTAATTATTTCATTCAGTGAAATGGAATATTACAGGCTAGTAATCAGTGCACATATTAAATAAAAATGTCGACCACAAAATGTCAGATAGTTCGAAGAAAAGAGCGATATGACTCATAAAACGTCTAAACCAAGGATGTGTTGAACAAACCCAGAAATTGTTCAACTATTGACAGCTTCCACGAAAGGCTGCTAACCAAACTAATTTGGCAACTATTGAAGTATATTCTACCATGGTATTAATATTTGATGGTTTTATTTGATATATTTTTACCAAAAAGAAGTTAAGAAACATTTAAAATCCCATTACTAAAAAGATATACATGCACTTGAAGGACTCAATTTTCCTCTATATTTCTAATAAATCTGATACATTTGTCTGTTCAGATACGTTACTGTTAAAGAAAACTTACTCATAAATTTTCCTAACCTTAGCTGGAACATTTAAGGTTTGCACGAGTAAAAAATGTTTCTCAGAGGAATATAACTTCCAGCGCACTTTTGATTTCTTACCGCCAACGGAAACGCAAGCGATACTCATATGTTTTAGACTTTTATTTTATGACATTTCTCACACCATTTATAGACATTTGAAACATCGGCGATATGTTGCGCCGCGCCGCTACTTTTTATCATTCTTCACGTATCCAGGCGGCCCTATAAAGGATTTCATGGTATGATGGAAATTCCTTCCTAAACGGTATATTGAACCGAATGTGTTTCGTGTTCTTACATTGAGAGCACTGCCCTGTTACTTTTTACGGAAAGGGGGTAAGGTACTTTTATCTATCATCACTATGTAATGTCAATTATTACAATGTGCATTTAAATGTCATCATGACGTTATATTACCGCACTAGTTCGATAAAATGTCACTTTACTAATTGAGTGCGGTAAAAATAAAAAATCTTAGCAATTAGACATTAATTCAAGTTAGAATTAAATTAGAACTCATTTGTTACAATCAATAATTACATTTAAAATATTTCTTAATTGAAAAAAATTAAAATTAGACTCTACTTATTGTAAACATTGATTACTACATCTTTGCAATTTTATACATATACAGGGTTAACTATGACTTAGTACAAATATTTTAAGATGGGATAAGGAAAAATAAGAATTAACGGAATTGTCTATCAAAAAATATCCGAACTTACTTATAAAGCAAAACTAAATTAAATCCTCATTTATCGCTGTCACTGGCTTTCTATCAGCCGCGAGGTTAGGTATTTTCTGCCGAAGTCGATGGTGTCAAATGTAGTGACAGGTGGTTGCACGTATCAGTTTACGCTGTTTTGGGAGAAAAAAAAATATTTACAAAATGTAGATTATTATTTAATGATTTAATGAGAAACACGATATGGTAGCACAGGGAGACAGGACCTATCTTACAAATATTTATTTCCAGGATTCATATTTGGAGAAATTTTAAGAATGTATCATTTTCTGCTTTCTTACTTGCTTAAATTAAAACCTGCAAAGATTTTTGTACTTGCTGTGGACCCCTCTTTCCCTCGACCATTATTTTTGTTTAAAGCGAGGTACCTACTTGGTCCGGCGGTCATGACCAGGTCGATTACTTACGTCGGGAAAAATACAAAGGATAACAACAAAATACACGCAAATGTGCAAATACATAAAAATACTGCCACACGTTTACCGCCAAGGCATTATAACAGTTGTTCAATGTGGTTCAAAAAGTATTCAGCATAATATTTTATGTACTCGGAAAACGTCTTTGGTATTACGCTACCATACGATAATATACACTTGTCACACTCCCATAAATCAGCAGCTTATCCGTTATCTAGGCATTTGAGTACATGTTTTTAAATACATAAAAAATACGCGAAAAATTAAATCTGCGAAAAGCAAGTACTGAAAATTTATTTCAAACTAATCAGAGTACCGTAACCGTATGCAATAATTTTTGACATCTGCAGACGACATCTGTAGGCCACTAATGCAAGATGAACTTCACAGCGACAAATTTTTTAACTTCTTGTGTTGTTGGGGAATTAAATTCTATTAATACTAATGATAGCAACAATATTAACAGTAATCGACGATGTTTGCATAAAATAATTAGGAATATTTTAAACTATAACATCCCAAGATGTTTACAGTGTTCTGTAAAAATGCTTCTTAGACCCTTAGAATATAACTAAGCTCTGCATGCTCTTTGAGGTTTGGAGAGTATACAACTAGCACTAGATTATGTTATTTTAAAACGGTTAAGTGACTAATTTTAAAAGTTTTATAGTAATTAAATTATAGTATGTGGATAATTATGATGAATTTGCAAGGAGTGAAAATATAGTTTTGGCAGTGTGCAACAAAAGAACGAAGAATGAATAGAAAATACTGTAAATAATCGGATTAACTGTTACCTATCATGTACTTAGGCATTATTATTATTAATAATAATGTTTATGCTTGTCGTTTCTACACTTGACAACCCTGCAAAAAACGACCGCACGGTAGTTGAGATACCTAGCCATCTCGGACGATGATTGATTATCATAGGCGCCGACTTTCCGTAGGAAAAGAGGGTTTTACCCCACTTTTTTAAACATTGAGCTAGAATTCCGAAATACATTTTTTATTGTCTTTTAGACCTCCTTGAGGACGTGGTTAAAATTTTTTCTTAGTCATAGTTAACCCTATATTAATTTCTATACATATGTATGTTAGAAACAGTTTTATTCTGTTCCATAATTTTTGCAGCTATTATTTTTTATTTTCAAAAGATCTTTCGGCATTTCCCCGAGCACTGCTACTCGACTTTCATCCTCCGTGTACATTTTTAAACTATGCGTATTGGCGTCAGCTACATTCCAGCATTATTTGGCAAATCCAGTATATGTATTTCTTTCCGTGTTTACACAAATTAGTTGGGAACTACATTTGTTTTTGCAAAATACGAAAAAACGGTAATGCGTTGTACTTTCTGAATGAGGAGCAACGATATTTCCTGTGTTAGCAGCAAATTTTCTTATAACTTTGGTTTTAGTTTTTGAATTTTTATCTTAATAAATAATTTTCGTCAGCTATATCAGTTTCTATTTCTTTAATTACTCCCAAAGGACAACAATTAATGAGACCTATAAGCATTACTGCAATTACAAAAAGTCTTAACACTATTACCAGAGAATGTTATCTTCATCATCAAATAACGATCATCACTAGCTTACTTTAGGAAACTGTGTATGTCTTCTTTGGAAAAAAATGGATTTTAGTGGCTTACAGTATTCATCATCTCTTTAAAAAGTTAGATATATTTGTTTACCTCAATATTCTTCCGCATGGAAATTTTCGTTCTTAACATAGAATATAGTCCGCTCACAACGACGATAATTTTTCTTTTTCGGTTTTACAGAAGAAGTAAACAAACAAAAATTTTTCCGAAATTGCACCAGTCCTTAAAGAGTCTATACATATTCGATTTCGTGCCTATCTTGAGGAAGGTACCAATGATTCTATTACTGCAAATTTTATATCAGAAGCAACACTCTCATCAAAATTCATTTTATCGAAGCCACACTGACTGCTGCTGTGTGAGTTATAAACATTATGAGAAGTATTGGTAGTAGATAACAGTTATAACAATAATAGGTAATAATATATCTCTACCCCTCATTCTAATCACGAGGATTAGCCCAGAAGTCTTAAGACGTAGTCGTAAGACTTGTGTGGGAGAAGGGGCAGCATATTATTATTAAGCATTTGCGCCCAGGAACGATTTACGTTGGTAGGCCCTATTCACTATTCAGTACAGGAATGAAGAAAACCTCATTATTTAGGAGCCTAATATTCTTCAACCCTACCATACCCGCAGCCAATCCTCTCTACGAATATAACTGATATACGGTCTACCAGCCGCGGGGATCGAACCCACAGCGGTCTGGCCATATCGATTCAAGTACTGACGCCTTAAACAGCGAGACCACTGACCCAATCAATCGATTTACGCAGTAATTGGAATATACATACCTGATAATAATAATAATAATATCTCTACCCCTCATTCTAATCACAGAGATTAGCCCAGAAGTCGGAGACTTGTGCGGGAGAGGGGACGGCATATTATTATTAAGCAGGCCGCATTTGCGCCCAGGAACGACTTACGTTGGTAGGCCCTAACCACTATTCAGTGCAGGAATGAGGGAAACCTGGAAAACCTCATTAATTAGGGGGGTAGTCAAATATCAACCGGTATCAATCTCTCACATTGACCCAAGCCAACATTCTTGATTGGGACATTCCTTGTTGAGCGATTTGCCTGATACTTATTCGGAGATTCTCTGCAACAATTTCTAAAATGTGTTTCTCAGCTGCTGCAGTACGTCCAGGATGCCCTGGAGCTCCATCTTTTCCATGATTCGGTGGCAAATATCCCACGTGACGTTCGCGTTACACTACCGCGGTAAAAGTAGTATTTAGCACATGGTAAATCGTTTTGCATATAGACCAGAAATTGTGTCTTATTTCGCCATAAATTAAAATGATATCACACACGTGAGCCATTTTATACACTTGAAAAACTAATGTAAACACTATTGCAAAGACGTTAAGGTGGATAGACTGCATTGCGATGACGCTAGACACTATATTAGTCTAGCGATGTAAAAGTTGAAAATACCACTTCAATAATTTTTTTCACCAAACCTTTAAGAATTTTACAAACACTTTTTTTTAAGATATTGACTCCATTTTCCCAAATTTCCTTCACAAGCTGTGAATCACCCTGTATAAAACGCTGTACGACATTCGTATCATAATTTCCTATACAGTATGCGCCAAAAGTATGGAATAAATTCAATAAAAACGAAACAATTATTTTTTGGGAAAAAGTCTCGAACAGAATTGTTACTTTTTTTATGGATAAAATTTACGTTTTCTAACATTCAATCGTCATTTACTCCAAAACTTTCCTACGTAAGAGGGCAAAATTTTAGTACTGACTGATAGAGAATTAAACGATCTTTCAGAATCAAGGAAAAAAATATGGTGTTGCCATTAAAAAAAAATCGATGACGTCATTACTCGAAAACAAATGACATTTGAAAATCGCATTTTACGCTAAAATATGTATTTTTTAAATTAAAAACCGACCTGTTCGAAGATTTTTCCCAAAAAATAATTGTTTCGTTTTTATTGAATGTATTCCATACTTTTGGCGCATATTTGAATTATCAGAGTCAGACATCAGTCTCGTTCCTCAAAAATATACCATCGCGTATCGTACACTTAAAAATTTAGGATACTTAAATCGTAAATAACAAGTTCATTACTAAAATTAAATCGGTTTAGAATTCGTCTGATTTCTCTTCTTACATTTATTTAGAAATAATTACAAGATAGCTGTGAACTAACAAAATATTTCGCTGGAAATATTCACGTAGAATTTGATTAGAGTATGAATTGTTTAATGAAAACTCTTGCTCAGACCACATTTATAAACTAAATATCCCCGTAGAATTCTACTTCTGATGTTCAAATGTGTCTCGAAGCTCGGAATTAAATTGCTTTACATTAAGTTCCAACCTATTTAATATTTAAAGGGAACCTATAATATAATTAATTATTTTGAATAATAGCATGACAGAATAAGCAATTCTACTGGCAAATAGAGTGTCTACCTTGAACTCTGCCAACAATAAATCGTGCTTATATCCAATGCGCGGATAATAGTCACTTAGCTGAAAATTTGGATACCTACCTTAAATATGTATTTCCTTTGGAGGCATTCAAGAATATGTGCTTAGATTTATATTTACATTTTAGGATACCAAACAATGGAACAATATTCAAATCCAAAGGGTGCAAAATAACCGTAGAGGAACAAAAACGTACTATTTGTTTGAAATTCTATGTAAAGCGTATTCTCATTTTTGCCCTAAATAACTGAATAAATGTAGTCCTTAAACATATGTTTTAGATCAAAAATGACGTGTACATTTCTAACAAGTTTTAAAGATAGAAGAATTTAAGAAAAAGGATTCATATTTCTTTTAGGAACTATATTATAGGAAATGAAAAAAAATTGATTATTAATTCTACTTATATTACTTAAGTATATTTTTTAGGTACAAGTTTCATAATTATAATTATAAAAATTTCTTTTCTACTTTTAACTATCTTTACTTTTTTCAGATAAGGATTAGTTTTTATATATTTTTAGGTATTAATAATAAAAGCTCCAACCTGCGTTGAATTACACCCACAATATCTACCCATATATTCCTTATTATTAGCTTTTGTAACATTTTTTTACTGTTTTTGTCCACTGAGTAGTTAGTTTCACACAATATTATTAATACCTAAAAATATATAAAAAGGTATTTTAAGCTAATATAAATCAAATCTCCTACAATTCCTATCAATGAAGTCATATGTATGTTCTCTGATACCAAACATCTAGGTATGCTAATGAACAATTCCACAGACAAAGCTTTATTCAATAATTATCTAAAAAAATCTAATTTACTAACCTGCTAATGAAACATTCTATAAATATCTAACTTCACTTTGTGACAGTAGGAACACGACAAATTCAACCACAATAGATGAGATCTGACCTATTTCTGTATTTTTAGGATTGCTTCTTCAGGTGGTCTCCTTTAAGTTGAATCAAATATCTAACTATAAAAATTAAAATTATTTGAAGTTAAATATCGACAATGACAAAAAGTGACATCCTGTCAATGAATTAAATATGGCAATACCTACTTGAAAAATGTTCACCTTTTATGTAAAAGTTTTTATATATTTTTAGGTATTAATAATATTGTGTGAAACTAACTACTCAGTGGACAAAAGCCCCAACCTGCGTTGAATTACACCCACAATATCTACCCACATATTCCTTATTATCAGATTTTGTAACATTTTTTTACTGTTTTAGAAAGGTACTTTAAGCTAATATAAATCAAATCTCCTACAATTCCTATCAATGAAGTCATATATGCAGAAATAGGTCAGATCTCATCTATTGTGGTTGAATTTGTCGTGTTCCCATTGCCAAAAAGTGAAGTTAGATATTTATAGAGTGTTTCATTAGCAGATTAGTAAATTAGATTTTTTTAGATAATTATTGAGTAGAGCTTTGTCTGTGGAATTGTTCATTAGTATACCTAGATGTTTGGTATCAGAGAACATACATATGACTTCATTGATAGGAATTGTAGGAAATTTGATTTATATTAGTTTAAAATACCTTTCTAAAACAGTAAAAAAAGGATTAGTTTAATAGAAAACGTTGTAGCATTAACAAGCTAAAAATTTATCAAATAAGAAAATATGGCCACCAAAATAATTCAAACATATATGCCAAGTGGAGCTAAAGATTTCAGCTAGCTCTTACAAAAATTTGTATACAGGATGTCTTCGGATAGACCTAACGACTCTTGTACAAGAGACAAAAAGAATAACAAAATGATCTGGGATTTAACTCTGCTTGTTTAAGGTCGCCGTATTTTTTTACCGTAAAATAATAGTGGTGTTTTTTAGGTACAGAAATTTCGAAGACACATAGAGCAAAAGTAATATCAAAAATAAAATTATTGATGTTTTGTTTATCGACTTTTACCATTTAAATTCTCCTCTAATAATATAACTAATATAAAATGCATTTGTATAACTATCAGACATTATTGTGGTATTCTAACCTCTCATTTTAACAACTATTTTAATATACCTAAAAACAAAAGTAAACAATGTTATATGCAGAACTATGTATGTTATAACAATATTTACATCTACAGCTTAATTTAAAAAAATACGTATTTTGAAAGAATTCTGAACCTAAAAATTTATTTAAGACCGCTTTCAGTTGTATATATTTGTTTTACTTCGGAATCTTTGAATATTGCCAAGTGGCATGAAATAACATTTCTGTTATTTGCTAAACTCTATATTATGCATTTCTTAAATATCTAAAATTACTTGTATTTGTAGAAAATCCTATTTCAAGAATACGGCGCCCTTAAAAAAAATCTGCCATGATTTCAAATCTATAAAATCCAGTAGACCTTGGAAATTTAGAACAACTGATTTTGACTGACCAGTAAAGTGCTGTTTCTGGATGAGATACAACAAAATATTATTGAAAATTATTTGTCGAAATGTCGAACTGAGTGTGCGTACAATTTGAATGTTCCAAGCCTACTGTGACTTTTCGATCGATTTTTCGCTGGTAAAGTGGTAAAGAGAAATTAGTCAGAATCAAGAATTGAGGACGTGTGCATAATTGTACCTATTCTATGCCCACTTTGAGAAAAATCTGAAATCAAGCAAAAAATCAAAGTAGTCCCAGTATATCTATAAATATTTCATACAAACTCAGTTGTTCTATTTTCTCTTCTTTTTCGAGATAAATACGATTTCTAAAAATACAACATCAGAGATATCTACAAAGAAATAACACAAACATCTACAATTTTAAATATCAATTACCAAAGAGGCTTCACATCCTAACTGATTTTATACAGAGCGTTTGAACATAGGGTTAATCAGATTTACAGATTTATCAGTTTTAAGAAAACAGATGTTTTTTTAAATAATTTTGTTTACTAAGACAAATAAGAACAGAAACAGATCAGTTATAGTCTGTTTGGAAATGAAAGAGAGTAATAAAACGAGGTCAGAACTGGCCAGTGTATTGTGACAGATCAATCCAGTCTTAGAGCTGAATATACGAAGACGTGCTAGTGCAGTAAAGTAATATTCGTGAAACGCGTGAAAAGATGTGCGCTGTCTCAGAATGAGAAGATTATTATATTAAATATATTTAATGCATTGAAACACCAAAATCCTACCAACAGTGTTGACGACATCGTGGAAAAGTGTTGCAAAATGACAGGGATTGGAAAATCGACTATCTACAGACTTTTAAAGGAAACAAAAAATGAACAAGATACTGTAAATCCCCCAAAATCTACAGAGAGGTCAAAATTCGTTATAGATGATTTATTAAAAAATGTCATTCGCAGAAAAAAAGTACACTAATTTTATTTTAAAAAAGAAATACCAACGTTAAACAAAATTTTAAGTGAACTTTCAGAGGACAACGATTTGCCAAAAATCAGTGGAAGCAAATTATGGGCCGTCTTTCGAGAGTTGAATTTTTGCTGGCAAAAGCAGAACAGTCAGTCAGTTCTTATCGATAAAGATGAAATTATTTGTTGGCGAAGATCCTACTTAAGATCAATTAGAAAATTCCGTGACGAAGGGAGGAATATTTATTATCTAGACGAAACTTGGGTCAACGAGGGATATACTGTAACAAAAGTATGGCAAAATAAAAGGCAAGATAAGGTAAAAAGTTTTCGACAAGCATTTTTGGATGGACTTTCAACAGGGTTCAAGGCACCTTCAGGTAAAGGTCGAAGATTAATAGTGACACATATAGGTAGTGCCAGTGGTTTTGTAGATGGTGGTTTACTTTTATTTGAATCTAAAAATACAGATGAGTATCACGTAGACATGAACGCAGATGTTTTCGAAGAGTATTTTACACAGATGTTGGATATTATTCATCCGAGGTCTGTAATTGTCATGGAAAATGCCAGTTACCATTCACGGCAGACCGAGCGGACGCCTACGACTGCTTGGAGGAAAGCCGATATAATTCAATGGTTATCCGGAAAAAATATTTCTTTTGAAACAAATATGGTGAAAAAGGAACTTTTGACACTTGTCAATCTTAATAAAGATCAGAAAAATATGTTATCGATGAAATGGCAATAACGGTACTACGGTTACCACCTTATCACTGTGAACTTAACCCAATCGAATTACTCTGGGCGCAGGTAAAAGGAGATGTAGCGCGAAATAGTACGACGTTAATAAATTAAGTGACGTGAAAATTTTGTTAACAAATTCTTTGGAACGAGTAACTGCAGATAACTGGCAAAGATGTATACATCATGTACAAAAAGAAGAGGAGAAAATGAGGGAACTCGATAATTTAATTGACGTTACTGTGGAACCTATCGTTATCAATCTAGGAACGAAGATAATTCATCAGAATATTCAGAGGATGAATTTTAATATACCTACTTTTTTATTTTCTTTATTGTACATTTATACAACACTACATTTACTCATCATAATTTGAATTTTCAAAATACATATATTTTTGTGGTGTGGAATAAAAGTCTATTCATTAAATTTAAATAAATATTTTGATAATAATATTGAATAATTTTATTTGAATTACTAAAAACCCTCTTAACCCGGTTATGATGCTTAAAGTAGCAGCTAGTTTTGAAATGCTGTTTTTATATTGTTTACTTATACGAGAAATGGACCGAGAAATTGAAGCGGCACAAAGTTTTTTTAAAAGTGCACCTCATCTATACCGATAATACATAATATAAAAATATTGAATATAAGCACCAGAACTACATTTATTTACGATTTG
Source organism: Monochamus alternatus (assembly GCA_037114965.1). Classification (NCBI taxonomy): domain Eukaryota; kingdom Metazoa; phylum Arthropoda; class Insecta; order Coleoptera; family Cerambycidae; genus Monochamus; species Monochamus alternatus. The sequence continues at coordinate 101,056,178 of CM073426.1, forward strand.
CATACATAATAAGCTTTTATTACTCTCTTTCATTTCTAAACAGACTATAAACACTACGATTATTTGATATCTACACTAAGATAAATTTAATTTAACATAGTAATACTAACACTTTAATTCACTAATTCCATATTGTACCTTTCTAATTGCTCCACATGTCAACCTGTCTAAGAAATGTATTAACGGGCTTACGTAATTACTAAAAATCTAATATTTTGAAAACTTGTGGTTTTTACCAAAACTATCAAGAAAAGTATCCAGAGCGCCTCATTCCTGATCATAAAACCTTTACAAGATTGAAGGCGACTTTGCGACGAAGAATCAAATAATTGGTCGGTCAGTACTGTACTGAGTAATGACAAATATTTTGTGACATTCATGCACTTTAAACAACGAACATAAAATTATTTTCCAGCGACTACTTGATCTTTCCACCGCTAATGTGATTTTTAGGTGGTATTTTTTTTGAGAGCCTTTAGGACGATATTAACTTTTAAATGGGAAGTAATACAGAAAAATTTCTCTAATAAAAGTTTATTGGAAAAAGGAGGGCTTTTTAACATTTGGATATGTTTCTGGAAACTAAAAAATAATTGATGAGATCATTAGTCGTTTCTGTCAAATCCCAAAGATTATACGCAATTTCAATTGAAAATGGAGCTTACATTCTTCACTTCTATTTCTACGTTTTTAAGTGTTGTTTACAGTAATATCCTTGTGGATTAGGTTAACCACAAGGAGTATCTCTATTAAATTTTAAACTTGTGAAAAATTAACAAAGCTATCGCGGAAATACAATTTTAATAGTTCAACTTTAACACCCTGTATAGTTTAAGGGAGTAATTTTTGTATACAGGTAAGTAGGGTTAAATAGTCATATTTTGTTGCTAAAAATGTGCTGTTAGTGGGATAACCCGCTTTTTCATTACACCCTATTTCTAAAAATAGCACGTCATAACCCTTAACCCTCATCTCTCTAGTTTTGGGCGTGCATTTAAAATGGCGATACTCGTATATGATCAAGCTGCATCTCGCAGCGGCGTTGCGCCACCCTATGGCGTTGGCGAAATTTAAAAAGCTCCACCAGATCCTGTCGTTGCGGCGATATCTCGAAATGATTTATGTTCGCATGCTGTTGCTATAATAAATCGCACTGAATTTTCCATCAGGCCAATAGTTTCATTAAATCACTGCTTCCACATAAACGGAAAACTAAGGGTGGAAAATCATTTGGTAGCTTGTAATCGTAGACTGACGGGCTGTATCCAATGGCTGCGTTGTGTTGGAATTCTCTCTTCTGTATTTATACACACGAATAAACGGATTTTTAGTCTTCGGTAGAATGCTCGGGCGATTGTGCACTACATTGATTTGTCACGATTGATTAGCCTGTCCCGTTGAGGAGTCTGAAATAGACTTGTCATTTCCGTCGACCGAGAAATTTTTATAAATTCATTAAATACAGGATATCTCAAAAAGTTCTGTACAAAACGCCAGCACAAATTATTGAGGCTAAAATATGTGGTTCTAGCCTAATTTACCTTAGTCTAACAGTGATAATTTCTGAAATACACGGTATCATCAATATACAGGGTGTCGCAGGTATTACTGGCATCCTTGGAAGGGGTTATTGTACAGTCAAAATAAATGAGATTAACCCAAATATATCTAATACTTCATCGTTTCAATTTCAATTTTGAAATTTTTATTACATTTTTTATTTACTTGGAAACCCTTCGTGATAAAACAACAATAATTTTAGGTTGTAATAGGATATCTTAGGTCTAATTATTCAATATGTTTAAACATTCCTGTTGTCACCCGTGGCATAGAAACTCGTTGTCACTCTTTTATTTGCAATAAAAATGGTGCACCCTTACGTCTTAATTATAAAAGACACACTTTCAGTTTCAATTATTTTGAATAAATAATTATTCTTTGCAATTTAAAATGCATTGTATACTATTGTATCTGCATATTTGTGTCAAAAACTGAAAGAAACTTGAAAATTCACTCTTAAAATTAATAATTTATCATTTTGAGTAACTTTTTCAAGTAACATTTTGGTGTATTTTCAGCGGAACAAGAGCTTTAGTTGAAATTAAACTTTTCAAATAAGATTGTTTCGAAAACGTTAATCCTAACGACTTTAACAAGGTATATCTTTTTCACGTAAAGAAGGTAGAAGAATCGAATGCTAAACAAAAAACAATCGAATCTATGTTTGCTACATTCCAGGGTATAAGCAATGAGATACAAACATGTGAGCTACACATACAGCAAACTGAATTTGTTTATTCATTAAACACAGTAACTTAACAGTTGTACATTAACATAAGTAAATAGTAGTAAGCAAGGTCGATTTGGTTTTAGATTTAGAACTTTTTAACAAATTTTTACAAATAATCACTTCTTTGCTGATATCATTTTGTATTGTTATGGTAAGTAATATGATGTTATAATAATATTTGTGTATGTATCAAGAGTTGTATTTGTATGGTATAATCTAATATATTTTTTTATTGATATTAAAAGATACCTATCAATATTCAAGACAACAGAATCACTATCTATTTTTAAATTCAATACCATTTATAATACTTAATTGCATGAAAAATAAATCAGAAAATCAGACATTTTTTTAAGAAAAATTGTATTAACCTTAATTAACTTTATTTTTATTTTTTCATATAATTTAACATTGTGCAATGTCTTGTCTTAAAAACAGAAGATAATTTTGAAAATCCTGATCCTGAATAAAAAAATGTTAAACTAGTCTATTTTTTTTCGATAATCCAAAAAAATCGATGTTTTAATCCGATATATCGAGAATCGATATTAAATTATTTGATTATCGATATAACATAACATCGATGTTTTTCATTAAATCTGCCCATCCCTGCAGACACTGCACGACACCCCACTACACTTTTATTAGCGTCGATCCACATGCCCGTTACATGTATATAAAAGAAAAAATGTTTGACATTAATCCAGTACCATTTACAAGAAGCGACAAAAAAACTTACGAAAAAAATGCAAATAGTTTTTCTATAATATACAACGTGTTTTCAAAAGAAGTAGCACAAATGGTACCAGAGAATCTATAGCTAAAAAGAACATATTTGCATAAAAATGGCCTTAGCAAAATGTTCATACCTTAGGAGCACAGCATTTCAAAGTTTCCAAGAAAATATGGAATAGCGACTGGAACTTGAAAACCAAAAAAGGTATAATAGTTAAATTTTACAAAAATTTTCTACTAAGACATATGCAACCTATCAACAATTTTTCGAAAACTTTTGCCCCTAAGCTATTCTTTTCTACAACGTATTTATTTGACAAATATTGAGTGTTTAAAAACACGTACCTACGTACGTTGCATTAAAACTAACCGTTTATTAACAAAAAAATCAAATTCATTATCATTCACGTTATAATTCACACGATTGTAATTGATAAATATTTAAGTAAGCGGCTATCATGCTAATCTCTGTCATTAGACCATTGGCCACTTTTCTTCTTGCTGCAGCAAAGTATTTCCGACATTCAAAAAATATTCGCAGCATACTCAACATATTCATCATTAGCAAAATTATTGGTCATAATTAGTTATCGTAAAAAATAAAAAAAAATAGTAGCACATCAAAGAAAGCACTACCAAAAATCACAAAAGATCTAATGACAGACATTGGCATGATAGCCGCCTACTTACATATTTCTTAAATGCAATCGCGTGAGGTGGAACGCAAATGATAACAAATTTTATTTTTTGTTAATAAACGGTGAGATTTATAGCAACAAAATTTAGAGAGTTAAAAGTCTTAAAATAAACTTTTCTGATTCGTAGAACCTTTATATAAAATTTGACTATGATACCTTTTTTTGGTTTTTAAATTATAGCCATATTTCCATTTTTTTTTTTTTTTTGAAAACTTTGAAGAGCTGTATCTCCTAAAGGTTGAACATTTTATTAAGGTCATTTTTATGCAAATATGTATGTTCTTTTCAGCTGTAGATTCACCGGTACCATTTGTGCTACTTCTTTTTAAAAAACCCTGTAAATATATTTAATATGTAAAAATAAAAATACAGTTAGGTACAATAAAACGCAAAACTATTAACTAAGGTATAGTTAAGGTTAAGCAAAAGCCTCGCGTAATTTGTTTGTAATTGGAATTTTGTATTAGCATTAATGAAGTAAATAGAAGGATTCTAAAAAATTCTTCGAACTGTAACGTACTGTAACGTGCGAGAACCTTGTAACCCATTACGTAGTGGTGTTAACCTAAAACCTAGATCAAGGTAGTCGTGTACTTTACATAAGTACTTAATGTTTGTGAGTGTACAATCGTTTGCAGGACATGTTAATTACCAGCGGAGCTGGACTTGTAAACGGGGAACGGTTTTCGCAAGCAGCAACAGTCATTTTGAAAACTTATTATAATTATTTCAAAGTTGGTATGCGACGTTGTCACATATCCAAAGCCTGATTGCTGTGTAACTCTAATACTGTTAGTCAGAGAAAAATAAATGTGAATAATAATAATAATAGTAACAATAAATTTTGTATATGTTCAACAATGAAAACACCAATTACAGGACAAAGTATATATTAAATTAGTAATATCTAAAGAAAAACAAATAAATGTACCGCTACTAATGAATGCATTATTATTATTATTATTTATTTGGTGCAATTTATCATATAGCAAAAATAAAGGACACACTATATAGTTATTCCGTTATGAAAACAAATTTTAGACCGCAATTTGATACATCCCGTACAGAAAATTTGGATAAAAATAGGCTTTTTAACCGAATTTAACCACGCACCTAATGGCCGTTATAAAAGCAATTATCCCGTTTATTTGAAACCCCAGAGGTGCCACTGTCGGTTTACGTAGGGATGGAAATAAATTTTAAAGGATCTTCTCAGCGGATTACGTATAGCAAGCGGAATTAAGGAATTAAAAAAAAAATCGAACCAGCTTTAGGTGAGCCACATAAAGAACGAGCACGTTGTATATGCCTATGGATATGAGAAAATAATTTAATTCTTACGTTCGTTATATTTGGTGCCACTTTAAGTGGGGTTCATTAATTAATTAATAAGGAAGCTATGATCTTTACGAATACATATCACAAACATTCCAAATTTTGTTGTGGGATCGCTACACAGGATGTCGCCGGGAAATGTGTAGGTGGTGATAAACTGTGGTTTCGGCATACATATTAAATAGGTAAACTGAAATGAAAATAAATGTAATAAAATAACGCGGTGACATATTCAGCAATTCCACGTTGTTCGTTCGTTTTCTTGCCTGTTTACCACCACAACTTGCCACTTATCGTAGCAGATGTTAATCTAAAATTGGAGCAATTGCAGTGGTTTTATACAATTATTTCATTGCAATTACACTCTCTGCTACTCGGTTAGTTTCATATAATTGATTTAAGAAAATATTGAGGCAAAACCGGCAACTAATATGCGCGCTAAAATATGTAATAAGTTTAAAAAATTAATGATGATCCGAATATTTATTTGATTTTAAAAAATAATTTCAGATTAGTATTCTGAGAACCGCATATGATTATTATTAAAAAAAACCGACACTTGTTTAAATTTGACTTTACAAGTTAGAAGCAAGTAAAATGTTACAAAATGCATTGACTGTAATATTATTTCATATTTTTAGACTTAACATTAGGCCAAACCAAACTAAAATAACTTCTTTCGTAAATCTTCCAAAATTATTAACATTAGTATACGCAAAGAAACGTAATTCTAGTTCTTGGCTCTAAAATTTACAAAGATAATCTTAATTAGTACTAGATCAAATACCGATTATTTTGCCATAACTTAATTTGTTTCTGAGTTATAGATGCATTACTTTAACAATATAGAACAAGCAATACAATTTTCATCGGATATCCTTTCTAAAATATCACATTAAAGGTGTATTAGTATTAAGGTAGTAGCAATGTTATACTCACTCAATGTCTTGAGCTTTAGTATTTGAACTACATCACAGTTATCGATTACTTCTAGATATGTTATTTCACATTTGTAGGTAGCTTCATCTTCTGCTTGCACAGGAGAAATTTTTAGAAGAGCCTCCACACTGTCCGGAGTGAACTGGACTGACATTCTGAAACCAAACAAAAATTAATCAATATATTTGTAGAGATTACAACTTATTTTATTTTTTGCTGATTATCTCAAAAATGTTGCAAGGTTGTGTTTTTATCGCAAAACAGCAGAAAATTTGCCTACATATAAAAAATTAAGTCCATATTTTTTACGGCATGATGTTCTGCAGCTTTAAGGCACAAATTATTCTCCAGCGCTATGATGGGTGTGCGCGTGGAAAAATTTCGGGTATACCTTCTCGCAAATTTCATTATGAATGCAATTAATTTATTAGTGATTTTGTATGAATGAAGAATACATCAAGCTCTACAGTGTATTCTTAAAATTATAAACGCCCTAATTTAATAAGTGAGGAAATCAGATGATGACATGTACGAAGGGATTAGGGCGCGAGATCAAAATATAGTATATGATATGGTGAAGAAACCATTTAAAATAAATTCTAAAGGAAAGAATATATTACACTTTGACGAAACATGGATAAATAATGGTCATACAGAAGGCGGTACGATACGATATAATAAGTGCTAATGTATGACGCTTATAGTGACAGTGCTAGTAACCAATAGCGAATAGTGTACAGTGTAATGTATTCTAAAGCTTTTTGTCCTTGTGCATACGAAATCCGCAAATATTTGCGCCATTTATTTAATGGTGGCAAAAATCTGTAAGTACTTTTAACGAATTTTATCAGCTATAACATTTTCTACCATTATCATCATGAAAGTGTCATTGACTTTCATGGTTGATTTTGAGAAGCTCAAAAAAAACTTAATAACAAAAAATAATAATGAAAGTATCAATAGTATTTGTACTGTTTTACTGCTTTCCAAATTTTGTGAAAAGTTGAGATTTTCTCGCCATAAATAATTAAAACAAAATTGTGAAATTCGCACAAATATCTATGAATTTCGCGTCCATGAAGACTAGGTTTAAGTGTTAAAGTGTGATATCCGCAGAGTGCGCATCAGGGAGGTGGGATCATCCAAAATTAAGGCATTCTTATTTGGGGAGAGAATGACACGGGGAGGGGACATTTAAAGTAAATTGTTAAAATGCCGGATTCATTCGAGGTCAACTTATTTTTGGTAATTTTGTGTGCTTTGAACCCTTCTCAAGTGGTACGCCTAGGTAATCATGTCTCCTGCAATCCTCAGCTTCCATAATCATCTATGTGCTGTGAATTATGCACTCTGTCTTATTTTCAAAATTGCGTAATTAATAATACAACATGAAAACTATTTGGAAATAACTCATCATTTTTATTACCTATTGTCTCGAAATTAGTAAAAACAGTATCTACTAAAAATAATGATGTAATACAATTATTTTTATTGCCTTTTTTATATATTTTTTATATATGAGCGCCTTCAAATTTAGTACGCCTATGAACTGACACTCTAGATTTTCGGCGGTTGGATTAGAAATCATCTCTAAGTTATTGACATAATTGATTTTTAATTATAGGAATATGTTATATCCGGAAAATTCAAGGAGGTATTACTTGTCATAAGAGTATTCAATATTTACTATATTAATTTACTCTATATTTACTTGAACTAATTTTATTTTATTATATATTTAAGGGATCACAAATATTTCATGGATATCAAAGTATCTACGTGTATTTTTGGAAACGTAAATTTTTTTAAGGAGGAGGATTGAGGTAGCTAATTTTAGGACTCCCTCCATTTGGAATCATAATTCTATCATAGTCGCGGCAAGAATTCAGAGGACTTACGTCTTGACTGATGTTACGCAATTGTTTTTATTGTCAACATAATTTTCGACATTTGGTCGTGTTAAAAACAGACATGTTTTACAATTTGCTGCAATATACATGGTGTTAATTAAGTGTGTGCACAAATTTTAAGGTATTAATCTATATCTATGATTGACTTTAAGACAAAAAGTTCATATAAACATGGATCCGAAACGGGTTTGTTTTCCAGATACAGGGTGTTAAACTTTGAAAAAAAAAATATATGGATTTATTTTCCGAGTAGGAAGAGCTACTTAGTTAAAACTTGGCACACCCTAATAGATATTTAGATACTACATTTTGCAGGTATTAAATTATTTTTAATCTAGCCATGAGCGCAGATATGGCTAACCTTCACAGCTTTTTAAGAAAAAAATGGCACTATAACGAAAGCTTTGTCGAATGAACCAATTAAAATTACACAAAAAATATCTCCTGGTAATTTGTGATACGATGAACCGTTTTCGACAAAATTTCTTAATTTCATTCTTATGCGCGCAATTAAGTTAGAGTTAAAATTGGTCAGAACAAAAATAAATTAGAAATAATTTGATTTTTTATCATAACACCCAGTATTTGGAAAATAAAGCCGTTGCGGACCCATGTTTAGTTTACATGAACTTTTTGTCTTAAGATCAATCACAGATTAACCTCTTGTGCACATACTTAATTAACACCGTGTATAGTACAAACATTTAGTTTATTATATACTTTTATTGTTGTCATTTGTACATTTGCATATTTTGATGAAAATATAATGAATTATTTATTTGTTCGTATGACGTGAATTCTTGCCGCGACTATAAAGGTAATCTCCGTCAATAATTTATCTTGCAGCTATCTGTTTCATTACAAAAGCTGAGATTCTCTTCGATTTCGACTGTGTAACAAAAAGGATGGTATATATATAAAGTCATTTAGCATTTTGTTCCTCTTCGTCGCGGAATCTGCCACCATAAATCGTTTCGTAATTACGCGACCCGCCATCTAATGTATACTTTAATTAAGTATTGTTCAAAACCTCCATAATGTACGGGATAAAAAGTAACATCCTTCAAGCGGTGCGAGTAGTCTCACAAGTACCATGCAGCGCAGGCATCTTCGCTCAACCTCAAGCTGAATTACAGGATGACGAGCTTCAATTCTATTAAAACTACACAAAAGACTAATTTGCTTCAAGTTGCCGTTAACTCTCTTAGACTGCAACGCGGCTATATGAATTAGGTAGATTCGTACAGTTGCAATTAGACACATGACAAAGTTTCGTTACAAATTTTCTGAAAATCATCTACCTTATGAAAGGTACCATTTCCATGGCACTGTTTTCTGCAAAGATAAATAAATTTAAGAGTTGTTAAAGTGTTTTATAACAATTTTTTAGTAATGTTCCGTAGTATTCCTAACCGCGCTATAATAGCTATTTATGATATACGTGTTAAAAGTAAGATTTTATTTTGTGTGTAAAGATGATTAAAAACGAGCGTAGCGAGTTTTTTAACTTCACGAACAAAATAAAATCACTTTTAACACATATACCATACACTATTTTTGCTACAAAACAATCGAAAGAACTTTAAACTCAATAAAAATAAGAAATCAAAAAATACCACACAGATCGCAATGTTTATGAACCAAAATTTTCGTAGCAACCAGTGCTGTTGTTAGTTACGGAAAAACGCAAAAATATTGACAGCATTTTCTAGTAATATTATAAGTATAATGAATAATCTCGATAATGAGCGTAATGAATCCATCCCTGCTGAAATCGAAGAAGCCGCCAGTCGAGCAACATTGGAATTATTGCCGGCGAAATCAAAGGAACAGTACGAAATCGCTTATAGACGCTTTTCAGAATGATGTAATTAAAAAGGTCCCTAGGAAATGTAACGAAAGTGTTTTGCTGGCATATTTTGAGGAAAAAGCCAAGATATGGAAAACGTCAACGCTGTGGTCAAATTATTCCATGATCAAAACTATGTTAAAAATAAAGCAAGATCAAGATATAAGCAAACATTATAAACTTATTGCTTTTTTAAAACGGAAGGGTGAAGAATATCAAGTAAAAAAATCAAAAGTTTTGACGAAGACGCATATCGACAAATTTCTCACAGAAGCAGAAGACGAAACGTATCTGATGTTGAAAGTCGCAGCAATAGTGGGTGTCTTCGGGGCGCGTCGCCGAGAGGAATTGTGTCAGATGACCATCGACAATATCGAATATTTGGGCACTTCGGTTGTTGTGACCATACCGGATACTAAAACGAAAGTTCCTCGGACTATCAGTGTTGTTGGTGAATTCTATTTAAACTTTTTTAGAAAGTATATGGCACTTAAATATATGAAGAATAAATGTGTGAAGAATCCAGTCGGAATTAACAGGTTTGGTAAAATGCCTGCCGACATTGCAGAGTTCTTGAATCTACCAAATCCTCAACTCTACACCGGACACTGTTTTCGTCGTTCATCGGCGACATTGCAGATTCTGGTGCAAATCTTACTACCATCAAGAAACATGGAGGATGGAAATCTTCGGCGGTAACTGAAGACTACATTGAAAATTCACTGGAACAGAAGAAGGAAATTGCGTGTCAAATACTTCCTACTGCTGCAACTACTAGCAAGACCACCAGTACTACCAGTAGTATTTCTACAGAAAATAGATGTGTCACACATGTTGATAGTAAAACCAACTTATGATGACTCCGCAGGGAATTACAATTTCAAATTGTTCTAATTTTACTATAAATGTTAATAGTAATAACTAGTTAAAATGTTGGTTTGTACTTGTTTAAAATAAAAAGTTGTTCATGTGTTTGTTAAAACGTTTTATTAATTTTCAAAACAAAATTTAAATAAACCTTGATTTACTTTTAAAACTAGTGTTAAAAAATTACATTTTAAACATCAAAAATGACACTTTTAACAGTTTTGTAGAAAAATAAAGTTTCATAAGTGTTTCTTAGATGTGAGTTATCAACCTACAAAACTGCTATGTTAAAAGAAACATGGTGACAATTTTACTTCTAAGAGCAAATAGCTGTATTATACACTATGATATAGTTATTATGCAATTATATTATAAGTTGTTTATTTTAACGCAAAGTTACATTAACAAGTCATTCTATAAAATAAATTTGAATCAGCAAAATGGCGGGACTTTGTTTTGTTTGTGCCATAGCAGACTATTGCTTTTTGATAGCCATTGTATAAGCACAAACATCTTAGGTACATGTTTATGCTTATGTCAGTCGAAAAAATTAAAAAAAAGTGGCGCATTTAGAAAAAAAGTAAAGTAATGTAATCAAAACAATATGGCTTTTATCTCGAAATTGGAAGAATTCGTACTTTTCTCTACCAGTACCAGTCTCATAGAAATGTTTTGGAAATATGAAAAATCTATGATTTTATATGCCTTCATATATTTACCATTCCTATACGCCCCTGCTGATCAATTAGAGATAAATAAAGATAGGTTTATTTAGTTCAAATGCATGTAATACATAATGCCCAAAATGAGCTTTATCAAAAGGTTATAAATGAACAACAAAAATAATTCCGAAGCAGTTAATAGCAAATGATTTAAAAATCATATTAAAATTAAAGTTAAACTTAAAACTAAGTATTAGAAAAACACAAACACAAAATATTTTAAACACCTACAATAAAACAGTAAGATATATTTAATGGACAATACATTTTTAAAAATAAGACAGATTGTCGCTGAAATATTCGTCTGCAGTATAATAAGCTTTTTGTATTAAAAATGATTTCAATATCTTTTTTAGTTTTTGATAGGTAAAGCAGTCGTGGTATTAGGTAATTTGTTAAAGACTGTTATTAGAGAATGAGGTATATTTTTCTGGATATATCTAAATTAAGTGAAATTTGGTTTAATATATCTTTATTTCTTGTATAGTAAGAATGCTGTTTCTGATAATTATCGAACAAGGATTTATTGTCAGCTACAAAAATGCACATCTCATAAATATATAAACTTGTTAAAGTAAGAATATCCTCTGAAAACATTCTTGCAAGATTCTTTTTGCGCCATATTCAAAATATTCCTAACACATCTCTTTTGCAAAACCAAGATCAGAGAAAATGCCCCAAAAAATTATACCATATTTTATTCTGGATTTTATATGGCATAATAAGCCGTAAAAGCTGCTTCAGGATTAATATTTTGAGATAATATTTTTAAAGCATAGCGATATGGAGCCATTTTTTGCTCTGGAGAATCAATATGATATTTCCAATCTAGACGTAAATCAATTCTAATTCCCAAAAATATTAGATCATTTACTGATTTTGGTTCATTATCAGTATTTATAAATGGTAATTCGTGATGACATCATCATCTGCGTTTCATATTTATTCAACTGTAAGTTTATTATTTCTAGTACTTTGAATGCTATTAGGATATAGCGAATCAAATATTATTGTACTATCGTCAGCATACTGTACTACATACTCACTAATTCTTAACGGTAAGCCATTGATATAGATAATGTATAGCAAAGGTCCCAATATTGATCCTTGAGGTACACCTTTTTGTATTAGCAACTTTTCTGATTTTATTAATTTTCCCGACTCATCCACCTCTGCGAAGCATTGCATGCTATTGTGAAGATATGATGATATAAGATTTTTTGCTACATCTCTAATCCTATGAAAAAATTTTCGAAAAAAACGTATTTAAACAAACTGATGCATCATTACAAAAATAAAGGAAAACAGTTCAGGGCCATCTAGCGCCCAAAGTGAACAACGTCTGTAATTTTATTTAAATTGGCTTATTTTGATCCAAATAGCATGTGACAGAACTTACAGTCTTTTTAATGACATCCTGTAGATTCCTTTTCGTCAGTTATTCATTAAAAATAATGCCAGACGCCAGGCACTAAATTATGCAAAACATTGTAGCTCAATAATTTTAAGGACTTTTCCATAATTCGGGACACCGTAAGGTACAAAGGCAATTATAATCAATATGTAGGGCGACCCCCTATGCCTTAAGCGGCTTAATAAAGAACATTATATTATCTCCCCAGCGCTTATTACAATTCCAATAAAAATAAAATATTAATGAGAGAGATGATGTTCACAAACCTACAGAATTTCAGAATGACATAATTAATAATCCCATCTAGATATAAAAAAGTCATATATTATGCAATATACAACATAACTGCGGCAATTATATAAATGATGCCATCGTGCGATATTATAATGTATTTTGACGAAAATACAGGGTGTCCGGAATATGAGTGCCAATACTAAAAGGGTTTGTATACCTGATCAAAAGCAATAAAAAAACTCTTACGAAAGAAATATTTACAACGAATAGTTTTCTACAAATACATTTCAAAAATAAAAATACCACTGCAATAAAATTGCAAAACTGAGTTAGAAGTTTTCCAAAAATTTCTTAAAATTGTAACGTATAATATTGCTATCCGTTACTTGCTACTGTAAATTGTTATTAGTAGCAGGATTATGACTAGTATGTTTCGTTTTTCTATACCTAGTATTTGACTGATATTTGTGAGTGTACATAATCTAAAATGGAACAGTTTATAGCAACCATGAGCAGTTGCATGACATGACACTCTGGCTAAGAAACTGTGTTCCATACACTGTGAAAAATTAATAATTTACATAAATTCAAGTGTTCTAGTTTTTTAAAAGATTTCTGCGAGATGTGATCATGTTTCTATTTTCGTATACAATTTTCTCAATGTGCAGGTGACATGTGAAATTAAGGAAACTAGAAAGTAATTTTGTCAGCCTGGAAACTGTTATACAACCTGGAGAAAATTTGTATAATGGACACAGTGAAGAGATATTCTTTCTAACTTAGTCAGACTTTGTTTAGACTGCCTCAACAAACAGCTAAGAAATTTGTTGAAAATGTACGTATAAAACGACGTCCGTAAAATAATATAGTTGTAGTTGTTATATGTTTCGTGTAAATAAGAGCAAGTTGTGTTGTTCAAGTTTGGATTAATTTAAACACATTATAATCAAGGAATGACAAAATATTATTTAATCTTCTATATACCTCGACATAATCTACTAATAATATTTCTTAAATAAGTGTGGCATTTGCATAAAAAGAAGAAAATATTAAGTGTAACCTTACTGATTTTATTTGACTAAGTTGCCTTTTCATAAGGTCAAATACTACAGGTAAGTTTTAGCGTTAATTTACTTATAACACTAGTAACGTTGATTGCTTATCCAAGTTTAAAGTTCCATCTTGAATTCTACCGTTGTTTAAGAAAAACAGTCGTATCTTAACATCAATTTTTTTCTGAAAATATACTATTATTATTATTAAAAATATATTTTGAATTTTCATTTAATTACTAGAAAATTCCATTATAAGACAATTACTCAACATGAAATTTTCCAGTTAGTGCAAAGCTTGGTACTTTAAACTAGTATTAAAATCATCAAATTGCGGAATCAGCGAAATCAAAATGAAAACAATAAAATCAAGAGACTTAATATAAAATCTGGTAAAATCACAAAAAATCAAGTAAGTTCTAAATTCGTGTAACATCTGATTCCTTGATTTCGCTGATTTTTAGTAAAGTAATAGGGAATCTGAAATCAGGTGTACAGGGTGTCCCAAACTCGATAGCATGAGTCTACTGTGAGAGTACAAAAAATTTAAATAAAATATCAGACATCTTTGGTATTTGACAGAAACGACTAATGACATCAATTATATTTTTCCAGAAACATACCCAAATTTTTTCCTCTTAAAAAGCTCTCTTTTTTCTAAGAAACTTTTAATAGAGAAAGTTTTCGGTATTACTCCCGTTTAAAAGTTATAAGCAATATCGTCCTAATGAGTCTCAAAAGATATACCGACTAAAAATCACATTAGCGGTGGAAAGATCAGGTAGTCGTTGGAAATAATTGAATGTTGTTGTTTAAAGTCACAAACTACTTGTCGTTACTCAATTCGAACGTCAAACATATAACTTTTGTGTTTACAAAATGTTTTGTCATTAAGAAAAAGTTGATATGTTGCTAATTTACGGCAAGTCACAAAAAAATTGAAGAAATTGAAGAATTGAAGGTATGCAGAGCGCCTCATTCGTAATCATAAAACCTTTACAGGATGGAAGACGACCTTGCGACGAAATGAAGATGCATGTTATATTCGGCAGAATCAAATAATTGACCGAAGAGTAAGAAACGATGTTAATAAAGCCAGACTGTTGCAGTTTTTCTAACGTGCGCCAATATCCTTGGCAAGATAAATGACCTCGGATGAGCTGGGTTGAGAGGGACTTTCTCTCTTTACCCACTTCATCGCTGTAGGCCTGGACGCCTCGTAGAGGTGGGTTCCTTTCTCCGGTCAGCCTCGACCGAAATTGCGGCCGATGCCGGCAGCTCTAAAAACCTCCTCCTGTCCTGGCAAACCCCGTCGGCAAAGGCTTATCTTCTGGCGCTCTTCTGTCTTTTCTTCTTTCTTCGCCAGGTGGGGATTTTGGGTTAAGTCAGGATTAGCACTGTGGCTCCAGGGAGACGCTAGGACAAAGAACCGTGGAGGCCCTGTCGTCCAGCGTCGCGAAAAGGATAGGGTAACGGAGCCCGCCTAGGCAGACTCCGGGGTAAGGTGATGAAAAGTCAAAGTCTCTTCGTGGTCCTATTCGTGATCCTGGCGGTCCTGAAACAGAAGAAATGTCTCAACTTACCCCGCATCCAGGAGTTGAAACCTTGGCCGCCAGTACCTGACGGCCGCATCGGGTCAGTAGTTCACCGCCGCCTGGATCAGCTGATTGCTGCGGACTTCTGCGCGCGCGAAGGATGCCTCCGCCCGCGCTTTCATCTCTTCCAAGGCTGGCGTGAATCCCAGATCCCGGCGAATGTCGCTGTTGCGGATGAACCAAGGGGTCCCAGTATTTCTAACGAAATCCACGAAATTCTATACGGCAGGCTAACCGGGAACTGAATTTGGATAAATCAACCGTTCAAAGAATTTTAAAAAGCAATGGGTATCATAAGTACAAAATTCACAATTTGGATTATTGAAAACGGACTTAATATTATAGCTCAAATTGTAGTAAAAGTAGAAACTATTGATCAGAATCTTTTTCAGCACGTTTTTTGAATGAACTAAAGTCGGTTTGTCAGTAATGGTTTGCCAAACAGGCGTAACGTACTCTACTGGTCCATTGAAAATCCCCACATTGTAAATCCAGTTCAAAACCAAGGCCATTTTGGAGTAAATGTATGGTGCGACATAATCGTTAAGCATTTAATTGGGTCTAATTTTTATTAACATACATTGAACAGCGAGAGTTATCTAAATTTCCTACAAAAACTTCCTGCACTTCTGGAGAATGTACGTTTGCAGCGAAACGTATGATTTCCGCACGTCGCAGATTCACTCCACAAGGCCAGAATTGTGCAGCAATATATAGATAACACTTTTCCAGAAAAATGGATTGGGATTAATGGACCTATTCAGTGGAACGGAAAGTCACCAGATCATACATCCCTCGATTTTTTTATAGAGAGTTTTAAAGAATAAGGTATACAAAACAGATAGAAATATTAATAATTTGAAGGAAAAAATCACAAACGCTTGTAATGAGTTGAACGGCGAAATGTTAATGAACGCAGCCCACAAAGAAGTCAGACAAAGATTAAATATATGTCTAGAAATGAGAGAAGGTTATGTAGAAATTTAGTTATTGTCATCATCACCTTTTGTTTAACTGTATTCAAGAGTCATCGAGTTTAAACAACAAACATTCAATTATTTTTCAACGACTACTTGATCTTTCCACCGCTAATGTGTTTTTTAGGTAGTATTTCTTTTGAGACTCTTTAGGACAGTACTTATAACTTTTAAACGGGAAGTAATACAGAAAAATAAGAGTTTATAGAGCATTTACATTAACTCAGTGTCATTAAATTCCGCTAGGGGCGCTAGCGTCAAAGTTAGGTATGATTCGATAATTTTTTATTTGAATTTGTGTACGTCAAATAGTGATTGTAAATCTAATTTGCATACGTATTATCAAAATATAACTTATAATAAATCAATAAAATGTTTGTAAACACACAAAGACAACAGGAAAAAAATCACTTGAAAATATATATTAAATTTTATTTATGTTAACCTCACATAACCTTGTTTATCTGAATTTTACATTAGCAATGGAAAGAGACGTAATAAAACGTTATTTAACACATAAATTGTTAACGTTGGAGTGCCTAAAGAATTTCCTAGTAATTCTTAATTTAAACCTCTTTGTTTTTAAAGAATTGAAATTTTATATATTACGAATCGATATAAAAATGGTTAGTTGTCCCTCAGATTGCAAAAATGTTGCATGTAATATGCCTAGTAAATAAAAGTACATTAAATACCCAGTTTCTGAAAAAATACGAATATATAAAAAAAATCAGTATTTTAAATAATGTACATGTGACATAAATAAATAATAAACATATGCAGTTTTTATTTGGTATTTTTATTACAGTACAAGTACAATACAGAAAAGTTGAAAACCCTGATAGGTGTTTTAAATGGTTTTCATTCAAAAATTTGAGTGATTAGTTTGCTCTTTTATAACTAATAACATTTTGAATCGCCATATCGTAAAATAACTTGTTACTACTAGATGCACTTCCTATACTCTCAGGATTACCGGCGTTATTATCATTCAAGTAATTTTCAATTTGAGGAATCGTATTGTCACATTTCTCAGTTTAGAAGTCTATGAACTCGTGTTACATTTCTATTTTGTTTCCATCTGCAAGTTTGCCTACATTTTCATCCTGTTTTCGCCATTTCAAGTACCGTTTCATGCGTTCATTATTTTTTACAATATTGGTGTCGTATTTTCGTGTACGGGTAAATATAATGTTGAAACAGCTGTTTTTTGAGAATTATCCATTGTCCTAAAAATAAGAATGAAACCTTATCAAATAATGAAAAATATACACCGAAAATAGATCATGAATGCTTGTACTTACCCATACTAGTAATAGTATAACAATCTTCTGTAAAATGTTTTGAGCAGATCTTTGTGTACTGGGTTGGTTTCTTGCTGGATGCAATTGCTATTAACCATTTTTTTCAGCATTATTGGGGAACTTACGAAACATGAAATCTTTGTTTTATTAGCAACAGATAAACACTGCGGTACACAACAGTTATATGGCTATTTTTTTACACAAATTAAAACACAACAAAAATTAAATAACAAATATTTGTGAGGTTAGATTTAATACCTAACATTGATCGCAGCGCCGCCTACACGTAAATGCTCTATTGGAACAAAGAGAACTTTTAAACAGGAAAAAATTGGGTATGTTTCTGAAGAAATATAATTGATGACGTCATTAGCCGTTTCTGTCCTTACCTTATTCCATTAAAGATCACGTGCCCCAAATTTTGTTTATTTTTTTTTTGTATCCTCACAGTAAGCCCATAATATCGAGTTTGAGACGCTCTGTACAAAATTATTGGAAGTGTCTCGAGTATAGGTTGGTTTCAACATCAAGTCATAGATCTCTATATGTAATACAACGTACTAAAATATTAAAATATACAAGGTGGTTCCAAAATTATAACCCTAAACGTAAATTTCTAGATGTACCTTTAACGTACATTAGGGAAAAAGTTATAGTTAATCTCTCCTGTACACACCAAAGCGATTAGGAGATACGTCTTGTATATTTTTTACATTTTATTGCAGAAATTAAAATATATTATCCTGAAACACGTGTATTTTTAATGATATAGCTATGTGCACCTGTGTGACCTGATGGATATATTTACAGGTAACATAAATGTTCCCCATCCGGTCCCATTAGTTCGCCGCAAGTTCATGTATCTCGTTTGCTTTCCCAGAAGAGTCATCACGGCTAACTTTACGTACTTCAAAACTTGCCTCCATATACCCTTCGTTATCTACAGACACAAATTGATTGGAAAACGAGGAAACTAACGGAAGTTACTTTTTCTAACTTCAATTAAGTTTACTAAGTTCACGACGATACTTTCGTGCACCGCTGAAATTAACCGACTTTTTTTTTGTATTTAAACCGCTTGCTAAGGGAATCCTTTGTCATAGAAATTGATTATGTAGTCGATTTTGTAAGAGCGAGGCGACTTCACCTCTTCGTGTCTTTAATAATGGTGGGACTAATAAGTAGGCAATGGTACAAATTTCCGTCACCGTTAAATTTTCAAAATGTAATTTTAAGTTATAATTGGATCATGCATTATTTATAGATTACTAAATTGTGCTTTATTATCTTCAAGTAGGAAGGAAGCAAACAATGTACCTAGTATATTTCTTTATTTACTTTGCATAAATCTGCAAATTTGTGCACCGAAAAAAAATTTGATGTCTGTAAAACAATTTTGTTTTATGGAAGTAAATTATTTCTTTGTTTAAAACCAAACAAATATTTAATTATTTCTTGATACCAAATAATTTTTTTGAAAAAGAAAAAATACAGCTGCAAGAAAGTGTAAAGAAAGCATTTGTTTCCATTAAAAACATTATTTCCTTTTCAATAATACACTTCTGGTGTTGATTTAATTATATTCTATGATAAAACAATGTTTGTATATTTCAAAGGATTAAATAACTACTTATTTAAGGCAACAATTTTTTGCTTAGGAATTTCAGGATATACCTGCGGGGTAATGTCCCAACAAGCATATATCAATTTCACCTAAAAAAATCTATAGCAAATAGTCAACATATACCGATTTAGAGCTTATTAGCTCTCATCAGTACGTCACATGTGAATATTTAGTTAACTGGCCGTTCATGTCTCTCAAACTCGACATACCTGAGTACGTGAAATATAGCATAGCTACATTTAGAGGTCGATCAGAATGGTAGAGTGTATAAATGATATGACGTCGTCTTTTACTTCAGGAATCTCAGTAGATTGTAAAAACCACTTTGTTTAAAGAAAAACATTTCTTTTCATTATGCGACGATGTAAATGATAAATATAGTTAGTTTCAGGTCAACTTTCATCACAATAATTATGAAATTGTAATAAATAAAATGTTCAGTAAAATCTCATCTAAATATCATTTCACATAAAAGTGGATGATTCAATTTATTGGATGCTGTAGTTATGCCCATATAAGAACTTATACACAAACATATTTTAATTTCTTCGACGTAGAGTCTTACTTAAACATTATTTACTACAATGATAATTCAATTTCGACATGGAATTCAATATTTACCTGACAAAGGTTTACTTTTCATCTATTCGTGCCAAGTCACGCCACTTGTTATGATATCTGGCGACTTGGAGATTTCTAACCCTTTTGAAATAGTAAATGCTAAATGATTATTCTAACATTGTTTTTACACAGTCTCAACCAACTAACCCCTGCAGACTTGTAAATAAGATTGATTTGGGTGTACCTATCTTCCTACTATCAGACAGGAAGATGTTTCAACAATTCTTACAGTGGTATTCATAATCTGTCTCCGGTCGCCAGAGAGCGGTCTCCGTACCGAAATTGAAAATTTTTCCTTGAAAATTTCACAATAGTATTTTTCAGCCAATTAAAGGCCTGTATTTTGTAGCGTTACTATAGCAACTAAGAAAATTTCCGGAAATTTTTCTCTTCCTTGGGGTAAGGAGCATGAAATTACACTGGAAATTTTTTGACATTTATAAATAAAATGACATTTATATTTAACTTCAAATTTATTCTATCATAATTTAATAAGTACAAATCATTTATAAATAATTATTTACCAAGTATGTACTTTTAGTAGTTTTAATTAAAGCGTCCAAATGTTGCTGAAATTCCTCAGCCACGTCTTCTTTTCTTAATGGGGAATAAACAAGCACACATTCACTAAAATTTATAAAATGTCTATGTTTCAAAAAATAAATGTAGTACTTTGAAACAATCTTATTCTGCTGTGATCCATGAAGAGCTCCATATTTCTTACACACCAGAAGCAAATGATTTTTAATAATCCCAAACAAGTTTGGCGAATAAATTTCTGGCCCGCATTCTTGTAATAAATACATTAAAAATTTTAGGTTCCGAAGATACATTTTAATTTCACTAACTTTTTTGCAAAACTTGCATAAAACGTATTTCTCAAACCGCTCCATTTTTCAATTGTACAACACAACGATTTTAAAGAAAATGGTCAAATAACGTCAAAAGTCACGATTACCTTGTTTGACATGGATTGCATGGCCTTCTTAATAATATATACATATGAATTTTATTGATATTACATAGTGCTTAAGGTTCTTTGTAAGAAAATATATTTCTACCAACTTTAGTAAAATGAGTAAGTGGAAAACTGAGAGATTAATCTACTATTGACTTATTTTTTATTATTTTGCTTAACTAAAGTCGGTTAGTTGTATTTTATTTAACCTAATGTTATATATGTATGTAAGTTACTTTGATTATATATACTGCTTCAAGTTTTTTTGCAATAAAATATATTTTTACCAACTTTAGTACACTAAATTTTTAGAAAACTGAAAGACTGAACTACTATCAACTTATTTTTTATTATTTCTGTCTCTTCAAAACAATCAAAAAATTTTAATATCTTTATATTTTTGTCGATATTTTTTAACACTTCATTGTGAAATTTTCTTACCGAATACCACTCTAGCTTCAAATAAAAACTGGAAATTTTTTCTTGTACACGAATATTTTTTAGAAAATTCTCCCTCGTCTTCGACTCGACTTCGAATTTTCAAAATATTCGTGTGCTCGAAAAAATTTCCAGTAATAATTGAAGCTCTAGTGGTATTATAAGTGATAATTTTTTATAAGCGATATGTGACATTCATGTTCCTGTATATAAAAAATACAGTCATAAGTATCCGCCTTGGTATACCTCAGATATTATAAAGAATATTAAATGTAAGGCAAAACTTTTTAAACGATATAAAAAATCCCACTGTCCATAAATCTTACTTTTGTCGAGCATATGAATAATCTTGTAGCAAGTGCACTCCAAACTTATGGGTTTATTTATATACCGCAATTGTAGAGAAATTAAAGACGTATGTACATTTAATATTTAATAGAATTTAATATAATTGCATTCAAATATGATATTTATAACGATAGTTTAAACGTTGTTTGTAGTTATATTTCACACATACGATAACTTGTTTGCTAGATTATAAGTCTATTTTACTTATTTTTTAATATATATTTTATTTATTCCTGTAATTGGAATTATATCCTGTTAGAATAATAAATAAATAACTAAATAACTTTGTTAGCTTAGAAGTATTAATCTCATATTCTCTTTGTGAATAAGCGAATGTGTCCAATTGGATTTGACCTATGTTACAGAATACGAAACTTCTTAGCACGATCTTAAGGCTGACCCCTCCAGAAATTGTTAATCATATTTCGCAAAAAAAATATTAGATCTGTTCATATCTGTCTAAACCCAAGACAAATTGTTAGGAATTAGAATTTCAGTGATAAAAACTTGTAACAGAAGTATTCTGTATTAATTCCACTGTATTACGCCTACCACAATACAATTTTATTTCTTCTAAAATCATTTCTGTTTTTAATCAATAACATTCACAATGTGTTTTACATGTTATCGTTTCAGGGACTGGGTTCATATGGCATATTAAAGAAAAGGTACACTCTGATATACGATTACACCTGCTGTATAAAGCACGGGTTAGGCAGCTTGACAACCAATACCGGCATTGACAAAGTAAACCCTCGAAGTGCATTCGGCCAACTTGTTAGACAAATTGAATGTCTGAGCATGGCTTCAGGTCTTACACGGCCCACTGTACTTATGTATTCATTCAACATTTACCCTATTAGATGATCCTTCTGCTCACTTCAAACAGTAGCAGAATGCCGTACATATTACTTCCTTTATTCTCATTAAAACAAGTTAGTATTAAGTTGATCAGAAAAAGAACTAATAAGGACATTGATGATCAGATTAACACAGATTGGCAAATAAGGAAGCAGCGTCTGAACCGAAAATAAAATAAATAATAATTATGAATTCCACTAACAATGTGGTTTGAATATTAAAATATATGTTATTAATGGTACAAAGTACGTTAAAAATTAAGAACTTTTAAAAGTTTTAGATATACACAATCATATTGATTTGTACAAAAGCTAATGATATATTGTTTCTGTTTGTAATTGGACCATTAATACATTTTTACGTAAACGAACAGAAAGCTCTCTTAAGGAGAGAACGTATTATGCGATCGCGGTCTATACGCATCGCGGACCGTTCTGTGCTGAACTAATAACGGCTTTTTACAAAATTAGTCGCATATGTCGTTTTCTATGTACTTCTGACTTGTTCTACAGAACTATTTAGGTGTCAAAATATGTTCTGTAGGAGATGTAACTTTATTAGTTCTTTTATTTGACACGACTGGCCGAAATTCTCCAAAAAGTTTTCGGTGAAACCGCGAGTGTCTGGATCTAATAGTGCAAGCGTGTACATTTAATATCATTAGATTCTTCACCAAACGAGAACCAGTCATTTACGATTACAGTGAATATTTCAACACATGTTTATGATAGACTATTATATACATATTCTCACTATTATAAGAGATCTATCAAATCTGTAATCAAATAAATAAGTGAAAAAAATATTAAATATATACTATCTAAAAGTATTCAGTACATTTTGTTAAAAAACATATAAATCATATGTTATTATTAACATTTGCATAAAATAAGTGTATACCTGCAAACTATGTCATTAATAAACAGAAAGAAATATAAGGGTCTGAGGATGCAACCTTGAGGTAATCCAGTAAAATTGAACTTACTTACAAACCAATACTTTTCAGAAAAAAATATGAATTTAAATAATTAACAAAATGTGCAGTAAAATCTCATTTTAATATTTCATACAGTCATTTATTCAATTTATAGAACGCTGTAATTTTGTCCATGTAAAAACTTATATCATACAAATATTCTAATCTTTTCGAAGTAATCTTATTTTAAAAATATTTACTACAATGGTAATTTCAACATGGAATTCAATATTTACCTGACAGAGGTTACTTTGTTAACTTAGGAGTGTTACTCTCCCATTCTCTTTGTGAATAAGCAAATATGTTCATTTGGAGTTGACCTATGTGAAATCTGATTATACTTGAACGTTACAGAATACGAAACTTGTTAGCAGGATCTTAAGGCTGACCCCTCCAGAAATTGTTAATCATATTTCGCAAACAAAATATTAGATCTGTTCATACATGTCTAAACCCAAGATAAGTTGTTAGGAGTTAGAATTTCAGTGATAAAAACTTTGTATTTCACTCACTATAATAAAATTTAATTATTTTTAAAATCAGTTCTTAATGATAACAAATATTTTTGGAAAAATAGTAACATCTATTTATTTTCCGTATTTCGCTAGTTAGAAATGTGATACGATTGAGTCAGATTCTTGCATGGAGATGATGTAACCTTTTTTTATTCCCTTTCTGGTAAGTAATGTTTTGGATGATTTTCTATCAAAATTCTTTAATTTTTCTTAAATTTTGGGGACGCTAACAAAAAACGACGCTGCCCCTTTTCTCTCTTCTTGCGTAACTAATCAACAACTTCTTTGTTTTCCAGTCTATATAGATTCTAGATTTTTAGTTTCTGTATTAAGTCACTTTCACAATATTTTAACATATCTTTTTTGAATTTTATTTACTCACATCACTCCTTAATTCTAATTACATATTTACATATTGTCCATGTTTTATAATTTACAAATTTCTTTATATTTAATGAGAAATATTAATTAATTATCTTTTTATAGGTATGGCTATCTTGTCCATGTGTCTACATCCTTATTTTTGACAGGTGTCAATTAATAAATATTATTCATGGGAAATTTTAAAATCTGAAGTTTGAATTTTGTTTATTTGATCAATTTCTTTTTATATCTGACTCGGATGCTAACGATATGCACATTAGTGTCATCCTTATTTTATTAGCTATCAGTTGATATGCCTAGCTCTGGGATAATTTTTGATTTTAATTATATACTTGTCATTTATATTAGTCTATGTACAGATATTTTTACAAACTTATCTGGTATTAACTTTTAAATATTGAAATTATTGAATTTTAATTATGTGATTCTTCTGATACGTTATATTTAATTCTTGTATATACTATTTATTTTTAATATTACATTTTTTTTACCATCAATAATCATTTTAAACAAATTAACATGTTTTTAAAAAGTGAGAAATTTAAATTATTATTTAATCTGTTTTTAATTTTAATTTCATTACAATATATACAAAAATAAAATTTGTTCCTAGTTGCACATGCAAAATATTGAACTTATGAAATAACATAAATCAACTAAGTACTGCATAACAACAAATACCACAGAAAAATCTCGTTCAATAACACATAAGTGCTGTAATTGCTTCATTGTAGTCAAGTACGTGTTCTATTATTGATTTTGGCTTCTCTAGGAATAACTTACAATCATGTCTGAAGATGTAATGTAGATAGAATTTCTCACTAAACAATATTAAATATCGATACCTTTGGAAGTCAAGTATGATTGTAAGTAATTATCCCAAATCTGATATGTTATGCACTCAAAGATAGTCTGATGTAGGACGCCTGCAGTAATTTCATTATACAACTTGATCCTGGCTTTGGTTGTGCCAAAATATGCAGCAGGAAAGTAGGTTTGAGGTGTGTAAACAGTAACAGTTTCAATTAGTTAATTGGAACCAGTTGATGCTCTTTCTCTGAGTGAAATGTTAGTCATTCATCGATGTGGCATTATGACCGATTTCTCCAATCTCTTATTTCATCATTTTTTATCCCCTTCATTTAATAAAATAGCTGTCAAAGAAAATTTTTTTTATGACTGCGTTAAATGAGCCACAATCTTTGATAAGAGAAGTTCAAATGAAGTATTTTTGAGCTGTTGCAAATACGCAAGCCGCGTACCCACTTTTTACAGAACTGGAAAGTGTAACCTCGTCGTATCACATCACTGCAAACATGGATGTTCGCATTGAAATTCGCAGTATTCCCTACACTTATCGGTATCTTTGTGTCACATCATATAATGATGAAAGCTTAGTAGACTTTGTCCTGTGTTTAAAGACGGCGAGGCAGCACTCTAATATACCGAAAAGACCCAAAGGTCTTCGAAATGTCAGTGAAAAATCGTGTTTATGACTCGATCAAGAATTATTGTGCATCCATTACCGAACATGCCTTTATGAGTCATATATCAACAATGACAAATTTGCTTTTGCAAACTTAGTACATTTCTATTGTCTTAGATCGTCAAGGACAAGTTGACGTATTGTACACGGACGTCTCGAAGGCATTTGAACTCCTAGGCCATTCAATACTCTTGTTGAAGCTTCAAAACTTTAGTACTGCATTGATATCATTGATTAAGACCTATCTTGCGAACAGATCGCAATATGTGGAATACAATAGATATAAATCCAATTTGTTTATTTATTCCTCGCCAATTAAATTCCGAGAAGATTTGTGGAATGGTATTATGAATAAATGTAACATTATAAGAAACGATCATTTATTAGACAGATAGTCCAGTCAAAGAAAAGGTATAGAGGGAAATGCTTGGAACACAATTTTTGACTTCGTAACTTTGTTTGGACTAGTTAGGAGGTGAACATATCAAAAGTCCCCGCCCATAGCCCTTACGCCAGGGGCAGTCAGTTTTCGGTTTTTTGCTTATATCTCTGAAAATATGCGTCCTATCTACATGACACTAAATATACTAAATGAAAGCTGATGAAATTTGGTACAAGTTTTATATAATCAAGTTTTTCGATATCTTGTATAGTTTTCGAGATATACGCTCTTGACAGTCTAATTTAGAAAAGAAAATTTTTGACATTTTGCTCTTTTTGACCGGATAACTCTTCAACGATGCACCGAAAAACTAAATGATGGCTATATGGTTGTAGAGCATTAAATTCCTTTCAAAAATATATATTACTTTACTATTTTATATCTATTTTCCTGCAAATGTTAAAGCAGTTTCACTGTTGAGCGTGAAATTTTGCGATAACTGTCGACTAATGAATCTATCAATTTCTCACCATTCCCGGTCAACGTATTGGTAATATGCACCATTATATACACATATTTAGTACTGGACGTCTAAATAGCACAGACACTAATTTTAGAATATATACTTGTAGGCTTGCTGACCAAGTTCCTCACTCTTAATTAAAGAAGATCTAGACCATTTTAATGGGAAAATATTTTGCTATGACCATGTTTGTGCATATATGAGTGTCTATAAGACATTGCGAGAGTTTTACAAAACACAACCATTAAGTGAAGATGAAGTTTATTGACATAGAAAAGTGAATTAACATAAAACATTACAATTGACATTCAGTCAATTTCTTGCTCTCTTGGGGTGGGAAGGACCTTGATCCTCGTCTTCGTTTTCATCTTTTTTTCTCTATCATCTTCGCCATCAGACCCCTGTAGGGAAACGGTCAGAGGATGCTCCTATTCTTCTTCACTTCGGAGTCAACTTGAGGGACCCCATTCAGGCAGTTCTTCAATCCCTCCAATTTTGGCATGCTGGGGAACATTTGAGGCTTGCTTTTTTGCAGCCACACGTCACGCTGGCACAGTCTTTCGTGCATCGGTAGAAAATCATTTTCAGGTCCGGTGCAGCTGCTAACTCACTGTGCACTGGAACCAGGTAGTTGTTCTCAATCTTCCACCCACATCTGAGGAGGCAGGTCATTTCCCAGCCACAACTGACCGTCATTAGTCGACAGTTATCGCAAAATTTCACGCTCATCAGTGAAACTGCTTTAACATTTGAAGGAAAATAGATATAAAATAGTAAAGCAATATATATTATTGAAAGGAATTTAATGCTCTACAACCCTATAGCCAGAATTTAGTTTTTCGGTGCATCGTTGAAGAGTTATTCGATCAAAAAGAGCAAAAATGTGAAGAATTTTTTTCCCCAAAACTACTACAACAACAACAACAAGATATAAGCAAAAAAAAACGAAAAATGAGACTTTCAAACACCCCCCTCCCCCCGGCTTAAGGGCTATGGGTGAGGACTTTTAATATGTTCACCTCCTAACTAGTCTAAACAAAGTTACGAAGTCAAAAATTGTGCTCCAAGCATTTCCTTCTATATCTTTTTTTGAGCTTTCGTTGCTTGGACTAAGAGCAAATTTCAATTTTTGACGAAAAGTAAATTTATGTTTCAGAGAAAATGGTGCCCATTGTGAACAATTTCTTTAGTTTTAATTTTATGTTTATTCTATTTTATAGTTTTATTACTAACTGTCAAATTTTCAAGACAAAGCCTACTTACTGATGTAATACACACTATTAAAATCTTGTTTTAATTAATGTATTTTTTCTTGAAAAAGTTTTTTAAAATTTAACAATAGTAAAAAAGTGTATTAAATTAAATTCTGCGCGGAGTATTATCATTTTTTTATTAATTCGGTCAATAGAAAAAAAAATAAATCTTCGAGGTAACTCACCTCATACTTTGTAGTGTTTCAATTTACTTGAACTCATAGTTAAAGAAGACCAATAATCAACCTAAATATGTACCTAATTTGGTTATTCCAATTTCCTATTAATTCAGATATATATTTTTTTAAGATTTGGCTCCACTTTGAAGGTCTATAACTACGCCTGTGTTCAACTTTGTATATAGGAAATTTGTCGGCATCTAGGCGCCTACTCTGTGTCGGTTCTTATGCAAAATACCCTGTATATAGCTCCATACATCTAGTTCTGGTTGGTGACATACCAATAAGTTATTATTACTCAATATTTCTAAATGCAAAATGTTAACTTACTCCGGCAACAAATAGCTGTTCAAATTTGAAATAGTATTCAGTGTATCTCTCAATTCTGGACACAATGAAACTTTTATTTGCTCAGCACCCAGAACCAATATCTGAAATCACCAGTGTATTCTATGTTGAGTTGTTTTAATAATTTGTCTAATTGTGGTATGAATGTATGTAGTCTGGCCGTATTGTTACGTTTTGCATAATAACCATTATTCTTTTACTAGTGTTTAATGTATTTCTGATCTTATTTGATTTGCCATTTGTATTATTATTTTCTTTTTTGTCATATTCTTATCTGTATTATTTTATTATTATATTATTTATGTATATGTATGTAACTGTTATTCGCATGTTGCCCTGTAAATAAAGTTTCTATTGGGCAAAGATTTCGTAAATAAACAAATAATATGCGATTAAGCAGATTATGGACATGGAACTTTTTTCCTAACACTGTTGACTGGACTGTACACTACATGGACACATTAAAATGTTCGTCACGCAATGAAGTTCTATTCGGGGAGAAATATGCTACCAACATGTTACGCATATCACGACCTACTTCGACCCTGTGCGAGATGGAGTTATGCAACGAGTTTTATTACAAGTGTGTGCGCAGCTATACATGTTGACGGCGTGCAGTTGCCGTCTATGTGTTGTGCTGTTGAGCGACGGCTTCTATCCTAAACATGATTTGCTGCGCTGTCGGTTATTAAAGCTTTACGTGAAGTTCGCACTGATGTAATATGCATAATTTGTTTTATTGATTCGCGTCTGTTAATTAAACACGACATAGTATATCAGTAATAACATCGAACTTCAATCGTAAAGTTAAAATTAACAAAAAGGATCTGTTGATGCAAATTCATGGCACATCGATACGAGAGAATATTTAACAAACAATAGGTATATATCATAAATTTGTTTATTAACTTGAATATGAATGCAATATTCCGCACTAAATTTTGTTTGATATATTTCTACCGTCCATTTGTTGTTTGGAATGTGTGAAACCGTTTTAATAACAAATAAATAATATTTTTACAGCCACATCAATGGATAGTCTGTATGGAATTAATTTACTTATAAAGAGCTGTGGCTTTTTTTTAATAGTTAACCTCAATCTGATATAAACATAATAGGTAAAGGGAAAATTGAGACTCTTCATGGTTAAATGTATTTCTGCCCGTTTACAATAATATTTATTAATATTTTGATTAAAATGAAAATAAAATACAGATAGCTATGCTACTAAAAAGAAAATTGTGTCTGTTTGCACTTCAAGCGTCAAAATAAATTTTTGTAATGGATGAAATAGAAATAGTGTTGCAATAAGTATCAAATGTGATTGGTATGGTTGTCGATGTAAATTGGTAGCTTTATTATTACATGAAATAAATCTGATATGTTTCTAACATAAAGTAAATCATTATATGAAATAATTTTAGTTAACAATAGATATGTTTCTGACATATACTAACAATCGGCAGATACTTACTCGTTTAGTATATATTTACTGCATAGTTACCGTATACAGTGTGTCCAAGCATTAATATCGAGGGATTTTACGCACGTATTAGATTTTGTGAATGGTCACTGCAACAAAATGCTCAAAATCTCAGACGTGTTAGTTACAGAAACTATTTTTACACAGAACGGGATGTACAACATCTAGAACACTCATGTTTGAGATTTTCAAAATCCGCATGGAATTCAACGGGATCATTTCCAACAAACCCTTTTCTTTATATGCATGGACAGGGATTGTTGATGATCGCTTGAATAGACCTTTCATATTACTAAATCGAATGGATGGAGTTCAGTATCTCAAATATCTTTGAAATTGTTTGCCAATACATCTGTAAGATGTGCCCTTAGCTGTCCGACTCCGAATGTGGTTCTTACACGATGGTCCTCCCCTTAATTTTCGAAAAAATGTTCGGGAGGACGAGGAGGAGCAGTACTATAGCCGCCAAAATCTCCCGACTTAAATCCTTTGGACCTCTATTTGTGGGAATATTTAAAAAATTAAATCAATGGTGTCCACTTAGATGCGATAGTAAGTGGACACTATTGATGATTTAGGTGAACGTGAACGGCTGCTGCCAATAAACATGCAAGTTCAAAACGGACAAAGACCATTTGTGTTAGTTCGTAGAAACTATGCAAGCGAGTCCAAATTTGTTTACACGTCGGTGGACAATATATTGAACAGTTGTTGTAACATGAAGTATGTCATATTACTTTATTAATTAAAACCACAAATTAATTTTATTAATTAATAATAGCAATAGCAGCAAAAGTAATTGAATTTTCTGATATAAAATGATGATATTATATAATTATTTTATTTATTTACTTGGGAAATTCTTTCAGTTATTTGTCCGTTTATTTTTTATTACACTATCTTCCCGTGCTGGCCTCGGACTGAATGCTTTGCCTTGTGCAAGGTCAGGTACAGCGGACCAGTTTCCAATGCCGTTAAAAAGTGTATTTTTAAATCATTTTCGAACTGCGCTTTACAAAATTGTATTTGAAAAAATCACTTCTACATTTTTTGGAAAAGTTCTGAATCACTTTATATATAACTCTATAGTTCGGACAAGCTATAATAATGTAATACTTTAACACTCACAGTATCAATGGTTTTAGACCTATGGCTCATTAATTCTTGGGTCTAAAATAATCTAAGAAGTAACCTCCTCCTGGATGATACAGGCTCAATTTTTAAGCGGCAGTACAATTAAAATGCACCACACAATGACTACAGTATCTTAGGAATTAGAAACACCATTCTAAACAAACAGTTAAAAAATCCCGTTCTTTTTTAAAGTTATCTGATTCTTGTTACCGGCGGAGAATTGTAGTGCACGTGCCTCGGCATACGCCCGCCGTGTTTACGATTCCGGACTGAAACTGTATCAAGGGGCCTCCATTCCGATTTATAGCAGCAAACTTTTGGTTTCCAATAATCGTAAATTGTTCTATAAAATCCACATGTGGACAGCGGTATAAAAAATGTCTGCTTTTAACAACGGTTCTATTAATGTATCGTCAGAATAGTTCGTGAACCATTTACTAACGAAGATATATTGGTAATACGAAAGAGTTTTAGCGTGAGTACGGCAGTTTTTATTGGAAATGGTAATCAGAGTAAACTCTCTGCGTACTTTTATTTCCTACGAGTTGTTGCTACTAAATTCTCTAAACAGGATGTTTTATCGATCGGTAGTTGTTGATATTCCTTGATGAGTTTCCTGTTCTATGGTTCAGAAATAATACGGCTTGTTTGTTGCCCTGAGTTGCAACTAAATTAATATTCAATTAAAACTGAAATTTAATCTATCAATTTGAATGTATTTATTAGGTGTTAGCAATTAATTAACTCTAAATACAAAATAAATTTATTAACTTAACGAAAATAGCATCTATAAATATCTATTTATTATTTACACTTAGCTGGGTGCATCTACAGTCTCCTTTAATTCAACATAATTCCTTATTTTCAAAATTAACATCATAAGTTTTAATTAGCATGATCTATCAAATAGTCATAATTACTTCACTTCATCTATAATAAAGATTATTATAATTATAATTTTATTGTCACCAATACAATTTCGATATAAATTTGATTTAGTTATTTGATAATAAAAACAAATTAATGGTTAGTGAAGTTTAAAAATTTGTAATCGAATGCTCTTTTTCAGTTCTATCAGGCATTTAAATTTTGCTATATTTTGTCAGACACAAATCAATCAATCATGTAAACATTTAAATGATAATCGCATTCAGGGATGTTTTCAATCACTATGACACCAAGATTATTAAAGTTTCAAATTTCAAAATATCACGTTTTGCCAATGCACATTTTCCAAAAAATATCACACACACAGTCACAAATACACGTGGGGAATATTTATGGAGTTTTGTTGTGAACGAATCAGTTAAATGAGAATAGAAGAGTAGAAGACTGGCATTGATACTAAAAGATTGGACGGTTACAACAACACAACAGAATTTGTGTTTGATATTCCTCCAAGAAGTCGTATAACTCCTTATCTTATTAAGATAAACGAATATTAAACTTAGAGTTCACTATCTTTTTAGTGTATTCTTGTATAAATTGCTACATACTAAGGAACTAAGGTATTTTTATGATATTATATCTCGAAGGTCTAAGGTTCACAGTGTCAATATAAGAAACAACGGGTTTCATATTCCACAGCATGCCACAACACATTTTCAGGGATACTTCTCCTATTTAATGTCATTTTATATTAATCAGATTAACGCAGACTTGTCTGTTACTTTATCATATTACAAAAAAAAGTTAAAATTGGAGCTACTAGATAGACTAGTTTAAATATGATGGCATTTCAAAGGTGACATTTGAGTAAAAATAGTAAAGTGCGAAAACCGTCCAGTGCGCAACCACTACTTCCGAACCAGAATTAGGCCTTCCCAACTTCGAGTGGAAGATTCAGTTCAGCGAGATAGTAGCAGCCACAGACCAACCTGTGGTAGCAGCCATATACGCAAGTCTTCCGCCACTCCGCTGCCACGACGTTAAGACCTAGCGAGGTGAGCACTGCAGAGTCAGTAGTCAGTACCAGCCGACCGCTCGTGCCAGCTAGGCGTGACCAGCAGATGAAGTTAGTAAGAGGTGGGTAGGGAAAACTTGACCGCTGTTAGTTGTGTACTAATCATACTTTGTTTTCCAGCTTGTGTATTGTGCTACGGCGTGGGTAGAGTTACTGTTGCATTTTCCAGTAATTTTATCTCACCACGCGTTTGGTTGATAGGATAGGATCCTATGAGGTGAAACGTGGGTCGTCACTAACTAGTAGGTTGTTTCTTTTCAGCTGTTCGGCCGTGCATTCCAAGAGAGGAGCTGTATCATCATATTTTGTTTTTTTACATATGTATATATTTTAAATAGTGGCAAAGTCTTTAGTTTCATAAATTTATTTTTTTTGCTTTGCTCGCTTGATCGCTTCCTCTTACTTGGTGTCGCATTTAGCATAGATTAATCGCTTGTATTGCTTGCTTGTAACCGTTCAACTGACTTTGTAGTTGCTTATTCCGCTACCGACTGTATTAGTTTGGTAAACTAGGTGTATTGTAATATATGTGTATTACTTTATTCTGATTTTTATTCCTGGAAAAGTCTAACTCTTCCCTCACGACCCTCTCGGCATACTTCCGCGTTTTCACTGTAGCCGCCCGAGTAGTAATGTTTCTGCACTGTAAACAGAAACTGGCGCCCGAGGTTACCGCCACCGCCAGCGCAGCTCAGACATCATAGTGACACCGCGTCGTACTGGAATCACGACGTAGATACGTCACAGTTGTCACACGTTACGATTTAAAAAATTTATTGAAATTTCCACTATGTACTAAGATTGATGTAATTAGCAAATTACAAAAAAAAAATGTTAATAGTGCTTCTGTTTGGTCTTAATTGTATCTTAGTAACAATTTCGTAACAATTTTATGTGAGCATTGCATTTCTATTTACTTGTATATGCATTTTTTAAATGAGTTTGTCAAAAAAATCGTCTGGATTCTTGTAGCAACTATAGCAGTCTTTTTATTGCATTGGTCAGATATATAAAAAAAAAATTTTTTCAAAATTATATTACATCCTTATTTATCGTCGTAACTGGCCTACTGTCAGCCGCGCGGATATGTATATTCTGCCAAAGTCAAAGGTGTCAAACGTAGTTACAGACAACCGCGTTGACACATGTATCAGTTTACGTCACTTTGAAAGGAAAAAGTGTAAATTATTATTTAACGATTTAATGAGAAACACGACACGGTAGCACAGGGAGGTAGCACCTACCTTACTAATATTTATTTCTAGGATTGATATATGGAGGGAGACCGTTCTTTTTGTTTAAAGCGAGGTACCTATTTGGTCATGACCGTCGATTACTTACATCGGGAAAAACCACATAGGATAACAAAAAAATACACGCAAATGTACACAAATACATTAAAACACTGCCACACATTTACCGCCAAGGCATTATAACAGTTGTTCAATGTGGCTCAAAAAGTTTTCAGCATAATTTTTTGTGTACTCGGAAAACGTCTTTGGTATTACGCTGCCACACGATAATATGCACTTGTCACACTCCCATAAATCAGCATCTTATCCGTCATATTTGTATATATACTGAAAAATACGCGAACAATTAAATTTGCGAAAAGCAAATACCGAAAAATTATTTCAAACTTCCCAAGATGTTTACAGTGTTCTGTAAAAATGTTTCTTAGACACTTAGATATAACTAAGCTTCGCACGTTCTTTGAGGTTCAGAGAGTATGCAACTAGCAATGCAGTATTCTAGGTTACCATGTTATTTTAAAACATTTAGTGACTAATTTTAAACGTTTTATAGTAATTAAATAATGAAATTTATGTGGGGTATGTTAATGGATAATTATGATGGATCTGCAAGGTGTGAAAATGTAGTTTTGGCAGTGTGCAGCGAAAGAGGAACGCATACAAAATAATGCAGCTAACCGGATTAACTGTTATCTATCAGATACTTAGGCATTATTATTGATAAAAATGTTTATTTCCGTCATTTCTACACTTGACAACGCTGCAAATAACGATCGCACGGTAGTTGACACATCTAGCTATCTCCCGGTTTTGCTCCATTTTTTAAACATTGAGATAGAATTGTGAAATAAATTTTTATTGTCTTTTAGACCTCCCGGAGCACGCGGTTAAAATGTTTGTACTTAGTTATAATTAATCCTGTATAAGCTTAAAATTGCAGCACTCATTCCGAACATTCTGTATCGGTAAAAGTAGGGTATCGTAATATTTTGCCACCGAAAATGTGGAGTTAATTTATGGTACTAATATTGCAAAGAGTTATGACCACCAGACTGAACAATAAAAAGCAAATATGTTTCTTTTTTTTTCTGGGACAAGAGAATTACTATTTACGATATAAAAAAGTAAAGTTACAAAAAAAATCAATCACATTACATAATCTAGTTATGCAAATAATGTCATCACTACCATAATAGTGTACACAGTGTATCTATGACCCAGAAATACAACAAAAACGCAAAAATACAAGAAACAAACGTCTGTTTACTCTGCACCTGCATTCACGAAAACAAACCAAGCTGAACGGCGTGTAACGTTACACCAATGATATCGCGTTTTGGGCCACGTTATTAATATTAATATTTCAATTAGTATGTGATTAGTGCAGTCAGGCACATGTTCTGACTTTTCAATTTGTTTGAAAGATTACCCTGTAATACATTTTAAACCGACATAAGATTCATGAAACTTTCCCAGTGCAATCAAGGCGTACCAGCAAATTACAGTTTGTGAGCATTTTCACAATATGGCTAATAGAAACTGATTCTTAATCTTATTCAGTTTTAGGAATACTAGAAGTGAATTTATACATCAACTGATAATAATGATTCAGTTTAAATCATAATCGTTAGTGCATTGTTCCTAACGAAATTGAATTTATGTTTGGCTATTTGCTCTGAAAAGACCGAAAAATCAACTAAGCGATAAAAGGACACTGTACACTTCGAGAACCCCTGTAACAACGTCATTCACTATTCAGGTTTATTATACTGGAAATAATATGCACATTTTATCTATCTTAGGCGTTTTTAGGAATGAAATGGAGGGCTGTCTAGAGACTTATCTGATTCCAGTATGATTTATTATAGTCTTTTGTATTGATAAAATACAACAGTTTACTAAAGTAACGACTTTTAACGTCTCTTGGCATTGCAAATATTTTTGATAATTTTCTGCTGAAATATATCGCATACGTGCTATCGATGCATGAGGCATGAAACAATTTTTGGATTAAAATCTTTTGAGCGTGTTCATAATGCACCATAATTGATTATGATTGTGCACCTCGCTCAGGCATTTATTATGAAAAAGTTGAAATAATTAAAAATGGATTTTCCTACAAAGCTTTTTCTGAAATTTTATTACATTTTATAATTGTATTATATCATGTATATGTAAAGCTATAAAAAATTGCTATGGTATGCTAGCCTGACCGAGAGGAATCTATTCATTTTTCAACACAAACTTCACAAAAGTTTTTAGTTTTATTTTAATATGTGCCTGAGTGTTTGACATTCATTTTACATACTAAATGTCATATTCTGAATTCCATTCTCTTGAACTTTAAAGATGTCTCACTTCACGTCATTCAACGTGAACGTAGACCGCTGCTTTAAATATACCCAGTAAAAAAGTTACATATACTCAGGTATGGGTATAAGAGGCTGGGGCACAAGTTCGAACCTAGAAATGACTTTCAATATACGCGTTATATGTGAAGAGACATTTTCCACAGATCCCCTTCATCGTAATTGAACCAAACCGTTGAATAACTGAAAGAAACAGGCCAGAGAATCTACCATACTACTTTTATTGTAAAACAATAACGGCTATTTTGATAAACAAACTGACCATGTCAAACTCATCTAGCATAGTAATTTATGTGATAGTAAGTAGTAGTCGTAGTTGTATGATGTACTGGGGACTTACTATTAATATTCTTTTAACGAATGTGTATATGTATATTTACCAACTATAATGCATAACGTAGCAAAATTTATGTTTGTCATCACCATGCATCAAATATAAAATATTCAGGTAGGGAGTCAAATACTAATGAATTTACCCGAAATCTCTCTTTATACAGGGTGAACCAGTAGTAAAAAAAATAACTTTAGATTCCTCTACATTTTTGGTCTAACATGTCTCCTTACAAAGATACAGGATGTTGAAATTTAGGAATATGAAATCATAACTATGGTGGACTTTTAAAAAAAATATATATATGTTTCCGTAAAGCCAACGCACAGTTCATTTACTTAGCAGTGGATACTTCTTTAACAATTTTATCGATAAATGAATCATATTATAAAACATGTAAAGCATATCAAAAATGATCATCCTACTTTTAGATAGGCATGCAGCCATTCAAATTTGAATACTCTTGCCAAAAAGAATGGCATAATAATGTGTGCCTATGTATACCTGTAGGTCTGGACGTATTATTTTTTGGTTCACTGCAAGCTGTTATAAATAAGAAAAAGTAACTACGTGGTATATTTAAATGCTGCAACTATAGGCAATGGTGTTAGCGATTTTAGAAATTCTTTCAATCCCAATATTTTCTTTGTCTATCGGTTCCGCTTCAATGATGAGATGTTCCAAGTTCCTAGTGTGCAAAACATTGTTGATATAAATGATGGTGGAAAATGTAAGACAAAACACCTGAAAGATTAGCAAAGGCACAGGGCATTAACGGGATATTTTTCTAAATATAATAGTGCGCCACTGCTTTATTATAACAATTATGATATTTTTGCATTCGTCCATTCAACTTTTAATCTATCAAATTACTACTACTGTATTACAAACAGTTTTTTAACCATTCGGCTATTTAATCGAGTAAGGA
The DNA here is from genome assembly GCA_037114965.1 of Monochamus alternatus. Taxonomy (NCBI): domain Eukaryota; kingdom Metazoa; phylum Arthropoda; class Insecta; order Coleoptera; family Cerambycidae; genus Monochamus; species Monochamus alternatus. Next base: position 101,094,456 of record CM073426.1, read on the forward strand.
CAACAATTATAATTTTTCACCATTTACATGAATACAGACGCGACATCATTTTAGTAAGAAAAATATAATTTGAATTGAAATTTATTGTTGCTTAAATCAGATGAAGTGATATTAATTGATTATTACAAGAAAGCAGAGGCGTACTACTTTATAGAAAAATATGCCAGCAGTGAAATTTTGGGAATAGCCTTTAGTTTTTGAATAATGTTTACATAAATCCATGTACCCAATTTCAAATTATTTCACTCACTATTTAAAATATTTGAAAAGGTGAAAAAATAATTTTGTAAGCTCAACACCCTGTATACACCCTTTATATAAAAGATTTCCTTTAAAATTCACCAAATCATACGAGATTTTATTTTTGCTTACCATCTGTAAATCACCCTGTATGTTTTATTTCAGACAAAATTAAGATGGATTGAATAGGTAAAATATTCCATTCATGTTTAGCTCAATCGCTCAATTCTGACAGATTTCTACTTGTGAAAGTATTAATTTGACTGGTTCTGATGTTTCAAATAATGTCACTGCCTTTTCTATTCCCTGTCGCAAAATATCCAATTAAAAACTTTATTTATATTTTTGAAAAACATTTCTAAAACAAATGAGATTTATTCAGGTTCCTATCAGATCGAAATAATTTCACCTTTCTCGAAAAAAGTAGTATATCGACCTGTACAGTCGTAAAACCATCCATAAAATCTTGCTTCTACACAAAAGAAGCCAATTTACAAGTGTGATAAAGGGAAATAAATTCAAAGCGCAGCAAATACAGGAAACTGCATGTCTACTATACAGACGCGAATAGGTGTAGCAGTTTGCATTGTGGCGAGAATATTTGTAGCCTGGTACATTTTTCTGACGTGTATGACGACAATAAACAGATGCTATGGTATTTTTAAAAAGGAAATTTTGATATTACCTTTCCTCGGGCTGAATGGAAACGGCGAACCGCGGGGATGACATCTAATATCTACCTATAATCCATTTAGACCTGTGCAAGCGTTAAAGTAGATTACGTGGTACGAAATGTGTTGCCCGGCAGCTTTGTATCCAAGAAAGCAGTTTTCTTTGCACAAAAAGATAGACAGGTAAACATAAATAGTTATTTCCCACATGGAATAGAAATTTGTGGACATCATCAATATATTTCTTTAACGTTGTTTTCTCAAAAGAAAAATAGTTCAGAGGTAAATTTATAAACCGGAAATATCAAGTTCAGGGTGTGCCTGTCTTTACACTATGGACGTACTGCGAGGGTACAAAAAATTTAAATATAATTTGGGATACGTGGTGTTAAATAGGATGAGGTAAGCTCCATTTCAAATCGAAAGTATTATCTTTGGGATTTAACAGAAACCACTAATGACGTCAGCAATTATATTTTTTCCAGAAACACCAATTTTTTTCCTGTTAAAAGTCTCTCTTTTTTCTAACAAACTTTTATTAGAGACATTTTTCAGAATTACTTCTAAGTTCTAACCAATATCATCCTAGAGAGTCTCAAAAGAATTACTATCTAAAAATCACATTAGCGGTGAAAGGATCAAGTAGTCGTTGGAAAATAATTGAATTGAATTTTAAAGACCAATGGGTATCATGACTACAAAATTCACAATTTGGGGTCACTGAGCGTCACACTGAAAACAGACTTAATTTTATAATTCAAACTAGATGACCAGGCAAACGTTGTTTTGCCATATGAATTATTTCTAGTGAATACTTTCGCAGTTAAATAAGAAATAACTAACTTATTGTAAGTGTGTGGAGATGTGGTATATGACTAAAAGAGGAATGGAGCACTGTGAACAATGACGGTCTATAAGAATAACAAAACACGAAACATTCATTTTTTGAATCATTCCGCGTGCCTGTAATGTTACTTGTTTGACGGCCCAAATTAGCCCCTTTACGTCTTGTTGGCATTATTCACTGTACAAAAAAATAGCTATTTAGTAAAATAATAGCCGTTGTTCCGTACTTTTGAGGTTATGTAAATCACTTAATTAACTAATAATGAGAACTACACTTAAAATTAATAATAATAATTTTATTAATTATTGATAAAATAAGAAATAAATAATTATGGCCCAGCAAATTAATAAAAAATTTACTTGAGAATTACACTTAGAAGGTAAAATGATAATTGTAAACGTCACTCGATTCATACACAATAATAATGGTCGAAAACTGTGCAGGGAGTGAGAGAAGGCGTATTGAGAGAGAGACAGGAGACCGGCTTCATTCTCATCCCTACTCCGTGCTGTTTACTGGGTGAGAAGTGACACCGGTAGATGTCTGGCGGGGATAACTGATCTAGTGATAATCGATCAGTTACCGACCAGAGTTAAAAATGGTTATTAAAAAATAGGGGCTTGTGATAGAAGGATAAAAATTAAGGGTTGTATGTATTTTTTAATGCCACATCATAAAAAATAAAAAATTTTGTCCAAAAAATAAAAAAAAATTGTTAGGGGTGGACCACTCCTGTCACTTAGGGGTATGAAAAATAGATTACGACCGATTCTCAAACCTACCGAATATACATAAAAAATGGTCAAGCCGTTTCCGAGGAGTATTGCGTCTAGAAGCAGGTGAATGCCCTGTTGGGATCTTTTGTGATCTCAGCAGGGCATTCGACTGCGTTAATCATGATAAATTATTGGAGAAGCTTGATTCGTATGGTATACGGGGGATATCATTAAACTGGATAAAATCTTTCTTAAGCGACCGTAAACAATTTGTTAGTTTAATGCACGCAGATAGTACGAGAGTACAGATGGTAAACTCAGAATATAGCTGCATAAATATGGGAATTCCACAAGGCTCTGTACTTGGCCCAGTATTATTTTTATTTTACACAAATGAACTTGATTCTCTGACTACTGACGCTAAATGTGTTTTGTACGCAGACGATCAATCGTTATTGATTTCCGACACCTCAGACATACAGTTAGAACGTAAATGCACTGAAGTTCTACAGTTGTTAAAAAATTGGTATAGCTGTAATGATCTTTACTTCAATACAAAGAAAACACATGTGATAAGATTTCACAATCGACAAAAATATTGTGAACCATTAAGCATACCCCTAAATGCCTCAGAAACATTATTATTTGACCAAAAAGTAAAATTTTTAGGTGTTACAATTGATGAGTGTCTCAGTTGGAAAGAGCATTGCGCTCAGTTAGCCTCAAAATTAAATTCTGTTTGTTTTTTGATAAGAAATCTACGCAACCTCCTGTCATATGAACATCTTACCATGGTTTACCATGCGCAAGTGTCTTCCAGACTGAGATATGGCGTATGCTTTTGGGGGCCGACTGCTCACGCAGCGGATGTGTTTTTAGCTCAAAAACGGGTTATTCGAAGCCTCGCTGGGGTATCTAAATATCATTCATGTCGAGAATTATTTAAGAAGTTTCAAATTCCTACTTTGTTTGGTGTTTATTTGTTTGAGTTGTGTGTTTTTATTTTTAAAAATAAAAGTGTTTTTAGTTTGAACAAATATTTTCATCAGAAAAATACGAGATCCAAAGACAAATTTCATGTGCCCTTGTGTAAGTATGTTGTAACATACAACTCACCCTCTTATTTAGGTTTAAAAATTTTTAATATGTTACCTGTTTCGATAAGATCTGTTGAAAATATGTCCATTTTTAAAAGGATTTTAAAGGACTATATTGTGAAAAATGTTTTTTACAGTTTACAAGAGTTTTTTAATTGTAGTTAGTTTTAAGCAAAATTGTGACTATTCCTATACAAAGTGTATTTTGTCTACAGGAAAATAAATTATTATTATTATTATTATTATTATAAAACTGTGACACGAGAATTTTATATATTAGATTGTAATAAATGTAGAAACTGTTTTGGAATAAACACATGGTGCAGGATCATCGGTAGACATTTAATTACGCCTTATTTTTTATGAACACACATTGAATAGCGTGAGTTACCTAAATTTCCTACAAGAAGAACTTCCTGTAGTTCTGGAGCTAAGGAGAAACCTATGGTTTCAGCACGATGGAGCTCCACCTCACAAGGCCAGATCTATGCAGCGGAAAGCCTAACACCTCTCGATTTTTTATGGAGGATTTTTAAAAATATTGTTTACAAAACGCCTTCGCGAGACATTAATTATTTGAAACAAAAACTTACAAAAACTTGTAATGAGTTAAACGGCCAAATGTTAATAAACGCAGCCCACAAAGAAATCAGGCGAAGATTGGATATGTGTCATGAAATGAGAAGGGGCCGTACAGAGAATAGATCGTAATATGTACGTAGTATGAGGGCGTTTGTCTCATTTTTTTAATGTTATCGTCACTTTTGTTTTAACTGTATTAAAGAATTATCGAGTTTAATCGTTTTAGTTATTTTTAATGACATTTATGCACTTGAAACGATGAATATTTAATTATTTTCCAACGACTACTTATCCTTCCACCGCTAATGTGATTTTTAGGCGGTAGTTATTTCTTATTAGACTCTTTAGGACGATATTGCTTATAATTTTTAAACAGGAAATAATACAGAAATATTTCTGTAATAAAAGTTTATTAGAAGAAGGAGAGCTTTTTAATAGGAATCAAATTTAGGCATGTTTTTGGAACAAATATAAATTATCACGTCAGTAGTTGTTTCTGTCAAATCCCAAAGATAATACATTTGATTGAAAATGCAGCTTACCTGATCTCATTTAACACCACGTGTTCTAAATTTTAGTTAAATTTTTGTATCCTCACTCATACTCTCAAGTTTGAGACACCCTGTACATATGATAAACTCAACCGAGAATTAGGTATGTGACGATTAATAATTGAAATAACAATGACAGTAATAACACAGCATAGGTAGACCAGCAGCTTCACTCCATTGTCGGCACTTTGAACTGCTTTCAGTTTCTGCGGTGACCTCGAAATGTGAGTGCGATAGCACATCCGATAGAATTCACAGAATCGGTGATCAGGACCGGAATAAGAAATTTTTATTTGCGCGTGAAAGTGTAGTTATTCCACATGAAAGTTTACGTTATATCTATCCACATTATGTAATAATTTATACAGTTATAAATGGGTAATTCAACATGTACTAAACATCATTTACTGCTACTAACATACAATGTGAAAATTTGATTTACTTCTTTGGACTCTTTAAAAAAAAAGAGTTTAAAATATTATTGCACTACAAAACATTTTTATTTATTTACTTACTTTTCTTGTTATTAGTGATAATTACATATTTTTGGGATTTTTTTAAATTTAAAATTTGACGTTTGAAGTTTAGCGGACAAATAATTTATTATGAATTTTTTTCGTCTTAAATGATCTACGTAAACCAGAAGACAAGTATTTTTCAGAACAGAAAAATTATGTTTACTTAACTTTGAAAATTGTTAAATTGGAGATAAAAGTGCAGTAAAATGTAAATTTAGAAAAAAAATATTTTTTATTATTTTGTTTTGAGACTTACTCTCATTATAGCGACTACAAGAAATATGATTATCTTACATAATTTGAAGATGAGCCGTCTTGTGCAGGAAACGTTGGAACGGCCTCTTTGCGTAATCTATTGCGCGAATCGTTAGAAAACATATTATTTTAAAAATGTATTTCACATAGTTTGTATGAACTATTACTAATCCTGAGCAGCTTTTCTAATAAATCTTCTCTATTAGAAGCCTCTGCACAGAACTTTGCTCTAAAATAAAAATTTGTATTTGTGAAAAATATAAATATGTATATTTTAAACACACACTTTCATGAGAAGTATTTATATTCCAATGTTATACTTAAGAAATAAGTTAATAGGTAAGGCAATAGCAGTAAAATATCATTTATGGTTTATACAGTATATTATAGATTACTTATTACTTATTTATGTCTTTAGAAAATTTAAAGAAACTTAAATTACTATTTATAGATGATATATTTAAACATCTAACTGCTGCGCAGCGACTTGTTTCTCGATCAGACTCAAAATATTGCTTTAATACGGCTCTGTATAACCGATGTTCGCACTCCCAGAGTTGGATGTAAACTGAGGTCTCTGCTGGTCTCTGCAGCTTGAAATGGATGCGCGAGCTGCTATGCGCGACTTCTTATTTCGGCCCGAGTGTTTTTACTGGTCTCCCTATACTGTGGTAATAATAACAATAATAAGGACTAGCATTTTCGAGTCTGAAGAGAATTAAGGAGAAACAAAGACATTTTATTATTGAATGATTCTGTATTTCTGACAATAAAGCTTAAACGTTTATAGGCTGCGCTTGCCATAAAAGCATAAGCACATCCAATTAAGGAAATTAAATCGACTTTCCATCCCGATTCTGAAAGAAAAAGAAATCAAAATCTAGATTATCGTAGGAAAGCGTTACAAATACAATCCACCTGGCTATATTAATGTTTTATATTTAAATTTATTTTTATTATAACGATATTAAGTATGGTTAATATGTTTGTTACATTATTTGTAGCTATAATGTCGCTTCTTGATGATGAAACCCAATAAAAGTTTTGTGCTTTATATGTTTTAGAAACATATAAAGCATTAAGTTGCTGAAAGGATGAAAGTATTTTATTTAATAAAATAAAAATATTAATGATGCGCTTTCATCGTCCATGTTTTTCTTATATGGATAAGAGTTTTTTTCCAATATAATTAACACTATAACCGTATGAATTTCCTTACATCTTCCATCTTTGCCTGCCTCGTATCTCTCATCGCCTGATTCTATTTGAACGTAAGAGAACTTTGCAGTTTCTTAGATCCAAATTTACAGTTATTATAAATTGTTTTCAGAAATACTTCTAGGATGCCCATTTACTGTGTTCTGTTTCCATTATAAACCCCAGTTAATTCGTATAAAAAATATGACTTAGACCATCCTAGAAATTAGTTTTTTTTAAGAGAACTGGTGCAAGCTGCATTAAAATAGGATCATTGTTACGGAAATTACTTTGAAACTACCATTTTCAAGACCCCTAAAGAGGCCTCTAAGCATTTAAGTAAAAAAAAAAATATTAAACTTTTGTATTATTCTTTAAGTAGAAACCTTCCTCATGTCATCGCTATGTAGTAATATTTTTATTCTTCTAAATAACATACTATTCAACTTCGCCATTTGTAGTCCTATCTAATGGCATAAAATAAGTTAAACAGCCAGTTTACTTCCCACATTTCGTGCTTAGAAGATAACTTTTGTTTTCGCATAATAGTTTTATTGGGTTATAAAAAGATACTAAAACACTTTTGTCATAAAATAAAAGGACGAAACATCAGAAATAAATGGAAGAGAAAAACATACGCTGGGCGAGGCTATACTGTACGAAAACCCAATAAATTCATGTTTGTTTAAGTCTCGCGTAGTTGAAAGAGTAGGATTTTTATTAATTGGTAGATAATTAAAACATGTTTTGCAATATATTTTTAGGTATTAATAATATTGTGTGAAACTAACTACTTAGTGGACAAAAGCCCTAACCTAACCTTGAATTACACCTACAATATCTACCCATATATTCCTTATTATTAGCTTTTGTAACATTTTTTACTGTATTAGAAAGGTATTTTAAGCTAATATAAATCAAATATCCTACAATTCCTATCAATGAAGTCATATGTATGTTCTCTGATACCAAACATCTAGGTATGCTAATGAACAATTCCACAGACAAAGCTCTATTCAATAATTATCTAAAGAAAGTAATCTAATTTACTAACTTGCTTTAATGAATCACTCTATAAATATCTACTATTTTCATTGTCGATATTTAACTTCAAATAATTTTAATTTTATAATAATTTTTATAGTTAGATATTTGATTCAATTTAAAGGAGGCCACCTGAAGAAGCAATCCTAAAAATGCAGAAATAGGTCAGATATCATCTATTGTGGTTGAATTGTCGTGTTCCCACTGCCAAAAAGTGAAGTTATATATTTATAGAGTGTTTTCATTAAATCAGGTTAGTAAATTTAGATAGATTAATTTCTTTAGATATTTATTGAATAGAGCTCTGTCTGTGGAATTGTTCATTAGCATACCTAGATGCTTGGTATCAGAGAACATACTTCATTGATAGGAATTGTAGGAGATTTGATTTATATTATATATTAAAAGCATTTAAAAATCCCAGCCCTAGATTGTTTTCGTTTTATCTAAATCCTGCGTAAGGCCTGTGGTGTAGTATGCTAGTGCCATGGTCACCTCCTTTGATTAGGGACATTAACCTACTAGAAAAGGTTCAGCGCAAATGTAGTACACAAGTGACTACTCTGGGAAATCATACATATCATGAGAGGCTACAAATCGTAAATACCCCACTACTTTCCGAACGCAGATGAGACATGAGTTTCACTCTACAAGCCATTACATAATTTTTTTAATTAGGACATTGATGAGTTGCTGACATTAAACACAGATGACCGCTTACGTGGCAATCAGATGAAACTACGCAAGGAAAACTTCAAGACATCCGTAAGACAGAACTTTTATTCAAACGGAATGTTTAACCAATAAAATCAACTACCCAATGATGTTGTAATTTCTGGTGTGTTAACTATTTTAAAGATAAATGACACTTTTACAAAGAATGAACTTATATGATGTTTCAGTTGTAGTATTTAGTCAATAATTAATATGTCATACCTATCTTTAATGTACTATTTGTCATTTCAATTTGTTAAATATTTTATAACTGCCTCTATAATTTGAGCATAACATCCTTTGGCCTCTGCTTATTCCTTTAGTAGTAGTAATAATAATAAATTGTATTAACTATTTATCCTTGTTTAATTAATTCAAATTTATATATACCCTCATAAGCAACTAAAATAAAAAGCTAAACATAGGTCTTATGATAAGAATTCTTAAAATGTAACACCTTAATATCTAAAATTATACAATGAAACTACAATATTCAAGCTTTAAACTTGATGAACTACGGAGCTTTGTTGTGGAGTGAACAGATTAAACAATTTTAAAGTCTGTTGTTCCCTATCGAGATGGGAGAAAGTTTGGCAGCTGCAGATAGGTGCATGGAAATAAAACAGCACATACGACAAGAAGTGCCACTGCCAATATAGTGAATCCTATATCTGCATTATTATTATACCTTCATTTAAATTGTTCAAAACATGTTAAACTTTAATGTTAATATAATGGACTTCATAAAAGTTTTTTAAATTCTAGTAAACTGCAATATTATCAGTATTATACACGGAAAAATATGTCATGTAACTCCACAGTTTTGTCTCGCGTAATAATAAAAGAAACAACAACCTGAAGCATGGTAAATGCGAATGTGGAAACAACAACAAACATACCCAAACAAAGTATTTATAAAAAGAAAAGCCAAATTAGCTATCACCACAAAGTAGTTGTAGATGCACTGGAAAAAATCGAAATAGTTCATACCTGGACACAAAGTGACAGGACAAGTCTTAGGAACAAGCAGTGTGACGATTGTAACTATTTTTGGACGAATTGCAATTATTACTCCATTATTCATTAGTGCTGTAATAACGAACTAAGTGTGAGGTTCAACTTTATTCAGGAAAAGTTAATGGTAGTATTATAAACAATGCAATAAATTTGAATAAGGTCTTTCAGTATTTTTGTCCGATTTAAAGATGAATATCCTGTCCTTATGAGGTCTTCAAGTTAGTTAGGTCGCTAACAGATTCAAGAATAAGTATAATAAGGATTCGAAGAGAATATCAAAAGATTTTGGTAAATTACAGTTTTGGACGAACCAATGTCCTGTTGAAGAACTTTGCTAAAAGTGAATCAATTTTTTTTAAACGTTACAAGTGAAGTTTTTAACATTACTACTACTTGACAGGACTAGCCTATATTGTCAGTAAGTGTTATCCCAGCCATGCATGAAGACTTCAAAGTGCACGTACAGCACAAGACGTTCCGGAGTGTAGTCTGGAACAGTACGCGTCAGGAATGCACTGTGTTACAAACGGTCAAGATAATAACTTGTGTTTAGCCGGCATCCAAAGTTTTATGTAACGCTACAGTAACCAATACTTTTGAGAGCAATCTTTGAATCGCACGCATCAATCCTGCGCTTCAAAGCCCTCGTGTGTAGCTAACCAATGGAACACCACCGATATTGTAGAGGAGGTGGAAATTGTTTGTTAACTTAGGCTTGTTTTTAAATTCAGCAGTTTGATGTGGGGGATATCATCTATCTAATAAGAAATCAGAATTCTTTAAACAAACCGATAAGAGTGCATTGGTCGATTCTATCACACCAAACTGCTGAATTAAAAAACAGGCACCTTCATAGCGGCCAACTTGAGTGACATTTGTTTATGTCGTTATTAAAATTCAAGTGTTGCATTTTCATAATTTTAAACAAAATTTAATACAACTTGTACTCTGATGAGTTTTGGTGCAATTGTATGGATTGTAAAGAACTTCTTTCTTGTATTCATATCGAACGTGTGGTTTTACTTTGTTATTAGATTTGACATAATGAACAATTCAAAGCCTTACCATGATACAAGAGTAAGGTGAATATATGATCATTGTAAAAGATGTACACTCTGTATCATTGAACTAACATATCCAATAGGTATATGTATTACAGAAACAATTACAGAGTGAGCTTTACCTAAACCATAGCTTTGAGAGTAACTACGAATAAATATCAAAAAGAAAGAAAACTACTGAAGATACAAGGCATGTACTTATATATAATAATACTTACATAAAATGAGATCGTTTGTTCGGATATGATTTTACAGAAATTCGTTCGTCATACTCATGACCTAGTGAGCTCCTATTATCGTCCGCATCAAACATGTCACCGAGATGAATTCTAATGAAATGAAAACTTAATTTAAAGGGCCCTTTATCAAGACCGACTTACTGACCAGAGTATTATTAGGTTTACTGAAAATGTGATTCCTCTTTGTCAAATAAGTAGCGTAATTCCTCTGATATATATACAGAAATGTATATATATACCAGAAATTTCAAATTTATTTAGAAGATCTGCATTATTTGACACGTTACAAGTGAAAGTAACTGTTACTGTCTCTAACAAATTATAATGTAAAATCGAATTCTAAACAAAACAAAAAAAAAACAATAAAAAAAGCTTTTTTCAGATTGGCTTAACAAATATTGTAAGAAATGTAAAATTATGGTAGCTATGAATTAAGGTCGCCGTAAAATGACCAAATTTGTGGTGTTTTTTAGGTACTGAAATCTCGAAAAATAAAACCCGTAGAGCAAAAATAATATCAAAAATAAAAATTTGTATGTTTTGTTAATAGACTTTTACTATTTCTCCTCAAATAATATAATAACTTTTAAAATGTATTTGTATGATACACATTATATCGCTATTCTAACCCCACACTTTAACAATTATTTTCAGATCCTTATAAACAAAAGTGAACAATCTTATATGCAGAACTATGTAAGTGTATGTTATAATAATGTTTACATCTAAATAGTTGAATTAAAAAAACACGTATTTTAAGAGATTTCAGTACCTAAAACTTTGTTGGATAGATCACTTTCTGACGTTATATATTGATTTTACTTCGATACCTTTGAATATTCGCAGGTGGTATGAGATAATATTCTTGTTATTTGCTAAACTCTATTATTCATTTCTTAAATGTCTAAAATTACTTGCATTTGTAGAAAACAATATTTCAAGAATACGGCGCCCTTAAAAGTTTGCCTGTTATTTAACAATTTGTGATCAACTATAATTTCAAAGCTCCACTGGTCTTACCTATCTATAGTTTTATTCATGAGGTCACTTAGAACAATTATTGACTAAACTAGTTAACTAGTTTATGCTGAGATAATTAATATTACTATTTTTATCGAAATGGCGTTTGTCATAGACAATTTCGGGGAAAATAAGCCTAATAACTGTATTTAAAGTTTTAGTCTTCTCACGATCCCAGAAAACGGTAGCCGCCACAATAAAGATCGGTGACGTCAGACCACTTTCGCACGTTTATACCTAATACGGCATTGCGATTTATATCTGTATACGATTTCAGAACCTATCTAAAGAAATATAATGTACAAGGGAATACAATTTTGAAAAAAAATCAAAAAGAGCAGTTCAAAAATTCCCAAATTGTTTTACATAAGTTGTGAATCACCCTGTATAAGTAGGTACGTTTATGGAAAAAATTAATATGTAAAGCTGTAAAAAATCAATTCAAATTTTCTATTAAGCTACCAAATTATATACAAGGCGTTTAGAAAATCAGTAGAAAAGCAAACTTACACTTTTTTCTTTCATTTATTGTATTCAGCGCTTCATTCCTCAAATAATATTTGCTCCTAACCATTTACGACATGTAGAATGTTATCTAAGTCACTTATAAAATTTTGCTATCTGACTTTACTACATTAGATTACCTGTTTGAAAAAAACAAACAAAATAAGCAAAAGTGATTTTTAAAAAATGTTTGAAGAAATGAGAAGGACAAATGAAATTAGTAGTAAATAACATTAAAAAATTAATAAATTAATTTAAAAAAACGTAATAAATGTTAAATATCATTATTTAATACTTTTATTTATTATTTTTCAAATTAAAACAAGTAATTTAATGTGAAATATGATGGTAAAATTTGTGGAATTTGCACAGCATTACCTACACAGTACACTATCTATAACCCAAAAATGCCACAAAAAGATAATAAACAATAAATATAACTATGTTAATCTGAATGCAAGCCTTTTAACAGCTAACTTGCACTAAAATAAATGCATCTACAACAAAAGCAAGGACACCTGGTATAGGAAATTAACGGCAAGTGACACCGCAGGTACAGCAGGTATACACTGTTTGAAACGCGTGTAAAAAGTAATCAAAGAAAGGGTTTTTTGGAAACGCCGAGAGAGAGAAGGTCTAAGCCACCTATCATGAATACATAAGACAATAATTAATGTAAAATAATATCTTTTGCAAATAAGAAGGCCAAATAACAACTAAGGTAATTAAATTTATTTAAATTCTCATATATCTCATATTTTATACAGTGTTATACTTAATTTGTACTTTGTTTGTAAAGAAACTTAAACACATGGTTATTAAATGCTAATGTTAAACTCCTAGAATAATTTCGGCTATTCGTTTCTTGTGTGACACAGTCTGTTGTTTGATTATACCAGGTATTACAGATTGCACTTATTTTAGGCCTTTTTCTTTTTATTACGAGTTTTCCTACCCACAAAACAGTGGAACTTTTGTTGGAAAATCCATTTGTCAAGGCGCAAACTTGGAAATTTGGAAATTTTACCGTTATACATTCGATGAGCTGGATTGGCTGAACAAAAGCGAATAAGGGAATCCAAGTTCTACTGGAAAAAAAAGCAACCTAATACCCAAGAAGTACTTGAGGTTACATATATGGTGCAAGTGGCTGATTGGTAATATATTAAGATCAACACTAAAAAAATCTGAGTGAGTCAAACTATTCCTATTTCTCATAAAGTCGTCAATGACATACAGAACGTTCGAGAATGCCGCCATCTTGTTAAAAAGCCTTACTTCAAACCTTACTACATATTTTCAACTAAATATTAATTTAGTATTTTTACTAGCTTTATTCCTTTAATTACATGTAAACTTGGAAGACAACTGGCTGTTCCACGAGTACTTATTTAGCACGTTATTTAGTAATAGTTGCTAATGTTTTACTAAACATTCTACTTTACTCAATTTGTTCATATTTACATTTATACATTTTACATTTGTTGCTAAATCAATTTATAATAGATATTTGTGTAGAATTGTGTTGCCAGCTATTATTTTGTGTTGTTTTGTAAATTCCCCAACCCTTGCCAATTTTTTTTGGCTGGCGCCCATGCCTACTATACTCTGAATATATCAAAAAACCATAATCTTTTCGAACCCACGACCAGCCTTCGACACTATAGCAATCGTGAGCAAAGGAAAAAAGAACTAAATATACCAATTGGGTTACAACACAATACATGTTCTGACCTTTCAATATGTTTGAAAGATTACCATGTAATACATTTTAAACCAATATAAAGCTCATGCAACTTTTCCATTAGAAGATATAATTTTTAAGTTTTTATTTATTTTATGTTAAAAATTCGATTTTACGTATTGCTTAATTTTTGCTGTCCAGTTATATACACTCTGTATATAGGATACAACTTGCATACAACTTAATAGCAAACATCCACAGACAAAGTTTCATTTAACTCCACTGCTCTCTACAATTTGCTTGAGCTTTCAATTAGCGTCATCGAAAAGTTCTGACATCTGGTTTTGCCTTGGCAGTTTTATGTGAATGAATCGCATCTTCAATCCCAATAAGAGAGAAATATGAAAATATAAAAACAAACTTGAAGAATGTTATATTACACTGTAAAAAAAGTTGCTGTGTAAACGATATTTTCCAGTGTGTAATTTAGGATGTGTAAAAATTCCGTGTTAATAGTTTTACACACTATGGCTTTTTTGTATGTTTTACACAAAATATGTTAAAATTACTAGTATTATAATAAAATATACTGACTTTGTATAATATTTACCAATTGTGTTCTATATCCCTACTCTTGACTGGTTGAGCACAACTGCGCAGCTGCAGTATATCAGCTGATCTAACACACGTCACTACGCCATATTGGTCATGTAGCGGTGTTGTGTACAGTTACCTCTCGTTCACTGTGTTCAAATTGAGAATATTTAAATTTAAATTGAGGTTTAATCAAGGAAAATGGTAAGTACTTACCTAATTATAACAAATATTACTGATAATTGTAATAAAACTAAAACTAATTAGAATATAACTATTAAAAATATTAGGAGTTTACTCTGACGTTTTAGATTACTCTGTAATCTAACTTTTTTTGTAACTTAAGAGAAAGAAAATTATATGTTCAGATCAGTACCAGTTAATTTTCGTAAACTTCTATTATGTAGTGCCTAAATACATCTTTGTTTGTTGTTTCATTGTTTATGATTTACTAGAACATTATTAGTCCCTTATTAGAATATGTACTATTATACTGTTAATTTTAATATATACATATTTTGTTAGCAGACTTGGTTGTTGCTCATTTGAACAGAATTTTAGTTTTTTAATAAAATCATAAAAAGTAAAATATCTTTTATTTTATAATTACACCATAATTCAGACAATTCTGAAGCTCACCTACCTTGTTAATTATGTTCCTGTTTTCTTTTGAAATAATAATTTTGATTACATATATTCTGCCGTATAATAGAACATTCCAAGCTATATTCAGTGCATTCTCGACGATAGGCAGAACCTCTAGAAAATGTCAAAATAAAAGTATTTCAAAAATTATATTTATTAAAAATTATTTGTCTGGGCCAAAAAGGCCTGTAAACAGTTTTATATATATATATATATATATATATATATATATATATATACAGGGTGAATCTTAAATAAGTACAAATATTTTAACTGCTGGTGTAGTTCGTCATTTAAATCAGTCTAGTGAAAGCCATTTTTAAAAATTTCTAATATTTACGGAGATATTAATGTTTTAAAAAAATACCCACATTTTGAGGACCGCTGGCTGATTTTTCATCCAACAACATACTTGTTTTAAGCATAAGTACAGTAAAATTGGGTATGTAGTATGATACGCAGCAATATTAACATAAATTTTAACATCTGAACTAACCTTACTATACTTCAACGATTAAAAATGAATTTCCGCAAGTTCAATACTACCGTAAAATATTTAGGAAGATATTACGTGATATTACTATGTCCAATGTTCAAAAATTATACATAAACGTGCACACAAGCTTACCTGTTTGTTAAAAAATTTACTATTTAATCAGTAATCCACATTTCACAAGTTAAATGTCATTGTACACTGTTAGAAAGGGACACAAAACACAATTTCCTTAAGTTATTTTATGAAGAATAACGAAAAACTATGCACGCGTTTTTTATTTAAAATGGAAAAAATGTCAACTTTTAGCAAATTTTATTGCTATTTTCATGCATTATATGGGGTTAACAAGTTTGACTTGGGCTTCCGATAATCTGTCATGACAGTCAATGACAGTTTGATAATAAAAAATAATATAAAATGTTACACTTGACAAAATTCGCTAAAAGTTGAGATTTTTTCTTCCTTGAAGCAAAGACATTTGTGTAATACTGGCAACACTGTGAACCACACGTTCAGTCTGCAGCAGTATGACTCATAAAAGTATGAGGGGTCGGTCTAGGCCAGCGGTCCTCAACAAGTTTTCTACTGAAAAATTACGAAATTTATTTAAAATTTCACTTTTTTATTTCTGATTTTTTTGTAAAAAAACTATTAATTATGTGTTCTACACACAAAACTATACTGCTGGTTAAAATATTTGTACTTATTTAAGATTCACCCTGTATATATATATATATATATATATATATATATATATATATATATTAAGCTGAACGTAGTAACGCGAAGCAGAAGTAAGAAGAGCTGAGGATGGTAAATGAGATTTTACCGAAATGTTGTCAAACAAATGGTTCTTTTGAAGACCATGCAGATTCATCGCGGAAAGGAACCCGGAGAAATTTTACAACCATATATATATATATATATATATATATATATATATATATATATATATAAATTATTTCGAAAGTAAACAGAAACATAATTAACAAATTAAAAAGATAGGTGAGTCTTCCATATCAATACCTATTATACAATAAAATTAACATGTTAATGTGTAAAGCCTACACCTTCAATGATACAAATAACACAGAAATGTGTAAAAGTTACACATGACATTTGTTATATTAACACAGTGGATTGTGTTAAACCTTTAACACACTTCTACATGCAGAGAAATGTGTAAAAATATACAGAATTCCGTGTGGACCTCGATTAACACAGTATTGTGTTCTTTTGTGTTAAAATGTGCAATTATTTTTTTACAGTGTAAAAATGTTCGCAACGTATTTCTGTTTTGGGCAGAAAATTGCTAAAAGGCAAAGTTATAAAATATGAGCAAACTGCTATGCTATTTTAAATTAACTAAATTGGATTCAAACTTCAAAGGTAAGTGAGAATAAATAGCTACCAATAAAGTTTCAATACTTCAGTGAATGCAAGTGTAAGGGTGTTTATCGGTTGATGTATGTTGTGAATAGGTAACTAGATTAAAATTCTAACATTAATCATGGCTCAATTTCCGCGTAACCGACTCGCAAACCCCTTAATCATTCTTTTCAATTTGCTTCACACAAGTTAACATTGAAATATTGAGTAGAACTGCTTTGCCTTCACGTAGTCTCTTGTGTGAATTTATTTATTTTTACTCCGGACTTCACTTTACATGCTCGGTATTAGCTGGTATCATCTGTCAAAGCTCTACTTCTAGCTAGTATAAAATAAATACTAAGCTCAAAGGTGAACACTGTTTAGCTGCACTAAAGTACTTCAAAGAATATTTTATCGTGAATTTTGCATGCATGAATGTTGGTGCTGCTTAGAGCTTAAACTAAAAAATGAAGGGGAAAACAGGCTGTAAACGTATGTGAATTTATGAAAAATTATATATTAAATTCTTTATTTTGTAAAATAACTACGAGCGGTTATTTCAAAGAAAGCCAATGAAATGTTTCTGGGAAAAGAACTTTCGTCAAAAAATCGAGAAATATTAAACCTGAAAAACATGTTATCGTCAATACAAAATTACTTACTTCTAAACTGGAGTTGGAACTAAAATAAGTAGCATTACATTTAAGAAAGAAAGAACGAGAACAGAAACTACAAAATTGTGACATTTTGCACATTTTTTATTAGACATTAATAATATTACGTGGAACTAATCTCTGTGGACTAAAAGTCCCGACTGTAGTCGAATTTTACCTTCAATATTTACCCATTTTAACTAATATCAATAATTTTTCTACAATTCATGTTCATGATGTCTTCGTATGCTGTTTGATATCAAATATCTAGGTATGCTAAGGAACAATTCCATATACAAGATGGATTTAATAAATATCTAAAATTTGAATTAATTTAAGTAAACATACTAACAAAAAAAGACATACCTGTCTAAATAAAGTCAATCAATAATTTTCAAATCTCAAATTCACTTTTAAACATAACAATCATGCAAAATCAATCACAATATGTTAGATCTGTCCTCCAGCATTTCTGGGAGCAAAGGGCATACGTATGACTTCATTAATAGGAATTGTAGGAAAATTGACCTAATGCCATGGCTTTCATCACATCTTTTATACGGGGTGGTTCAGAACTTATCGAAAAGAAATTTGGGAAAGTTCTATATGCATGTACAAAAATGGTGATGCGAAAAAAATAGGTATTCGCGTTCTGAAAACTATTTAAAAATATTTAATGGTACGCCGCTGGATTCTGTTCTACTGTAATGGAGTTATAATGCAAACTGACGATGTTACATATCGCATGAAAAATATCTCCGTAAAATAGATCTGACCGGTGACATGTCTTTAAAATTAATAAAATTTTATTACACTAATTTTTAAGTAGAATTGCGGTACTTGATCACTATTAGAAACATTAAATTTATAACATATTTGCACGTACCTTATTACAAGAACTGCTCGAAATTTTGTCCCTCAACGTGTACACACATTTGGGTATAGCTTATCTAATTTTGCGAATGTCCCCCCTCGTTGTTGTTTATATAAACGTAAATTATTCACGGCAGCTCTGATACGCTCGCGAAAATCCTCGGTTTCCACTTCGATACGCTACACCTCATTTTTAAATGGCCACATAAAAAGAAGTCAAGATGGCTTAAATCTGGAGACCGCGGATGCTATGCTGCTGATCCATCCCGTCCAACTCCGGCACTTGATGGAGGAGATAATCTCGAACATCTAGCCGAAAGTGAAGAGGTGTCCCATCATGCAAAAACCACATGCGTTGTCGTACAGCTAGGGTTACATTTTAAGATGGGCAGGCAGATGATTGCGAAGAAATTCCAGATATTATAAGCCATTTATACGATTGGGCAATACGAACGGTTCAGTTAGGCGCTCATCGACAATTCCTGCCCAAATATCAAGTGAAAATGGTGAAAAATTGGTTCCATTCAATTGCGTGCGAATTTTCGAGTTTTCAAACGTATGTATTGTGAATGTTTTGTATTATAATACAAGTAAATAAATCTTTATCTGTAACTAGCACATTAGCAGTAAGTTGGTAATCTTCAACATTTTGTTGCAATAGCAACTCACAAAACCTAACTAGTAATTGACAATCAGCTGATAGCAGTGCTTGGACACGCTGGATATATGGGTAATTAAGCTTCGTATCGTAAGCGCCACATGCTGACTAGAATACTCCAGGCACCTGTCTAGCAATCTTCCTTGTATTTATACGCGGATATTCATGGACCACATTCAACACTTATTCTTCAACTGCTAAAATATGTTGTGGTCGCCCGAGGCCACCATCTCGTCCACGAATTGCACGTAAATTACCAATATCACGTTCACGTTGCACCACTGCCGAAAAAATTCTATGATATGGCGTGTGTCGATGGGGAAATCGATCTGCATAGAAGCGCGAAGCTGTCAATGCATTTTGTTTAACTTCACCATAAATAAGAATTATGTCCATTATCAGCATTGCTACACATGAACCATTTTAAAATTTTAGGGATCGACACTACCACTCCCACAATAAATGAAACAATACTACAACACTACTGACGTCGTTCGTTTACCACCTAGAGAGCATATCCCCATCCTGACCCTATTCGCCAAACAGGTGTATAGCTCCAGATGCAAAATTTGTTCTTATTTATATCAGATGCCGTTGAAGTACAGTTATTAGACTATTATATATTTTTGGTGATATCAACTTCTTATTTTAGGGTGCACATATCCATACCCAAGTTTTTCAAATAAGTTCTGATTTATCCTGTATACATATACAAGGTAATCTAAAATATCTTGACAAATTGAAACGATAATATGCAATTAAAAAATCCTACAGACACGTGCTAGAAAAAGTTTTGTGAAAATCTGTTATTGCTATTAAAATCATATTTGCAAAAATAAGTTAGTTGAAAAAGAATTACCATATCTAAGTAAAACTTGTACAAGTTTATACAGGTGAGTCAGTCATAATGTCATTAATTTTAAGAGGAAATAGGGAATAATGAGTATAATGCGAATACGCGATTAAAAAAAAATCTAAATCCCCTTTTCAGACTGTCACTGACCGCTCACAGCCTTGGTCGTTTACATCTCACAGTTCAACTCGATGTCGACCTGATGCAATGTTGCCAAGTTGAAATATTTGTCTAGTACCCACCTACCTAGGTTTTAGACATCACAAATAAACGGTTGTACTGACTATTTTAGTATATAATTTTTTCTTGCTCAGTTCAACATCAGCCAATAATAATTTAAAATGTTAATATCCAATGAAATCAAATAATAATAATCAAATAATTCTATTAAAAACTGCAAGTAAGGCGATCCACTCAGGATACCCGTACACTCCTGCCCATACTTTGACAACAAATCGCCTCTGAAAGCTAAACCGACAAGTAGCGTGTGGATTTTCCTCTGAGCAAATGTAGCTGTTATGACTGCAAAGAAATTAGCTTAGTTACATTGAAATCACAAAACTCCAACGTCAACGTATGTAATAATAAACCGAGTAATAAACCATTTAAGTACATTACATAAAAAACCTATACCCAATGGGTAAATTATTAAGAGAAGCTGAAAAGTGTTTAAATACTAAGTAATAAAAAACCATCGTGTTGTCGACAGAAAACTGTCCAAGACCGTACCGTACCGTATTATTAGGCCAATAACCTAGTTACCTAGTTGTTGTACTGTTATTTAACGACTAGGAGTATTTTTTTAAATCTAGATACATGAATTAATTTTCCTTAAATATTAATTTATTTGTTAATACAAACAAATGTAAGTAATAAATAAATGTTTCCGAATGTTAGGTTATTACAGTTTAATAATTTAGATAATACGTTTACACTACGTTTTACAAATAGATATGAATCTTTAGTATTACTCATAAGTACAATTAATTATTCAGTTTGTAGTTACGTACATCTAGCCAAGAAATTTATTGTTTTTAAGTAGTGTGGTACTAACGTGTTTAAAATGCCAGTTCGAGTAAAACTGGACTCATCCATCCATAGCACTATTGCATTATTTTGGAAAATAAAGTTTTATAAAAATAATACTGTATAATTTTTGTTCAAATTTCACACATACGAGTTCTGAAATAGCCTGAGTAACACCACCTTATCATATTTTAAATAAAATATCGCTTAACGTGATAGGATTAGAAGTAACGGTTTTCGATGACATTTAAATCAAACAAATATTTGTTGCGTTATTTTGAGAAATAAAATTTTTACTTTTATTTTTATAAAAACGAAACTTTAAGAACGTGTAGAAGAAAACACTCTGTATAGTTTTTGTTAAAATTTCACACATAGGGGTTTTGAGGAGTCCTGATTAATACCACCTTATCAGGTTTTAAATTAAAAAATCGCTAAACGTTTTTATTGAATTTCGGGGGTATAAAAAAAATCATAGCAGGTCTTGGATCGCCATCTTAAATACCGTGGTAGGGTCAAAGGAAGCGGGTTTCGATGTCATTTAAAATAAAAAAAAATTTTTGGTTATCTTGAAGAATAAAATTTTTACGGATTTGTACACAAATAATGACACATGTAGACACCTTGTACGAATACTAAATGTTAAGTAAAAGTACTAAATTATTGAAAATTAAAATCAATAACTTCATCATGAAATGTTATGAAATGGAGCGGGCAAACAAACTCATAAAGTAATCAAATTACGGTGTAATTACGTTTATTATTTTGGCTGTGGATAATTTTAGCTACACAAAATATAAAACGCGGCATATAAAAAAACTCCGCACTCGAGGGTAATGGGTTGTGAATTATATAAAATTGCATACTGAAATAGTTTTTCGGAACCATTACGTGCGCGTGACATTGTCCAACATAAACAGAAACAGTCAGTGAAATTAACTTGACCGTAAAATAAAACCGCAACTCGCGCTGCGTGGCAACACACTCGCTTCCCAATATTTTCTATAATTACAGAATAATAATGAAGTATTTAATGGATATGGAATTACGATAATAGGGTGTAAACACGTTCCCAATAATAGTCAGCTACACTAACCTGTTCGGAATAAATGGCGCATGTAGCTATCTTCCTTCCGCACCAGTACCTCTACATACCTGATTTTCGCATGGTTTTATTTGACAACAATATCATAATGCACCAGCCAATTCTGTGTTCCGCAGCAGGAAAATCAGATTTATTTTACACTTAAAGTGAATTTCCCAAACCGTCAAATGCAAATTTTCTACATCAATAAATAATAAACTTCAAATAAAACAACCCACGTGCAATTTAGTCTGTGTTAGTAATTAATGAAACGGCAGCTCAGCTTGTAAACCAACATTTACCACTAAGCATAACAACGCAATAATCCTGTTAAAATTGTTTCGATAGCTGATCGACATACCGGATAAGGTTATTTCCGCACACGTAGGTATACAGTATGTTTGAACACATGTTCTCTTTATACATAGGAAAGAATAGGCTCATTTAGTTTTTCTTTGTTATATTTTCTGAAAGATATTGTAATTTTAGTGCGATCTGAAAAAGTGATACACAACATATTTCTTGGAGTCAAAACAAACAAATTTATTGTTGTATAATAAGATTTATATCGATAACAATAATTTATATTATACTTGTGTAGAATTGATTTTAGATTTAAAGCTTAAATTCTTAGGTACATACTTTTGCAATAATAATGACACTCTCTCAAAACAGTTTTTGAATTTCTATGTATAAGTTCTGAATAGAAGTTTCATTTAATCTCTACTTGTGAGTGAAACAATTAAGGACTAATGTTAAAAGTTGAAATTAGATTTTCTTACAAATACGTCAGCAGTTCAAAAAAAATCGCAAAATTCATTTTAAAGAGTGTCATTATTATTGCAAACTATTGTACATATTACCTACGTACATTTAAAATTCACCCTAAATAATATTAAGTAGGTACCTTATTAGTCTATTTAATATTGAGTTTATAGATTGCTTAATTTTTGGTTTTAGAAGGTGATCCAATATAAGAAAATAAACTACTAAATTCTAATAAAGCTACTAAATTTAGTATGCAATTTAAATTTGAATAATAAGATTTATAAATTTAACATCTAGTTAATTATTTTTATAGTTAATGTGAAATTGGGGTTTAAGATTTAGAAATACTGGCTAATAGGTATACAGGTTGTCTGGATATTATGCGTCATTATTAGAGGTGATGCGTATTAGTCAGGAGGTGATTTCTCACAAAAAATTAGGGTCGCAAAGTCCTATAACAATTTTTCGAAAACTCAATATTAACGGAGATACAGGGTGTTAAAGTTAAAATTTTATTTTCGATATTTGATTTCTTAAGAAATCCAAATATTTACATTAAATTTGTAAATCGGGGGTTTTTGCGGACGAGAAATTGAAATATGTTTCTAATTTTGACGTCACTAGTAGAGGGCGCCACTTGTGGTACATCATGTTTATTTTAAATGGCAGAACTTTTTTGCGTCTTAATGTATCCATCTGACTATCGAAACAATCGATTCTCCTACCTGTTTTATTTGAGAAAGATATACCTTGCTGAAGTCGGTAGACGTAACCATTTTTGAAATAATCCTAAATACTCATTGCACCGAGTAAAAACTGTTTTGGTTTCAGGTAAAGTGCCTTTTCTGCTGAAAATACAGCAAAATAGTACTTGCTAAAAAGTTGTTCAGAATCGTAAATTAAGGAGAGTGCAAAATTTCAAGAAGATCGGCGAGGTTTGATGAAACCATTTTTCAATAAAGCACAAAAATTTTATCAAAGCAGGCCGATTTTTTTAAAATTTTGCACATCTCCATAATTTACCGTTCTGAACAACTTTTTCAAGTAACATTTTGCTGTATTTTCAGTAGAAAAAGCACTTTAACTGAAACCAAAACAGTTTTTACTTGGTGCACTGAATATTTCAAATAAGATTATTTCGCAAACTGTTACTCTTAACGACTTCAATAAGCTATACGTTTTTCAGATATAACAGGTAGGAGAATCGATTGTTTCAATAGTCAGATGGATAAATTAAGTAGCAAAAAAGTTCTGTCATTTGAAAGAAACATCATGTGCCATAAGTGGAGCGCTCTACTAGTGACGTCAAAATTAGAAACATTTACATTTACATTTACAAATTTTATGTAAATATTAGAATTTTTTAAGAAGTTAGGTATTTACAAATATCGAAAATAAAATTTTAACTTTAACACCTTGTATCTCCGTTAATATTGAGTTAATTTCTTGTGAGGAATCAAATCCTGAAGTCGTGATGCATAATTTCCGGACACCCTGTATAACAAAACAAATGTTTTGTTTTGTGGTGTGATTTAATTGTTAATTTTATAACTTAATAAATACATATTTTTTAGTACGTATCTACACTATTTCAAAAGTCTACTTGCTATTAACTTTTAAAACTTACCGTTGCATTTTTACACCTCTCATTCCAACACTTACAAATTGGTGGTGTATTAAAATAGTGCATCATCATAATTAAATCTACCATAGGTAGATATTAATAAATAGATATTTAGGTAATTTACCCAA
Organism: Monochamus alternatus; assembly: GCA_037114965.1. NCBI lineage: Eukaryota > Metazoa > Arthropoda > Insecta > Coleoptera > Cerambycidae > Monochamus > Monochamus alternatus. Next base: position 101,119,186 of record CM073426.1, read on the forward strand.
TTTCTCAGAAAAATGCTGGTCATTGAACATTTTTCATAGTGTTTGGTTTCTTTCAGATAAACTCCTAATCGTTGGAATATGTTTTGTTGCTATGACGTCAAGTAAATTGAATTGTTAGATAGCTTTCAAATTTTTATTGTATTTGAATACATTTGCTATATGTTTACGAGAATGGAGTCAGATGAAGAAACTTAACCGGATTAAAAGAAGTGGCAAGTTGTGTTATAGCCAGTTTAGTTTCGAAAAAAAAAACGGAAAAGCTGTACGAGAAGACAATCATGTGTTGCATGTCGTGAAACGCCAGATGAAAAAAGCAGGAGGTATTTCCGAAAATTTTTTATTGGCTTACCTACAAGATAAATCAGCTTAAATTCTTCATCTTTATGAATTACATATTCAATGCTGAAATATATGACCAGTGTTAACGAAAATATTAACGTAAGGAGGTATCAAAATATTGTCCCGTTTGTTAAGAGAAAAGAGATATAGAATATTTACTGTAGGTAAATTGAGGATATTACTTGCACTTGCTTTAGCATGTAAATTATAACTTCTAGTTTTACTAATTTTGGAAATTTCTGGAGCTTTACAGAGGGATGAAATTTACAAAATATCGGTGCTCAATGCTAATTGTAAAGGTTCGAAAACTTGGAAATCACAAAATTGATGAAATTCCAAAGCTGATCGCCAAATATCTTGGATTAAAAATCTCTGAAGAGTTTACCGGCCACTACTTTAGGTTGAAAAGGCACGGTGGCTGAAGATCTTCGATGATGACCGAGGGATATATAGAGAACTCCATAGCAAACATTCCTATCCATTAACTTCAGTGGTCACAAATACTTCCAACTCGCTATAAGCTTGCAAACTGCAAATAATAGTATTGAGTTGCGGTCACAAGTTCCAGGAATAACTATTTCTACCAATCCTATTTGTACACTTAATATTTTATACTTTTTTTTTAAACCTTGGTGTCTGAATAATAATTGGAATAAACAGAAGGAAGGAGCTGTAGAAATGTGTGTTACCAATGGAAATTGATGCGATTATAGTCTATACCACGTAACATATACTTAACTAATATGAGGAAACAGCGTTGTACGAAATTGAGATCTATATGTTTAATAACTCTTGGGTAATTGATCAAAAACTATTTTACTTGGAGTCTTGGAAGGGTTGGCTCCTTGAATTGATGGCATTTTCTTTAATAACGCAAGTGTTTTTGTTACTCTTAACTTACAACTAACATTATGTTTTGTAAGGAATTCTGCAAACATTGCTACCTAAATCAATTTCGAAATAAAGCCCGCTTCAGAGAACGACGTAATGTTGCCAGTAACACTAAGTCACGTGACTTTCAGCCAATGAAATTAATTGTATTCGTTCTTGAGTGAAGTCGAGTGAAGTTCAAAATTTCCAACTTCAACTATCCGGAGGAGCAACATTTGTACATAACATAACCAACAAAAACAAAACCAATTTTATAAAATCTTTATTTCACTGTAATTAAACTGGTGGTGGTGATGTTGCCAGCAACAATACGTTGTTCTCTGAAGCAGGCTTTATTCATCATCATTTAAGTGGGATATGCTTATTTTTTTTTTGTAAATTACGTACAGTTTACTTTGAAGGTCACCCTAAAGAAACAAACTGAAAATAATTAATACATTACGCTGAAAAGACGTCATTTACTATTTGTTGCTACTCCAAGTCAGCGAACCTTAAAGTAGAATTAGTGCCAACTGAAAGAGACACAGTGTTTATCTGATTGATTTATTCCCCACATCCCAACAAACAACACGTTCCTAATTGGCTTAATCTGATTTGCGGCCGGACACCCTGAAATAAGTGATGAAATCCCCGTTCGGAGGCAATATACCTGCGAACGTGGTAAATGCTTTATCATTCCGATGTAATGGGCAATGCTTTGTTAATAATAAATTTCCTTTGGATCAGAAGGTGACATTGACGAAGGACTGCAGCATTGCTTAAGTGGCTTAAATAGGAGCAATACTTTTCGTCAGGGGTGGACTGAATACATTTACGCTTGCGGTTAGTTTTCCTAAATGTTTTTAATATTTATTGTACAGGGTGGAGGATGGTGATTTACATAACTGTAGCGGTCAGTTGTATAACAGGAATTAACAAATAAAAAATATAATGTTCCAGGATCAGTTAGCGAAACCCAAAATTTAATTCGGGTGGTCAAAAATGATAAATGGTCTTCCGAAAGAATCTCTGTAAATGTTTCATGATTCAGGATGTTGAAATTTCACAATTTCTAAAGTGTCTCTGAAGACGTTTCATAGATACAGATCTATCTGAATAAAGATAAAAAATCCGTTACACTGTAAAAAAAGTTTCCGTGTTAATTATTTTACACACTATGGCTTTTTTATACATTTTACACAAGATGTGTTAGAATTACTAGTATTATAGTAAGATATACTGAATTTGTGTAATATTTATCAGTAATGTGTTAAAAGTACACCATTTCGTGTTAACTTAACATACCTCTGTGTTTTCTATTCCTACTCCTGGTTGAGCACAGCTGTAGTATATAAGGTGTTCAGACACATCACTACGCTATATTGGTCGTGTACCGTTGTTGTGTTCAGTTAACGTTCGCTCGCGGTGTTCAAAGAAAGAACATTTAAATTTAATAGAGTTTTGAGCAAAGAAACTGGTAAGTACCTACCTAACTAACACATATTGCTGAAAATTGCGATTAAGCTAAAACTAATTAAGGTTATAATTCTTAAAAATAAATAGTCACTCTGATACGTCACACGTTGTAGATTACTCTACGTATTCTGATTTTCTTGCAATGTTAGAATGAGAAAATTATATGTTCAGATCACTACAGTTACTTTTTGTAAACTTCTATTATGTAGTGCCTAAGTACATTTTTGTTGAATGTTTGTTGTTTATGATTTGCTAGAACTTTATTTGTTTCTAAATCTCTCATTAAATAAAATGTACTACTACTGCTACTATTTTTAATTTTATTATATATTTTATTAGAAAACTTGATTGCTGTTCATTTGAATTAACTTATATATATTATATATTTAATAAAGTCATAAAAAGTAAAATATCCTTTATTTCATCAGGTACTGCTGTAAAACCATAATTCTGAAAATACTATATATTGATACGGAAGCTCACCCACCTTTTTAGTTTATCAACTATGTTCCTCTTTCCTTGTGTAATACCTCCATTTTGACGTTGTCGAGAACATTCCAGGCTATATTTGATTTGATCATCAAAATAAAAGTATTACTAAAATTGTAATTTCGGAACAGGAACATAATTAACAAACTAAAAAGGAAGGTGAGCTTCTATATCAGTACCTATTATACAATAAACTTAGCATATTAATGTGTAAAATCTACACCTTTACCACCACCACCATTGTATTTTTTCTTTGATTTTTGGATGGAGATATTTGGAAAATGATTAGCTATTTTGAAACAGCTTTCTATTAGTTTTAAAAAACTTGTTTAAGGAAGCAAAGTTGTACTAAGGTAAATTGATTTGCAATGCAGTTTTCTCTAAAATAATGCATTTTAACGATATCTAACGAGAATAGCTTTAAAACTGTCAAAATAACTAATCATTTTCCAAAAATCTCCCTCCCTAAAAAAAAGCTGAAAGATGTGACCTATGACACAGGCGTTCAGAGCTGTACATTTAAAGCTAAAGTCAATCAGATATTCGTATATATCATACAAAAAAAAACTTTCAAAGGTAAGTTGACTTAAATCACCTTATTTTCGTCCAAGGAAACTAGTATGTCCCATTATTTAGTAAACAATCTGTATAGATATAACCTACATTCAAAATTAAAATTTATAAATGTAACAAATTTACAAGATACAGTTATGATATAGAATTGTTTATATCTCAAAATCTATGTTAAGAGGCGTGGTGCTTGGAAAATTACCAGTGTCGCTGTGGGATAAGTAAATGTCGTTAAATGAAATAAAATGTCCCTGATGTGGAACTGGCTAAATATTTCTAATGTTTTTACGGCAGTTACAGCAATTATATCTACTTCTTGCCAATATTTTGAACCAATGACGTATCCGTATTAGATTAATTGAATATCAAAAAGCTGTTATTGTACACGTTCTAACTGAAATGCTTGGCCAAGCTTTTGTGACAGAGTCTTCATCACAAATTAACAAAAAAAGAGTTTCTAGAGACATGCGTGAAAAAGCGTATTGGATTTGAGATATGGGCGTGCACAAAATTAATGAAATGTAATTAATATTTTATTTAATTTACAGATGGCGTGATTGTTTGAGTTATTAGCCATTACCAAAAATAATTTGCCATATTCTCCCATGTACTTTATATGTTCAAGCTGAAGAAATGCTAGTTATTTACGATGGCATGCCCCACTGATACTAATAATCAACACTATATAAAATAAGAAACAATTTCAATATTTGGAGAGAAGTGTAGAAATTGCACTATACCATGATGAAGTAGATTTTATCTACTGATTCTTTCAAACATTTTCTTAAAACACTAGACTTCCTGGATCTATGTCCTATCGATTTACGTTTAAGGAAAGCAATTAAACTTGGAAATTTCTTTATGTCAATATTCTTTTTTCACTGAAAATGTTCTTGCCATTGAGTAAAGGACCCATAGCGTAGAACTCTGGTATACTCTGGATTTTTATTAAAAATAGACTAATAGAACTGACTCAATGATAATAGTTACTCCTTTTTGATGACTCCAATCTTCAAATAAGCGATATGCTTGTCCATATTTATCTTTGGATTTTGTCGCCTTCTATATTTATCATCTTCCATATTATCACTGTAAACTTAAAATTCTGAAATTTTTCATAAATCACTGACACAACGATATATACGAAAACCCAATAGACAAACTCTTTTCTGTATCAACATTCTCACAGAATTCTTGATTCACATTTTCGAAATTCACATTTCACATTCAATCGAAAGTATTATCTCTGGAATTTGACAGAAATGACTAATGACGTCAGCAATTATACATTTTCCAGAAACAAACCCGAATTCTTTTCCTATTAAAACGTTCTCTTTTTTCTAATAAACTTTTATTAGAGAATTTTTCCTGTATTACTTCCCGTTTAAAAGTTATAAGCAATTTCGTCATAAAAAGTCTCAAAAGAAATACCACCTAAAAATCACATTAGCGGTATAAAGATCAAGTAGTCATTGGAAAATAATTGAATGCTCGTTGTTTAAAGTGCAAAATATTTGTAATCACTCAATACGAACGTCAAACGTATAACTTTTGTGCTTACAAAAAGTTTTCTGATTTAGAAAAAGTTGATATGTTATGAGTCACAAAAAAATTTAAGAAGAGCTGTAGAGTTATATAGAGAAAGGTATACAGAGCGCCTCATTTCTTTACATAGAACGATTACAAGACTAGAGGCGACCTTGCGACGAATTGAAGACGTATTTTCTGTTCGGAAGAATCAAATAATTGACGGAAGGATAAGAAACAATGTTAAAACAGCTATACTGTTACAGTATTTCGAACAAAAATCACGAAATTCTATAAGACAGGTTAGCCGGAAATTGAATTTGAATATCTCAACCGTTCAACAAATTTTAAAGACCAGTAGGTATCATAACTACAAAATTCACATTGGAGAATTTGCCTGAGCATCACATTGAACAGACTTAATTTTATAGCTTAAATTGTAGTAAATGTAGAAACTGTTGATCAGAACCAATTTATGCACGTTCTTTGGACGGACAAAAGCCGGTTTGTCAGTAATAGTTTACCAAACGTGCACAACGAACACTACTAGTCCATTGAAAATCTTCATATTGTAAATTCAGTCCAAATCCAAGGTCATTTTGGAATAAACGTATAACATACATTGAACAGCGTGAGTTACCTAAATTTCCTACAAGAAGAACTTCCTTCAATTCTGGAGAATGTGCCTTTGCAGCTAAGGAGAAACCTATGATTTCAGCACGAAGGAGCTCCACCCTACAAGGGTTTGATTGTGCAGCAATATTTAGATAACACTTTTCTAGAAAAAATGAATTTGGATTAATGGCCCTATTTAGTTGCCCGGAAACTCACCAGATCTAACACCCCTCGATTTTTGTATGGAGACCCTTCGAAATATTAATCATTTGAAAGAAAAAATCACACACGCTTGTAATGAGTAAAACGGGCCACACATTATACGATTCATCGTACTACAGGTTGTACAACACCAAGTTGATACGACCTTGGATCGACGGTTGGATAGATAAACGGGCCACACATTAATACGATCCATAGTACTACAGGTTGTACACCAAGTTGAATCGACCGTCGGAACGACAGATTGGATTCACTTTTGCCCACTAAAACTACTGTTTGGTATTTGTTGTATAACAAATCGTTTTGCAGTTATTATTTTATCGTCTTCACGATGACATTAAGTTTGCCAAAAGGAGCAGTAGCTGCAATTGTGGTAGTATTGTTAAATTAAGATGAAGAACCACCAAAAAAAGAAAATGGTGCAAAAATTGATTGCAACAACGGTAACTGTACTCCCACTGACATATAAACTTATTACGTGAACTAACTGCCAATGAACCAACAGATTCCCAATTCCCCACTGGTTGCATTGATATATAAACATGTAAAGGTTTTATCTTTTACTGTTTGCGAGATATCGGCAAATAAGTAATTCCATATAATTAGAAAGGCACCAATATCTCTGTAGTGTCATGCTCGATTGTTTTTTGACAAAAACATTTTTTTATTAATTTTTCTTACCTTTTTCAAATATCGTCTAAACGAAGTTTGCATGTTATTAATTTTCTTTTTCAACGTTTCCACTGCAGCATCTTCTTTTATTTCTTTTAATTTTTCTAACACAATCTCATAACTTGCATTTCTTTTATGTTTATTTAAGTATTTGTTACTTTTTACATCCCACAAATATGTATGATTACGATATATTTCAATAAATTCTGACCAAAACTTCTCATTATTTTCCATTTTTATACATTTCGTATATTTGCAACGAGCGATATGGTTTCGACAAGTTGCGCTTGCACACAAACTATCCAATCTGGTCGTATGTACTACCGCGTTGTACTACAGATTTTCTGCACGCTGTACTGCCGTACGATACGACCGCGTCGTACTGCAGGTTGTACTACAACGCCACGAACTATCCAACCGTTGTTCCAATCAACTTCGTGTTGTACAGCCTGTAGTACGACAAATCGTATAATGTGTGGCCCGTTTTAGGACTCTCACACAAAACTGCGATGCGATGCGATGCCGCATCACAGGAACTTGCGATGCGAATTTCTGCGATACGATTTTGTGCGGCAAACCGTTTGCAAATCTATATCATATTCCTCCATTCTATAAACAAAAAAGGCGGCGCAGGCGCCGCGCGTCTTTCTCTAAAGCTGTCTCAGAGCGGACTAAAGTCTTTTAAAAGGGGTGTCACCAAGTAAGACGTAATATCGTAGGAATGCGCGATGCGAATGAAATCGGACGTTCTTGTGGTGCATTCGTGCGAGTTCGCAGATATTTGCGATGCGATGCGAGTTCGCAGTTTTGTGTGGGAGCCCTTAAACGGCGAATTTTTAATAAACGCAACGCACAAAGAAGTCAGACGATGACTGGATATTCGTCTTGAAATGTAAGGAGGTCACATAGAAAATACATTGTAATATGTATGTAGTATGAGGGCGTTTGACTCATTCAAGTTTAATTATCGTCTTTTGTTTTCACTGTATTAAAAATTATCAAGTCAAATCCTTTTATTTGTTCTTTTAAACGAGAATTAATACATAAAAATTTCTCTAATAAAAGTTTATTAGAAAGAAGGGAGCTTTTTGGGTATGTTTCTGGAAAAAACATAATTAATGACGTCAACACCACCTGTTCTGAATTTTATTTAAGTTTTTTATATCCTCACAGTAGGCTGTACTACAGCCGCTTACAGTGGATGGTCGTTTAAAAATAAATCATAAGAGAGATTACACAAATTTTGTTAAATTACTTAATTCGACTGATAACTAATATTCGGCTTAACTTCTGTGTCCCACAGATAAAATGCAATCCAAGTACATAAATGGCAGTGAAAAATGCTACTTTGTATATTTTCTTTGAAGGTAGGTTATTTGTCTAACTAAAACCGTTCTTTCCATTGGGTCGGTCTGGCCCTGTGCTGCCGCCTGTGGGAATAGATGCGTCGCAAAGAAGAAAAGGCGATTAACCCCTATCTATCAGTTAACAGGCTAATTACGGGATGAGGCTGAACAATAAATCTGGATTTTTTACCCATCCAACTCTTGCATAATTTGACTCCGGTCCGAGTTTGGAGATCCTCGTGAGCTTTTTTGTGATACGGCTGAGCCTGACCAACACGTTGGACCGAAATTGAAATTCAAATTGTTCTTTAGGTTTGCTCTATAAAAAAGTATATTATCTCGTATCTTATGTTTATCCGCACTATTAATTATTATGTAATTAGGCCGCTCTGGCGGTTATTTATGATTTAACAGGTTAGGGTGGATTTAACCAAGTATAAAGAAAGTCTCCCGGTATGGTCTGTATCATCGGTATAAGGGAATATAAAAAATTTCAAAAGACACCGTCCGTAAATAGTGGGATAGTGTGGTGCAATATACTTTCAAGCAAGTGACATAAAAATCAATAGAATATGTGGATATATACATAGCATATTAGCATATATTATGCCTATTTAAGTCGTCTAACTGGATATTATTCAAAGCGGGGTGGTTATTAAGGAAATATTTTACATCTCGTCAACAATCAGTGATTATTTTACCCCAGTCCATCCCACTGCTCGATTATATCGGCAAGGAGCTATTTGGAATGCCACGTTGTAACATTTCACATAGACGAGGTAACCGCTTTCTGGGTCCTTGTCTTTATAAAATTTAATCCATTAAGAGATATCAAATATATATGTACAATGACATATTGAACTATTAGCACTTCATAAATTCGCAATAACCTTTTTCAGAAGTCGTTTAATTTTATTAATCGTAAGGAACAAACTGTGCAGTTCTCTCGTCTATCAATTCGCCGACATACGTCGTTCTTGAATATCGTAAAGAATACAAAGAGGGCGGTTACCGATACAACTTAAATTATTACTTGGTTACTTTGCTTGCAGTGCAGGACAGTACTACGCGATTTCGTAGGTTCGAGCGTATTATAATAATTTATGCTTTCGTGATAAACTAGGGTAGTTTTTAATGATTGTTATAGTTGGCTTATTCTAAATTAGTGTTGTAAATACATAATTGTGTATTGTGAATACTAGTTAGTGTCGTGAGTACTCAGTGTTGTGTTGTGAGTGAGTGGAACTACTAACACTTGTTCTCGCCGCGTAATATCGAACACCAAAGTATTGTAAGTTATTTCCATCTGTCTCCTACCAAAGTTTACATTATTCTTTCCAACAGAACACACATAGGACAACAGGAGTCGCTAAATTATTATTTAGTTTATATATATATATATATATATATATATATACAAGGTGAGTCAGTCACACACAGGACAACAGGAGTCGCCAAATTATTATTTAGTTTATATATATATATCATTATATATATATATCAGTCATATTGTCATTAATTTTAACCACATATTCGGAAGGCCTAATAAAGACAAAAAATTTTTACTCGACCTTAAAAAAAAAACAAATCACCCTATAAAATTCGATAACATGACGCTCCTGCTACGCTACAAACTTTCTGATGGCGCATCCATACGACAATCGAATGCCGGAGGAGACATCGTTGCCACATCATGTTTACATACATAATATCGTCTTAAAAATTCAGCGTGTTATTTAAATTTACCACCATTTATTCGCACTCTCTGCATTCCCCCCCCCCAGATTTGGAGATTTCACCACACATTTGAAGGGGGATGGAGAAAATACAAACACAAGCAGTAGTTTGTTTATTTCGGTCTCGTATATTGGTTGTAAATTCACAATGCCTAATTATATAAATTTCTAATATGCGGAAATGGTAGTTTTATATGAAGAATGCGAGAATGTTTGCGAAATGCATGCCGCAGTTGTTGAATATCGGAAACGTTTTCCTAACAGTGTAAAAGTGCTTCAACGCCTTCGCGATACGGGTTCTGTGAAACGGCGTCTACTATTTCTATAAGAATCATTTCAAGGCGATTGGAGATATCCCAAAGCAAGGTCTGCAGAATATTACGTGAAAACTCACTGAACCCGTATCATTTTCAGAAAGTGCAAGCTTTAGAACCTGCTGATTTTCCCAGCCGTCTTGAATTTTTCAATTGGCTGACCCTAATTTTATTAATAAAGTGCTATGGATGAGTGCAGCTTTACTCGAACTGGCATTTCAAACAGGTTAGTACCATACTACTTAAAAAACAATACATTTCTAGGATAGATGTACGTTAACTACAAACTAAATAATTAATTGTACTTACGAGTAATAATAAAAATTCATATTCAATTGTAACAGCCACATTTGGTCGGACAAAAATCCACACGCTAGTCGACGGTTTAGCTTTCAGAGGCGATTGTACGAGGACCGTATATTCTACCGGAAAATCTGAATGGTCCACGTTACTTGCAATAGAATTATTTGATTATTATTATTTGATTTCATTGGATATTAACATTTTAAATTATTATTGGCTGAACTGAGCAAGAAAAAATATGAGATTCTAAAATAGTCAGTACTAGGAAAATATACCAATTTGGCAACGTAGCATCAGGTTGACATCGAGTTGAACTGTGAGTTGTAAACGAAAGGCTGTGAGCGGTCAATGACAGTCTGAAAAGGGGGTTTACATAATGATTTTAAAATATTTATTTTCGAAATATGCATTTAGATCATTACGTTGTGAACATCCAGAATAAATCTCTTTTAAGGGTTACTTCTTGTCGTTAGCTGAGTTAGATACCGAGCTATTGAAAGTAACGTTTTAAAGCTTTAGGATTTACAACCCCAGAGTGGCTGGTATCAAATATTTAAAATAGTATTAGACAATGTTCCATACTATTCAATACTTTCAGAAACAACTCCGATACTGACGCAAAGAAAACAATATTCAAGGATTTCTCTAAATCCATAAAAGATAGGTTACTGCATATAGTCAAAAGCCATAATTTTGGAAAGAAATACGTTATTAATGAGACGGCTATGGCTCAGGGACATACCGTTCTACGGTTGCATTCATACTGCTGTGTTTTTAATCCCATTGAATTAATATGTAGCCAATTAGAAAGAGACTTTCAAAGAAATAATACTTTTCTAAAATTTGACAAAATAGTTAAAAATGTTATAAGAAGCAATAAATAAATAATAAAACTACATCAGCCAATTGGAAAAAATGCATCAGGCATGTAATAAAAATTAAGGAAGACTATGTAAAACTTGAAGATTTCATCATAACTGTTGATAAAGAATTGGATTCAAGTGACGTTAGTAGTTACTCTGACGAATGTTAGTGCTAGTGTGTTTTTTTTATTATGAAGCATAAGTAAATTTCTGCCTGTTTTTTTATGGTGTTATTGTTATATAATATATGAGTACTGAAAATATATTATTTTATTACATATTGTGTCTATATGTCACTAGGATATAAATACATCCAAAAATATTTGTTTTATTTTGTTTTTACTTGGTATAGCGATAAACGTAATTTAACTTATTAGTTATTACTTTCTCTCTGTTTTTTTTTTGTAGCTAAATAATTCTACAAATAACGATAACGTTGAGTGGACTAACTAACAAATATTAAAAGTTCCATAACTTTAAACAAACAATTAAGGTATCTTGAACGCCGCGGCAGCTTTCAAAACTACTTGAAAGTGCATTGATAAAAATTTGTCTGTAACTTCACATAACTTTACGTTCTGAATTTGTGGCCAGCGTAAAATTATATAAAATTAAATAATAATTTTGTGAATGAAATAATTACACTGTAGAATTACAGAAATAAACATTAATAAAATTCCATCACTATGATGAAAAAATAAAATTTTCGACATGTTAGCTTCAAATTCTACATTGTTGTTTTATATTCTTGACCTAAAAACCCACTATAGGAACCAACTCTCTGCAAATTTTACTGAAGGTCACTATCCTACACTCATTTTATAACTAACATTGAAAAATATGCATAGAGAAATATTTTTCAATAACTAATATTATTTTACAAATATGACTGTAAAAATTTTAACATTCACATGTTAAAAAATGTATATACCAAAGAGTTTAACAAGTTCAAATATTTTCATTACCTTTAAGAATGTATCGCCAGATGAAGTTGAAATGACGGAATAGTTTTCACTTTTAATACTGTGAAAAAAATCTTCTTGTTAAAACGTATGAAAGTACAGGTTTAAGTTAGTCAGTATAATATGCAGGATATCTCTCACTAACAAATTATTAGAAATACATACAGTAGATTTTAATTATTAGAATTCAGTAATAAATACACTATGCGAGTCACATTTTTATTTCTAAATAGTTAAGAAGGCCTCGTCAGGAGCAGAAATAACTTCTGTGTAGGAAAATTTTTTTAGTGGAATTTATCCATCAATCCTATAAATGTAAATTATCCATCCTTCTCTGTAAAAGTGTATTGTTCATCTATCATCTAAAAATGTATTTAAATGTAGGCATTTCATTCGCATTAGAAAATATGTTGAATATTTCCGCTGAAAATGCTACACAATTACTCTTAAAATATCACTTCTTCGGTTTTTGCAAATATTTGTAGAAATACGTATATATGTGTGAAAATAAATATTTTTACTGTCATAAAGATATATATGTTACTTGAAATGAATGGCTTAGTTTTGATACAAATATCTAAACAACGTACCGCTTCAGTTTATATAATATTTATGAATTGTGTAAAATTTAAATTCGCACAGCTGCAAGTGCACACGTGACAAAACAATCTTATACTTACGAATATCCTACAAAAACTCCATATATGTTTGTCTACTTCACGTTAACAACACAACTAAAACGTATTAGATTAGAGGTAAGGTGGATGCGCGCATGTACAACAGAAATCACATGAAAGCTTTTGTAAAATTTCATAATAAATTGAGTAAAAGTAAATAGCTCCATTGTAGAAGATTGTATTACTATACTATATCTGATATTTTCTAATTTTATTACGTATAAACACATACACTTGATTATTTCTTTATATATAATGTAAATTACAATTTTCCAGTGATTATTATGTACAAAAAGAATAACAAAACAAGGCATTTTCCACCCATTTTTATCAGTATGACAATTTTAAAGTCATATTTTAGTAACAAGAGTTAGTCGCTGCTACGATAATTTGATACTTTCAAGTTCTGAAGACTTAAGGGTCCCACTGGTAACTGAAACGTTTTCAAAACCAGGAAAGCTTAAAGGTCACATAACTATAAAACAAACAGAAGTAGTTGAAAATACGTAGCAGTGTAACAACAAAGTAACAAATTTGGTGGCGGTTACGTAATAGTTACTTTTTGAAGGTTCCAGCCTCAGTTAGTGTCACTTTAGTTCTAGTTGGGTATGTATTAAACTAAGATTATCACTGCAAAATTATTTTTTCCTTGCACTTAAACATTTTTATTTAATTTGGGACATAACCAACGCTTCAGCTAATTAAGCAAAGGCTCCCCGCAAAACCATTGTTTACATAGAGCTGTAAAAGTAAGGTAACATTAAATCACTAACACGTCTAAACTACAAATATCACTTAAAATTAAAATCACCACCGATAAACATTAGTAAAACCATTGATTACTGTTGTCGGTATCACTATAACTGACGCTATCACTTCTCTCATCTAAAGATATGATGCTTTGTTTTAGTTAACAAATAAAATGGATATTAAAGAATGGTTTTAAAAGGTTTTACGAAGAAGGAAAAAACTTCTATAGAAAATTAATGCCAGCTTCCTCTGTATGAAAAGGAAATACAAGTACTAAACTAAATATAACGAAAATTGTACTACAAAATTGACAATGTTGTAACAATTCATTTAATGAACATTCAATTTATGTTACATTTTGACCACGGAGTAATAAGGTTAACAGTTTTGCGCAGATACAATTTGAGATAATTTGAAAATATACACAGATTATTTAAATTTACGCTGTTACGTTTTAAATGCAATTCGCCATTGGTCACAATATTACATTTTGAATTTTAAAGGTACAACACAATAATACGCAATCAAAAGTTTTTTTTATAAAACGCATTGCTTGTACTACTGTTGAAAACGAGCAAATATAAAAATCAAATACGTTTGCCATTAAATATAACAAATAATTTACAACTGTGCTTTTATTTTTTTAGTAAGCATTTATTTATATTTACCCGCCTAACAAAATAATCTCGTATTTATATTTTCTGATAAATAATGATTCAGAGAAAAATGATATTTCTGCAGATCGTATTTGGAACAGTCCCAACCTGCATGTCTAAATAGTCACGAGCCGCCACTGTTCCAAACAATCTCAATCGTAGTAAAACACTTGTGGAGTCACCACTGAAGATGTTGATAGTGAAGAGCGGTGAAAGTTTTTGGAAGGACTGCATGCGACAATTTGAAAAAACTACTACGGGTCGTCTGAGGAAAGTATCCAATCATAGCAGCCACGGTATCAATAATAAGAAAGAAAGTTTCTTAATTTTGATCTATCACTAAAGTACGTCATTCTTTCCCCACTCTAACATTATTCGATAATTCACATGAAATTTGATTAGTAAAGTAATTATTCCTATATCGACTAATCGATTTTATATTTACATAATTTCATTAAATTAATTCACTTATGGAAAAGGATCGAAATAATAGGTATTTCGGTTTACTATCATGAAAAGATATAATAATACTTATCAGAACGAAATTTTAGTCAATATTGCTTTGATAATTAATAGATAATGTGTAAAAAAACAATACATGTCACTGAGAAATTGTCAAACTTGTTTCTAGATAAAGTAAAGTAGGTACAGTGGTCCTTAATATTTATGTTGCTCTATTAGAATTTTTAAATCTTGTAATATTATAGGCCTGAGTTTCCTTTCATAATGTCGATAATGTGAAACCAGATGATAAATATTTAAACACGCTAAATCCTACTTTTCCTAGAAGTTAATGTTAAATTTGCATGTTTATTCTGCTAACATTTATCTACATATTACAAAGTAACCTTAAACTTCATACACTTCGTTAAATTTCTAGAACATATGGTGGTACCAAGAGTGTTATCCGGTAGTTCTGATTTTTTGAGTTAATGATGAACGACACAACATTGTCAAAAATCTAAACAACCGCACCATTTTCTACCTTTCAGTTTTTGGCGATTTTAACCTTGAAGCACTAGTTTTTGATTATAATTACGCCGTACGTTTTCAAAGTAGAGAATTTGCTACAATTGGAGCTCAGAAACGTCTCTGTAAGTTTCTCAAATACAGCTTTTCAAAATTTATCAATTTTTTCGAACCCGGTCATTTTTAGCAATACTTTGTTCTGTACAAATTTCAACCCTGTAGACCCATTATCTTCAGAAAATGCAACCCCCTACATTTTTCATATATTTTTTATTACTAGTATTGTTCTCTGTGTTACATTATTGAAACCTTGTTGGAATGTTTCATGACCATAAACTTTTCCCTTCCATTCATATCAAAAATTTTGAAAATAGTAATATATATCAGGTAGCATTGTTTTGTTCCTTCTATTTGGGGATGTTATGTAAGAAAACGAGAATTATAAATGATGATTTCAATTCAATTTTAACAAATTTATTCAATATTAAAATATACTTTACTGTAATTTGATCAGGCCCAGATTTACAAACAGCTATCTACCCAAAACCGTCACAGCAAAATATTTTTCAATTTATTATACCTAGTATATAAACAACTTATCAAAACTTCTTATAACTTGACGATAAGATAAAAAAAATCATGTTGTTGAAAAGAGAAGAAAGCAAAGAAAATTTATTTTGTTAATTAGATAACCAATTAAAACAAAATTTGACGTAGTTATAATCGAAAACTAGTGTTGCAAGATTTGCCAAAAACAGAAGAAAAGTAGAAAATTTCGTGTTTTTTGAATTTTTGATAATATTGCGTTCTTCACTCGAGGTTGAAAACTTGAATTATTTATTGGGCTAGCGTCATATACAACTCAGTAAAAAATTAGGACTACAGAATCTGACACAAGGTCTGTTGTATATGGTTACTGGACCTGAAAAACTCAAGCAATGACTTTTCATAGTAAATATAAGAATTGTGAATATCCTGAATTAAGACTAAACAATGTAACTATACCTTGCAATACTTCAAATGTTAGATTTCTGGGTATAAATATTGATAATGTGCTGAATTGGAGGAGCCACTGTGAGTTTTTGATATCACAGCGTTATTCTGTGGTTTATCAATTTAAGAATCTTAGAAATATACTTGATTTCAGTCAGTTAAAAAATCTATATTTTGCTCAGGTTGATTCCAGGATAAGGTATGGCATTGGGTTTTGGGGTAGTTCCACCTTCTCTAAGTGTTTCTTGCTCAAAAACGGGTTGTCGGAAGTATGTTAGGCTTGTTAACGCGAGTGAGCTGCAAAAATATCTTTAAATATTATGAGATCTTAACTCCATCTGTGTTAATCTTAGAATTAAGTGTAAATGTTTTTAAAAACAGGCACAACTAGGCATAAAAATTAATTTTTGCTTCCTTTGTATAAAAAGAATGTTTCTGTTAAATCGCCTAACTATTAAGGTTTACGAGTATTTAATACTTTTTCTGTAGAAATAAAAAAATGTGAAAGTTTATTCTCAATTATAAAACAATTGAAATTTTTAATAGAAAAGGCTTTTTATATTATGGACGAATATTTTAATATGTGAATGCCTGATTTATTTTCATATTGTATTTTATCTGACCTAACACTGTATGTTTTGTTTTTTTAAAATGTGTGTACATTGATTCTCCTTCTTTTTTACTATTCCTATACAATGTGTGAACTATATTGTCTAAACAAACATTATTATTATTATTATTAATAAGAGTAGGTCATTTAGCAATATTCGTGAATTGCTACGCTATATAGCGATTATAAAATAAATGGGTTCAAAGTTCGTACAATGTAATTCAAGGATTTATATGATAAATCCCGTCGTATAAGGAGACGTTTATTACTCATTTAATAATCAGTTAATCAGAATATATGGACTTGCCTAATGGCATTATTCTAAATTTACTAAATCCCACTAACGTTCGATAAACTCAAATGTTGCTTGCTTCTTTAAAATGATGAATATGGCAAAAATAAACTAAAGAATAGACAAGTCTAGATAAAAGATTCATTAAGTTAAGTAGTTTGATGTTCTTGATGTTTTTTACGAATACCTACTACTTGACCCTAACAGTTAAAAATGGTCACACTTTTTCAAAAATCATTCCAATTGTTTACCATTTTATGCAACTTTTCTGTTTTTTGTTAGTTATTTACCTGATATATTTTTAAATTTTTAGTTACTAGAATTTTTTATCAACACATCTTCCATACTTTATCGAAACGAAACGATGAAATTTAGCATAATCGTTGTACAATTACATAATACAATTTTTATCCATTTTCATTTCTGTAACATTACAGTGGAATTATCACATTTACAAATTATTATGTAAATTTACATAATTTTACGCTGGTCACAAATAGCAAACGTAAAGTTATATGAATATGTGATCATGTGCTCGCCAAAAGCACCAAATTTGGGATTCTTTGAGGAAATATTCTCTCGCGCTTGCTCTTGCTCGCTCATTTGGTCTGAATAGCAGTAACAGTAACAGTATAACAGTACTAGAGAAAAACATACATTAGTATTGGGATTAAAATCATTCAATAACCTATCAAAATTCGTTGAAAATTTAGCTTATAAAGTTGTGTAATTATTTTTTGCACTGTAGGAAAACAAATATAATTAATTTATATTTTCAAAGAAACTGATTCTGAGCTGTAAAATAGTGCCCGGAATATGAGTAGCTTAATGATAAGCTGTACTAAAGAGAACATATTTGACTTAACAATTTTAGTTCTCTGACCAATGGTAAATGAATTGTGACAGCAAACAGGTCTTGAATATGTAACAACGTCGCTCACATACTATCTTAGGATTGTTATGTTTTATACATAATAATTACAAATAGGTACAACTAAACATATGTGTACCCAAGCAACACAGGTTCATCTAAATTGAATCGAATAGACGTTAAAAAGAATCTAAAACCGTCTAAAGCTTTTTTAAAATGTAAATTAGATGCATTACACAAGACAGTCTTTAGATTCATCTAAAATAGACGTATTTTACTTTTACCTTTGAAATAACAAATATTAAAAGTAGATTACAAAAAAAATGAACGCCCTGTATCTCGGAAACGAAGCGTTTCCGGACACATGCTAATGGGAACTTTTTTGTCTTATTTTTATCTAAAGAACCTGTCCCTGAAATTTTTCGCAATATTAAAGAATCACCCTGTAGATCTTCCATCGACGTTTAAAAGTGTATGTTTTATCGACGCCTAAGATTATATATCGACGTTTCAAAGTATATCTTTTATCGACGTTCCAAAAGTATATTATTTTAAGATCTAAAAATAATACTTTTTAGACGCTTCAAAGTGATTTCAAAAATACAAAATATTAAGACGTAATATTATAATTATAAAAAAGACATCTAAATACAAGAAAAATTCAGGTTATTATAAGAGGTAAAACAAATCTATTACTGAGATGTCTACGAAAATACATCTTAAATACGTTTAATTATGATGAGAAATAGACATAAATATATAATTTTCTGATGATATTCACCATCTTTAGATGGTCTTTCTGACATCTTTTAAATATTTTTAGATGTACTATGTGCTATTTGGGTACTTACTGTGAATGGTTTTCTTAAAGCTGTTTTCACAACACAGAATAATAGTTACAAGTATTTAAAATGACTTCTGTTTTTTGCAAGAAGCGTTTACTGTACAAACTTCTCTTAACTCGAGAGTTTTGCCTAGATTCGCCGTAAATTAACATGCGATGCGGCTGGTTATGGTTACCATAAATTGTTCCATTTTTGATTATTTACACTCGGAAACATCAAAGAAAATGAAACAAAAATGAATTGCACTAACTGTCCGCACCATTATGACTAATATTATTTTAGGTTATCAGCAGCAGCCTGACACTGCAACGTTGTTGAACGTTACAGTACGTTGCAGTTTTAACGAGTCTCTCGGAAATTTCAATTGTTTACTTCATTAATACTAATCCAAAAATCAAATTATGAACAAATTACGTTACAGGCGCTATTACTTATCCTTAATTGTACCTTAGTTTGTAATTTCGTAACATAGTTTTGCATATTATTGCACTGGTATTTTTATTTTTGAAATGTATTTGTAGATAAACTATTCGTTTTAGACAGTTTTTTATTGTCTTTAGTCAAATATATGAGCAATTACGGCACTTATATTCCAGACACTCTGTATATTTATAGGTTATTCCTGGGCATAAAATATATAAACATCACGCTAAAACCACGTATAATAACACATAACGTGTGTTATATTAACACAGTTGATTGTGTTAAACTTTTAAGGACTGGGTTTTTTGTATTAAAATGTGTAATTATCTTTTTGCACTGTAGGAAAAGAAATTAATTAATTTATAGTTTTTTTCTCAGGAACTGATTCTGAGTTGTAAAATATGTCTACTTCTAGGTTAGTCCTGGGCATAAAATATGTAGACATCTTGCTAAAACCACCAATTGATAATAATATTTTAACAGCACATTAATTTTGTGCTGCGTCCAATAAAAATGATTGTAAAAGTACAAGTTTACAAACACTGCTGCAGATTTAATCGTCTTATTAAAAGTTGGAATGAAACAAAGTGTTTTTACTGCCTTTCTTGTTATCTCCTTTATGCTGAATCGTATTCTTTATGTCGTATGTCTGCGCTCAGTGAGGGATACCTACACCCTGTTTGCAGAGGAACGTAAAATTTTACAGATCTCACTCGTAAAAATCCTTAAAAATTTCGGGGAACGCGTCGACTGTAAAGGATAATGCCTCCTGTAATTGTTATCATCGGTGACTGGAGGCGGCTAGAGGTGCCTGATGCGACTGTAAAACTGCCTGATTTAGGGCTAATAGCTGTGAACATTACCGAAATGACTTTTTTCTCTTTTGCAGACATTGGACTGCATATCTTATTCCCCATTTCAGGAATTGTTCAGAAGGGAGCACGTATACTCCGCATAACTGCTTTATTTTATATCCTCTGCGCACTTTGTATATCTTACTGTTTTACGGTTATAATTAAAATTGTTTATCATACACATTGTTCTACGCTGCTAAGTGTTTTTCCTTGTTTTTCGTTTCGTTGCGCTACATGTATTGTTTATCGCCCCTGAATTCTGTGAGATAGGTCGTTACTGCAAAGTCATTTTTAATAGATCCGTTGGGAAGGGCGCTACTGCATACATTATGCGGCGGTTAAATATTCAGAAACCAAAATTGATCTCGGGCCTGTGGCAAACTTCTTTGTTCAAAACAAGTCTGAATTTCTATTTTCCTTTATTCCTGTAACATTGTTTTTTTTTTCTCAATAAACATTATAAATTTGTTTATCCACGACCACAATATTAAGAAAGTTTATACGTCTGTTTTCCGTTATTTATGCAACAAGTACAAAAAGTAAGTACTTATTTCATGTGACGTATAAGCACGTCGAGTGCAATAAGCAATTTTTGTACGAGTTGTATACAAAGTTTTTTCTACGTTCATGCAAAAACCAAAAAATGTTTTATTTAGATGACACTAAGTGTAGGAAAATATGACGTCGAATTGAACGTGTATGTTTGTCATGATGACAAAATGCTGTAGTAGAATGACAGATGAATGGAATAATAATAATAATAATAAATGGGCTTTATTTTCAATACATTTACAGAAATAGTTAATTACATTAAACAATAATGAAAAAAGCCGATGGTTACGCCTGGCTTAACCTCTGTTTTTCATCTTAAGCTGTAAGTCAAGACTTGGGATATACAAGAAAGAATAAATATACATACTCATGCAACATGCATTTAACATATACATATTCATATAATATTGCACATCACTATTAATA
The DNA here is from genome assembly GCA_037114965.1 of Monochamus alternatus. Taxonomy (NCBI): domain Eukaryota; kingdom Metazoa; phylum Arthropoda; class Insecta; order Coleoptera; family Cerambycidae; genus Monochamus; species Monochamus alternatus. The sequence continues at coordinate 101,140,408 of CM073426.1, forward strand.
CACATACACATACATATATACCGGGCATTCTAGATAAAATAGCAAAAAAATGTATATATATATTTGCAAGGAAATAGAAATATCAAGCACTGTTTATTCCATAGAGCAACTTTGTTCAGCAAAGAGAAATTTTTTATAAGCATATTTGAAAGACGAGAGGGATTTATTTTTGAGATCTACCGTGAATATTTTTGAAATTTGATAAGTAAAGGAAGTCTTGAAGAATTCTGTACAATGGCAGGGAGGTGTGAGTGTACCTTTGTGACGTAAATTCAAATTATGTACATCTGTCCTGTATGATATTTTTCTATGAAGATATTTAGGCAATCTATTATCTAAAATTTTCTTAAAGAGGCAAGCAGAATGCAATAAACGTCGACGAGACATATTTAACCATCCTATATCGCTAAGTTTATGAGAAATATGTTGTCTACGTCTTCTACCAAAAATTAGCTGAAGACAAGAGTTTTGTAAAACCTAAATTTTTCTACCATCCTCAGCACATATACAAGGCCCATACACCACATCACAAAAATTAAATTTAGACCAATGATTCACATAAAATAGTTTTTATTTTTTGGGTAAGAATAAACCTATTACTATATATTGCGTACTAAATTTGCATATGCAGAACGAATACATTTGTTAATATGGGTCTTAAATTTTAGGTTTGTATCAATAATAAGCCCTAAATTTTTAGCAGACTCCACCGGAGTTATTTGTTTACCGTCAATGTTTTTCATAATATGTTGAGTTATAGCTGATCGTATTTTAGGTGGGCCAAAAACAAGTACCGATGTCTTGGTGGCGTTAATATTTAGTGAATGGCGTTTAAATACATTAACAATAGAGGAAATGTCACTATTTATATTTTTTAAAGCCTCCAAATAGTCACAAGAACTAAAAGATGTATAAACTTGAGTATCGTCAGCATAAAAATGTATTTTACAATGTTGTGGTATTTGCGCAAACCTAAATGTATACAGAGTATATAAAAAAGGACCCAAAATAGAACCTTGCGGCACACCAGAGGATATTTTCAGTGATGGAGATTTGGTGTCATTAATTTTTGTCATTTGATATCTGTTACATAAATAATTTTGAAAAAATTTAACAACTGTTTCAGACATTCCAACATATTTTAAAATAGACAATAGCGTTTCATGATTTATTGTGTCAAAGGCCTTGGAAAACTCAAGAAGAACTAATACTGTGATTTCTTTTCTATCCATGCCCCTTAAAATATCATCAACTATATTTAGTAAAACGGTTTCACAACTATGGGAAGGACGAAAACCAGACTGAACTTCTGGCAAAATATTAAACGTAGACACAAACTCACGAATTTGAAAATCTATTACTCTTTCCAAGACCTTTGATAAAACAGGTAGTATATTTAGGACGTAAATCTTTAAACTCCAGTGGATTATTATTTTTTGGTATAGAAATTATTAAGGTTTGCTTCCATGAATCAGGAAATACACCATCTGTAATATATCTATTTATAATATGAGTTAAGAATGGCAAAATAGTAGGGCAGCTTAGCAAAATTAGTTTAATATTAAGTTCTTCATGACCCTGGGAAGTAGTTTTTATATTATATAAAATGCTTTGAATAGCAAAATTCTCAACATGTTTAAATAAACATTTTATTGCACTAGTGCAATAACGAATCACTTTTTCTACTAAATATAGTTCGATAAAATTTTGTTTTTTGCATGAACGTTGAACCTTTTAACACACTAGTGCATTAAAATTAATAATACTGCGCTTCGATTTTATAGCATTTTAATTAGAATTATTATTATTAACATTAACATTTATCTCAAGAATGATCTTGTCATTTTGACCGAAATTATTTATATTCAGTCGACAAAGACCGGAGGGGCCCACAACTTCGCCAAGTAGGACCTGGATTTTCCAGCAGTTGCCATCTTGATGGACAGTAAATCTTCAATATATATTCCGCTACCGTAGTCGATTTCCAACCACCATGATGATTTACAGTGGTAATATCACCCACAGCATTGTCCAGTAATGTTGCCGAAGAACGCCTCATTCCATGTATGGTAAAACTCTCTGTTCCAGGGAGCCCAAGAAATGCAGTCACTTTGGAAACGTTTTCAAAATTGTGTTGATGCCTACATGTTGTGTAGTACAGTTTCCAGCTACATATACCACCGGAATTTTTAGGTCCCAGATTGATGTATTTTCGACATATTTCTGCAGCATTGACTGAAAAAGCTTCTTCCATGAAAGTGAAACTTCTTGAAATATTTGTTCTCATATCCGGAATGAGTACGTATAGGTAACTGCCTTTGTCTTGGACAAGTATCTGTGACCCTCATGATCGTTTCAACATGTGTAAAGAGTTGAAAATAAAACGCTCAATGTATAAATTGAAATATTAAAATCTAGTATTTTCTGCCTTAACTTGTAAATATTCTTCTTCCGGTAGTTTTTTCAAACATTCTTACCATACTTCGAACTATCAATACCTTTGTGAACATTCAATATGATTTTTGCATGGAATATGTTGCTCACAGCGAAGAGGCAGCAAGCCGTTTCTCCAGATTGAAAAAGTAGGATAGTAGCACCTCTTCTGTAATTGCTCCTTCTCCTATACCTCTTTCTTCGCCAGTTATCAAATTCCACCAATTTCTTCTCGTTCACACTTTTGATTTTCGCTGGAAACTGTAGTAATGTTACTTCTTGGGCTTCTTGTTGGATTTCAGCTGGAATGAAGAATTTCTCATTCATTTTTTGTGTAGATTTTGCAAATTTTTTTTCACTCTTGTTAACAAATAAACAAACACATGTCATAGAAGCGATTCCAAGACGTTCTAGTATTCAGCTGACAATCAATATTCTTGGTTAAAGTAAATTTCTCAATTGTGACGTTTTTTAAAACCATAATTTTTCATACGGCTTTCACTCTCCTAATTGATTGGTTGTGACCGTAATGTAACTCTGTATAACATTTTATATAATAAGTTTTATGATAATTAGGATTTTGAAAAAGTTGAAATGTTTGCATATTTTACTATATTATTTTAAGGAACTTTATTAACAGTATCTGGCTCTATGGACATTATGGTTCTTTTTTATTTTAGTGAAAGATATTTTTGAAACAGCTTTCACTTTGCTAGAGCGATTTTCAATCTTTCAGAAAGACATACAGGGTTAACTATGACTAAGTACAAATATTTTAAGAGGGGATAGAAAAAAATAAGAATTAACAGAATTTCCTTTCAAAAAATGTTGAAACTTATTTATAAAGCGAAAAAAATCTTCGATATTATATTAAGTCCTTATTTAACGCCGCCAATGCGAGATCAGAGTATGCAACCAGCAAGCAACCGTCATGCAACAGTCGGCCACAGTCGGCAGTCGGTCCAGTCGAGTCGGTTCTGTGTTTACGTCGTAGTTGTGTTTTCTTCTTCAGTTTTTAGTGCCTTGTTTTAATTTTAAACGTTTTATAGATAATAAACAAAGGAATATGTGTCGGGTACACATATTTTCCCACAATATAGTTCGCCGGTTTGTTTTTCTAGGTTATGGGATAAGACTGCCGCGGGTGTTAAACGTTTTCTGTTATCTATTAGAACCTACCTACTCACTCATCCCTTTCTTAGATTTTGTTATAATACATAGGCATTGTATCTAACTGTATTTACGGGAAGTGTGTTTATCGGTAGTGAGTGAAAATGTAGTTTTATCAGTTTGTAACCAAATAATGAAAAACGAATGCAAAATACTTATCTACCTATCAGGTATTATTACTAATAAGAATGTTATAATAATTTTTGTCGTTTCTGCATTTAGAAACACTGCAAACGACGCATGGTAGTTGTTGACAGACAGACATTACGTCAACTATGGAGCTAAGCCATAAGCCATCTCAGTCGATACTCATCATAGGCGCCGACTTTCCGTATGAAAAAAGGGTTTTACCTCATTTATTAAATCTCTAGCTAAAATTCTGGATTAACTTTTTTATTGTCTTTTAGGGCTCCCTGAGCGCGTGGTTAAAATTTTTGTACTTAGTCATAGTTAACCCTGTATATGGGAGTTTATATAATAGCTGTAAATTCTGTCTGATTTATAATACAAACATTTGTTAGAGAATTCTATTATTTTGGGTGAATAATTTTAGTTTTTATGGAAAGAAGGTGTTCAACATAATAATTAATAACTAAATAACTTTATTTGTTTTTATTTTATTACCATTGATTAAATATGCATTTTGGGAAGATTCCCTCCTTATTTTTTTTTAGTTAAATCATTAAATTAACTAAGTAGTAAGAGATTAATTAGTAATTTTACCAAATAATCCGTTAGATACTAGATATATCTATGTTTGCAATACAGATAAACGTGTATACTTATTTATTTTGTACTAAAATATTTTTATTTATACAATAAATAATCTATTAAAATAACTGTATTATTCGTGGCATAAATTTCTGGTTTCTCTCGTTGGAGTTAAAGCGAGATAAACGTAGTTTATACTCTCAAATAATATCACATTATTTTAAGGAGTCCAAAAATGTCTGGACTTGAGACATTGTCGAATTAAGATTTTCTCTATCACTACTTTTGCTCAATAAATTTTGTGTTTTTATTAAGTAACGCTGTAGACATAATAAATCTCCAAAAAAACTGTACAGCTTTCTGGCATAAAGTTGCAGCTTGCGAAATTGATAAATTGTTGGAGTGTTATGGGGCAATTGTGAATTGTGACAATCGCCTAGCAAAAAATCCATTTAAAACTGTTAAAGGAAGTGGTCTTGGCACTCGTTGTTTATCTAGAAAGCGGGAGTTCCACTGAACGGTTTTCTTTTCTACGTCCTATCGAACGGAATATAAAACTGTTCTTCAAATTCAGAAAAAATACATTCGATAATCTAGTAGGCATGTACATACATCTATTAAAGTGGAAAATATCTTAATAATCTGGAAAGGAAAAATGTATCAATGTATAAAACTTTAGGTAGATAGAGAAATCAATTAAAAATCAACTATTTATTTGATAAAAAGAAATAAATCATTTCAGATTGATCCCACAGGGTGATTCTGTGATAATGTTATTAATTTTAGGAGAAAATAGGGAAAAATAAGTATAATACGAAGACGCAATTTAAAAAAATAAATGCATATTTACGCCGAAAAAAAATGTATACCCCTTATGTAGACTGACACGACAGCTGGCGGTAATTCAACTCGTTGTCTGTCTGATGCGATGTTGCCAAATTTAAATATTTTCCTATAGTACCTACTTATTGTAATATGTAATTAATGCTATAAATTATTTTTCTAAAAGTATGCAAGTAACATATTAGTTTCAATATAAAAAAAACATAACATTGAAATTACGAAACTGTAACAGATCAAAATAAACCATTCACATTTCATTACATAAATAGTGAAATAAAATCCATTACTAATTATATTAAATAATTAAGAGAGGTTGAAACTTTGTATTTAAATACAGACAGTAATAAAAAACTCTCATGCTGTCAACAAAAAACAGTCCGAGACATACCTATTCAGTGATCAACAATCCAGCAATCAGATTCATGACCTATTTTAGGTCAATAACCTTGTTTTTAATGTCAAGCGCTGCAGAACTACTAATTAATAACAGAAACAAACAATAATTAAATTTATATTTTTATGAACACCCGGTCTGTTCAATAGGAAATCATGAGAATAGGCACACTCGGCACAGGTCAAAAGTTGGCAGTTCAAATTCCCGTTTAATAACTCACCGGCGAAATAAGTCGAACATCGTTCGAGTTCATTTTATGCAAGCGAGCCTGCCGTCGACTGCATCTGGAAGAGAGACGCACGCGGATCAATTTCTCTCCCTTCTTCATCCATCAGTCATAAGTTTCGCGCGGTCGCGGAGCTTTTGAACTTGCATTATGAGGGCATAATGAATGTATCAGAATTTAACAAAACGCTTAATGAATTCTTTACAAACGGAATAATTTTGAACAAAAAATATACAGAATTTATACATTTTAGATTGCAAACAAGAAATTTGTCATTAGTCGCAACGCTGCTGGACTTCTATATACCTTCAATACTCGTACGCGTCATCACAAAATTTGTAGCGCACCAGGAGCGTCGTGTTACCGATTGTTATGGGGTGATTTGGTTATCTATTGAACGGTTCAGTAATTTTTTTTTTGATTTTCTGTCTTTTTTGAGCTTTTCGAATACGTGGTTAAAATTAATGACATTGTGACTGAATGACCCTGTATATACGTCTAATAGTATTTAAAAGCCTAAATTATTAGGGCTTTTGAGGTTATGGCAAAACCCTGACGTGATGGGGTTAAACGAACCCCGGATTCGGATTCAACGACCCTAAGAACACATAGTAACACACAGGGTCTGAACTGATTTATGGGGCTTTGTGAATAAGAATATCGATTTACTAAACCATTGTAGTATACTAAGATACATACAGGGCGGCCAAATGAAAACGAAACAGAGCTATTTTCAAAAACTGTGTCAAGATTGTACAAAAACGCTCAGACCCGTCGATTTTATATTAAAGGGGGATATTCTTAGCTGCTATTTTTGACTCCGCCACTTTCACTCCCAAGCAAGCGTAAGCATCACCCCAAAATATTTAAATGGCATTGGGGGTTGAGTAATATTTATTTAGAAAGCTCTTATAATTCTTTTTATAAGAGACTTTAAATTTTATAATTCCGCTCAATACTTAAAAAGAAAATTACATTTTAAAATTTAAATTATGTTTAATTGCTTACTTACTACTTACTTGATTACATGTTCAAACTAATGACCGCCCGCTACCATACAAGAATAAAGATTTTGTTTGAAACGTTCGCGCACATTCTGAAGCATTTCCTGAGTGATTCGACAATTCTTTGATGCAAATCTTGCAGCGACACTGGCTGTGTTTTATTGATTTTCCTTTTTAGTTATCCCCACCAAAAAAATTAAGGAGCTATAAATCCGGTGATTGTGGAGGCAACTCAATGCTGCCTTTTCTCCCAATCCAATTCAGTGGAAAACGTTGGTCCAAATACTGACGGAGAATGCGGAGGAGCACCGTCCTGTTGAAAAATCAAAAGATCTTCATCATACTCTGGAACATTTTCCATAATATCAGTCAAGGCAGGATCAATAGCGTCTTCCAGTAATTGCAAATACATTTAGCCAGTCAAATTACCAGGTAGAAAAAAGGATCCACCAGCTGGTCACTGAAAATTCCAGCCCATACATTTAATTTTTCCGGTTACTGTGTATGCACCTCGTGAAAAACTCTTGGGTTTGAATCTGATCAATAGCGGCAATTGTGACGATTTACCGTCGCGTTCAAGAAAAAACTGCATTCATCAGAAAAAACAGATGTTAAAAAAGAACTGTAGATCGTTTCTTGATCGCTCTCTCATTATTTTGCAAAATTGCAAACAGCCCTCATAATCATCTTCATGAAGTTCCTGGACTAAATGTATTTTGTATAGATGAAATATATTCCTCTAAAAATTGGTTTGTATGCTAGTTCGATTAATCCCAAACACAGATGTCAGCTGCTTCGTACTTAATGTAGGATCAAGATGAACTTGTCCCAAAACTTAAACTTCACTAGCTTCATTAACTATAGGTTTTTCAATTTCAACTTCTACTTTGTTTACTAACTTTAGAACATACCTACTTCCTCCCGACATGTCGATTTTGATATTGTTCATTAAATAGCTGAGCTATTCTATTCGCACATTTACTGTTTCGAAAGTAAAGCGAAATAATATCTACCCTTTCCGCAATCGAATAAATCATAGTGTTTAATTTTCAAAAACACAATTAAATAAACTACCAACCAACGCTTTCAAATAATACTAGAAAATAAATTTGGAATCCACTAATTTTACGTGCGTTGTGTGTGCATAGTATTCATATCTGTTTTTAACAATTATGTTTTTTACGAAAGTGATAACAAATCGCCAAAAACCAATGTAACGTAAGAAATGCTAAACTTATGCCATTGGCGTACTTAACTCGAATGAATGACATTTTTACTGTTACTAATTGTGTGTAAGGATCAACTTAAAGAGAATTGCAAGACCATTCAAAACAAATATTACTCAACTCCCAATGCCATTTAAATATTTTGGGCTGATGCTTACCCTTGCTTGGGAGTGAAAGTGGCGGAGTCAAAAATGCCAGCAAATAATGTCCACCTTTAATCTAAAGCGACGCACAGTGGCGCAAAACGTCACTGTACCACTCAAATTCCTGTACACCCCTTAGGATTGGGCCGTTTGAGGTGATTTTTTTTTAAATGTTCGTCATAAAATTTCCTATCGATCCCTCTTTCTCAATTTTCGCTTTGGGTCTTCATTTTCGCGGAATTTGACTCCAAAAATGGGTTTGCATGGAAAAAACTAGATTTCGCACAAAAATGACCCTACGGAACACGAGATTGAGATTTTGCCGGACTTTTTTTATGGGGGAATGCTCGTCTTGGAAAGCCCTACAAGACTGCCCACTTAGATTTCGGGAAGAAATTTTCTGTTGCCCTTAAAATGGCTACAATCATCTAAAAATTTTCACATATCAGAAATCGTTCTACTGAAAACTGGGAAAGTATTGGAAAAAAATCTCATCTCACAAAAATTATTAGTACACATTTGAGAAATCCGCAAAAATTTTTCCAGAATTTTTGGACACATTTTTGGACATTCACCAAAATGGCCACATACATATTTTCCGAAGTTTCCCGTAATTCTGAAAAAGATCAGAGAGGTTCCATAAAATATGATTTTGAATATGTTTTTTTGACAGAAGTGGCCATTTTGGATACAATAGTTCATTGTTAATGAGAAATGATTGATTTTTCCTGGAACTTTTCGGATGAAAATGTATGATAGTGAAAGTCTTCAGCATCCAATCCAGCAGGGGAGACCAGGCCTTTTAGATGCATTTTTGAACATTTCAAAACATGCCAAGATCCGGAGTTTTTCCGAATTCTTCTGAAAAAGGTCTTTAACACTTTGTGAGGAATTTAAGCGGCCATTTTGCATATAATGGTTCATTATTAATGGACAATTGATGGTAACAATCTTGGAGACGATTAGGCACAGCCAAGTGCCATTAGGCACAACATAGCTTGATCTTTGGATTATTTTGATCAAAACTCCACTTATAATGTTAAAAATTCTGAAAAACGTCTCCAACATTTCACAAATTCTCAATAAGTTGACACTTCTTTGATTTGTTTGTACGTAAACAAGATTTTCTGTCAGGAGAAAGGACAAGGAAGTAGATGGGTCCTCTAGTGAGCATAATAGGTGGCTTGGATGTGATTCAAAGAATATCAATAGGAATGCAAATCAATAGAAAATCTGCCATGGTGATATGTTCATAATTTGCTAATAATATTTTTTGGTTAATAATATGCTTCTGGCCGAAATATTATGCCGCAATTGGTCACTGTGATGGAGAAATCTAATCATACAAACGTGTTTATAACTGTGATATATTGGAGTAATATATTATAAATGAAAATCGTAGATTTTACTAATTAATTTTATTTTCTTCCCAACACACAGAGATAACATAAAACAACGTCAAAATTTGCTTTTTTATATCTAGCACTGTACAAAAAAAAAAGAAATAAAATATACAAAAACAATATCTGTCCTAGAAAAACATACACTATTCTACATTAATTTCTATACAAGGTATTTATAAAATATATACCAATAACCCTTCAAAAGACTGAGCTTTTTGTGTATTTTTTTGGACAGCCAAAATATTTAAACGGGAATGCCAGATGATTTCCCAGTATTTTTGAACATTTGTGGATTTCGGATCAAAATGACCAAAAAGAGAAAGATCCACATAAAATATTATGGTCTCGAAAGTTTAAAGCATCCAGTAGATGCTGAAGATGATGCTGCTATCATACATTTCCATCCGAACAGTTCCAGGAAAAATCAATCATTTATGGGAAAATTCGGAAAATCTGTATGTAGCCATTTTGATGAATGTCCAAAAATGTGTCCAAAAGTTCTGGAAAAATTTTTGCAGATTCTTCAAATGTGTAGAAATAATTTTTGTGAGATGAGATTTTTTTCCAATACTTTCCCAGTGTTCAGTAGAACGATTTCTGATATGTAAAAATTTTTGGATGATTGTGGCCATTTTAAGGGCAACGGAAAATTTCTCCCCGAAATCTAAGTGGACAGTCTTGTAGGGCTTTCCAAGACGAGCATTCCCCCATAAAAAAGTCCGGCAAAATCCCAATCTCGTGTTCCGTAGGCTCATTTTATGCGAAAAATCTAGTTTTTTCCATGCAAACCCATTTTTGGAGCCAAATTCCGCGAAAATGAAGACCCAAAGCGAAAACTGAAAAAGAGGGATCGATAGGGAATTTTGTGACGAACATTTAAAAAAAAAATCACCTCAAACGGCTCAACCCTAAGGGGTGTACAGTAATTTGAGTGGCACAGTGGCGTTTTGCGCCGCTGTGCGGCGGGTCTGAGTATTTTTCTACAATCTTTACGCAGTTCCTGAAAATGGCTCTATTTCGTTTTCATCTGGCCACCCTGCATTTTAAAAAGTAATAACAAAGAATAGCTTTATTTAATTTTTTAATACTAAAAAATTAAAATCGTACTGCTTTACAAGAGAGAAATGCTGAAGGAATTGCTGCGCAAGTAGTACTAGAACAATGTAAGCAATATTTATGCATTACAATGAAAGTCAGTATTAAACTAAAATTTAATTATTGCCGCATATGGCACTGAAATTAGTCAGTCACGTGTCGCATGAATTAAACTCGCAGATGATGTTCTATACAAATTATTACAATCAAATAACATTTATTAAAGGCATTACTGCGCTAAATCTCATCTCCAGTACAATGTAGTATTATGTAGCAATTTTGGTTCAGTTAAAATTGAAATTAACAACTCCTAACTGAGTTACACACTTCCCTTACACTGACGTAAATTTGGTATAATGTTCCATGTAACTGTATACTTCAAAGGTAAAATTTTCTGTAGTAAATTGACCGATTGGTATTTGAAAATATAACTATATTAAAAATAGAATTCTCCATATAGCAAACAGATTTCACATGTATTTTAGGTGTTTAAGGAAAATTTTACGTGTTAATATGGTCCCACAGGGAAATGTACTCGGGCCATTATTATTCTTTGTTCGTACAGAGTAACGTTTAAATATGTAGCGAAACTTACCCATATACTAAACGTAATCCATCAATAGATTTTATTATCATTTCAAAACAACTATTTAAAAGCCTTGTATTAAATTTGTGTCAAATTTGAAACAATAGTTTCAGATGTTTTGTTATATTTTTTTAATTTTAACTTTGAGGTGTGCATTTTGGTATCTAGGTGAATCAAACAAGTTCTAGTTCTAGCCGTAAAAGTTTAGCCCAAATATTTTAAACATGTCAGAGTGATACAACTGAAAAGGTTATTGTCAAATGTAGGTATACTCGCGACAAGAATTCAGACGACTTACGTCATACGAACAAATGAATAATTCATTATATTGTCATCAAAATATTTAAGAAACTGCAACTAATAGTAATAAAACTATATACTACACTAAAAGTTTGCATTATATATTGCACTAAATTGCAAAAAATGATTGTTTTTAACGCGACCAAATATCAAAAATTACGTTGACAATAAAAACAAACGTCTAACGTCAGCTGTGACGTAAGACGTCTGAATTCTTGACGCGAGTATACCGAATATTAATATTGAAAAATCTTTATCTGTTAGCATTAGTTTATTACTGTTTTATAGTTAAATATATGCATTTATTTGTAGTAGTACCATATTAAGAGCACTTCGCTTAGCTTAGTAAACATACTTATTACTTTCTATAAACATTATTAATAAATTTATTTTGATAAAGGTATTTTTAGGTTAAATTATAGGTTAGGTTAGGTTGTAAATTAGATTTGGTTAGGCTCCAACTAGCACCGAAGTAACACTAAGTGACGCCTTCAAAGAGTAGCTATTTCGTAGCCGCCAGGAAATTTGTTACTATGTTATATAAATAACATGCAATAAAGTTACAGTCACTGCTACGCATTGTCAACTATTTCTAGTTACTTTACAGTTACGCGACTTCTCAGTTTCCTAGTTTAAGAGTCGTCTCAGTTACGAGTGGAACCTTTAAATCTTCAGAAGTTGAAAGTGACAAATGATTATAGTAGCGACTAAGTCATGTTACTAAAATATGATTTTAAAATTGCAATCACTTTCACGTTGTTTTTATAGTTGCCGCGACGTTAAAAAAACCTTAATAGTTTGTTTAAAGTTGTAGAAATTGTTGTAGTAAAGTAATATTTATTAGTCCAAACGACGTTATCGCTACTTGTAGAACTATTTGCATCGTCACAAAACTACAAAGAGCGTATCACCTCTTAAGGTTTACGGTGTGCACTCTATCAAACGATATATAAGATCTGTTCCAACAACTGTCGAGAACTGGTTCAGTACCATGAGAAATGTTTGACCAACACCGTCTTACGTCGCATTCGCCGAGAGTACATTAACAACTGAACTGACTGACTAATTCTGGACGGTTCGGAATCGATTCTTGCTGTGTTGGAACAAACCCATAGTTTTCGCTCAGTAACTAATTAACTCATAATGATAAAAATAAAATATGCGGTTTTTTTTAATAGACTATAAATATTATTTTACGTCGACGCTGTGTTTCGAAATTTTGAAAAAGTGTAAAATTAATTTTTTTTTAATGAATTTGTATATATTGTGTGAAAATAACACATAACCCAAAAAATGATTCATAAGGAAACTAGAACCACCCAAAAGGGGAATCTTGAAGATGGTTTTTCCAGAATACCTTTCGAACTATTCAAAATAAAATCACGAAATTTGGCGGGTAGCATACATTTCGCATACTTCAATATTCTCTGTTCTTACAACTTAAAATATTTGCTCAGAGGTGTCACATGCTGAGGGGGCTCAAGGTAAATATTGCCCCACTTTTTTTATTTTAGGGTATTTTCTCTTGTTGATATCAAATTATAAAATTTCATAGTTTTCTACACAAAAAGGGTACTCTTGTTCGATCTCGACAGGATGCGTGGTTTTCGAGCAAAATCGATTTAAAAAAAAACATTGATATTATAAAAAAAAAATTGGAATACGCAACGAATAATAAGACATTTTTACAGGACACTTTTTTGTGGGAATTAGGAAATTTGTTTGTTAGTTGAGCAAATGCTCGAATAAGTTTCCATTTTGTTCAATACAATATCTAGCCCGGCGTAGAATATTCTGCGAAGCACGGAGAATTTGAAAATTATTCTCTTTTATTTGATTGCCAGCTAATATAATAATCTAGCGGATTCAAATCCGGTGATCACACTGACCAGACTATCGGACCACCTCTCCCTATTCACTTCTCAGGATATCTTATTCAGCCAAATATGAACCGGCTGCCCAAAATGAGCTCGTACTCCATCATGTTAAAAATACGTCCCCACTCTTGTCTCTAAGGGAATATTCGCTATTAATTCAGGTAGGCGATTTTGTAGCAAGTCCAAATATCGTTGGGAATTCAAATTATTTGGTAGTTCAATTGGGCCAATGATTCCCCCCATAGATTAATGGAAAATCTATTTTGAAAATTAGTTCGCCGTACTCCTCTTTCGTCGGCCCACAAATGGGTATTGTGGCTGTTAAAAACTTTACATTTGCTGAAATTTACTTCATCAGACCACAATATTTTTGATAATTTATTATATATGTCCCAAATCTCCATCGGCAGAACTGCATCCGAGCTGAAAAATCTTGAGGCATTAAATCTTGCACCCTTTGAAAATGGAATGGATGAAGACCTTGCATTTGCGTCATTCTTCCTATCTAAAGTAAATAAGAAGACAATTTCGATATGAGGTTGGTACTTAACGTATTTATTACAATTGACTTTGGTATACGTGTGCCTCTTGACAGCAGTCTGAAATTTATAGATTTTCTGCTATCCGATCGAGAGCATGTTCCAAGTCATAGTTTCCCATAGGTCGCCCTTGTCCGCGAAGACGTCGTAAGGATCCATTTTCAATCAAGTGCCTGTGCACTGTTACGAATATTCTGCGCCCAAGCGCTCTTCGTTCTAAAAATTTTCTTCGATATTCCCTTGCGACGGCGAACGCACTTCCATTACAGTGTCCGTACACAAAATGAATATCTGCGAATTCTTGGTTTGAAAAATTCGGCATTATTTTGTCAAGGGAAAGAGAACTTCTGAAATATTTTAAAAGAAATGACAAACTGTCAAGAAAACTTTTACTGTATCTGTCACTTTTTTTCATGGCCTGCTATTAGAATTAAAAATTTATTTTTATTTTCTGATGAGATCAATGTTTTTTTTAAATCGATTTTGTTCGAAAACAGCGCATCCTGTCGAGATCGAACAAGAGTACATTTTTTGTGTAGAAAACGATGGCATTTTATAATTTGATCTCAACAAGAGAAAATACCCAAAAATAAAAAAAGTGAAGCAATATTTACCTTGGTCCCCCTCAGCATGTGACACCTCTGCGCAAATATTTTAAGTTGTAAGAACAGAAAATTTTGTAGCATGCGAAATGTATGCTATCTACCAAATTTCGTAATTTTATTTTGAATAGTCCAAAAGATATTCTGGAAAAACCATCTTCAAGATGTCATGTTTATAGGAACTTTTTGACTTATTTTCACATGTACAATACACGGCAGAACGTTTATCATTGAATTTCAACAAAATTTCATTCGTTTTAATTTTGAGGTTCAGACTACCGCACAATAATATTTATTTCGAAGTACTTACCTACACGTTTCACTTGCGTAAGTAATACGTATTTATTAACATCAGTCTAACACTTACTTGATTCAGAGTGAAGGAAATTGAGCTAGCGGCAAAACACTTTAAAGTATCTACAATAGTCGCCAACAGCTAATTATGCTAGTAGGAATTAGATTTTATGAATTACTGCATAGTGCAATTTTGTCAGTATTTCAACATTGATAGTATTTCAAAACGTTCCTATTTAGGTAACTAATCCTTTTTAATTTAAATCTTGACATAGGTATCCGTATATCTCATAAATTGAATATAAAATAAACATTTAAATCAAGGCACAAAAATGCCGAGAAGATATATAAAGGGATTCTGATCCTACTTATAATCATAACATTATCTTTCGGAACGAGCAAAAAGCACAAGAGATTAATGTCGCCACAGAAAGATTATCAGTTACCTTTTAATAAGGTTCACTTTGCAATTCTGTTTCTATTCAAATTTGTTTTACTTAAGTGTTTTGATTTAATGACAGCTTTTCGTTTAAAGCCTTACCTTGCATCTCCTTCAGCGTAATTTCAAAAGCCAGTCTATTTATAACTGAAATATTACCCGCCAATTATGAATAATTGCTTTATAAAGTATTTAACATATTTATATATCCTATATACGGGGTGTTCTGAAAGTCCGCCAGGAAACTCCAGGAGGTGATTCTAAGGATTAAAATAATAGCAGTATGTCATGAATTTTTTCTCGAATTGTCAATTATTTGCAAATTACAGCTTGTGAAAGTTCAATTTTTTTAATTTTCTTTTGAAATAACTTATTTAATTCAAGTTCTATTATTCTCTCATGCACAAACTAAGTAGATCAAGCTCTATTGGACCAGTTAAAGAAAAGTTTTATTATGCGCCGCCAGAGGGCGCTTTACCTAAAACTTTTTTTATTGCTAGACATCACCGAAATTAAAACATTATTAAAAATATATGCAGAACTATGAAATGTAGACATATTTTAATGAACAATTACTTGAAGATTTTTAAGAAAATTGCAAAGAATAATTATTTGTTCAAAATATTCGAAACTTAAAGTATCATACATTTTTTTATAATCAAGGCAGTGGCGTACGTTTCCACGCCACTGGTGGCACTGGTAACATTTAAACATATTAAATAATTGGACCGAAGGTATTCCAGTACAACCTAGTATTATTGTTATTTTATCACGAAGGATTTTCAAGTAAATAAAATATGTAATAAAAATTTCGAAATCTTTGACACCCTATATCTCGGAAACGATGAACTTTTAGATATATATTTGTGTAAATCTCATTTATTTAGATTGTACCCCTTTCCCCCTTCCTCCCCTTTCCTCCTTTCAAAGATGTCAATAATACCTGAGATATCCTGTATATTGGGTAGTTACTAGATTTAACCACTGAAACGTATCAATGTATACAAGTTTTACAACATTTCCACTACAATTTCTAATAGGTTTATTTGGTTTAACGAGATAAATTTCATACATAGTATCGATATAGTTAAAAAAAGTTTCCATCAGGCTAAAATATTTTCCAGGTTCTATATGAAGCGTTAAGAGAAAAAGTAATAAAAATAAAATAACGATTTTGCTTCTAACTTTGAACATAAAATTTAACAGCAGGCTATACGGATACCGAACATTTATATGATTTGCAGTTGGTTCTTTCTTGTGCTTGCTATTAGAGAATTATATACAGGGTAGATTAAATTGTCTCATATTGGTCTTAATTTCGCTATATTATCGTATCTCCAACAGCATTCAAAGAAAAAGGTATATTTATTTAATTTTGACAAATGAAACAGTTTTAGAAAATCATGGTTATATAATATAAAAAGTTTATGTAAAATTTAACAATGTTGATCTATGTATATGTTCTAAAGTATTCTAATATCATTCCTTTAATTTCGTATAACGATTTTTAAATAAAATTTCAGAACAAAGGAAAGGAGACATAAGTATAATATATACAGGGTTTTTATATATTTTTAGGTATTAATAATATTGTGTGAAACTAACTACTCAGTGGACAAAAGCCCCAACCTGCGTTGAATTACACCCACAATATCTACCCATATATTCCTTATTATTACCTTTTGTAACATTATTTTACTGTTTTAGAAAGGTATTTTAAGCTAATATAAATCGAATCTCCTACAATTCCTATCAATGAAGTCAGATAGATAGATGTGTATGCTAATGAACAATTCCACAGATAAAGCTCTATTCAATAATTATCTAAAGAAAATAATCTAATTTACTCACTCTATAAAAATCTAACTTCACTTTTTTGGCAGTGGAAACACGACAAATTCAACCACAATAGATGAGATCTGACCTATTTCTGCATTTTTAGGATATGAGTGCGTTTATTTTGCTGTATAATAAATTGTACCAAACAAAATATATTTCACTTAACAATTTTTTTTGTCACAATATGTGACAACATTGCATGTGTTTGTACATAATAATCACAAATACATCTAAACATAAGTACTGTAAATGGTTTTCTTATAGCTCCTTTCGCAACAGAATAAAATGTGAAATAGTTATGTTATCAAAATTACTGCCGTTGCTTGAGTTTATGGTCTCGTAGCCACAGTTTTACTCAAATTTATTTATACACACTCACAAATATCAAGCAGGTACTCCACTGCAATCCATTATCACCTAATTAGTAGGTGGTAATGGATTGCAATGCTGTCGTACGATTTAAGGATTTATTGACAACTTCTGTTTCTGTTATTATTTCGTAACACAGTTCTGCATCTTATTGCAGTGTATTTTTATTTTAAAAATATATTTGTATATATATTTTTTTTTCATAAGATTTTTCTGTTGTTGATCAGATATGCAAGCCCATTTAGTTATTGGCACATATATTATTTTCTGCAACTAATGTAAATAATTTAAAAAGTTACTAAAACTAATTAGAAATAAAATAGTATATCTACGGTTCGTATCTTTCTGAAGACATATAATAATTAGTTACGTTGAAAAAAAATAATGAAATACAGTATACAGTATAATAAATTCAATAAAAACGAAATAATTATTTTTTGGGAAAAATCCTCGAACAGGTCGATTTTTAATTTAAAAAATACATATTTTAACGTAAAATGCGATTTTCAAATGTCATTTGTTTTCGAGTAATGACGTCATTGATTTTTTTTAAATGGTAGCACCATATTTTTTTCCTTGATTCTGAAAGATCGTTTAATTCTATATCAGACAGTACTAAAATTTTGCCCTCTTACATAGGAAAGTTTTCGAGTAAATGACGATTGAATGTTAGAAAACGTAAATTTTATCCATAAAATAGTAACAATTCTGTGGTATGTAAAATAAAATACAATTGATTAAATTTTATACTTAAATTAAATGTTCGAATTGCCATCCACCAACTTCTTGACAATGCGCAAGTCTGTGAAGAAATTATTCTTGCACATTATGAATGACTTCTGGGGTAACTCTGCGTATTTCGTCCCGAATGCAATTTTGAACTTCTTCTAAATTACGTGGTTTATTAATGTACACATTTGACTTCAAGTATCCCCATAAAAAATAGTCAAGAGGTGTAAGATCTGGCGATCTTGCAGGCCATTCTATCGGTCCGCGTCTGCCGATCCACCTCCCAGGAAAACAGTTGTCCAAACAATCTCGTACAGGGCGCGCATAGTGCGGAGGTGCACCGTCTTGCTGGAACCATATAGTATCGTCAGGAATGTCAGGGTCATTATCGTTAGGAAAAATTACTGCAAGGGCTGGAACAAGGTCATTTTCTAGAAACTCTAAATATCTTTGTCCTGTAAGGGTTCCTTCAAAGAAGAAAGGCCCTACTATTCTGTCGTCAACTATTCCAGCCCACACATTTAATTTCTGAGGGTGTTGGGTATGTGCCTCTGCTATCCAATGAGGATTTTCCCGGCTCCAATATCTGCAAGTTTGACGGTTTACTGTACCATTCAGACAAAATGTGACCTCATCTGAAAAAAGTATTTGCCGGTGTAAATTTCTATTTCCTTGACATAAATCCATTAGAATTTCGCAAAAGTGTAAGCGGCGATCGGGATCATCTTCATTGAGTTCCTGCACAAGTTGAATTTTGTAGGGGTGATATTTTTCCTTCCTCAAGATACGTAGCACTGTGCTCTGACTAGTGTCATTGTTTAATGCAACCAATCGTGAAGAATTATGAGGATTATCCACAATACTTATCAAAATGTTCTGTTTCTGATTTTCATTAATGCTTGGACGTCCAGGTTTTGGAATATTTACAACATTGCCAGTTTCTCTAAATTTAGACTCTACCTTACTGACTGTTGATTGGCTGATAGGGCGGTCTGGATATTTTTCATTAAATAAATCGCAAACTTCCTGCTGAGTTCTAGTCATATTCCCGCATCCGATAAGAATTAAAATTTCAATTCTTTGAGTAACAGTTAAATGTGCCGTAATACTTTAAATTGAATAATAATTTCTGTGTCGCTTACAATACTTCTTAGAAAGTCGGTGTGACAATGACATTTTGCAAAGATTTTCACCTACGTGATCCATAAAAGAATGGAATTCGAAAAACTAAACTTGATAACGTTTTTCTTTATTTTAATTGATTTACGTTTTCTAACATTCAATCGTCATTTACTCGAAAACTTTCCTATGTAAGAGGGCAAAATTTTAGTACTGTCTGATAGAGAATTAAACAATCTTTCAGAATCAAGGAAAAAAATATGGTATTGCCATTAAAAAAAAATCGATGACGTCATTACTCGAAAACAAATGACATTTGAAAATCGCATTTTACGCTATAATATGTATTTTTAAATTAAAAATCGACCTGTTCGAGGATTTTTCCCAAAAAATAATTGTTTCGTTTTTATTGAATTTATTCCATACTTTTGGCGCATACTGTATATATTTCATAGAAAATTCAAAAAAATATATCAAAACTGATATGATATAATATAGAATAAAAAGGTCTCCATAAATTCATTTTGACCTCCCGCCTGAAATATAAATATAAAAGGAAATAGCATACAATTACATTTTTACAAACAAAAATCACATATTAAAAATTCATCAAAAAAGTAAAACGCTGAATTTATTAGAAAATTCATTAATTTATTGTTAAATACTATAGTGTTAAGTTCCTAGCAATGCACTGAAACACTGTAAACTCAAAAAGTACGTTCTCTTTCTCGTTTTTTGGAGTCTAAAAATCTACCATTAAGTTTATTTTTCCTTCTAGTATAATAAGAATGACATTGATATCTACTATTAAAGAGGTGCTGATTATTTTTAACGTAGAGAAGACATTGGAAAATATAAATAGATAGTAGTGTAAAAATGTACCTATAAATCAATAAAATAATTTCTGCAACGATTCTATATCCTAGGCCAGACATAATACGTATGGCCTTTTGCTGCAGGGAAAAATCTTGTGCATTGAACGGCGCATGCCGCCACATCAGGATGACACAAGATATGACAGATTGAATGAGGCTGTGACACTAGCTTTTAATGTAGGCAGTGAAAATTTGTGATCCAAACTGCGTAGTAGATACAGGTGTTTGGATATTTTCTTACATAAATATTCAACATGATGGTTCCAAAATAATTTAGAGTTCAAATAAACTCCCAGGAACTTAACACTTTCTCCTTCATCTATACCATTAAGGTTGCGAAGACTATAGATCATAGTTTCAAGCCTTCAAAAAAATTATTTAGTTATTAAATTTTGAAAATAAGCTAGTGATAAAAAAATGCATCGATTTCGTATGGACCAAATGTCCAATAAACTCATAAAATTGAAGAGATAAATGGACTAAATTAAAAATATATATTTATCTATTTTTACCTTTAAACTTTGATGTGGAAAGTCTATGCTAACCGGTCTTGATGAAGAAATTTTATGTGTTTTGAATATTCTTTGAGGTAGGTACGTTTAAAAACTGTCGCATTTTAAAGGCATCTTTTAAAATTCATTCATCATACCCTCGTAGTACAAGTTCAAAGGAAAGGGTCTGCAAAATTTTATACAGCAAATAATTTTGGATAAAACATAAAAAATATATCTATTTCTTGTCACCTTTTCGATATGCTCTTGAAAGCAGAATCAAATTGAGCTTGTACGTTGGTATTTCCAAATAATATAAACGCATTTGATATTAATATGAATCACAATCAAATCGATTACTCATGATCAGTAGACATCTAATAATACATACCCACATGGAAAATACAGACGCACATGTCTGTTAAAATATCTTTTATAAATTTTTCTAGGGCTCTGTTCAGCAGAGGACAACCGCGGTCAGCGTAGTCTTTCACTTCACTTTACCCAACTTTGCTTTTTTATTTAAACAAATAGTAAATTTTATTAATAACTATAATTTACACTGACGACATAAACACATGAAATGTACCAACCTCTACCACACAAAATTCGCCAACCTCTACCACGCTAATATAATAATTGATGCAGTTCGACGGCGGGCTAGTCTGCATTGGAAAACGGACCCGAACGATGTTCGACTTATTCCGCCAGTAACGTATTAAAAGGAAATTTGAACTGCAAACTGTTTTGTTGACAGGACGAGAGTTTTCTTTATTACTGCCTATATTTAAGTACAAAAAACGTTTCAGTTAATTTAACCTTGAGGGTGTTGAACTTTATTTCACTATTTATGTAATGAAATGTGAATCGTTTATTTTAATCCGTTGGAGTTTTGTAATTTCAGTATTAAATATTTTTTATTTTTAGTATGTTAATTGCATACTTTTAAGAACTAATTTGTCACATTAATTACATATTACAATAAGTAGATACTATAGAAAAATATTTAAATTTGGCAACGTAGCGTCAGGTCAAGACCGAGTTGAATTGCCGCCAGCGGTCACTGACAGTTGAAAAGGGGATATAATAATGATTTGAAAATACTTATTTTGGCGTTAATATGCATAATACATTTTTTTTAAATTGGGTATACAAAATGTTAATGGTGTGCAAGTAACAATTGTTTTGTAAAACATTTAATTCACTACAAATGAGTGAAAAAAAAAAATAAAAACGGGGTACTTGCTTCTCATTCTTTTCATTATAGAAATTGCCGATATTTATACATAGCAGAGATTGAAATCCGGATTAACTAGAACATGTACTTTAAATATGAATATGTTTAAATAGATAATTCTAGGTGTAGTGCCCAACTGCCTCATGGAATAGAACGACAGCTTATAAAATGTGAACCGCTATGTTCTGTCAAGAATAAAACGTCCGTAAATGTCTTCGTTAATGTTTGTCAGCTTAACGAGGCTTGGTGGAAGACGGAAGCCATTTTCATTAAAGTCTTATTTGCATAGTACACCTTTAATTAAACCTTCTAATGACACAGTTTCTCTTCCGCGTTTTTATTTTAGCGCTATTTATTTCAGGAGAGTTTAATTTTAACAGATTGGGAGTTTCAACGAACGCAGCTTTGAAATGCTAACAAAATGTTTGTTCTGACATCAAATTCACGCCAAGATGTAAACATGTTAGGGGTTTATGTTACCTACTCTAACATAAAAACGAGCTCTTTTTATTATGTTATAGTTTAAAAACATATTTTTGCAATTATTGCAATCAGTTACATTAGAATATAAAGAAAAAAAATTAAGTGCCAAAAAATTTAAGTAAGCAGTATAAATCCAATAAGAAAATATTACTGACAAAAAGTGCACCTAAAAAATGTTATACAGGGTGTTTTAATTCAACTCTATCATTTGCAATTATTGCAATCAGTTAGATTAGAATATAAAGAAAAAAAAATAAGTGCCAAAAAATTTAAGTAAGCAGTATAAATCCAATAAGAAAATATTACTGACAAAAAATGCATCTAAAAAATGTTATACAGGGTGTTTTAATTTCCGTTGTCAAATAAGTTAAAGGCAAGATATAAGTGGTCTGCTACTTCCTGCTCGGCCTAAGCGGCTCGAATTGCAGGAAGCTACCTACATTGCGGCAGGTACTTAAACGCAGACCTCTCAACTTGGGCGGCACGTTTTCACTTAGTTTATATATGAACATACATATGAAACAACCAATTCAATTGTCGGTCATCTCACCTATGGCATACTGATGAGAGGTAACAAACCCAAAACTGGTCTATGTCTGGTGGTGTGGTCGACAAGGGTTCTTGGCTGTTCACACAAACCCTGCATGTGTAATTAAATGCCGGTCGGGCATTAGTTCGCGGAGTAGTTGTTACCTGCAGCAGTATCATTTCCAGAAGTAAGTTAAATTATGGCGTTTGTCTTTTGGTTTCGCAGTTTATCTCAATGTGAAGTTTATTAACGCGTGTATCTGCATAAAAATACTAAGAAGGGAAAAATTTTGTAAATTGAATTGATTTAGAACAAAAATTTCTAATTAAAAAAACAACAGGGGTTGGTGGTTGCCACTCTAGTAGACATTTGGTAAAAATAAAAATCGTATTCAACAATGACACATAATTAACTAAATGTATTCACCGATTTTTTATAAGTTTGACCGTTTTTGAGGAAAAAAATAAAAACCGAAATTTTTTCAATTTGTTAGAAGCCCTTATCTCGTAAAGGAGGGCTCAAATCGAAAAATTGTATAGAAAGCACTCTCCAAAGGGGCGCACATCATTATGGGACACTCTGTATAGGTTTATAGAAATTTTCTCGGTCTCGAGAATCAAATAGAATGTGGTATGGAATGTTCCAGAAAACGTTAAAATAAAGGCATCACAATAATTATAATAATTTTTTTATATCAACAAAAGGCCACTTAAAAAGAGAACCTCAATGTTATGTACCCATTAAAAAAATATAATATGCCTGAACAGGAAATTTGGCTATGAAGTTTTATTTGCTGATTCTGTATACTTCAACTTACAGCTGTGGCAACGTGGTGTTCATTATTATTACCTATTTAACTGTTCGCCTTAGATATTTCAGGAAATTTAAATATTTAACTTCGTAATAAATTTATTTACTGTTTACTTCATCATTACCTTTTCTCGGCGTTTACAGTTGATGTAACAAGAAAGGGCTCAACAAAACAATTATTATGAAAGAAAAAACATTCCCCTCAATTAAAAACATGTTTTGAAGGAACCTAAATTAATTAGAGCGTCTATCCTTTGAACTTCTTTTGGTACTTTATTTTTGTACTTCTTCTAATTATATTTACATAAAGAAATCATTTTCATAACGTAATTATTCATATAATTTCGTTTTAATCTGAAATGATGGTTATATTTTATTATTTGCCAAATATCTCAAGAATGCAACATTATTTGAGTGTCTACAAATGTTTGCTAAGCGAAACGCAAAGCGTCTGCCAAACAAGAGCCTCTCCAGACGAATTGAACGAATGATAGCAACAGTTTACGTTACGTCGAAACCACTTTGAGGTGGTGATAAGGAAAATTTGTCGCTTTCAGTGAAACTTTAAAGATAAATATTAAAATTTTTATTACTTTTGCTGCTAGAAGACGAGAAATTGCGAAAGATTTGGTAAATCGGTACTCATAAAATGAATATTACTCAGATAAAAATGACGGCTTTTATGAATATGTAATTTTTTCAGCATATATTATATTTTCAATATCAAATGAAACATTTTTGAGAATTTTACTTGACCTATATTTTATTCAACATTTGCTTCTGCAGATTATATCTTCAGTATATAAAGCGAAGTGTTACGCATAAAATTAGGTATGCACGACAACTAGAGAATTATTCACATGACGGCACACATCCACAAAAATCTACGAAAATGTCCAAGGTTTTATTTAAATTTCTTCCATTTACTAACACCAACATAGCACTTTACATTGAATATCTAGTAATAAAATATATGGCGATTCAAAACTTATCCGAAAATCTTTGAGAATATGCGCATCCTTAAATAAGAAGTCGATATTAGCAAAAAAATATAATAAGTCTAATAGATTTAGCGTAAAATTTTAACATTCTAAATGAGTACTTATCTGGCCATCTGTACTTTAACGGCATCTGATATACAAGAAAAGTAAACAAGTTTTTGCGCCTGGAGTGCGTCTTAACACGCCTGCCTTAGCTTAGGGTTGGAGAGGGGATATGATATCTAGGTAGTAAATGAACGAGGTCAGTAATGTTATTTTATTTATCGAGGGACTGTTAATCTTTAAAATTTTCAAAATGGCTCATGTACAGAATTGCTGAGTTAATGAACATGATTCTTATTTATGGTTAATTTAGATAAAATGCATAGGCAACTGCGCGCTTGTATGTGGATCGATTTCCTGATCGACACACACACCAAATTAGGAAACTTTTATGACAGTGATGCAGTGGTGGCCTTGGGCGACTGCAACATATTTTAGCAGCTGAAGAACAAGTGTTGAATGTGGTCCGTGAAAATCAACGAATAAATACAGGTACTTGGAGTATCCTAATCAACGATGTAGCGCTTACTGCACGAAGCTAAGTGATATCCCTACCATATTCATCGTGTTCCAGCACTTTTACTAGCGGATTGTCCATTACGAGTTAGGTTTTGTGAGTGATTGTTGCAGCAAAATCCTGAAAATTCCTAATTTATTGCTGATGTACTAATTACAGATAAGGCTTTATTTACTCAGAATGGAATACAAAGCGTCACAATACACACGTTTGGGCACCGTTTTTCACTGAATATTTGGCCAGGCATTGTTGATAAAAGCCTAATTCGACCGTTCATATTGGCCAATCATATGGATGTTTACAATATATCCAACAACACATGTGATTTTTACATGATGGGCTAGATCTTCGAGAATATCTTCATCAAGTCCATGGAGTACGGAGCATTGGACGGAGTGGACCCTTAGCATGGCCTCCGCGGTCTCCCGATTTAAACACTCTTGACTTCTTTTTGTGCGGCCATTTAAAAATTGAGATGTACCGTATCGAAGTGGAAACCGTCGAGGATTTGCGCAAGCATATCAGAGCTGCCAGGAATTATTTGACCAAGAATATCAACCAGAGGGAACATTCGCTTTAGTACGGTAAAATTGGATAAGATGTATCCAAATGTATGTAGAAGACGAGGGACAAAATTTCGAACAGTCCTTGTAATAAGGTATGTGCTAATTTTTTATAAATTTCATGTTTCTAATAGTGATCAAGTACATCAATTCTTCTTCAAAATTAGTTTAACAAATTTCACTGTTTAATATGATGATGAGTTGAAATAATTGCTTTTACAGATATGTGGGAAGAAACCCTTTGCTAATAAAATAAAAAAAAATCTCGTTTGTAATTAGTTATATTTGTAATGCTTTTGCATAATTATTTTACTAGTTGATCTAAATATTATTTAATTATAATGGAACTGTTTTATTTAATCAGGGGAACTTGTAATCGATTTTTTTCTGAAATTTTCAGTACGATATTGTATATAATTAAGTCAAAATCATTAAATAAATAAACAATTGCACACATCTCAGAATTCTCCCATTCTGTATATAAATAATTATCTGTGCGATAGATAATGACTGTTATATTCGTAGCAGGAGGGTGTTACATGTTTACTTCATAAAATCAAATTTTTCATATCCACTGCGAAATATGCAAACTAACGCAACGAATCGTCTATCGAAATTGACTTGATAGGCAGGAAGAAGAACGTCGGCAGAAGGAACCTTTAAGCAGAAAATAGAGTAGTGGATTGACTTATCTACTTCTAAAATATCGTTGGACGGTGGGCGTGCAAGCTTCCACTTTCATTCTAGAACTATATCTACCGTATTTTTTGGCAAATGAAGAAAATGTGATATGAATGGAATTTTTACCGGATTAGCTACTAAAAATGGTAAGAAAATAATTTTGGAGAATATTTCATTACAAATTTGTGAACCCCACAAAATGTTATTTTATTTATATTATCAAATAAACATGATTTTATTTCTATTAATTCTTTTAGTATTTAAATGAGTTATAAAATGATTAATCAAGTGAAAAACATTACAAATAAGTATAAAAAAAAGAGAAAGAAAATCTAAAGCAACTATATTTCTTTGAAGCGATGAGACCGAAAGTAGTACCAGAAAATATTTGTTAAGGTTGCAGACGAAAATGGTGAAATTATAGAAAGTTTTCGCTTTTTCAGGTAAAATTTTTAAATTTGATTTCGTTTAGATTAAATGTAAAATTAGGGAATGCGTATTGTGGTTGTCAAATTTCATTGCAATTAGCCCGTTTTAGATATTTATTGTAAGAATGCTGGCAGTAAATTTTTAACCACCCTCTATATATATATATATATATATATATATATATATATATATATATATATATATATATATATATATATCTTCCAACTGTTATTACAGTTACAAAATACAGGAGAAATTATTGATCTTGGCATTAGAGTATGTAATCAATATTTGTCTATTATTGTCGTGATATACTCGTGTAATAGTAGAGCACACATTTTTGTTTTTAACACTAATTAAAAATTATAAAGTTAAATTGGAAGTAACATTTATAATCAATAACACTGTACATTTACTAACAATAAAATGATAATTTTTAATATTTATTGAGCTAATGTGAGTTTGAAAGAAGTAAAAAATAAATAGACTAATTAATTTTGTTGAAGGTATCTGAACAATGTGTTTCTCTGGTTGTTCCAAATCGATAATATAAAAAATCTGCGTTTAAATTACTGGTTATTTAAACTTCAATCTAGACGAACCGCATTTAAAACCTTTCAGTTTCCACTGCAATTTACATTTTGTTTACGTCAGCTCCGCAAAAAGAACCTTAGTGGGAAAGTAGATTGGATAACTAC
The DNA here is from genome assembly GCA_037114965.1 of Monochamus alternatus. Lineage (NCBI taxonomy): Eukaryota > Metazoa > Arthropoda > Insecta > Coleoptera > Cerambycidae > Monochamus > Monochamus alternatus. The sequence continues at coordinate 101,168,105 of CM073426.1, forward strand.
ATACCATAGTACATTTATAAGATCTGACACGTTTTTGAACCATGAAGAACAGGAGAGTTGTTCTCTTTTCACTTTATTCAAAGTCTAGTATGGGTGGTAGAGAATAAACACTAAAGGAATGGAAATTATTTATGTGTGACATAATATAGTTTCGTTTCTGCGTATTTGAGTATGTCTCACACCTGCGGCACGTATAATGTATAAAAATTAAGATAAAGCTTCCTGGCGATATTTGTAATACTCGTAGAAAAGTCTTATATGAAAATAGTTATTTGTTTCACTACGCAGAAACACACAAGATTTAATGCCGCGGCTGGTGTTTCATAGCTAAGGCTTGGAAACCAGACCAGACAAGGCATTAAATCTGCTTTTCTACTTAGTGAAACGTATAATTTTTTCTCCAAATTTGTTCCAATTACACGCAAAATCGTTTTTTATATCTATTAATTGCGTTTTATTATCAATATCCAAATCTAGCTTTTTGTTAGTATGTTTATACTGATGCCTTTTGTTGAGTTGTTGGTGTTTACTTTAATGTCATTGTAAATTTTAAAAAATTGTCAAATAACTGTTCGAAATGGATGTAACTGAAAGTGAGAATGAGATATTACCATTAATGTCAAGTCTTCAACGTTATGGTCTACCTTTTCGATGTCGAAAGCTACACTGAATATAAAAAAATATCTGAAATCACGAGCTTTTTCGAAACGGCAGTCAGATGGTTTCCATGCAAGAAAATCCCAAGTTTTTCAAAGAGAAGAAATCGAGAAATTTTTATCAGATTATCCTAATCAACAGTGTGACGTATCTTACACTAGGCTCAATTATATCCAAACCATGTACAGCGTGTTCAAACAATAATACTATTCCTTACAAATTAAATTTTGTGAATGGTTGCTGCAACAAAATGGTCAAAATCCTAGATTTACAGTAGACGTATTAGTTACAGATGAACTGTATTTGAGTACGAAGGTAGGAATATACTGAAAATTATCTATTATGCAATAAAGAACTATTTCTCAATTTATATTTTAGGTTGTATTTATTGTTGCAGTCGCTGGGGCTTGTAGACGTGATGAGCTTTTGCAAATGAAAACGAATAATATAAATGGTATGGGCCATAATTTCCTAATTACTAAGACCAACAAATCAAAATTTTTTGCAGTAACGGAATATTTAAGCATTTATAAAAAATATGCAGCCTCCAGACCCATAAATTTAAAAAATCGGCGTTTCTTCTATAAGTAAGCGAACGGTAAAGCAGATCAACAATTTATTGGCATTCACATGTTCGGTAAAATGCCACAAGAAATTGCTACTTTTCTGGAACCAGCCCATGCGAAAGAGTACACTGGGCACTGCTATCGCAGAAATTCGGCCACGTTGCTGATGGATTCTGGTAGAGACATAACAATGTTGAAGTAATGGAAGAGGATGGAAGTCTTCCGCGGTCGCGGAGGGCTACATCAAGGACTCGCTAGCCAATAAGTCGAACATCAGCAATAAATTCAAGCGAGTTTCAAGTAGTGTAGATAATAATATTGTTAATTTTACGAAAAAGGTGGGAAGTGGAGAGAGTTGAATTGTATTAAATAATTGTTTACAACTTCATCATTTTGTGTTTACCTAATGTCATTGTCAATTTTCATTACCAGTTTGATTTAAATTATTATCTGGAACGTTGCATAGCAACGAACTTTTTCTGCCTAGGCAGTAAAAATGCACCTTTTAAGCTTGTCAAGTGTCATTAAAAAGCCGCTTTTAATATCATTTGGAAAATTTTCATTTTTTTGTAAATTAAAGTTCATTTATACAATTAAAATTAAGACCAACCCTGTATTATTTATTGAATACCGCGGAAACGTTCTCATGTAATCTTATTAATGTAATCTAATATATTATAAAAAAAAATATATGAAATTAGCTGATTTTGTATTTCAAGTTTTCACTTAATTATTAAACCGCTGCGTCCAGGACCGTCCAGACAATTTTGCAATGTATTACTGAAATTTAATTTTCACGAAAAAAAAAACAAATAGAATACTTTCGTATAAAACTTTTCCATTACAAATATCGTCAGGAAATTATTTTAATTTGTATGCACTATACACGCCGCACCTTGTATAGCTTCTAACTAATTTCGCAAAATTATGTTATGTTACATAATGCCATAATATTAACATATATCAAACAATAAATAAAATTTATAATTAATTTTTCACGCCACTAATTAAATAAAATAAGTACGTTATGTAATAACAGGTTGCACATGACGAAAAAAGAAAGCACTAAATCGCAATTCGCTATACGATATTGATCCAATAGAGGTACGAATACTGCATTTCACTACATGTTCCCGCTTTTGTAACAGAACTGTAAAAAAATTTCTCTGGGGGATGCAAACGTTCCGTGGATTAAATATTGGATGAGATTAAATAAATAGGTACAGGGGAGTTCGCGGTACAGAAATAAGGAGTCGCGAAAAAGAATATGACATTTATAAATGTGCACCTATAGTAACAAGTCCTTGCGAAATTTTTAATATAAAATATTACCCGCGACATAATATTCTTAGATTACCTATATTGTAAGTTGGATAAAATATGTTCATGTGTAGACTAGGCAATACAAAAAAAAACAGAATTCGTAACTACTGTCACATTGGAAATAAGCACAGTCATTATGGAAAAATAAAACATTATGACTGATATGCAAATGAATTTATTTGTGTATTACTGATAAATGAGAATTTAACTGATAATTTAATCAAATATGAACATAATGACATTTTCAATAACGTTCGATTTGGATGTTTTATTTACTTATTTATTTATTTGTTTATAAATTTTTATTTATATATTTTTTTCATTATTTTGCATGATCTGATGAGGTTTGACAATCTTGCATAAGACTGATGGGATGAAGCTTTGTGTATAAGTAAGACAATTCAGTACATGTGGACATGAGTCAGTCTGATTTGTCAAACTTCACTCTACTGCCACTCTGTTTTTAACCATTCTGGAGAATGCAACTGGTACTTTTGGTGCATGTAGTGGCTAAATAAAATGACATCAGATTTACGACTCTGGTCTTTTTATATTATTATATTTTTAGCTATTAACAATATTGTGTGAAAGTAACTACTCTACTAACTAACTAACTAAAACTACATAAAAAACAATTACATAAAGGATAAATAATTTTTTGATTAATTAAGCAGGTAATTGTCATGTTTAATTTAAAATTCATTGGCAGGTTAAGATCACTTTTGACATTGTCGATATTTAATTTCAAATAATTTTAATTTATTAGTATAATAATTCTTATAGTTAGATATTTAACTCAACTTAAAGAACCTGAAGAAGAATTCCTAAAAATACAGAAATAGGTCACACCTTATCTATTGCGGTTGAATTTTCGAGTTCCCACAGTTTCAAAAGTGAACTTAGATATTTATAGAATGTTTTTATTAAACCAGGTTAGTAAATTTAGGTAAATTAATTTTTTATTTTAGATAATTATTTTTGAATAGAGCTTTGTCTGTGAAATAATTGGTCATTAGCATACCTAGATGTTTGGTATCAGAGAGCATACATATGAGTTAATTGATAGGAACTGTAGGAGATTTGATTTATATTAGCTTAAAATACCATTCTAATACAGTAAAAAATGGTCTTACGAGTTTTTCACGGAGTTTATAAAATTGTATCAAAATTTGCCTCATGCAAGCAAACCAAGCAACTAATGGGTCATTATGCTGAAACTTTAACGTAGCACTACGTTTTCATACGTAAACAATTACGCTAATCGTTTGAAAATATTACTAATAATAATATTACAGAAGTATAACGGAAGAGTTTTGCAAACTTCTTATTTATTTGAATATCTATGATAGCTACACAATCATATGACGATAAATCAAAATGATATCTTACACATCAAATTGTGCAGGTTCATCTGACATAAGCATGACAAACGGTTTGTTTAAAGCTATCTACACACGTTATGATGTATCATCCTAGAAAATTGTTTAGTTGCACAGATGCCATGTGGATAGAATGAACTGTATTGATATACTGTGCAGATTCACTGTGTGAAAAATAGTGTTGTTTGACCTAGTAAATGTTGTAGCGATTCACATGGCAATTACACATATAATTGTAAATCATAACAATATAACTTGATCTTACATATACCTGGATAATTATACTACGTGACAAAGAAAGGTAAACACCTACAGATGTTCTTTGGATTTTAATAATTTTTGGAACTCAGGTTTAGGACCACTTACTTATTGAATGGTTACATATCCAGCAAAATCAGAGAATCTACTGCAAAAATAGGTTCAATAGTGTTGAGAATCCATAATTCCTAATATACTCATTATTACGCCTGGGCTTGAATCTCATTCCAAATTATCTAAACTTCATGGGTAAGAGCTGATTAAGTATGTGAGGGGTGTTGTAAATGCAGCAGTCTCCAGACAAAAGCTATTGTTTGTCTAGCAACATGAGGTTAAGCATTGTCTTGCTGGAAAATCGCATTTTGGATGGTGAGAAGATCCACTACTTCCTAGATGTAGCGTTGGACTGTCATGTTGCCTCTAATTAAAACTAATGGTGACCTGCTACCATATGCAATAGCACCCCATACCATAACACCAAATGTGTGACAGGCATTACGCTCTCTGTCAAATTGTGGATTGCACATTTTACCAAGTCGTCTTCTCACCCTTGTAACCATCGTGTATCCTCAGGCAGAAATGAGATTCGTCAGTAAAGATCACCTGATTCCATTCTTGGTCCAACTTAACCCTCTCTCTACGTCATTGTAAGTGCATTGTTGACGAGTGAGAGGCTGCACCCAATGGGTACAATAAGACAAGACGCAATCGACGATATTCCCAGAGCCGCAAGCATCGGGCGCAATTGCGGTCGAGGCTGGCCGGAGAAGAGAACCCACCTCTACGAGGCGTCCAGGTCTACAGCGATGAAGTGGGTAAAGAGAGATAGTCCCTCTCGACCCCGCTCATCCGAGCTCATTTATCCTGCCAAGGATATTGGCGCGCACGGCCGGTACCCCTCATTCTGGAAAATCTGCCTAAATCTATGTACTCTAGGCATAATCACCTTAAAAAAATATCGTTTACAACAAAGTTCACAAACACAAATGTGAGTATAAATTTTTAAAATACAGTACTACGTTATCAAAGTACGAAGTACCTACGTATGCAAACTCCAAAGAAAAAAAACAAAAGATAAATCTAAAATTTATAATTTTTTACTTTCACCGAGAGAAGTAAGCATGACAAAAATTATCAAAGTAAAGTAATTTGCAAAGCGAAGAGTTACGATTTACCATTAGGGCTGCAATTACCGTATAAATTTTGTCGTTAAAATTATCTATGATTATTTTCATCCACACGGCACAAATCTGTGTGCAGATCAAACGATTTCTCAACCAAATAAATTTGCATCCTTTGATCTGTGCGGATAAGTCATTATGATTTATTTTTACATGTGTGGCCAGCATTAAACTATTTTAGAGCCATCAACAATAGTTTTAATCTGGTATATTTGTGCGCCTTTTGCTTTACATGGACACTCGCACAATTCAAAAATAAATCTTCTATGTCTTGCACTACATTTTGCATTTGCTATCGGAGTTACCATTAAGTATGCCACTGTTAATGTCTGTAGATGTTACTAGCGATACTATATTGTGATAGAGTCATGACTGTACTGTATCATGACTTGAATAATTATTTGTAAATTGCGAGATTGGCTATAAATTCGGAAAAATCAACATACTCAATTTCAGTGCAAGTTTTATTTGCAGCGTCACGTCGCATTATTGACATACACAATGCATGAATATCGTGCAGAACTATAGTTAAATTGTTCAATCAATATTGTTACGGCAATGTAGGTGTTTCAAAATATCCACATAGTTCATACAACTAATTGATTTGTTTTGTATTAATGTTGTATTTACCTTCTGTTTCATTTAAAATCCTTTTATTTAAAAAAATTACAATATTTTAGGGGCGTATCCATATGTTTCCATATTTTATGTAACTTTGTACCAGTAAATCAATTTATCTTGAAATCGGTAGTTTTGCATAAAATGATTCTGCTGCTCAGTAAACTGGGGGACAAGGGGTCCTAATAGCGCGTTAGCCTAACCTGAGAGCAACAAGTGCAAGTTAATTCTGCTATTGGCAAAAATCAGTATCAATTGCATAGCAACCCGATAAAACACTGTATCAAACAATGCATTGTAATTATTGCAATTAGTATTTTTTAAAGTAAATATACAGGATGTCCCACAACTACTTGACAGAAAAGTCATTGTATCCAAAAAGGTGCTTTTAACTATTTTACTTGCAAACATACAGGGTATCTCAAAAACAAGGTTTAAGATAATGAAGTCGAGGAGACGCTAGGAATTTTATTGCAAAAGTTTTCTTGTTGCTTATCCGATTCTTTCGTATTATTCACCTATAAAAGTCGATTTCCAACCTCCTAAGGGTTTTATGTTCGCAATTTCCTCCCCAGAATCAGCAAGGAATGTTGTCGAGGAACGCCTGAAACTATGGTCTGTGTACCGTTCAGGATTTCGAAGAAGAAAAAGCTGCTATTTCGGAAGAAATTTTTCCAATTGTTGATTCCGACGCATTGAGCAGTATCTTTTGCCTTTGTATATACTTAATAAAAAAATGACGATGTGTAGTGATTGAGGTCCCAAGTTCGCATATTTTCTGTGCAATTGTAAGAATATTTCGTTGTTTTCTTCTTATGATATTACAAACGATATTAAAGAAAGATTTTTAAAATTCGTTATTTTAACTATTATGAGATTTCCTTTGACTTCAATGCTATCAACAGTTACTTGTGTATGTTCCGCCCAACGAAAAGCTCCAGCCGAACCAAACGTGGTAGCCACTTTGATTATGAAGTACGTTTCATCTGAAATTGTTATCATTAATTTGGATATACAGGGTGATTCATTAATGGGCAATCTCTGAACTGGAGATACTACACACCAAAATATGGTGATTGTGCCAAATATACCTTATCCAAATGTTACTGGTTTAAAAAATACAGGGTGTTCAATGCTAGAATTTTATTTTGAAATATCTCAATAACTTTGAAACCTGTCGGAGTATTAAAAAAAATTGGCACAATTATGTTTTTTGGAACGACAAATAACAATTGTTAACTAATTTTGACGTCACTAGTAGAGGGCGCCACATATGGCACAGCATGTTTCTTTTAAATGGCAGAACTTTTTTGCTGTTTAGTGTATCCATCTATTGAAACAATCGATTCTCCTACCTGTTGTATCTAAAAAAGGTATACCTTGTTGAAGTCGTTAGGAGTAACAGTTTTCGAAATAATCCTATTTGAAATATTCAGTGCACCGATCGAAAACTGTTACCGTTTCAGGTAAAGTGCCTTTTCTACTGAAAATACAGCAAAATTTTACTTGAAAAAGTTGTTCTGAATGGTAAATTATGGGGATGTGCAATTTCAAGAAGGTTTACTTTCCCGCATGCATTTTGTTTTCGAGAGCTTTTTAACTTGATTATTTAGGTAGGTGCAATAAAACTATACCAAATATTTTCTTCTGTTTTAATCAATTATTTAACATATTTCAAAAAATACGTCATACCAAAGATCAAGTGTTTGTTATAACAATCAATTGATTTTTGGTTAATTCGATTATCATACGTTTGACACAAAAGGCTCCCATACGTTCAACAAAGGAACAGTGCGGTTACAAAAAAAAATATATATATCTGCTCAAGAAGAAAGCAAAAGAACATTACAATGCATTCTTCTGATTAGAAGCTGCTGATAAGGCGAATTTGGATTTGTTACCCGATAAATAAATAAAAAAAAGATATGAAAAACCGTATGCCGATTTCTTAATCTGGTGTAACGAAAAAGAAGTATTTTAGCCTATTTTGCTAAACTTAGAAAAGTTCTTAAAGCCAACACTCTATGGTTACGTTACTATATAATAAAAAGTGTAGTAAATATAAAACAAAACATTGACAGTAAACAGTAAATTCTATAAAGTGAAATCCTATCCTAATATTAGGATGGAGTCGGAAGAGGAATAGAAGATATAGACACGCCCATGATTTTTTGGATGGACCCAATAGATCTAGGACGGTGTGGCTGCTGAAGTTAAGTCGAAGATTCCTGAACTAAATAATGGAGATTCTGACAGATCATTGCAGACTCAGAAGACATCTAAGTTTGATAAGGATAGAGGAGGATCCTTTATGCCTTGAATGTGGAAAAGAGAAGGACACTCCCTTCCTAGGGCACTGTGAAGCTCTTGGGAGACTAAGATATATGATCTATGGCATCGAGGAGCTGCAAAATGGAAAATGCAGGAAATTAATTGTGTTCCTATGGCTGTCAAGAAGCAATTTTCCATTTATTGCCAGCAAAATCCAAGGAATATTATGAAAAAGTGTTCGCCGAATTTAACGAATGGAGGGAAAACCGGAGAGTAATTACAATAAATAGAGTATTTACATTAACTCAGTGTCATTAAATTCCGCTAGGGGCGCTAGCGTCAAAGTTAGGTATTAATATTAATGTTCTATGGTTATGATTCGATAATTTTTTATTTGAATTTGTGTAAGTCAAATAGTGATTGTAAATCTAATTTGCATACGTATTATCAAAATATAACTGATAATAAATCGATAAAATGTTTGTAAACACACAAAGACAACAGGAAAAAATCACTTGAAAAGATATATTAAATTTTATTTATGTTTTAACCTCACATAACCTTGTTTATCTGAATTTTACATTAGCAATTTGGAAAGAGACGTAATAAAACGTTATTTAACACAGAAATTGTTAACGTTGGAGTGCCTGAATTTCCTGGTAATTCTTAATTTAAACCTCTTTGTTTTTAAAGAATTGAAATTTTATATATTACAAATCGATAGAAAAATGGTTAGTTGTCCCTCATATTGCAAAAATGTTGCATGTAATATGCCTAGTAAATAAAAGTACATTAAATACCCAGTTTCTGAAAAAATACGAATACATAAAAAAATCAGTGTTTTAAATAATGTACATGTGACATAAATAAATAATAAACATATGCAGTTTTTATTTGGTATTTTTATTACAGTACAAGTACAATACAGAAAAGTTGAAAACCCTGATAAGTGTTTTAAATGGTTTTCATTAAAAAATTTGAGTGATATTAGTTGTGCTCTTTTATAATTAATAACATTTTTAATCGCCATATCGTAAAATAACTTGTTACTACTAGATGCACTTGCTATACTCTCAGGATTACCGGCGTTATTATCATTCAAGTAATTTTCAATTTGAGGAATCGTATTGTCACATTTCTCAGTTTAGAACTCTATGAACTCGTGTCACATTTCTACTTTGTTTCCATCTGCAAGTTTGCCTACATTTTCATCCTGTTTTCGCCTTTTCAAGTACCGTTTCATGCGTTCATTATTTTTTACAATATTGGTGTCGAATTTCGTGTACCGGTAAATATAATGTTGAAACAGCTGTTTTTTTGAGAATTATCCATTGTCCTAAAAATAAGAATGAAATCTTATCAAATAACGAAAAATATACACCGAAAATAGATCATGAATGCTTGTACTTACTCATACTAGTAATAGTATAACAATCTTCTGTAAAATGTTTTGAGCAGATCTTTGTGTACTGGGTTGGTTTCTTGCTGGATGCAATTGCTATTAACCATTTTTTTCAGCATTATTGGGGAACTTACGAAACATGAAATCTTTTTTTTATTAGCAACAGATAAACACTGCAGTACACAACAGTTATATGGCTATTTTTTTTACACAAATTAAAACACAACAAAAATTAAATAACAAATATTTGTGAGGTTAGATTTAATACCTAACATTGATCGCAACGCCGCCTACATGTAAATGCTCTATTAAGTCATGCTATCGTATTTTTTAAATTTAAAGAAAAAATATGCAATTTCATCTATGTGGTCGAAGTATTCGATATTGAAGGCTACTACAAAGGTCTACAAAAATATAGATATTGGAAGATATAATAAGCTTACTGTTTATTTGAAGAGTGAATTGAGAAGATACAAAGTATTGGAAAAAGCACATATTGAAGAATTTTTGAGTGGGGCTTCCGATAAAGAATATTTAATGATTAAGGTAATATCTCTTTACCTTTTACATGTTGTTAGGTATATGGTGAACTTTGAATTATTTTATTTTGCATTAATTTTGGTGCCTGTCGATGATGCGAATTGACAAATTTGAAAATTACTGACGTACAGGACGTTGGCAATTACCTACCTACTTGTTTCAATATCTGACACTAAGACGGGCATTTCAAGAAAATTTACAATTATAGAACAACGTGAATGCTGTTGAAATATGCGGAAAATATATTTCTTTGTGCCCAATTCATTTAACAAAAACAGATTCTTTTCAAAATACATTAATCAAAAATGTACTTCTCAGCCTGTTACAATCAGCACATTGGCGAAGATATCCTCAATAGTTCCTGCTTCATTCCTGAATATCGCAAATCGAGAAGCATATACTGACCATTGTATGAGGCACACTTCAACAACATTATTGGCCAATAAAGGTGTTGATCTTACAACCAATAAACGGCATGGTGGATAGAAGAGCTCCTCTGTGGCAGAAAGTTATCAAGTCTATATTTAACAAACTTGATATTGCAAGAAAAATCCAAGAAAAATATAGCTGTTCCTTACAAGAAAAGACATCCATACCTTGTGCAAATTCGTCACAAATTTCGGCACATGTTATGCGTTCCGAAAACGATGGCAACAATGCTACAAGGGTTGTTATTAACGGAAAGGTTAAATGTGATAAAACAAAAAATGTCTATTTCTATAAATGTAAATGTTAATAAACAAATAAATTAAATTTGATTTATTATAGATTTATTACTTTGTTCATTATTCTACTAGTAAGCTGCTTGCGGCTCGTGCTGCAAACTTCATCTGCGTGAGTTATGACCTGCATTACCGCTCGTTAAATAATATACTATGATTCTACTAGTGGATAAAGTATCAGTTAGATGGTCAATATGTGTGGATAAAAGTCCAATTGTGGTGATTGTGGATAAAAATTATTTATTGGCATCTTAGGCCCGCTACAGACTATACATGAATTTGCCATTCGCGATGCGTGATGTGTGATATGCGAAGAATTCGCGAATAGTGTGTAGAGTCTTGTTCGTTAAAAATCCATTCATAAAAACCATACACACGATGCACGAACTCCTTACAAACCATAAATCGCGCATCGCGAATCGCAAATTCACGCATAGTCTGTAGCGGACCGTATACGTTATCACTCCAGTTTAAGAAAAACATTTTCCTGCTGGTTTTTTAAATCTAAGTAAAAATAATTATTAATCTGAAGGTAACTGTTAACGTCTGTAAAGTTTAATGTTATTAAAACATTGGAATTCTCATGAAATGAAATCGGATTTCAGAAAATCCTTGTTGATACTTTTTAATTAAGAAAGAGATTAAATAAAATGGTACATATTTAAAAACGGAGAAAAGTTTTTCACGTTATAATAAAATCCGTTTTTTATATAAGTATTTCAAAGAGATTTTCTTATGCAAATAAAATAAAAACCGATAATGGCTGAAATTATTACTAATTTCCATTTCGAACTGGTAGCCGTAGGCGTTTTTAAAGTATTCAGATTTTATTAAAATCATTTTACACCAAAGAAAACGCTTTTAAAACTTTTAACTTACTGACTAATTTGTTCTAATAAGAAATCTCGAGAACTTTATACACCGAGGGTAGGTTTCGCATAAAACCTGAATATTTACTGGTTTAACGGATGAGTCACTTAATGTAACTAGTAGTTATATTAATATGCTAGACAAATATTACAATAATTGATGCAGTATGCAAATTAAATATGAAATTATTCATTACCTCTCCGCTTTCTGCTTTGCAACATGGCGTTCATTTTACTCATATTAAAATTTAAATTTTAATTTTCTTAAAAGATAAGTATATATTTGTAAGTTCCCTCTTTAGATTTATGAAAAATTTCATATTTTTTTAGAAGACTATCTGAAAACCAAGGAAAATAGAAAGTACCTCAGAATATTGTAGCTTGTGAAGGACTAATTTATATTATATTTATATAACATATAACAAAAAATACAATATTGTAAACGTTGCAATAAGCATTGAAATAATAATAGTTTGTTGATTAGTGAAATTCCAAAAAGTAGAAAACACTTATTTTTATTTGTCTGTAGCAATGACTACGTTGCTTTGAAAATAAAATGAGTTTGCCATACGAAAAATATAATTAATATGGAATAGATTACAATTTAACATTAATAGTTACGTTGCAGTGCAACAATACTGGACAACCATAGATTTAGGAAGACAGAGATAAGCCAAAGACACACAAATGACAGACATCAATTTGAATAATGCCATATTACCGTTTGTTTGATCGTTTGGTTGGTTGGTGTAGTTTGAGATAGATTCCATAGCATACGCGTACGTACGATACACGTATTTAATATTCTTCTACTTTTCGTACAAATAAAAATGTACCTAATAATTATTAATTTTTAGGTGATGGAATAATGTAAATGGAAATAATATAAAATGTGATTATTATTTACGAGAACTTGCTGCTTGCTGAAGTTTTATACAGAATTATAATTTTGAATTTCCTAAAGATGAAGAAAGAAAGGACTTTTGGATAACTGCACTAAATTTAAGGAAAGAAGATATTTTTCAATATTCTAATTTGGGTCACTTTCATATAGACGAAATAAACATCTAAATATTAAGAACAATTCCTTATCAAAATTTAAATATTCATTTAAAAAAACAAACTGTACGTACCTACACTTACTTGTCACTATTCAAGTCTAATTAAGCTAATTTCATCTATATATTACATAACTATCAGAGGTCATTATATTATAATTAAAATGTATATGATAAAAGTAGAAACTAGTATGTATTAAACTGCATACCTACTTTTATTTAAGAGTCACTGACTTTCATGTTTTAAATTTATAATAAAAATGTTTCATCAGTACCGACTGTTTCCTAAAAAATTATAATTGTATAGACTTAAAATATATAGTACATATGAGAAAATATGTATATACTTCACATTTCTCATGATGATAAAACGCTTAGTCTTAAGTAAAATTAAATTATATTCAACAAATATTTTAATACAAATTAACATAAATCAGTAATCATTATCGTTGAGATTTTGAGTTGTTTTATTAATTTTTAAAAATTTGAGGCTCATACCATAATTTTCTATTTTTTTCTTCAGTATAAATTTATAAAAATGTACACATTAATAACCGATATTGAACAAAAACTTCGAGTTTTATATGGATGACATAACAGATACAAAAAACATTTGTTATTGATCGACAAATAGATTTATTATTAAATACGTACAAAAGCTTTGAATTTTGGATGGGTGACATAACAGATACAAAAATCATTTGTTATTGACCGGCAAATAGTTTTATTATTAAATACGTACATATGCTTGTTTTAATCCATAATTATTCACGAAACCATTGGTCACTAAAATTTTTAAATACAACCCTGATGTTTCCCTCACCTAAGTCATCCAGTCTTAGGAAAATAATAGGCAGTCATTACGCGAGTAAAATTTGTTACCTCTATTCCTTCCAATTTCTTCCTGGATAACATATTTAGTGTAAAATAATTATTTGAATAAGCCTAATTACAGGATAAGCTAGATAAAGTCTATATATATATATATATATATATATATATATATATATATATATATATATATATATATATATATATATATATATATATATATATATATAAAAATAAAAATTATACAGTAAAATGTATATAACATATATTAACCAATAATTAAGACATAAATAATATGGGGAGAAAAAAACTATAGCTTATACAAACAATAATACCTACAAAGTTAAATGAATAAAAATCAGTCAAAATTGATTTTAATTAGTTAAATGGAAATAAATAAAAAAATAAATAAATAACAAAAATCATATTAAATCAAAGTAAATGTTCTATCCAGCGTCTTTGACAGCTTTGTATGGCATTTTGAATTTGTTATAACTATTTTCTTTTTTCTAATAGGCTATACACACACACACTACACATAACTGTAATAAGCGTAAATGTCAATTTTAGAATGATATTTCAGCGGGATTTTATTTACAGCGATAACTAGATACTGTGGATAATCGTCGTTTATTATGGAACAAAATACTTTTCATTTCGAACGTTTATTTTGATTTAACATGATTTTCGCTATTTATTCTTGTATTTATTTCTACTTAATTGATTAAAAACAAGTTTGACTTTATTTAGAACTATTTAATTTAGGTACAATCGTCGGTATAAATCAATGTTTCAAAATTATTATTTGACATCCAAACATTATTTTCGGTTTTTCTTGAAAACACCACGTCCTATCAACTTCGGACAAGAGGGTTGGGAAAAATTGAATATCCTTTCATATTTTTCGAAGATTTTTGCAAAGTTTCAATTCGGTTATACTTACTCTTTTTAAAGAAATATTCATAGACACCCCTTTATCTCCACCACTGGAATTAATATGCGATGATTTTCGGTGTCCAATTATTTGCTCTCAAATACTTTCCATATTTATAGCAACACTAGGTGACCCGGCAAACGTTGTTTTGCCATATGAATTATTTCTAGTGAATATTTTGGTAGTTAAATAGAAATAACTAACTTATTGTAAGTGTGTGGAGATGCGGTATATGACTAAGAGAGGAATGGAGCACTGTGAATGATCGGTCTATAAGAATTGCAAAACACCAAACATTCATTTTTTGAATTATTTCGCGTGCCTGCAGTTTTACTTGTTTGATGGCCCAAATTAGCCCCTTTACGTCTTGTTGGCATTGTTCACTGTACAAAAAAATAGCGATATAGTAAAATAATAGCCGTTGTTGACGGGAGCTCGTGACACGTGTTGCGTACTTTTGAGGTTATGTATACCACTTAATTAACTAATAATGAAAACTACACACAAACAAATAATTATAATTTACTTGAGAATTACACTTAGAAGGTAAAATGATAATTGTAAAAGTCACTACTACGCTTGATTCATACACAATAATAATGGTCGAAAACTGTGTAGGGAGTGAGAGAAGACTTATTGTGTGAGAGAGACAGGAGACCGGCTTAAAAATGATTAAATTACTAAAATAGTTATTAAAAATAAAGATTTGTGATATAAGTATGAAAATTAAGGGTTGTATGTGTTTTTTAATGCCACATCATACAAAATAAAAATAAAAAATTTTGTCTAAAAAATAAAAAAAAATGTTTGGCGTGGACCACCCTTATCACTTAGGGGTATGAAAAATAGATTACGCCCTACCGAATATACATATAAAATTTCATAAAAATCGGTCAAGCCGTTTCCGAGGAGTATAGCGTCTAACAGTGTGACACGAGAATTTTATACAGTATGCGCCAAAAGTATGGAATAAATTCAATAAAAACGAAGCAATTATTTTTTGGGAAAAATCCTCGAACAGGTCGATTTTTAATTTAAGAAATATATATTTTAGCGTAAAATGCGATTTTCAAATGTCATTTGTTTTCGAGTAATGACGTCATCGATTTTTTTTTAAATGGCAACACCATATTTTTTCCTTGATTCTGAAAGATCGTTTAATTCTCTATCAGACAGTACTAAAATTTTGCCCTCTTACATAGGAAAGTTTTCGAGTAATTGACGATGTTAGAAAACGTAAATTTTATCCATAAAAAAGTAACAATTCTGAGGTATCTAAAATAAATTACAATTGATTAAATTTTATACTTAAATTAAATGTTCGAATCCACCAACTTCTTGACAATGCGCAAGTCTGTGAAGAAATTCTTCTTGCACATTATGAATGATTTCTGGGGTAACTCTGCGTATTTCGTCCCGAATGCGATTTTGAAAGTAGTAATACTATGATCGTCCGACGCCAATTGCTGCGGATGGCATGTGTCCACGGGAGCGATGGTGGTGGTTGGGGGGTTGGTTGTCAATGACCAGAGGGTGTCGCAGAAGAAGTGGGCAGGTGAGATAAAGCTGATATGTTACCTGTGTTACCTGTGTGTGTTTGGCAATGGGGAAATCGAAGAGAGGTGAACCTGTGCTTGTAGATAGGTGTGTGGGGTTTACCTGGTGGATGTAGGGTGTGGTGGTAGGTGTTAGGAGTGCAGGTAAGTGATGAAGTAGAGGTGTCCACGTGCCGACATTGTGAATTGGGTATTTGCTTTGTGTGTTGTTTGTTAGCGGTTTGCAGATAAGGAGTTATTTTGGTGTGATCTATTGACCTTTTGAAGTGACGTAGGTAATTAAATATGAATAACAAGTTTGTTATTTCAAAATTAGGATAATTGATTATTTTGTTGTAAAGAAATGAATTTGAAATTAATGTAGTCAAAGTAAAATATGTGTATTTGGATTGAATTGTTTGTTAGCAATATGTGGATAAGGAGTTATTTTGGTGTGATCTATTGACCTTTTGAAGTGACGTAGGTAATTAAATAGGAATAACAAGTTTGTTATTTCAAAATTAGGATAATTGATTATTTTGTTGTAAAGAAATGAATTTGAAATTAATGTAGTTAAAGTAAAATATGTGTATTTGGATTGAATTGTTTGTTAGCAATATGTGGATAAGGAGTTATTTTGGTGTGATCTATTGACCTTTTGAAGTGACGTAGGTAATTAAATAGGAATAACAAGTTTGTTATTTCAAAATTAGGATAATTGATTATTTTGTTGTAAAGAAATTAATTTGAAATTAATGTAGTTAAAAGTAAAATATGTGTATTTGGATGGAATTGTTTGTTAGCAATATGTGGATAAGGAGTTATTTTGGTGTGATCTATTGACCTTTTGAAGTGACGTAGGTAATTAAATAGGAATAACAAGTTTGTTATTTCAAAATTAGGATAATTGATTATTTTGTTGTAAAGAAATGAATTTGAAATTAATGTAGTTAAAGTAAAATAGTATGTTTAAAATTTAAAATAGATAAGTAAGTTATTTTTGATGTGATCTATTAACCTTTTTTATGTAGAGGTTTGGACTTGGTGGATTAATAAATAACGCACATAAAGAGGTTAAAATTATAATTTATTTATTATAAATATAAGGTTACAAATGTATCACAAAGTGTTTTAAAATTAACATTATTATTTATTTTTTTCACGGTTTGTCAGTATTTCGTATAGTAGTTCAAGTTGTTCTTTAACACATCTGATACATATACTCCTTTGACCACCAACGTCTTCTTTACATCTTTTGCATCTATATCTATAACCCATGTTAAATAAAGAATGATATAATTTCTTATAAGTTGTCTTGTAAAATACTATAACATTTAACATAATCGTTTAAATTCGTTGATGGCCATCGTTCTGAATCTGGACCATCCTTCCAACCTACATGTTCTCCACAACATCCTCTGGAAATGTTTTTCATCAGCCAGCCTATGATTTCATAATGCTCTTTACTAGGATTCCATAAATATCTATAATTAAAATTTGCAATTTTACATGCATTCAAAATGTTTTGTAAAATATTGGGATATGCTAAATATGAAATTTGACAAATAGCTGCATCTACAAAATGGTGTACGTTTTTATAATTACTAGATATATTTGTTACCTCATGTTCCTCATAGATATCCATGTCACCATTTAAATAGCAAAAGAGTTGTTTGTTAGTTAAAAGTGAAACAATATAATCCTGATAGTATTCGTTAATAAGAAAAGGTTTACAAATTTTTAGCAGTTTGTGGATGCAAATTATTTTATAGTTAGACAATTTATTTAATGTTATTTGAATTAATTCATCAAGTTTCAATTTTGATTTAATTAGAAATGTAAAAATTTCATGATCAGTATCATTTGCAATTAACGAAAAACACTTTAATGTATTATCAGGAAAAATAATTTTATGATCAATAATTATATTTTTCATTAAGATATCTTTTTTATTGAGAGCCTCATTAAAATGGTTTAAACAAAATTTATATTTATACTCCAGCTCCTTGTCTAGTTCTCGTTGGAGATCCATTATGGAAATGAAATAAAATAACGTAAAGAAATGTTAAATAGTAAATGTTTTTTGATATCCCCAAGGTTCTGTATCTGTAAATACATAATTGATTACTCTTTTATCATCGTGGGGGCATAATGCTACTTTTTCTTGTTTAACTGTGTATACATCATGTTTTATTGATTTAATTAAATTTTGATTTGTAGAAATACAACAATTTTCAAATAAACATTTATAAAAATCTTTAAAAGTAATATGATTTAAGGCTGCTTTTTTAATTCCCTTAGATTTTTTAGTTATTTTGTTCTCTCCTAGAATTCGATATGAATACATTTTTGAACGTAGACCTATAAACTCAGTTATTATTTTACCATTACTTTCATCTTTCATTAAACCTATTACCTTTTTATTTACCTGTGGAATATTGTAAACATTATCAATGGGATAGTCTGAGGTGTCATATTTACATATATCTGTTTTAATGTGTTCATATATGTCAATGTTAATAAATTGATAAATTAAACTATCAGTATCTGTGTACAGTAACTTTGAAAATATTCCAAATTTTTCTTTTATATAATTATAATGAAAATCGTACAGATATGTTTTAGAAATATCTAAAATGCACATACCTATATAAATGGGTTTATTAAAGGTGATATTTAATTTTTTCATTTCTATTATAACCATATCATTATCAAATATTGTGCAGCTATGAAAATTTGGTTGTGATATATAATATTTAGCACCATATCGACCATTCCATTTAGTTACTAGTTTTACATTTTTATATTTACGTACATTCTCCATTGTTTTACCAAACACTGAATTAATCATTAATTTATAAAAGTTTTTTTCAAATTCATTTTTACTCTGTTGACGTAAATTAGTGTTTAAATCAATATATTTTTTTAGCCAAGGAGATTGTTTAAACTTTAAGACTTTATAAACTTTTTCTAATTTAAGACCTAATGAAAGAGCTTGTTTCAAATTTTTATAATGAATAATGTAATGTTTTTTTGAATAGAGAGTAGTTAATAATTTAGGAATTTTATTCTTCGAGCCAGGAGGTATAATATGTTCAGGACATAGTGGTAAATCTTTATGTTTAAAATGTTAATTTTTTTCATATAATAAATCTACTTCAAAAATATATCCAATATCGTCATTATCTGAAATATTCATAATGTTAACTGAAGAGGGATCCACCCACTCAAAATTTGAAAAAGGAAGATAATTTTGCATAGCTGCTCCATAAAGGTTATTTATATCAAAATACATTATATATGATTCAGGGTGAAGGGGGTTGTAACTCTCCTTCATATATTTATTGTTTGCTTTAGCGTACCTGTTTGAGCATTGTGAGACTCCTCCACGTATAGCATTTTCTATGAATATTAACATATCTACATCTGTTAATAATTCTAAATTTATCTCAGTAATTTTAAGCATACTATCAAAAGCTAGACCAGGTGCTGTTATATAATGAGCAGGATCTAATTCATAAGTTTGTAAACAAGTTATTCGAAAATTCTCAAAGATATCTGCTAAGAGTAAAATATCTGTTTTTAAATATAAATTTGAATATTCCAACAAATTTTGAATTTTAAACGTGTTCCATACATTTAAAGCGTGATCATAATCTTCATTAGATATATTTCCATTATTCAATTTATTGTAAAATAATTCTTTTGAGGGTAATGCTGTTTCTTTTAATTTTTCCCAACTATCTAAATAATCATATGGAAATATTCCTTTTCTGATTACTAGTTTAAATTCAAAATCATTAGGATAAAAATGTTTAGTTATTATTTTTTGTTCATCACTTAAATAAGATGACAATTTCTCTATACTACTTGCCATAAATCTAAATGAATCTATAAATCTAAGTTGAATTTTTGTATTTTCCACATATTTCGTAAAAGATATGTATTTTTCTTTGTTAATAGGAAGTAATTTAATTATTCCTGGAAATCCAGTAGCTAATTTACGCACTATAAAATGTGAATCATAACCTGTCAAATTATGTAATATTACAGGTACTATATGACTGTCCCTGTAATCTAAATTACATTTTTGGTGAGCTGCTGCTCTATATTCTCCTGTTAAGTGACAATGGTCACGAATTTTTATTTCATTTTCAGTAAATGATTTGTTACAAATATGACATATTTCAGCTGCATCAAAATTATTTTTTTGTAATTTGGATAGTGGTTTCATTGGAACTATATTGGAAAAAATATTGTTAATTTCAATAGAAATTGTTTGCAATTTATTTACAAACCAATCTATACAGTCCTGTCCGCAGTATGATTCAAATTTACAAAGATTTTCATCATATGAACATTTTATATAATATGCTATGCTAAACGGTTCATGTTTTTGAAATTTTTCAGTACATGTTTTATTGTTATTAGTATCATTATAATTTACTAAAATACTTTCCAAATCTGCATATATTACAAAAGGACATTTCAGTTTATTTCTAAAATTTTGAAATTTAATGATATTATTTTCTTTGGTTGGTAATGTGATTTTAGTAGAATTTTTATTTTTACAAATTTCTATGTGTTTATGTAAAATACTTTCAGTATTAGAAACTTTAGAAAAATTAGATTTATGTTACGATTATTGTGAATTATATTTGGAAAATAAGATTTCTATTGTAACTTTTTGTGAAAATTTTATTAAACTTGGGTACAGATCATATCTTGACGATGTTGAATATTTTTTACCTGAAGGCATATATGATAAAATATTTGTAAAATATGATAGTGATAGTGAATAAATATATTTATAAACATTTGTCTTTATTTTTATTATCCCTTCAACAATATATAATATATATATATATATTACATAATAAATAACTTAAATTTTTTATATAATTATTTAATATAAGTAAATTCATTGGACAATTTTAACATTTTGTTAGTCAACTTGCACTCCATCCATTACAATGCCTATACCAGTCAAATATGTATGTCCACAATGTAAAGGTGAGTCTGACATTCCTGATCGACGATGTGTTAAATGTCTCTACGAAGAAATCATGAAAAAAGTACATTTTAATAAACACCCTGGATTTTAAACATTTTAGATAGTTTAATTTATAATTGTATCAAAAATTATTTAAATGTAAAGTACAAAGAATATTAAAATTATAATTTAACATTTATCTATTATTTATTATTTCCCAACCTCTACATAAAAGGATCAAAAGATCACACCAAAATAACTCCTTATCCACATATTGCTAACAAACAATTCCATCCAAATACACATATTTTACTTTAACTACATTAATTTCAAATTCATTTCTTTACAACAAAATAATCAATTATCCTAATTTTGAACAAACTTGTTATTCCTATTTAATTACCTACGTCACTTCAAAAGGTCAATAGATCACACCAAAATAACTCCTTATCTGCAAACCGCTAACAAACAACACACAAAGCAAATACCCAATTCACAATGTCGGCACGTGGACACCTCTACTTCATCACTTACCTGCACTCCTAACACCTACCACCACACCCTACATCCACCAGGTAAACCCCACACACCTATCTACAAGCACAGGTTCACCTCTCTTCGATTTCCCCATTGCCAAACACACACAGGTAACACAGGTAACATATCAGCTTTATCTCACCTGCCCATTTCTTCTGCGACACCCTCTGGTCATTGACAACCAACCCCCCAACCACCACCATCGCTCCCGTGGACACATGCCATCCGCAGCAATTGGCGTCGGACGATCATAGTATTACTACTTTTGAAGTTCTTCTAAATTACGTGGTTTATTAATGTACACTTTTGACTTCAAGTATCCCCATAAAAAATAGTCAAGAGGTGTAAGATCTGGCGATCTTGCAGGCCATTCTATCTGGATCTGGATATTTTTCATTAAATAAATCGCAAACTTCCTGCTGAGTTCTAGTCATATTCCCGCATCCGATAACAATTAAAATTTCAATTCTTTGAGTAACAGTTAAATGTGCCATAATACTTTAAATTGAATAATAATTTCTATGTCGCTTACAGTATTTATTAGAAAGTCGGTGTGACAATGACACTTTGCAAAGATTTTCACCTACGTGATCCATAAAAGAACTATGGAATTCGAAAAACTAAACTTGATAACTTTTTTGCTTTATTTTAATTGATTTACGTTCAATCAACATTCAATCGTCATTTACTCGAAAACTTTCCTATGTAAGAGGGCAAAATTTTAGTACTGTCTGATAGAGAATTAAACGATCTTTCAGAATCAAGGAAAAAAATATGGTGTTGCCATTTAAAAAAAAATCGATGACGTCATTACTCGAAAACAAATGACATTTGAAAATCGCATTTTACGCTAAAATATGTATTTTTTAAATTAAAAATCGACCTGTTCGAGGATTTTTCCCAAAAAATAATTGTTTCGTTTTTATTGAATTTATTCCATACTTTTGGCGCATTCTGTATATTAGATCAAGTCTCAAAATGAGGTCCTTTAAGAACTCTTGAAGTCCTGCTGATTAAAGGTGACATACCCTGTATTAGTTTTTAATAAAAAAATGGTTATGAAACCATTTACGTCGACATAAAACGATAATTGCGTATAGATAAAATTTAATATTAAACACTTTACGAGCCGATGTAAAATAAACAGTTCATAACAATTACTGAAAGGACCCTCCACACCTATCCCTTTACCTTCTGCGCCTGCAGGGGACCGAAATTTATAATTTCCGTTTAATAGAACATGTGCCGGGCGAAGGAAATTTAGGTAAATAACCGGGCAATTTGTTACTCCGAAGCATTACCTCATTATCGTGGCCATTCCCGTATGCCGCTGTTCGTTTTCCTGGACCTCTGGGGCATTGGCTTTGACAGAAGGACAATGGCGACGAAATGGCATAAATAAATCTTTGATTTTTCAACCACTGCTCGGGGAATTGTATTGAAATATATGTTCACTTGGAACTTTTTTATTTGAAGTGAATGTTGGGGCCAGTGGCGCACTTCCCAGATTGGTCGAATAGATGTTTTTAAAATGTTTCTTTTTGTATTGACATTTTAATCAATTTTTTAGGTTTAATGGAAGGTGTCCGGAATAAGAGTGCCTTAATTTTGCCATATGGTAAGTTGTACTAAACAAAACATATTTGACTTGAGAATTTTTTTTCTCTGACCAACGGTAACAGAATTATGACAGCAAACAGGTCTTGAATGTGTGACAACGTCACTTATATAACATCTTGAAGAATTGTTATGTATTTATACATAATAATTACATATAGGTACACTTAGACTGGGGCTATACTTGCGACTCTGCCGTTGCGACTCTGTCGTTGCGGTCGTGTCGCAGAATTAACATATTTGGTAGGGTGGCTATACACACGATTAAAACTGGCACAATTTACTCGTATTCAGTTGCAAATATGCCGTTGATTGAAAATGATATTTTGCTAGCAATTCCATAAGAAACTATGTGTGCTTAGAGCTCTTTTCACAACACCGAATAATAGTTACAAGTGTTTAAAATGACAAATATAAAAAAAAACGAGACAAAAATGAATGGCACTAGCTGTACGCACCATTATGACTAATATTACTTTTAAATGATCACCAGCAGGCTGACATTGCAACGTTGTCGAACGTTACAGTTTTAACAAGTTTCTCGGAAACTTCAATTGTTTACTTCATTAATATTGATCCAAGAATTAAATTATGAACAAATTACGTTATAGGCGCTTTTACTCAACCTTAATTGTACCTTAGTTTGTAATTTCGTAACAGTTTTGCATATTATTGCAATTGTAATTTAATTTTTGAAATGCATTTGTAGACAAACTATTCGTTTTAGACTTTTTTTTATAAGGATTTTTTATTGGTTTTAGTGAGATATATATATTCCAAACACCCTGTATTTACGAGATTATGAATATGATGACGTTCGAGTGATGGAGCTGTCCAAGGAACAGAATCGCCACTACCGATCCATCTTTCCCAGTAGATCGTATTTAACCAACATAATTTCAACATGTTCTGAAATTATACGATAAACAAACTGATTTGACATGACACTCTCTATACTATTACTACAAACTTAGAAACAAGTAATGCCGAACTAGCAATTTAGTATTTTATAACAGTTACAAAAACGTTTTCGAAACAAATCTTATAAAACAGCAAAAGTCACAAAATAATTGTAAAAATGTTTGCCAGCGACTATACAACCAAAATTATAAAAAACTTCAGTCGCTGTTGAGATTTTATGAGGTCTGTTCGAAAAAAATAGTTGCATAATAGCAACAAATCAACTAAACAACAATTTTATAAGTGCTGTAGTTTGGTATCCGTCAATAAAAGTAAATTATTTATTAACTGTATAGTAAAGGTATCAGAAGGTATAAAATAATGAGCATCTCTGTTTAATTACAATGTCTGCAACTGGAATGTTATGTAGTGTACTCAATATTATTTTACATGTTTTACCGGACTTTGTCCAAGCAATTTTATTGTAGAGAAAATTTTATTGTGATTTGTATGGCCCATATCTAATAAATTTGACATGCGCTGTGTGTTAAGTTCTTACTTTTAATGTCATGGAAAACAGTATTTGTTAAAATGTACAAAAGTACAGGTTTTAAGCTAGTCAATATAATATGCAGGATATCTCTTACTAACAAATTATTATAAGTACATTTTATTATTAGAATTCAATAATAAATACGTTATGCGAGTCACATTTTTATTCCTAAATAATTAAGAGTCAGTAGCAGAAATAACTTCTGTGTAGACACATTTTTTTTTGTGAAATTGTTCATCCATCCTCTAAATATGAATTATCCATCGTTCTCTGTAAAAATGTATTTTGTTCATCATCATCTAAAAATGTATTGCAAAATAGATGCTTCATTTGCATTAGAAATTATGGTGAATAATGCAAACATTTGTAGATATACGTATATCTGTGTAAAAATAAATATGTTTAGCTCGAATTTTAGTTTAGTTACACTAAATTTATAATTAATGTAACAACAACTAATGTTAAATCTATTGTAAGCAATTACTATTTTTGCTGTCGCAAAGATAAATATGTCGTTTGAAATTAATGCTGGATGGCTTAGAGACACGCGTTATGGCGTCAGGTATTTATGAATTGTATAATGTTTAAATTAGCACAAGCTGTTAGTGCACACGTAACAAAATATAATCTTGTACGTACTGTATTACGAATATCCAAAAAGTCCTTATTAATGAACCGCATATGTTTGTCTATTACATGTTAATAACACAACTAAAACGTATTAGGTTAGAGGTTAGGTTGATGTGCTTCCGCGCTGTGCAACAGAAATAACATGAAAACTTGTAAAATTTGGTAATAAATTAAGTAAAAGTAAATAGTTTCATTATAGTACACTGTATTACCACACTATTTCTGAAATTTACTAACTTTATTATGTAAAAACACATACACTTGATTATTCCTTAATATGGAGGGAAACCCCCAATATTCAAAATAAGTGTTCAGAGGGCAAAAGTGAACAAAATGCCTAATAAACATATGGTCGAATATCAACGGTTACTGAAATTACAATGTCATGCATTCCAAACCAAACTCATATTAGTGATTACTAATTTTCACAATTATTTTGACATATGTGATTTAAACGCTTATTTTATAACTGTTGCATTTATTTTTACAAGTGCTTTCGTTTAGTCGGTATTGTACACATATAATTTCTGCCACATTTAGTCATCGAGAATATGCTAATATTATTTTTATTTATGGGTATTGCAACGGTAACGCTAATCGGGTAGTTGCTGAATATCGACGTCTCTTCCCGAATAGAAAAGGGCCAGATAGAAGTGTGTTCCAGAAAACAAGGCACGTGAAACTGCAATGTTTCTCAATGTGAGAATTACATCTGGTCTAGCAGTGGAAGAAGTTCTAAATATGGTAGAAATTAATCAAACTACGGCATGGAAGGTCATTCACAAAAATAAAGCTTTTCCGTATTCAGCGCGTCCAGAATATTCAGAACGGTGATAATGATTTGCGGTTGCATTTTTTCAATTGCATAAACGCAAACCATACACTTTACAAATACATTTTGTACACTGATGAGGCTTAATTCACTCTGATGGAGTAAATAACTGTCATAATGAACATCGTTGGTCAGATGAAAATCCGCAGGCCACGGTGAAAAGTAGCTTTCAGCATCGGTTCATACCACACCACATATCGTGTGGTGTGATATGATTAATAATCAGTTACTTGGCTAGATGGTCCTATTACTGGAGCTAGATATGCAGAATTTTTAGAAAATAATTTGACAGATCTACTGGACGTTGTCTTCAGCATGATGGTGCATCTGCCCATTTTAGTCGTGTTGTGATCAATCATCTTATCTTAACAACCGCTTTCCACAACGCTGGATTGGCCGAGGTGGTTTGCAAAATTGGCCACCAAGGTATCCAGATGTGAATCCCCTTGATTACTGTCTTTGGAGATGGTTTAAATCATTAGTATAATCAACAAAAGTGAACACAAGAGAGGAGCTATTTGATCGGATTTTCAATAGTGCAGTACTCATAAGAGAATATCACCAGGCACTTCAATGAGCTACCCGTGCAATCCACAAACGAACTGATGCATGTATCGAAGTTGACGATGGTAATTGAAATTTTAGTTCATTAATTTCGGTTTATTAGATCTTTAATCAATGTTATAATTTATAATACCTACAGAATAATAGCTATTTATGATATACGTGTTAAAAGTAAGATTTTATTTTGTGAGTGAAGATGATTAACTTCACGAACAAAATAAAATCACTTTTAACACGTATATCATACACTATTTTTTCTACAAAACAATCGGAAGAAATTTAAACTCAATAAAAATAAAAATCAAAAAATACCACACAGATCGCAATGTTTATGAACCAAAATTTTCGTAGCAACCAATGCTGTTGTTAGTTACGGAAAAAACGCAAAAATATTGACAGAAGCCGCCAGTCGAGCAACATTGGAATTATTGCCGGCGAAATCAAAGGAACAGTACGAAATCGCTTATAGACGCTTTTCGGAATGGTGCAACATTAAAAAGGTTCCTGGGAAATGTAACGAAAGTGTTTTACTGGCATATTTTGAGGAAAAAGCCAATACATGGAAATCGTCAACGCTGTGGTCAAATTATTCCATAATCAAAACTATGTTAAAAATAAAGCAATATCAAGATATAAGCAAACATTATAAACTTATTGTTTTTTTAAAACGGAAGGGTGAAGGATATCAAGAAAAGTCAAAAGTTTTGACGAAGACGCATATCGACAAATTTCTCACAGAAGCAGAAGACGAAAAGTATCTGATGATGAAAGTCGCAGCAATAGTGGGTGTCTTCGGGGCGTGTCGCCGGAAGGAATTGTGTCAGATGACCACCGACAATATCGAATATTTGGGCACTTTGGTTGTTGTGACCATACCAGATATTAAAACAAAAGTGCCTCGGACTTTCAGTGTTGTTGGTGAATTCTATTTAAACTTTTTTAGAAAGTATATGGCACTCCGGCCACCCAACGCTGACCATAGACGACTTTTTCTTAAATATATGAAGAATAAATGTGTGAAGAATCCAGTCGGAATTAACATGTTTGGTAAAATGCCTGCCGACGTTGCAGAGTTCTTGAATCTACCAAATCCTCAACTCTACACCGGACACTGTTTTCGTCGTTTATCGGCGACATTGTTAGCAGATTCTGGTGCAAATCTTACTACCATCAAGAGACATGGAGGACGAAAATCTTCGACGGTAGCTGAAGGCTACATTGAAAATTCACTAGAACAGAAGAAGGAAATTGGGTGCCAAATACTTCCTACTGCTGCAACTACTAGCAAGACCACCAGTACTACCAGTAGTATTTCTACAGAAAATAGATATGTCACACATGTTGACAGTAAAACCAACTTACAAATTGTTCTAATTT
This sequence comes from Monochamus alternatus, assembly GCA_037114965.1. Classification (NCBI taxonomy): domain Eukaryota; kingdom Metazoa; phylum Arthropoda; class Insecta; order Coleoptera; family Cerambycidae; genus Monochamus; species Monochamus alternatus. The sequence continues at coordinate 101,196,252 of CM073426.1, forward strand.
TACTATAAATGTAAATAGTAATAACTAGTTAAAATGTTGGTTTGTACTTATTTAAAATAAAAAATTGTTCATGTGTTTGTTAAAACGTTTTATTAATTTTCAAAGCAAAATTTAAATAAACTTTGATTTACTTTTAACACTAGTGTTAAAAGTAACTTACTTTTAACACGCGTGTCAAAAAATTACATTTTTAACATCAAAAATGACAACTAAAAAGCCTACTTTTAACAGTTTTGTAGAAAAACACTTTTTTCTACTGACGCATTACAATAATTAATTCGGGTAAAAATATTTTCATTGTTATCTTAGTAACCGTTGATGTTGGACCACATGTTTATTAGGCTTTTTGTTCACTTTTGGTCCTTGAACACCTCTTTCGAATATCACCCTGTACATATAATGTAAATTAAAATTTTTCTGTAAATATTATGTGAAAAGAGCATAACAGAACATGGAAATTTCCACCCATTTTTATCACTGCAATTTTACCTCGTAAATTCGCTTTAGAAGCGTTTTGACACTAGACGCTTATTTTACATAAATAGTCAGAATGAACTTGGCAACTAAGACTTACAATATAATGTTAATTGAAATTAGCTGCAGTCTGTTCCGTGATGTTTCATTACGCTAAAGTTTCTCTTTATACACCGTAGTGTCTCGGTCATTACTGACTATTGTTCGGTCCAAAAGGAAATAAAACTACGTCAAGTTTTACGATGCTGGTCTCGCGAGCGATCGCTGAATTGGAAAATTTCAAGCGCTAACAGACAAAGAGAGCGTTTCTAATAAATATTTGTAGAAAGCATGCTGCCTTGCATTGAAATGAACGTGGCAGGGCAGAAATACAGTTTTATAAACAACGAGAAACTCCTGATAATGGATTTATTGAATTTTAAAGCAGTCCTTTTATAAAAGATTAATCTTTTAAGTTTTCCTCTGAAGTTTTTATGAACAGTGACGCCCGGCGAGACATTTTCAGTTCGGAGGCATAAAAATTGTATGGGTCGACGGAGCCAGATTCAGGCTGCGTTTTAAAATATTAGGGAAGACAGATAAGATCCGAAACTCTCCTGACGTTAATTAATCCGTATTTTTTGGTGGAATAAATTTTTCGTATTCTCTGTTGGTCACCATTTCCGTTAAAGGATAGCTGGAAAACTGTGAGACAGCCGTGATTAGTTAATTCGCATATTTCGAAGTTGAAAAAAAACTTAAATTTGTCGTACATTTATCAAAGCATCACGATTCAGAAACTATAAACTTTAAACTTTATTAAAAATTATAAATGTAAACAATAAACTTGGAACTAATAATCTCCAGCTTACAAATTGCTTATATTTTAAAAGATATCTAATACTTTTATATGTTTTTAGGTATTAATAATATTGTGTGAAACTAACTACTCTGTGGACAAAAGCCCCAACCAGTGATGAATTGCACCCACAATATCTACCCATATATTCCTTATTATTAGCTTTTGTAACATTTTTTACTGGATTAGAAAGGTATTTTAAGCTAATATAAATCAAATCTCCTACAATTCCTATCAATGAAGTCATATGTATGTTCTCTGATACCAAACATCTCGGTATTCTAAAGAACAATTCCACAGACAAAGCTCTATTCAATAATTATCTAAAGAAATTAATCTATCTAAATTTACTAACCTGCTTTAATGAAAACACTCTATAAATATCTAACTTCACTTTTGGCAGTAGGAACACGATAATTCAACCACAATAGATGAGATCTGACCTATTTCTGCATTTTTAGGATTGCTTCTTCAGTAGTTAATTTCACACAATATTATTAATACCTAAAAATATATTAAAACTTTTACACAAAGGGTAAACATTATTCAAGTACAATTCATTGACAGAGTAATGTCACTTTTGGCATTGTCCATATTTAATTTCAAATAATTTTAATTTATATAATAATTTTTATAGTTAGATATTTGACTCAACTTAAAGGAGGCTACCTGAAGAAGCAATCCCAAAAATGCAGAAATAGGTCAGATATATGATAATGCGATAATCAATTAACAGGTGGCGCATGTAAAATTCACTATATATGGGCCACACAAACCACAATAAAAAAATGTCCGCAATAAAATTTGATGATCCTTACTTTGCTCTTATAATATTATTGTTCAGTTGATTTGTTGCTATTATATAACAATTTTTTTATTGTTTTCACCAGGTCTTACATCAACTAAAATTAAACTGCTTTACAATATCAAATTCTGGTTGTAGTCGCTGCATAAACATTCTTATAATGTTTTTGTAAACTGATGCTGTTTTTTATAAGATTTGTTTCGAAAACGCTTTTGTAGCTCTTATAAAATACTCTTATATAATGTACCGACAATAAAACTTTTCGAATTTAAATCCGTTATTTATGGGGGTATTTATATGAGGTCATTACTGTGTGTATTATACTAATGAAGTAACTACGAGATATGAACTTCTATGTTAAACTAACAATGCCAGGGCAGAAAGTAGGCACAATAACGTCTTAATTCTCTAACTTGTTGTACAACCTTGTAGCCACGTAGAATCATACAATGTTGGAGCAAATTGAACACATCTTTTACAAATCAGGTTGAAGAGAGAGTTTTCGTCAATATTTTTTTTCTTGATAAAAACTCTGTGCTCTATTTATAAAACTACTTACATAGAGTGATTCAGAACTTATCTAATAAAATCAAAAACAAAAATTCAAAAATGATTTTAAAATATATTTTCGCACGGCACTGGATACTAAGTAAAATCTCATAAGGTATATAATCGACGATCGGACAAAAAATTGAAAAAAATTCCCAAGGAAAGAAATTAAAGTTCGACACCTATCGTAATGCAGCAAATTCGACTGCTTTTTCCCCTATTGTTATTAATTATTAATAGAATTAATTTGTGGTTTTAATTAATAAAATAGTTTTACATACCTGATACAACAAAATTTTGGGCCCGTCTTATCCAGATTTATAAACTAACACAAATGTTTCTGCTTCATGTCCGCTTGAACTTGTAAGTTATTGACAGCAGCTATGATACTTTTGCGTAAACCATCAATAGTGCTCATTTCTGTGACATTTATTTTTTTAAATATCCCCACAAAAACATGTACAAATGATTTAAAGTCAGGAAATCATGGCGGCCATGGTACCGGTCCCCCTCGTCCAATCCCCTGGCATTAACGCTTAGACACGCTGTACATGGTATAGATATAATTGAGCCTCGTGTATGATACGCCACACTGCTGCAATACGCCGTGGACGCCATGGACCTGCATCTCTTCCACGATTCATTTGAAAATTTCCCGCGTCACGCCTGCGTTTGCACTATACTTGCACTTACTACACACCATTATAAAAGTAGCTGTATTAGGCACATATTTACCGAGAAATCGTTCTGCTAAAGCATTTTCACTTCACCATAAATTAGAACGGTACCCATCAACTGCGAGTTGTTATGCGTAAGACATTTTTGATATTTGAAAAACTAATGTAAATACTTGTATCACAAAAAAGTTAATACAATAAATAAACGGATATTTGAAATCGCCTGGCTAGAGACTACACTAAACCAGCGATGTAAAGGTTGAAATTACTAGAACTTCAATAATTGTCTTCTCGGAAACTATAGGGATTTTACAAACAATATTTTTACGATATTGATTCCATTTTTCATAACGCATCTATTCCGAAATTTTTTTACATAAGTTCTGAGTCACCCTGTATCAAGAAGACATTTACATAAATAAATTTACAATGACCAATACCAATGGATACCTACCACAAAATATTTCGCAGGAAAAGCTACTAATTCCATTCGGTGTGAAACCGTCGCAGCAGCTTAATTGAAAAAACTATCTCTTACTAAACCGTTCAAGTTTTCAATTAAAATGTACCGGAAATATCTCCACACGATTCCTTAATATTGCAATAAACATCTCTCGCAGAGCGCACTGCGGATCCCTGCAAATTACTGCTACCGGGTAACGTCGTTGGGGGCTCCGTAATAGATATCCTCCAACTTATCCTGAAAGATTCTGCAGATCCTGCGGCGACCCCCAGTGTCGCAGCTCGTTAGCGATACCCGACAAAATAGTAAATTAGAGTCGTTATTTTGTCTGATGCATTTCTGCACACACAGTAACCATTCCGCTGTCTCTGTTTCGGATGGTTACGGCCGACCGTTTTACAAAATTTCGCGCTCTAACACCCACTCTCCAGTGGTTCGGAGGATTACGTCTAAGCGTAATTCTACATATTTCAGAAATGTAAAGATTAAAAAACCACTAGTGGCCCTCGAGTTGAGTTTGCAAGTGGTGAATAATTAAACTTGAATAGAAATAGTCTTCCTGCATATTATACGGACCGCCGCCAAAGGAAGCCTGCATTTATATTTCGAGGGGGTTGGATGCGAATCGTCTAATAAATTATCGCGTACGTAATCTTGGTGATATGTTAAGATAGAAGCACAGTTAGACAGCTTACTAAATCTATTTTTAAAGATGCAGTAAACTAGTAAAAGTACTAGGGGAAGGAGCAAAGATGCACTTTTAAGGTCGAATAATATTTTCGAATTTGATGCATGTGCAGTAAAATGGATACAAAATAATAGAAGTATTCTAATAGCAAATTGTTATAGATCACCTTCCGGAATTTGAATTTATTTTTTGAAAGGATTGCTGATGTTTTAAATTGTTTATGTGAACCCAATATTAATGTAATTTTATGTGGAGATTTTAACGTTGATTCTTATAACATAAAAAATTTGAAAGATTTGAATGCTTTATGTACTATTGTGGAATGTTTTAATTTAACTGATATTGTGCAATGGCCAACTCGGGTAACAAACACCTCTCTCAGTACTATTGATCATGTTTTTATCGATTCTGATTTAAAGGGGTTGTGTTGTGTCTTCGACAATACTATATCTGACCACCAAACTGTTTTATTCGAGATAAATATGACCAAAAAGATCAATTATAGTTCATCTTTTTTTAAAAGAAACTTTAGTGAAAATTGTATTTTAAATTTTACAACCCCTCTCTCCCATGAGAATTGGGACAATTTGCTTTTAATTATTTCTATGATGTTTTTCTTCATTATTTTGAAAATTTTCCTCTTCGAAAATTTTATAAAAACAAGCATATTAATAAAAAATGGGTTAACGATGAGATAAGAATTTCTAGTATGCATTTGATATTAAAGAATAATATTCCTGAAGTTCATAATATATAGAGTAAAGAAAAAAAACATAAACTCTTGTTTGTAAATACTAAAAGAAACTATTATCAAAACAAGATCGCTACTTCTGATAATAAATCTCGAACAGCCTAGAGTAACATATCTGAATTGTATAATAAAACGATCAAAAGTAATAATATTCTAATTAAGCAGAATGATCTTTTACATGAGAACCCTAAGACTGTAGCGTCTTTATTTAATGATTTCTTAGTCAACCGCCAACTATGCGCCATTCGATACACAAAAAAAACTCCTTATTTCTATTTCCTTTTACAAAATGACGAACTGTCGACTTTATTAAAAAACAAACTGAAAAATAAACGGTCATCGGGAGGAGACGATGTTCCTATGTTCCTTATTAAGAGAATCGTACCATTTATTATTTTTCCTCTTACATACCTTGTAAACTTCGTTTGAAACGGGTGAATTCCCAGAAATTTGAGTTTTGCTATCTCGAGCGTTTGTTTACTTTTAATTTAATATACTTACAAACAATCAGCATGGATTTCGTACGGGCAGGTCTACGACCACAGCCATAAACTCATTATATGAAAAAAATATATATTTCTTGGAAGAGGGTGAATGTCCTGTTAGGATATTTTGCGATCTGAGCAGGGCATTCGATTGGGTTAATCATAAAATTTTAATATAAAAATTATATGGGTGTGGTATTAGTGGACGTGCTTTAAATTGGATCGTCACTTTTATTGAAAATAGGAAGCAATTTGTTACTGTGAACTACAGTGATCAGAATGGTGATTATCGACATAGTTCAGAGAGTATACCTGTAACATTGGGTGCCGCACAGGGATCTATTTTGGGACCTGTATTGTTCTTATTATATACGAACGATATTGATACTCTTTCGACTAATACTCATTTTACGATGTATGCGGATGATACGTCTTTAGTGATATCTAATAAATCAAATCAAACTTTAAAATATGAATGTGATGCTCTACTGAATAACTTAAGTAGCTGGTTTGCTGAGAATTCGTAACTTTTCAATATTGATAAAACTCAAATACTTCGATTCTGTATTGCCTAAAAAAAGAATTGCGACATTTTAGATTTACAAATCAATAGTACTCCTTTGTCTACTAACACTAAATGCGTAAAATTTTTGGGGCTAAATTTGGACGTCAACCTTAATTGGAAGGATAATTGTATATCAATCATTTCGAAGTTGATCTCTATTTCATATTTGTTTAGAAATATTAGAACAGTTCTTAACACTGATCAACTTCTTTCCTTATATTATGCTCAAGAGGAATCTCGACTGAGATACGGTGTTTGTTTCTGGGGTGGCTCCACTCTTTCCACTAATGCTTTTGTTGCACAAAAACGAATTTTAAGATGTATGATTGGTTTCTCTAGTTCCTATTCTTGTAGGAACATATTTAGAGAATTTAGATTGCTTACTTTGCCAGGTATTTATATTTTTGAAATATGTATGTTTTTAAAAAAGAAGAAGAATTTATGAAAAATAATATCTTTACCCCTCATTCTAATCACAGGGATTAGCCCAGAAGTCGGAGACTTGTGCGGGAGAGGGGGCGGCATATTATTATTAAGCAGGCCGCATTTGCGCCCAGGAACGACTTACGTTGGTAGGCCCTAACCACTATTCAGTGCAGGAATGAGGGAAACCTGGAAAACCTCATTAATTAGGGGGTAGTCGAAGTAAAAAATATAAATAGTGAATTTTTATTTAAGATTAGATTGAAGCAATATTTAGTGGATCGATGTTTGTACTCCACATCAGAATATTCTCCATGTTCTTTGTAATTTGTATTTGTGTTTGTTTGACTGTGTTTGACTATTCTTATACATGTACTTCGCGTCTATGAGGAAAAAAACACACAATTTTGAAATGGCAATGAAATGGACATCATGGATACGATTTCTGACCTGTATTAATGGATAACATCTGGAAATTACTTCCACTTTCAAGTCAGAAGAGAAAGGTTCCCTTCTATTTCTAAATGCCAGTTTACGAAAAATTTATTTAAACTCAGGTATTTAAATCTCATTACTATCTGGTCTAAAAACAACATGTGCATTAAGTACGAATCATTTACTAGTGAATACACTTAGAACAACATTTTATAATGAGAAGAAATGATATACGAACAGATATTGAACTAGTCATCAAGAAGATTCTGGGATTAAAGAAAAAAAAGTATATCTGGCAACAATCTATCTATACAGGGCACCCTATATAAACAGGGTGTCCCAAAGTAGAAGACCATACCATTAACCACGTATTCCTTGGACAAAAATAATGCGACTTGCTTATGCCATTTTTTATTTGGGCGTCCCTGTTTCAATATACAGAGTGTTAAAGTTACATTTTAAAAAAACTATTTTTGTTAATATTCCCATTGTATCTGTAAAGGATACTGCAGAAAACAACTTCTATCTCACCAATAATCTCATTGTTTTGTAAGATACACACTTGAAATTTTGCACGTATTTTTATCTTATTCCGGCATACATATCATGTAATTTTATCCCCTCCAATTATTTCTAAGTTTTCTTAGAATATGAAACGTAGAGTTTTCTTCTGATCATTTTATCTCTCTTGTACATTGTTGTTTAATTGCTCCGTTTTGGAGAAAAGCGACATATATTGATGGGTTAGAAATGTCTTAGAGGCCGATGAATGCTCGGAAAAAATACTGAGCTATGAACCATCTTATCAACATAAAGACATTAGTTACTACTATTTCTTTGATTCGGCAAATCGAGAAGTAGTAAGTGGTTATTAAGTTTTTAATGTAAGAGAATATGGCTAGTAATGAATTAATTATTTCAATTCATGTTATTTAGGTAAAAAGTTATGTTGACCGTTCATTATTACTATTACTAAATGAGACTTTAATTTTTTGTTTTATAAGGGAACTGTACTACAGATTTTAATGCCATATTATTTTTTCAATTCATAAGTATCCCCCGTTTTATAAAATTTAGAATTATCCAGCTTGGTTTAATTAGCAAATATTCATTCAGTAAGTAATGCGATTTGCTAAGTTGTCACGGTATTTTAATAATAAGTATATCCACAAAATTTCAGTTTCACTTGAAAATGATATCTATCAGATTTATGGGCACTACAAATTGCCGTAATAATTTATTTTTTCTACACCCGTATTATAACAATGCACTTATATACCCATAATCCGTTTCATAATGATACCCATTACGATACAGATTTTTCATTACGATACAGATTTTTAATCAATAGAAACCCATAATTTTTCAATCAAGCATGCTGTGCATTTGACGTTTATCCTAGGTTCCTACGTAATTATTTTAGATGTCAAAATCAGTACGTATTAAATTTTCGTAGATACCTAGCTAAACTTCGATAATTTATCAAAATGTCTGATATCAGCGGTATAGAAGAATTACCATCGACTCCTCCACACATATCGGAGAAAGCAGAAAATGCAGTTCATACGAATAATTACTGTTACCTATTGTGTTCAATAAAAATATAAAATTTATAATTTTTGATTATTTATCGGGTGTAGAAAAAATAGCGTATGCAACTCTCATGTAATGGTTATTAATACACTCGCATAAATCATACGAATCTCGCCTTCGGCTCGTTTCGTATCCCGGTTAATGCTCGTGTATTAATAACCATCATTACATGATCGTTGCACAATATACTAATATAAAATTGGTTATTTCTATACTTTATAACGTCTATCAACCAACCAGTTGCGACCATTAACCATATCGATAGTTATGTATCAACTCGGCCAACATTAATTTAGAATGTTTCCGTGACGATCTTAATGTTCTTCGGGAAGATGTACCTATATATCCTTGGAGATACGATGTGCAACTTCCTCTGCGGTCTCCAGATCTAAATCTTATAAATGTATTTTTATGGTACCTATAGTATTTTAAAAAAAAAAACGAGAAATTGGATTCGACAGGCTCGAGCTTGATTATAAGCGAATGGAGATAACATAGAACTGATGACTAGCTTTTGTAGAAATAACGTTTTACTAACTATTAACTTTTTTACACGAATAGTAAACTGTGTTTACAAATGTCTTACAATCGGTAAGAACAGTCACTTACCGATCGGAAAACAGTAAGTTAAATAGACTTCTCATTTAAAAGTGCATGGTTAAAATTTTTGGATAAGTAAAGTTTTCAGTTGAAACTAGTGCCCGTAAAATATTGAAAATGCTGAATTAATTTAAGATACTGGCTATAATTCTGAGATTAAATAAAAATAGTAATCTAATCTCTTAACCGTAACTTATTTAGTGTTAACAAGGACATAAAACCTGTCCCAAAACCAATATGCGATAAATTCTGGTACAAGTACACAGATATCCTCAACCTGGAACGAGTGCCTATCTGCAGATCAAGATTCTGCGAAATTACTCTGTGAGGCCCGTTTGTCTTTGTTCCTATTCCCCGGAACTAATGCTGCCTACCACTCTCGACCTTCCCTCTGGAATCCCCAAACCTCAAAGTAAAACTTAACAAATAGGGCCGTCTACCCAAACAGCGGGAAACAAATTGCGTCCATCTTGAATGCATAGTTGCGTCACTGTCGCCTACAAATTCCGTTCGAGGTTTTCAGGGTACATGCTGAGTGGAAATCCAAGAAACGGCAAAAGAAATAATATGGATTACGTAGAATTAAGCTCCAATTTATTTGAACACACCTTTAAGAACCAGATAGTAATCCTCATTTTGAAATGTATATACTTACACGTTTCCACGACAATTTTATTGTATTTGACGAATTTCTCATTTTATATTAGTCAATAATACAGCAATAGGTCTAACAAAATGCATCTAACTTTGAAATAGGTCGTTCGTATAAAATAATTCAAAATTACATTCACTAAATAGAGTGGCAATCCTACTATATATATACACATGTCTTATCCCCATTAGATATACAGGGTGATTCAAAACTTATCTTATCTATGATTGAAGTTCTAGTAGTTTCAACCTTTACATCGCTGGGCTACTGTAGTCTCTAGCCAGGTGATTTCAAATATCCGATTATTTATCGTATTAACTTTTTTGTAATGCAAGTATTTACATTAGCTTTTCAAATATCAAGAATGGCTTACGTATAGCAACTCGCAGTAGATGGGTTCCGTTTTAATTTATAATGAAATGAACATGTTTTAGCAGAACGATTTCCCGGTAAAAATGTGCCAAATGCAGCTACTTTTACAACGGTGTGCAGTGAGTGCAAGTGTAGTGCAAACGCATGTGTGACGCGGGAAATTTGTAACCGAATAGTGGAAGAGATGGCGGTCCAAAGCGTCTATGGCGTATTGCATCAGTGTGGCGTTCATACACGAGACCCAATTATATCCGCACCATGTACAGCGTGGCCAAGAATTAATACCAGGGGACTGGACGAGAACAACCAGTACCATCGTCACGATCTCCTGTTTTTAAATCATTTGGACTTATTTTTGTGGGGATATTTAAGAAATAAAGTATATTGCAGCGAAGTGGACATTATTGATATTTATGCAAAGGTATCATAGCTGCTGCCAATACCTTCAACAAGTTCAAAACGGATAAAAAGCAGAAACATTTGTGTTAGTTTGTAGAAATGGGTAAGACAGGACTAAAATTTTGTTGCAACATCAGGTAGGTATGTCTAACTATTTATAGTTAGACATACCTAGTTTAGTTATATTAATAACGATAGTGGCAAAAGTAGTTGAATTTGCTGCATTAAAATACGTATTGTAAAATGTAATTTATTTCTTTCCTTGGGAATTTCTTTAAATTTTTTGTCCGGTCGCCGACTATACACCTTATCAGGTTTTACAGTGGACCAGTTTCCAGTGCCGTGCGGAAGTGTATTTTTAAATTATATTTGAACTGCTGATTTTGATTTTACTTTTACAAAATTGTATTTGTAAGAGTCCCCTGTCGATTAATTTTTTTTTAATATGTTCTGAATAATCCTGTATATGTATCTTCATTTTAGTATACTCGCCTTGTTTATTGTTATATCATTGAAGAAAATAATGAGTGGTGGTAGTCTATTAATCCCTCAAAAATATTCCAATGTTATTTTTTTTATTTTTGTATCTGATAACTTCCACAAAGTAGACCACAAAATATTTCTCCTATAATACGTAGTTTGTTGTGGCACTGCATATATAAGTAAGTACACTAGGTTATAATGAAATTTGTCTTATGGCACTGTTGACAAACAAGCTTCGTCAGATACCTTATGTTACAACGAAATCTGAGAAGGTATATAGATATCACTATTTTTGATAACTCTTGAACTACTGAGAAAAGTTTTACTATAAAGAATATTACATCCTATTCTATTCTATACTTCAAATCAAATCTTCTGGCAAAAGTTATATGTAGAATGTGTTTTAGCAAAAACTTTCATCGTTCATATCACATAATATACCTGATACTCTTAAAACTTATATGGGTCAGTGGTGCTAATAAACAGCTAACACGTTTCCTTCTTAAAAATGGGTTCTATTAACTTCTAGAGAACTGTCGAGATTTAAACAGTTTACTATGAAGATATAGAAATACCTTTTTACACAGGATACCTCATACATTTTCATTTGCTGCTTGAAAAGGATGCCCTCTAGAATAGAGTGTTACAGGAAAAATTGAAAAGTGAACGAAGGAGCTCAAAATAATCGTATAACTGAATACCTCATATAACTTATCCGTATGCATCTGTATTACTAACTTAAGAGCCTATAAAGTTAAAGACTGAAATCTTATATTTCTTTATAATTTCTAAACTATATATCTGATCACATTGCAAATGTAGTGGTTGACATTGTGTAAACATCGTTAAGACCTTTATTACCGCCAGAATGAAAAACGTACTAGGCTCGGTGGTTAATTTACCAAATAATTTACTAACAAAGATATTCTATTAGTTGAGTTTGATAAAATGAATGGTATAGGAAACTTTTTGTAAGATCCATAATTGTGTGCCAAAATGCTAAATTTAGCAACGCTGTCAAAGATATATAACTTTAAATAGACAATGGCATCTGCTCCTATAGCTTTCTTACATTTCGCTCTGTATCTAAAAAAAATAAAAGGTCTGTGAGAATTCTGATTGAAGTATCTTATATTTCTCGAAAAAGTAGCCCAATGTTGTGAAAACTACATTTTTCTATCTCTCATAATTTCTGCGGTACATCTACTGTCAAATTAACAATAATTTCCAATATTAGGGCCGCCGTATTTGTCAGAGTAAAATGATCCAATTTGTGGCGTTTTTAGGTACAAAAACAAAAGTAATATCAAATATAAAATTCTTGATCCTCAAATAAAATAATAACTTTTAAAGAGCGAGTGTAAGACATAGGTACATGATTTTCTATCTATCCTAACCACATATTTTAATAATTATTTTCACATATTAACAATGTTATATGCAGAACTATGTAAGTTCATAATATAACAATATTTTTTTTTGTGACGGGAAAATATACATTTTATCTCTCTTGACAGGTAATAGAATAACTTTTTTTAAATTGTTTTTTCCCTAGGAAAAAATATATACTTTTTTCCCGGATATGTACACATAAGAACACGGAGATATTTAATTTTAGAATATTTTACTATACAAAACTTACATTTCCTTAATGCCAAAAGTACAGTTGTTAAATGCGCATTGCATGAAGGACATGTTACTCAAACGATTGTGAATATCTGCTATAGTGGAATTTTCATGAGTTGAAATCATATGCGTCATCGATTCATCAACATAATCTTCCGCGACCATTGATGACTTCCAACCATCATGTTTCTTTAGTGTCATCAAGTCTCCTCCAGATTCAATAAAAGTGTAGCAGACGATCTTCGAACTGCATGAGCATGATTCAATTAGAAGAAAATTGGCTACTGTTTCAGGTATCTTATAAAATCTTTGCCAACAATCTGATTGATACATTTTCTATGACAATATGCATAAAGCAGGCGGCGATCCTTTGCTGCTTCTGGATGAAGGACTATATACGATGGTGTAAGAGAAAATTGTGAATCAGAAATGTCCATTTTTGAACGTTGAATATTCAAAATAACTAATAAATAACTTAAGTTCGCAATTTTTAAAACCCAGTCACATAATTAAATTGACAGATATTTGACCTTACTTACCTTACTTTAACGGTTTTCCTAGCAACGCAGGTCCAATGTCGCTATGAGTACAAAGGTTGCCAGTTTAAAACTTTATTTTTTTTCTGACATATACAGGGTGATTTTAAATGGTTAGGAGTAACAGTTTTCGAAATAATCCTATTTGAAATATTCAGTCCACCGATTGAAAACTGTTATCGTTTCAGGTAAATTGACTTTTCTACTGAAAATATAGCAAAATGTTACTTGAAAAAGTTGTTCAGAACGGTAAATTATGGAGATGTGCAAAATTTCAAGAAGATCGGCCTGCTTTGATAAAATCTTTGTTTTGTTGAAAAATGGTTTCACGGAACCTCACCGAACTTCTTGAAATTTTGTACGTCTCCATAATTTACCATTCTGAACAACTTTTTCAAGTAATATTTTGCTGTATCTGATGGATACACTAAGCAGTAAAAAAGTTCTGTTATTTAAAAGAAACATGATGTGCCATAGGTGGAGCCCTCTACTAGTGACATCGAAATTAGAAATAAATTTGAATTTATCACCCGCAAAAAACCCTGCTTTACAAATTTTAAGTAAATATTTGGATTTTTTAAGAAGTTTTCTACAAAGATCGAAAATAAAATTTTAACTTTGACACTCTGTATCTTTTTTATTAAGCGACTTGGGATATAGATATGTTAGGTTAAACGATTTATTTTCACCTAAGAAATCTGTGGTCTCATTTTTGCTACTTCATTTAAAATCACCCTGTATTGTAATAATATGTTTTCCTTGTATAATAGATAACTATTACATCTACATTTACCTATTTATATGTTTGTTTTACTTCGGTACCTTTGGAATATTCGTAGGTGGCATCAGATAACGTTCCTGTTATTTGCTAAGCTCTATATTATTCAGTTCTTAAATGTAAAATTATTTGTATTTGTAGAAAACATTATTTCAAGAATACAGCGTCCTTACAACCACTTTTACACAAATTATCACAATATTATTGTTTTAGTCCATTTCAAATCAAAAGTGATTCATTATTTATTGTATAATGATGGTTAAAATTTTAACGGTTCTCAGAAGCTGTGGGACGATAAATACCCCGAATTCGGCGAAGAAAGCAATTCGTTGTGTTTATCCACACATTCATAAATAACATCCAGATAGCGGACGCAGTTGTTTTGCAGATTGAAACATTAAATCCGCTCCATATCGGAGCAGCATCGCGGAACGCTATAAACAGCGAAGATGATCGTCTGTTATCTATCTGGCCAGCGCTACCGAGGGGACGACATCCTTTCTTGGCACGGAAGTCCTGAAGTGCCGACGGCCCATCGCAGGATATGAGCGGTCCTTTCGACGCCTCAGTTTGTCTCGTGAAAATTGGTATACACTGATGAAAATGGGTGGAAAATTTCATGTTTTATAATATTTACTGGAAAATTTTAATTTACGTTATACACGGGAAAATGCGGAAAATCTGTCTGGTGCAGATAGAACATAAAAAAATAAGATGATAAGTTCCTATAATTTTTTCCTGCAGACGTGGTATTGTTTACATTCTATGGCAATTTATTAAGGCTGGGATTTTGTATACATATTTTTACCGCCTAACAGGGCTTCAAGCGAGGACACAGAACTCCAAGAAAGTTGAAATAATTGGTTATTATTATATATCAACGTATTCACAAAGGTTCCCGCTAGTGCGTGAGATAATTTTTATTGCTCATCAAATCACAAGAATAATTAAAATAAATGTTGAAGTACCTCAATTTTAGCCACACGATTACTACGCCAATATGTCGCAATTACGGCAAAATTATCACAGCTACAGCCACCAAATTACTTCACTCACTAGCCAGGACATATAGGACAACTTGTGTTTCACTTTCAGATTAATATTTATTGCTAATTTTACATTTTGTGTCCTCGAGTAAAATCATAACCATTTCCACTTCAGGGAACCTTGTGGTTCGCGCCTATACGGTTTGTACGCTGTCTCATAATAGGCCTCATTGATTCGCCGTTTCGCTCACTCAGGCTGTGAAATTTCTTTTCTACAAAATCCCCGCCTCAATGTTAATATTTTAAGTATTATGTAATTATTGCCGCCAGACATATTACATTCAATATGTTTGAAAGATTACCGTGTAATACATTTTAAACCAATATAAAATTCATGTACATTCCCCATTGCCATTACGAACAGTACCATAATGACTGAAATTAATACAACGAAGCATATTTAACGTCTTAAACCATACGTGGGATCAAAATATTAGATATAATAATATATTTACAATACGAGATGGAAAATATTTCGTTACTGTCGAGAGACTAGGTATGTTGTTCCGAGTGAAAATTCCCATCGAAAGTAGTATACTATTTTATTTTCAACCACAAATTTCTGAAAAATATTTAAAATGTGTTTCAATATAATTATTACTACGAAAAAAAGGACTGTTCTGACTGGAATTTTCACTCAGTAGGTAGTATTTTAATGGCTATATGTTGTTGATATAGCATAAAACAAAATCAACAAACAGAATTTTTGCCATTTTCTAAAATGCGAAAGTGTATTAAAATGAGTTCCGAATCATTCGATAGGGAAGAATGCAGCTATTGTAGCTTCTTCGTAGCAGAAAGTAGAAGAAAGTTTATTTGTAATTGTGCTTTTGTTATCACGTGGATTGTGTCTAAGTGAAGTTGTATTTTATGTTTATTTTTAAGTGAAACATTAAATTGGTATTTTTGTATATATTTTGCCTAAATTATGTGCATATTTTTTATATTTCCACTTGCATATTTGGAAATCCCTGATTATGACGCTGGGTTTTACTTTTTGGTGTAAAAGAAAGCAACTATCATTTTATCGTTTCAAGCAGAACGCTAAATCTTTTTGTAACATAT
This sequence comes from Monochamus alternatus, assembly GCA_037114965.1. NCBI lineage: Eukaryota > Metazoa > Arthropoda > Insecta > Coleoptera > Cerambycidae > Monochamus > Monochamus alternatus. The sequence goes on from CM073426.1 coordinate 101,212,555, forward strand.
TTGTATCAAATTCTGAAAGAATCGTGTAAGTTTTTGTTGGAGTTCATATAATAATGATATAATGTGACAAAATTTTGATTAAAAATATTATTGCATTAGTGATTGATAAAACCATATCTGGTACCTAATTAAAGTTACAAACCTACCTATAACTGTAACTTTTCTTGTTAGGATTGCAGCATCATAGCACTGCTTACACTTACGGGTTGCAATGTAACAGAACATTATAAAGTTAAAAGTCGGTCAGTGGGTGCGCGGTTTAAACCGTCAGTACTTGAATCGATGTGACTAGATCGGTGTGGGTTCGACCCCTGCAGACGGTAGACCGTATACAGGGTGTTTCAAAACAAAGGCGAAAAATATGTCACAAGTGTCTTTCGATGATGGTAACACTTCCACGAAATTTTACCATTCCCACGCTTTTCATTTCCGAGAAAAACAATAAAAACACTCTTTTTTCCGCCATCTTTGCAACGCGATATCTTAGTAATGGTTGACTTGTGACCCAACATTAATATAACAAAATACCTTTTATTTTCAACAAGAAATCACCCCTTGAAATTTTTCGCCTTTGTTTTGAAACACGCTGTATAAGCCATATTTGTGGAGAGGATTGGCACGCTCTCTGCGGGTATGGTAAGGTGGAAGAATGTTGGGTTGGGTCAATGTGAGAGACTGATACCGGTTGACATTTGACTACCCTCCTAATTAATGAGGCTATCCAGGTTTTCCTCATTCCTGCACTGAATGATGGTTAGAGACTACCAACGTAAGTCGTTCCTGGGCGCAAATGCGACCTGCTTAATAGTAATATGCCGCCTCCTCTCCTGCACAAGTCTTCGATTTCTGGGCTAATTCTCCTAATAAATAAATAAGTAACATTTAGTTATTAAAACCTTTTTATGACTACTGCAAATCAAATTTAAAGGAAAAATATGTATTTGTTTAGCTGATACAAAATTAAATAAAATATATTTTTTTAAAGTTGGAGACTCTGTATCAGAAAAACGGGGTGTCATAAAGAAAAATGTTATAGGAAAAACGACTATTATTTTGTCATGTTCTATTTTTCCCAAAGTTAAGAACGAAAAACCGAGGATATCCTGTATAATAAAACGGATAAATAAAAAAACTTTCTACGATAATAATTTACACCACAGAAAATCGACGACAGATTGATTATCCTTCGTGTCTTTATATCTCTGCAAGCATTGTAAAAAGCACGCAATCCCATAAAATCTGGCCCAATTTGTATAAATCAGGCGGTAACTTGGATTTGGCAAACAGATACACCGCATAACGTATCAGTTCCTCTCGCTGGCGTATTTAATATTCTAGGAAACCGCTTGCCATCTAGCCGTAAATTTATGTACCAGAAAATTCCCGACGTTTCTTTGCCGGCTACATGTTATAATGTGTGCTGATGAAATGGATGCTTCAGCTAAATAAGAATTTTTGGTGGTTCGGTGCCTCCGTTTTAACTTAAACGCGCAATAAAGCAATTTAAAATGTTTCGCAATTTAACGCAAAATTAAATACGCGGAATGATGTACCTAACTCTGAAGTAAATTTAATGCCTGGCATATTTTCAGAACTTTTATTAAAATTCCAAATTATCTATATTCATACAACTGATAGCCACGAGCGAATAAAAGCGCTAGTTTTTAATAAAATTATGTTAATAAGAGTACCTGATATTACTCAAACGATACCATTTTTATAAAACTATTTTTTATCGCATTAGCAAATTTGTCTTTACAAGAAACCAACTCATTGATCACTATTAAGGTGTACGTAATCAATAAAATTTACTGGAGTAGGCACAGGGTTGGTTACATTACAAAAAATCTATTGATAGCTTTGGGAGCAAGCAACATATGCGAAAATAAATTAACTTTTTTATATGAATATACTATGATGAACATTTCACACCTCTACTTTAAAACCAATAAGATGCCTTTATTTTGACTCGTTACCATGGCAACCACAAAAATTTCCGCAATTTTTTCGGGTCGGGGCGATAATTAAGTGAAAATTTTTTGACAGTTGAGAAGGTAAACATATATAATCTACACATTGACATCTATATACGAAATATGGTGGATATACCTACATATGAATTTCTTCGAAATTGCGTCGTGTTACTTGTAAAAAATATACTCGTACCACCTTTAGTGACTTAAAATTGCCATATATTGAATTACTACCCATCTGAGTTTTAGAATTTGATGTAACTAAAGTTGGTAATTTTTTTATTCAACGAAATATGATGGATATACCTACAAAATTCAACAAATTGTTTCCATACACTTGCTTTTGATTTTATAGTGTTATCTGGTAGTAGGTTTTGGATTTCTTGTCTATTATTGATATATTTATTGATTTTCTTTACCAAATCGCGACATGTTACTATACAGTTAATAAACTCAACGTACATACGCTTTGAACTAGTAATTGACATCTACTGTGACGAAAACTTCACACCAATGTTTTCTAACCAATTATAGGCTTGTATTTTGCTCCGTTACCATGGTAATTCAAAAAATTTCCAGAAATGTTCATCCTCACATGAGGTAAACTACATGTGATTACACTGGAATTTTTTTGACGTTTATAAATATAATGACATTGTTTGACAGAACTTAGTATTTTAATTATTTTTTATTCTCGAGGTTTAATGGTGTATATGTAAATTAAAAAACGTAATAACTTGTTATTATTTGTTATATTCTAAATTTAATTAATTATTTCAATTACAAAGTCTAAATATCATGTCATGCTCCATTTATACCGTCAAATTAATTTGGTTTGAAATTGTCTCACCAAATATCCCATGACCGTAACCGAATTTTTTTCCTGGCTTATGAATATTTTTAGAAAATTATTCAAAATATTCATGACCTCGAAAAAAAATTGAGGAAATAATTGAAGCGCTATGTGAGTTTGTGTATTTGTGTGCATCAATTACAGTCGAAGTTTCGAAAAACTATTGTACATTGACATTCAACAATGTATTATTGCTGCAACCGATAAAATTACAAGTTGCTGGAATATCTTTGGACGCAAAAGATGTAGAATTACTTAATACAGAAGTAGTTTATTTATTTCTATTATTTTGTTAGTTTCTGTCTTAGCGGTGTTTCAGCACTTTCAACTTAAAAAAGTATTTAGAAGTAAACATTTTGACTATCAGAAAACGTTTCTAGGGGATTTATTTGACAAAGCCAGTTGTTCTCCACATGAGACATTTCTTAGACTAATAAAGATGACAGTAAATTTACATGTTGGTCACACTATGTATTAAATGTAAAAATTAACCAAATACATACTGTACTAGAAGAAACTCCAGGTAAATACAGTAGAATTACACCTTTTATGACAAATGATATAATTTTTATTAAAAAATACTTAACCATGTTGTAAAATACATTTTATATGCACTAAAATGCGGTTATACTCCGAAAATACGCATATTCACAAGTGTCTGATGTCCCAACAAACATTTAACCTTAAAATTACGTTAATTTGACCTCTAAATTGGTAAAAAATGTTCATGACCTATTGCATACTGGGAAAGTTTACCTACATTTGTTGGCTTTTCCTTATGCGGGGAAGTAATATGTAAGTTAATAATTGGTCGGCAAGAATGTTATTTTTTTATTTATTTATATTTTTACATTTTTTTATTTATTATTAAAGAAAATTGGACCTAAAAGAAAGAGACCAATTTTATGTTAAAATATCAAAATATAAAAGACATTATTACCAAAATATACTCTAATTATGCCTTTTATATAACTTACTTGTACTTGTACGAGAGATACAACATTATATGTTTGATTAAATACATTCTAATAGATAACAAGGATAGGAAGAGAGAGAGGTAGAGACTGTAAGTCAGGCTAGAAAGCTACAAGCAGAGTAGGAGTAGGTATATGGGTACCTATCTATAAATATTTAGATTTTAATATAATGTATTCTGTATCTTTGGGTTTCCATTCAACAAATTGTACAATCCGGGAAATTTATTCGTGTAATGTGATGACCAAACTTTCGTAAAAATAAATGGCCTTATAAATATATATGTTTACTATTACTTGTTAATAATATTACTATTCTGAAAAATAACCTAAAATAAAAACTGAATGTACTTGGTGACAAAAAGTGTTTAATAATCTTTCATCATAAATGTATTAACTAATGTTATCTGTATTAACGTGATTTGAATGAGTAATCAATTAGAAATAAGATGCAAAATATCTAATGTTTGTTACAACATGGACGCTCAAATAAAATCAACTTTGAAGTCAATTTGTCTATAGGTTTTAATCTATGGGGCAGATTGCCTATGCCAGTGTTGACGTCACAGAAAAATATTAACTTTGTGGTTGAAATTTCCATATTTTATAGTAATTTATTTACCAACTAAATTATTACTAAGTATCTGCATTTAAAATTCTACTCTTGGATTTATTTGTGATTGAAAAAAAAAATTAAATTGAAACCCACTGAATTCATCTGAGACGATATCAGTGTTATAATATGGAATACTTATGATGTGTTTATTGATATATTATCATTAGCTTGATTCACATAACCTGTGTTGGCTTTAAGACGAAATATGAACATAATAATTATTTTTCAATTAGTTTTTTACAATTCTGTAATATTGTGTGATATGCCGCCTGCAGAGCTTTATCTTTTGATTTACCCATACGACACAAACTGGTTTTCATTGCTGATCGCCAAAACACAAAACAATTTCAACACCTTATTGCATGAAGATCTGTCTGAATATATATAACAAGAAGCTTGAACCCTAAAATATCTTTTTAAGATACATTTACGTCGAAGTGTTATTTACAAGTAAATTTGTACCATAATATAGAACATTATTTCTATTAGGTTAATTGAAATGGTAAAATATTCCATAGAAGTTATCAAGAAAGTTGAACATAGATTGTAATAAAAATAGGACTTAGTAAATTGAAGGATTTAATAGGCCAAAATAACTAGTTATTATCTTATTTTTAACTACTAGTTGAAGACAAAACAAGCTTTACAATTTACCAAATTAACTTTATCGACAATAAACAAGAGTACTTTTTTAGTCTAAGATTGAAGCTGCTCGGATTTATTATTTTAAAGTCTTTATCATACAGGGTGTTACAAATTTAGGTATTAAGTTGTAACGCTTAGCCCGCCCCTGGTAAACTAAAAAAGCTAAATATGTTTCAAGGGCACTATTTTAAGAGGTCCATCACATTAAATTTGTATTAAATTATATTGAGTTTTTTAAAGATATTCAAGAAAAACCAATTTCCAGCGGTGTCCTTCAGGAACACATATCACCATAGAGAAGGCCTGTAGGAAAAACATTATAGGAACTTTTCTTATATTTTAATATTCCATCTGCACCCGATAGATCCCACATTTTCCTGGACACCTTGTATAACAGCATGTAAAAGTAGTACGAACATAGAGAGCATGTAGGTTGTAGGTGCAGGTTTTCTTTGTGTTAACATCGCGTAGCGTGCATCACAAGTGCATTTAGAGACGTTAGATCATGGCGCTACACTAGTGTTGTGCGAGGAGCGTAATTCGGCGACGCCCTCTGTTTTATTAGCGCCGATTAGCGCCATTAACTATTATTTATTATCAGCCCGGGGCTCTCACCTCCTGTGCTCGCGAGCAACCGACACTATCTTGGTGTTAAGCTCACACTTAATCCGGAACTTCCACCAAGAACAACGTGATGCAGATATTAAACTTAAATTCATAGGAATCGGGAACCGTACTGATACTGTCTTCTCTAACTAAGCCGCAGCCAAGTTTAAATTGCCGAACTGAGAGATATGATCCTTCGGTTAATATTTAACACCCAATTATTGGGAGAGATTGGCGCAGGGATGGATCGCGGTTCGTGAACTTACGTTCCCGATTGATTGCTTGGCCTATACCAAAACTCGCTTTCATGGGGACTAGCTAATCATCCGCCGAATTAAGACGAATCTACTAATGAAAGAGACAAATAAAGGGATAGGGTTAGATGTATGAGGTCATCTACAGGATCTTTCCGTGCCAAGTCCAAAATATATTTGAAATCGTTTGAATTCTAAAAGTTGACTGAAACTTTTACAAAGACCGGGACCAATTAGTACCACTGGTGTGAGAGGTATGCGACACTCTTTGAGAAAAATATTAGGTACGCCACTGTACAGGGTAAAAGAGCATGCGATTTTTTGAACGTCTGTTTACTATATAAAAGGACTGTAGACCACTGCTTAATGTCTAAGTAGAATCATTGTCAGATGTCAGATATACTGTTTACGGTAGCTGGTTGAATTTTTTCCTTTAACTTAGCTGGATAAAAGTATGTTGTACTTATATTTTTTTACTTGAAACTTTGTAGGGAACCTATTAATGAAGTTTGACTATTTAAACTAGACTCGCCTTGCTGACCAAAATACTGAGTATCCATCAGGCTTGAAATAATATTATTAATTTTCGCTGTATAATGCAAATTTTTTCGACAAAGGTCAACCGACTAAACAACCTAAAAATACTAAAACGATCTTTTTTGTGCCCAAATGTCGGAAGCATATTTAATTTATCTTATAAATCGAAATGTACAAGGTGATTCAGTCATAATGTCATTAATTTTAAGAGAGGATATGGAAAAATGAGTATAATACGAATACGCGATTTAAAAAAAAATAAAATGCATTTTTACGCCAGAAAAAAGTATTTTCAAACCACTATTTAAACCCCCTTTTCTGACTGTCACTGACCGCTGGCGGCAATTTAACTCAGTGCCGGTCTGAAGCGACGTTGCCAAATTTAAATATTTTCCTATAGTACCTACTTATTGTAATATATTATTAATGCTATAAATTATTTTTTAAAAGTATGCAATTAACATATTAAGTTTCAACATAAAAAATATTGAAATTTCAGAACTCCAACGGATCAAAGTAAACCATTCTCATATCATTAGATAAATAGTGAAATAGATAGATAGGTATATCTATTTATTCATAAAAATTGTGAAACACAGTTAAATGAATTGCAGTCAAAAATACAGTTTTTAAATATTAGTTAAATAGGACTAAAAAAGCCTAACCTAGATAAAAATATTGTTTTAATTTGAAATAAAAAATATCCTGTATATGTAAATAGATAAAAACTAGGTACTCTAAAATATTATTTCTAATTAAAGATAAAGAACAAACAATATTTTACATACAATTACATAAATAATAAACAATTATAAACAATAATAAAATACTTCGCACTAATCACAAAAATAACAGAAATCTACAAAGAGATCAGAAACACTATAGGGTTCCAGTTGTAATAAAAACTTGTAGACCTCTGCTTTTGCTTTTTCAAAATTTACATTTTTAAAACTATCTGGCAGCTTATTTTGTAAATTAATACATGTATAAACAGGAATTTTCCGTGTTAAGTTCAATCTATGAAATGGTAGATAATAATTTAAAGTTCTTGTAGTATAATTATGTTCTGACTCAAATTTTAAGAATTTTTCTCGATTTCGAAGCAAGAATACCACACACTCAAAAATATATAGACCTGGTACTGTAAGAATATTTAACTCTCTAAATTTTTCTCTACAAGAATCTCTAATTTTGAGGCCACAAAGCAGTCGTATTATTATTTTTTTTTTGAATAATAAAAACTTGTTCAATTTGAGGGCATCCACCCCAAAACGTGCTGTTATTATACAGTATGCGCTAAAAGTATGGAATAAATTCAATAAAAACGAAACAATTATTTTTTTGGGAAAAATCCTCGAACAGGTCGATTTTTAATTTAAAAAATACATATTTTAGCGTAAAATGCGATTTTCAAATGTCATATGTTTTCGAGTAATGACGTCATCGATTTTTTTTTAAATGGCAACACCATATTTTTTTCCTTGATTCTGAAAATTCTCTATCAGACAGTACTAAAATTTTGCCCTCTTACATAGGAAAGTTTTCGAGTAAATGACGATTGAATGTTAGAAGAGAGCGTCGTGTTACCAATTGTTATAGGGTGATTTGTTTATCTTATGAAAGATAGAGTAATTTTGGTGGTTAAAATTAACTCTATTATGACTGGATCACTCTGTATATTGTTCGATGCTTATTTTCGTTTCCATAAGGCAGATGATTTGATAAAAAATAAGTAATTTTAAAAGTATTCAATATCCTACTTATCATTTAACGAAACTTACTGTTTTGAAAACGTCCAAACAAGTACACCGAAAACATTTATAAGTTTCGTAGATATCTTCGAAATGCAAATTTTCGTTGGGATACCCTGTATATTCATTTTCAATAAGAAGATGAGTCTTTATTAAACTTGAATGTTGCTTTAGTCATTGAGTTTTGAATACTACAGTACTACTCAAATTGAAAAGTTTCTAGTTACTAAATGGCATAAACCGCTTATCATTAAATTCTGTATAGGTCTGAAGTCAAACCATCAGTCCAATTGCAATTTAAACAAACACTTATTTTAATACCAACTATCTGAGATGTTCTCTATTGATTAAAATTTAATACCCAATTAAGCAGAGAATCCAGCGCAATGATAGAATGAGTTGGTAAACTAACTTTTCTGATTGATTGTTTGACCTAGAACCAAAACTCGCCGAATCTGTCGATATAATTGATTAATTTATTATCCAGGAATATCTTAATTAAGAGACTACTGCTCTATAGATAAAAGTAGTTTATGACCCAATGTGGAAGACTACCGGCTCCTTTTTATATGTTACCTCGATCGATTTGACGCGACATATTATGTCCAAGGGATTTCGGATGGTGATAAAAGGAAAAGATTTTAATAGCGTACCATAGGAAGGTGACGGCATAACTAGATTTGAATGATGTACTCGAAAATAAAACTTATTTGAACACGTACTTTTTATTAATAAAATCATAAATGCCGACGCATGATGGAATTCGAGGACTTTGCCTACTTATAAGCCAGGACAGACTAGATATTGTCGGCGCAGTGATTATCAGTATCCCTGGTTAGTTATCATCAACCCGTTGACATGTTGAATCGACAGAACTGAGAAATAAAAAACTATTACCATTTGGAAGAATTTTGGCTTGGGTCAATGTGAGAGATTGATACCGGTCGACGTTTGATCACCCCCCCCTACTTAATGAGGTTTTCCAGGTCTCCCTCATTTCAGCATTGAATGGTGGTTAGGGCCTACTAACGTTAGTCGTTTCTGGGTGCAAATGCGGCCTGCTAAATAATAATATGCCGCTCCATCTCCCGCACAAGTCTCCGACTTCTGGGCTAATCCTCGTGATTAGAATTGTGATTCAGAATTTATCTAAAAAAAAAATGGGAATAGATGCGTCATGAGAAATGGAGTCAACATCGTAAAAAAATATTTGTAAAATCCTTATAGCTTCCGAGAAAAAAGATATTGAAGTTCTAATAGGTTGAAATTGCAATATTCCGCTATTGCAAATAATTAGCGTATTAATAAGCAGGCAGGTCACACAGAAAAGTTTGTTTAAGTAATAACTAACCATCATTCTTATTGAGAATACCAGGATATTTTAAAATTTCTGGTATTAACTTTGCCCTTCACTGTCGTGTTTTTATTTGCACATAATACAGGCATTGATCATTGGCAACGTAGAAACTGTTAATTCAGGGTCATATTGTGGAATCATGGTGTTCACAAAATAAAACTGCGAAACAATGACACTACTGCCGACGCAATTTAACGAAGACGCTGAACTCGATACATTCACACAAGACAAGCTCACGCTATTGATACTGGAAGCAGTGGAAGTCATAAGCTCGCTGCTTCCAGAGTTCCCACCAGCAAGCAGAAGCAGCCTGAGACATTTTCAATATTTTGCGCAATTTTGCATACGATGCATACCCGAAGCTGAAAACATAGTAACGATTAGGCAAATTCAAGGTCACATTTGATTCTGCCTCGCATGGATAAATATCGCAGATAAGGCGCCAGAATTCGCAAGCAAAGCAAAAATGACAAGGTTGGCACTTGCATTTTGATTTTTTGGATTTGTAAAGCGTTTTGTAAAAAAATAAGTCATGTAAAATGATATTTAAAATTTAAACGGGCATTTACAACAATTTTAAAGTAGGTGACTTTTGTTTCACCTGCTTTACCCGGCGAGCTACCACTGATATACTATGACAATAACAAATTTGAAATTTCTGTGAAATAAAACTTTTTTTACGATACATTTTTTATTCAGGCGTATCATAGTATTCAATAAAAAAATCTGGAAAGCTATCTGTAATGTGAAAGTCGTACGCACAACAATTCATTTTATAGTTACGGGATATTACATAAAGTATTGAAAAAGGTAATGCACGATTAGAAGGAACATTGCTATTGCCTATCATTATTAGTTTATGAGGCGCGAGGAAAACCTGAAAGCGTGGGTTGCGAAACTTTGAAGAGAATTGCACGACCACGCAACAGCCAGGAGAAGTTATTTCAGTCAAATAAAAATACAGTGAAATCTGGTATTGATCGTATCTAATATACGGTTCAAGTAAGAATGACGTGGTGTTAATATTTTCAGTAAAAGATAAAACTAATCTAAATGTTTATATTACAACAAAAGAAAACTATTTCGCTTCTTTCAACTTTAATGACAGTCTCCAACATAAGCTCTAACATACACTTTACAACTGTAATTTGCTATATTGTTTGCCACATTTGGAATACTATTGCTGCGGAGAAATGGTAATGTTTTTATAATGGATTTTAAATTATACCTTGCCAATATTCGCCAGCTCCAATCAGTATTTCTAAGAAATAATCTGAATGTAAACTTATATTTAAGATATTTTTAATATCAACGGTAATCATAATCTGGGTATTCAACTGCAGACAAAAACTGTCAGGGTATATAATTTTCTTTTGACAAATAAAACATTTGTTTTCAGAATATAAATATTAATAGTGGTATTACCTACTGTGTATTGTGATATTAAATAAATAGTGGTAGTTAATATTTCTAAAAAATTAAGCTGTACCCTATTTTAATAACAATAATAATAATAATAATAATAATTAAAAAATTATAATATTTTTATAAGCAAATAGGTACCAGTTGAACCTGAAATTATTGCAAAAAAAAAACAAAATGGTTATTACAAAACAAAAAAAATAATTATAAAGAGAGAAAGCAGAAAAAGGAATTATAATTGCAAACATTTTATATTCGTTTAAAATGTATTACAGGGTAATCTTTCCAACATATTTAAAGGTCAGAACATATGTCTGGCGGCAATAATCACATAATAATTAAAATATTACCATTAATAAAATACCATGAAAACGTGATATCATTCATTCATACGAGGTTCGGCGTAGTTCATGTTTCCGTAGATATAGGTGACAGGTACAGTGTTATGGAGTTTATTTCTCGTGTTTTTGTTTTTTTGTGGCTTTTTTGGATCATATATAGTGTAATTGCTTTAGATAATGTTGTGTAAATTTCACAATGGTGAAAGTGGGTTTTGTGTAAGCATAATCGAACGATTATTATTAATTTGCCATAAGTCGATTCATTTAATTTTTTATACGTATGAACGTCACTGGTGCTAATTACAAAATCATTAGTGTAGCAAATACGGGGAGTTGAAGCAAGCAGGTGTCTATTATTTTCCGTTTTTAACATTACCATAATTATTAGTGGTAATGTGGTAAACTTACGGTATTGTTAAACGTAACTTAAGTATTTCGTTGTTTACAACGAAATCTGCTTGTGAATATTACGATGACAATGCTGCTGCTGTTACATCAAGATAACGGGTTTTACTTGAGATAATTATAAAATTATGTCATCTGATTTTACATTAAAGTACTTGTTTTAATTTGAAAAATAATAAATAGAAGTAGTGAATAATGATATTTAACTTTTTTTTAATTATTTTTTTTTATTTATGCTTAAGCATTAAAAAAATCCCTATTTATCACCTTTGTTTATTGTGTTTTCAGAATAAAACAGATAATATAATGTAGTAAAGTATAGCATAATTTTATAAATACCTCAAATAACATTCTATATCTCGTAAATGGGAGGAGTAAATACAGAACATATTATTTGGAATCGCAATGAAGCGTAGAATATAATAAATAAAAAAAAATAGGTTGCTTTTCTATCGATTTTCTAAATGCCCTGTATATATTCTAGTAGCTTAGTAGAACAATTTACAACTTTACATTTAAATTTATTTTCAATTAACTTAAACTTACTTAAGTACTTATGTATTTCCAATTAAACTGACATTAAAATGGTCTTCACAAACAGACACTGTTGCAATGCTGGAGAGCTTAATGGTTTCCTTTCCTCGCGCATCATCGCCCTACACCACATTTTTTTTTTAATTTTTTGGTACGGTAAAATATTTTTTATTAGGTTCTGTATGCTGTATTCGTACATAATGCAATACTTCTTAAATTTGCCTAGTTGCAACTTTATTCAATACCAATGTCTATTTAACACAGTAACACTTAATCGAATAATATTCCAAAACTCTTAGATCCAGAATTTCTTTTCAGGATAACATTATTCAGCGCATAGTCAAACATAATATTTTCTTTCTGGAAAAACTAATTACCTTATACTTACTAACATTTAATTTAAGTGAAAATAACCTGCATCAATTTACAATTGCATCTGTTTGAGACTATAGGTACAAATAAGCTACAATACTATTTATATTACAATGACTTTTTAGGTCATGTGCATAAAATAGTTTATGGTAGTCAACAGAATTCATGAGACCATCAAGAAATAACAAAAACAATAGAGGTTGACGATTTGATCCTCGAACTTTCGATACAGCTAAAGAAACTGAGACCTAAACCCACTCAATGCCACATTGCTTCACTACACTATGCACTAAGTAAGTTATATAAAATTGTACTAATGTAGTGAAGAATCCAAATTCCTTCTGTTCCATTAACAGCATGTTGTGACTTAGAGTATCAAAAGCCTTGGAGAAATATCTATTCACCATGCCTATCTGACCTGTACAGTCAAGTACCTTGCACATATCTTGGGTTATTAAAGACAAATTAGTTATTAACGCATGTTTCTATAGGAACCCGTATTGGTATAGAGAGATAATGTTTTTACGGACTGATTAGCTATACACGAAGATCTCCAAGACTTAAAGCAAATTTGGGAAGAATTAAAATTGGTCTGTAATTGGGTCTGAATTTTGAATAGAAATAACAACATATTTAAGCACCATACAATTTTTCTGGTGATTTATTTATATTTGAAATCAGAATGTCTTATAACATGATTTATTATAAGCAGATATTATTTCAAATGATATGAAAAAAATATATTTTCCATATAAAATGGTGTACAGTTTATACTTGATTGTTCCATTTCTATACCTACATTGGACGCTGAAACAATACGAAAGATTCACATTACTACAGTGAGGCATGCATACAAATATATTCTCACAATTGTTTCAACAAACAAATGTGAGAAATCAGTTCACCATGCTATTTCCAAGGAAAATTTTAGGATTTGTCGAAACATATTATTTACTGTACCATAAATTAAAATATTTTAGACAAATGTTGCAAAATATGAAATCACTTTTCCGATTTATACATTTCTCTCCATAGTATTACATAATTACCAAATTGTTAATGTATGTTGCTAATAAATTAGATACACAAACTTAATTAGAACTATGAATAAAGTTTACATAGAGAATGCTGTTTTTAGCATTGCTCAATTTTTCCATCATATAAATACTTCGCTGTCTTCAAATTATAAGATTTTGTGTTATATTAGACATCATCTGAGTAAAATAGGTTTGGAATTTGTGGTATTATAAAAGCTAGAAAAGTAAATAAATATTGTTATTTTGGCGTAGAGAAACACTCTAGGAATTAACTTGATTTATAGATAAGTAATTTTTTGATTAATTTCTACTAATGAAAAGTTATCTAATAGTTATTTATGCAACAAGTGCAAAAAGTAAGTGTTTATTGCACGCGAAGCGAAATTGTGTGTGAATTGTGTGAGTGCAATAAGCCCTTTTTGTACGAGCTGCATACAATATTTTTTCTACCTTCAAGCAAAAACCAACAAATGTTTTATTTAGATCACACTAAATGACGTCGATTTAAACGTTTATGTTTTGTCATGATGACAAAATGCTGTAGTAGAATGACAGATGAACGCAATAAATATTTTATTGCACTAGTGCAATAAAAAACCACTTTTTCCACTAAATATATCAATAAAGTTTTGTTTTTTGCATGAACGTAGAAAAACCATGTTTTAGATATTTTGTTTTAGATATTTTTTTAAAATAAAAAGATGTGTATATATAACATGTTTATATATTATTAATATATAACTTCCTACAAGAAAAAAACACTAAAATGCGCTACTTATAGGGTTCGCTATCACTCATTTTTAGCAATAAAACTAACCCCTTAATCGAATTTGCTGTACGTATATGTACTATTTACTTCACCTAATGCTGACTAACTTCCATGTACCTACACTGTTTTTGGCGTTAAAATTATAAAACAATGTTTCATGTGTAACGTAGAACTTTGGTACAATACTATTTCTAAAATTCAGTTGGAAGGGGTTCGACATAGATTAAGTAAGATGATGCTGTCAAGCAAAGTTTTATCTGTTTTCTGTTCATAGAAGTTTTGCATCAGAACATTACCTCATTTAGACAGAAAGAAACTCGCGCAATATTAAGAATTCACATAGGTCAAAATTGTAACATATCATTTTGAGGCAGCGACTTGACTGAACATATAAATTTATATTTATTGACTGAAATAATATACTTATTTGATGACATGGGTATACAAATAATAAGTATAAATTAATTTTATCCAGAAAATTACTTTATTTTGTATACCAATACCTAAATATCTTTATCTAAAGAATTTAGAATAAATACTGTTAAAACGTAGATATTAATTACCTATTCTAAAATCATTAATCATTTATAAAATCAGTTCCTATTTCAATTCCCTAAATTGGCTCTGATACAAGGTGTCCAGAAATTATTCCTCAAAAATCATAGGGCATAAGGGGAAGTCAAAGCAATGCCAGTACCCATGCAAAAAAAATGAATAATAATATTAAGGAACTTCAATATAATATGAGCACTTCATGTTTCTATGTATTTTGTAAAATTATCTAAACACTTCCGTTTCACAAAAAGAAACACGTTGTGGCCATTTTTATTATTATAAATCGTTATATCGAAACAACGTATAGTTTTTTTGCAGCAAATTAATAGCGAAATTAAACTCCTAATGAAAAATGTCACCGTCGCAATTGTATAAATTCTAAACCTTAATATTGGCCGTACTTGTATAATTAAGTATGTCTAATTCCAATTTAAACAATGAAAATTGTATAACTATGAGTTTTTCGAGGTTGCCAAGGTAACGGTTTAGCAATTATGACTGAAATTCAATATTCAATTTTAACTCCCCCTGTGCGTCCTATCATTTTTGACAACTATTTTCATGATACCCTGCATAAGGAAACTAAATTTATATTTTTAGAATGCACGGAAAGAAAGTTGTACGACTAATCAAGATAAATACACTTATTCCAACGCTACCTTAGTTTCACTATTCGTCAAGTACCTACAGTAATACGTAATTGAAAGATTAACTTATTTTTGAAAAAGATAGGTAGAGGGTTATATTATATTCATTTAAAAAAAAATACTTGAAATAAAAAACTACCATGTATATTATAAAGAATAAAGTCATGTATTCTTTATTTGAAGTTTTAAATGACTTGAAAGAATTTCTGCAGATATTTGAAATAATATCAAATAATTTTAAAGAAAGTGAATAATATTAGTGCATTAGTAAAAGTAAGTACATACGAGTACACAATTAGTATTTCACTATTCTTGCTATATTGTATCCTTTTCTAGAGTAGTTAATTAATACTCTATCCACATTCGTCTTATATAAATACTAGTTACTTAGTAGTAGGTATTAATTATTTATACAGGGTGTCCGGAAATGATGAGCAAAAAATTCAGGGGATAATTCTTAATTGTTATTATTATTATTATTATTAACGGAGTTACAGGGTGTTAAAGTTAAAATTTTATTTTCGATATTTGTAAATAACTTCTTAAAAAATCAAAATATTTACATAAAATTTGTGAATCGGGGGTTTTTGCGGACGAGAAATTCAAATATGTTTCTAATTTTGACGTCACTAGTAGAAGGCGCCACTTGTGGCACACCATGTTTCTTTTAGAAGGCAGAACTTTTTTGCATCTTAATGTATCCATCTGACTATCAAAGCAATCGATTCTCCTACCTATTTCATTTGAAAAAAGTATACCTTGCCGAAGTCGGTAGGCGTAACCATTTTTGAAATAATCCTATTTGAAATGCACTCAGTGCACCGAGTAAAAACTGTTTTGGTTTCAGGTAAAATACCTTTTCTGCTGAAAATACAGCAAAATATTACATGAAAAAGTTGTTCAGAATCATAAATTATTGAGACGTGCAAAGTTTCAAGAAGATCAGTGAAGTTTGATGAATCCATTTTTCAACAAAGCACAAAGATTTTCAAAGCAAGCCGATTTTTTTAAAATTTTGCACATCTCCATAATTTACCGTTCTGAACAACTTTTTCAAGTAGTATTTTGCTGCATTTTCAGCAGAAAAGGCACTGTAACTGAAACGACAACAGTTTTCAATCGGTGCACTGAATATTTCAAATAAGATTATTTCGAAAACTGTTACTCACAACGACTTCAATAAGGTATACCTTTTTCAGATATAACAGATAGGAGAATCGATTGTTTCAATAGTCAGATGGATACACTAAGTAGCAAAAAAGTTGTCATTTAAAGGAAACATGATGTGCGCCCTCTATTAGTGACGTCAAAATTACACTTGAACTTCTCGTCCGCAAAAATCCCCGATTTACAAATTTTATGTAAATATTTGGATTTCTTAAGAAGTTATTTACAAATATCGAAAATAAAATTTTAACTTTAACACCCTGTAACTCCGTTAATAATCAGTTTTGGAAAAAATGTTATAGAAAGAGGTAGTATTTATTTTCGGTCTAGAATTATCCCCTGAATTTCATTTCCGGACACCCTGTATAAGAAAAGAAAGACTTAGAGTAAACTGTCAGTCATTCATTAGCGGTACACCAAATATATACCGCTTTTGAGTTAGCTCTCCTCAGTATATCATAGGAGGCGAAGCAACCGACGCGACGCGAAGGCTTATCCGAAGGGAACCTGAGTACATGTGATGCAACATGTAACTACACGTTATGGACACATGCTGAACCTGGCGGTCCATCTGCACACACAACTTTTAACACAATTTGTAGTAAATAATAATAAAATTGAGTCTCTACAGTTTTAGTAATGATCGCCACAAGTGTTATAGTATAATCTACAAATATTGTTACTCTGCACTATTATAGCCGCATTTTAAATTTTATAGTATGACATTTATTACAAAATATTAATTTTAATTGATAAAAATCTGTACCTATAATTACTAATGTTTTATTAACATTTTAACAAAATATTATTCTTTAAGTAAACCTTAAATTTAGTGTAATTTTAAGAAAGAAAAATGTTGAATTATATATAAGATTTCTTGGATGTCAAGAATATGTAAATATTTATATCAAATATACTGTATTGCTGAATTAATACATATATCCACAATTGAATGAAGTTTAAAATTTTAAGTATACTTGAACAAATATTAGATTTTTTGTGTATGTGTTAACATAAGTATTATGTTACAAAACCGCATAACTGTATATTAATGCATTAATAAATGTAATGCATGAGTAACTGATTTACTAAATAATTAAATGGACTGAAATAAAAGGCATTATTCAAATAAATTGACATATTTGTATAGGCGGAACTGTAAATAAAAATTTCTTATAATTTCCTAACGAAAGGCACGTTTCTAATTCAGAAACCTAAATACATATTTGCATATCATTGGATGCGCGTATGGATATATCGAATGTTTGTTCGGATAAGGTTTATTTAAACGGGTTTTATATAAATGGAGCAGCAACTTATGTGGAGAACGTTAAAAATGGTTATCTTTTGTTGGGTAACGATTGAAAAGGGAAGAAAGAGATGTGTTTCCATGAAAAATCAATCAAACAGGGTGATAAATCAAGCAGTGTTCCCGCCGACGTATCTCTCTATTTGAAGTGCGCCTTCATTAATTCAAGTTTATTTTAATGGCCTTACCGTCTGTGTTACTATATTAAAGACCTATGGATTTTTACGCATAAATTACAGAACATGAATATTTAAAATTACGAATTGTAAGAGACATGATCTTGTTGACTAATACGAGATTATGAAGTACAGTGTGATCATGCGTAAACGTTAAATTTGACAGTAATTTTGTTATATAATAGTTGACTTCCAAAATTGTAAAAAGTGACTCATGCTATAAACCTGCTCACAATTTATAGTAGTCAACACAAAGAAATATACATGCAGCCCGTATATTTTTCCTACAAAATCGAGAGCTGCAGTAAGTACGCATGCGCTGCTGCTTTTGATTGGCTACGACGAATTGTCGGATCCAACTGTTTCATTTCCAGCGCTATCATGGACGGGTATATCGTTCGGGGGGCCAAATTTCGGATATATCTTTTCGCTAATTTAATTATGACTGTAATTAATTTTATTAGTGATTTGATCGAAGTGAGGAATATCGGATTATGACATGTATGAAGAGTTTAGAACGCGAGGTCAAAATATATATGAGTGTAAGTGTTGTTGAAATATGTATTTATTTCATTAACGTGAACAGTACGTGAATAGCATATGTGTGCAAATAAAGAGTACAACTGTGAAACGGAAAGTGATGTAAACTCACGGAAGGAAGATTGTATTTTTAAAATAAGTTTTCGACAAAAAAAAAAAATCTATTGCTATATCTTACAAGATGAAACTTAGTCCGTATAAATGAAACCGAAAAGAGTGTACTGATAGAAAGGATGAAATAGTGAATGGCGAAGAAACTATTTAAAATAAATATTAAAAAATAAGAATCTGGATCGAAGAATATACGGAAAACAGTACGATATGATATAATAAGTGTTGATGTGTGACTGTTATATTGCCAGTGCAAGTGTACTTGCTCCCACTCGATTTTGTTCTGAATGTTAATTTCCATCTTATCATCTTTACTCATTATGACTGAACTTTACTCTTCTCTTCTTTACTCATTACCTTATTACTGAATAAGTTGTGTATTAATTATGTTAAATTTTTGGAATTTAAACAGGTATGTGTTATGCTAGGTACTCTCTATGTACCGTATGTATTGAATATATTGTATTGTTTTAATTTGTGATATAGGTTTGGTATTTATGAGCCGCACGCGAGCAACTCATTGTTTAGGCGTCTCATAATAAAATAACTAAAATATTGCATGTTTTTGTTAAATCGTTACCTATGTCTGTAAATTTATGGATGGATGGAATTGTATTTTTTTAAATTATTGTGAACTATTTTCACAATAAATTCAATTAAAATATATATATATATATATATATATATATATATATATATATATATATATATATATATATATATATATATATATATATATATATATATGTTAATTCGTAGGCTTCCGCGGGTGTTATATGTGGTTGTAAAATTTCTCCGGGTTCTTCTCCGCGATGATCATCGGAGAAATTTTACAACCATATATATATATATATATTGAAGTGACAGGACATTATTTCGAATATTTTTTTGCAGGTATTACCTGAACGTAAATTATAACAATAAAAAAATAATGTGTCTAACTTAAGTAGGCATTAGGTAAAACACATTTTTGTGAATTTGAAATGGTATTTCTCGGAAACGGTTTATTTTAACGTGATATAACAAAGGGACCTTTTTTAAAGAATTTTTGACAATCTTTAATTACGTCCAAATTTATAAAAATGTTAAAACAAAGGACAGCTTAAGCCCTTTGGCGTTGAAGGATATGATTAAATTAAGAGCATGGATATAAAGAAATGCTAGTGATATTTACGAAAATATTATTAGAAGAAACTAATAAAAAAATGTTTATTAACTTGACCTGAAATCCCGCTAATTTTGGGTTTTTAAAAAAATGTTATAGGGCCTTGTGGCATTAATTTTCTGGATACCCTGTATATTTCTATGTATGGACCAGATGACATTCCGATATTTGTATTAAAAAATTCTTTATCTTGTATCATTGAACCTGTGACATTTCTTGTGAATTTGTCTTTTGAAACAGGTACCTTTCCAACCAGTTTAATAATCGGTAAAATTGTACCTATGCATAAAAAATTTGATGTTCATTGTGTAGAAAATTATCGACCAGTTACTTTAACATCTGGATTTTCTAAAATTTTTGAATACAGTTATTTCCATCGTCTCATGGCATTTCTTGATAAACATAATATAATATCAGATAACCGGCAGGGGTTTATAATAGGAAAGTCTACAATTACTGCGATGACAAATTTTTATAGAAAAGTATTGGAATATATTGAGGCTGGCGAGTGCCCTGTTCGGGTATTTTGTGACCTCAGCAGGGCATTCGACTGTGTCGATCATAAAATATTACTATTAAAATTGTCATAGTATGGCTTTCGTGGTTTGGCTCTAGATTGGGTTAGGTCTTTTATATTAAACAGAGAGCAATTTGTTAATATAACACATTATAAAGAAGGAATTACAAACATAATAAATTCGGAGTGTGCTTTTCTTAATTTGGGGGTCCCATAAGGTTCCAATCTGGGTCCCATATTGTTTTTGCTTTACGTTAATGATTTTGCTAAAATAGTTTATGATGCCTGTTTAACAATGTATGCTGACGATACATCTCTATTAATCTCTCTTGTAACAGATCAGTCGTTACAAGTTAAATGTAATAATATACTTAATGACGTTGCAAATTGGTACTCAGCAAATTCTCTTTATTTTAACGTCAACAAAACTCACTTTATAAGGTTTCATAATCGGCAGAAGCAGTGTGTAGGGCTAAATTTGAATATTAATAACGCCTCTATTCCTAACTGTAAAAGCGCTAAATTTCTAGGTTTTCAATTGGACGATTGCCGAAAATGGAAGAAACAATGCAATAATTTGAAATTACATTCATTGTGTTATCTTTTTAGAAATTTGAAGTGTGTACTACCGAGGGAGACAGTCATGAACTTGTATCATGCACAAGTCAGTTCCAGGCTGATATGGCATCATATTTTGGGGAAGTTCTGTGACTGCTAAAAGTGTATTCGTGGCACAAAAACGTATTATTAGATATATAGCAGGTGTAACAAGCAGACAGTTTTGCAAAAAATTGTTTAAAAAATATCAAATATTAACGCTTCCGAGTCTTTACATCTTTGAATTATGTGTTTTCTTTTTTAATAATAAAAATAGTTTTCACAAAATATGTACTTTGCATACATATAAAACTAGACAATGGAATACGTTTTGTGTACCTTATAGTAATTATGACATTTCTGTAAAATCTCCTTTTGTGTCTGGACGCAAGGTGTTCAATAATTTGCCTGAAGAATTAAAAACCATTGAGAATCTTTCCGAATTTAAATCCCGGTTAAAATATTTTTTAATTGATAAGCGTATATATGACATTACTGAATTATTTTAGTAAGTAGCAGTAAATATATTTACTGACTATTCCCAAATTTTGAAATGATAAGCTCTCTTTTTTTTAAGGCGTGAAAGTTAGAAAGCGATAATTTTCAAGATAAGCACGGCTGGTGTCTTATTGAAACAACTGAGGTAATTATTTTAATCAGTTACTACGTTTATCTACAGGGTGATTCAGAACTAGAGAAAAATTTGGGAATAGATGGGTAATGAGAAATGGAGTCATTATCTTAAAAAAAAATTGTTATATTTTCAATATTCATCGCTGGGCTACTGTAATCTCTAGCCAGGCGATTCCGAATATCGAAATCCGATTACTTTTTGTAGGTATTAACCTTTTTTGTGATACTAGTTTTTACATTAATTTTTAAGTGTACAAAATAATGGCTTATGTGTAAAGCACCTTGGAGTTGATGGATATCGTTTTAATTTATGGCGATGTGAACATGCTTTTGCAGAACGATTTCTCGATAAGCATGTGCCAAATAAAGTTTCTTTTACTGCAGTGTGCAGTGAGTGCAATACAACGGATATTTAAAACCGAATCGTGGAAGATGCAGGTCCAGAACGTCCACGGCGTATTGCAGCCGTATGGCGTATCATACACAAAACTCAATTATATCCGTAACAGCAAGGGATTGGATAAGGAGGACCGCTACTATGGTAGCCTGACTTTAAATCATTTTGTGGCGTATTTAAAAAATCGCACCAAAGTGGATACCTACTATTGATAATTTACGCAAACTTATTATAGTTACTGCCAATAACTTACGGACAAAACGGACAAGAAGCGGACATATTTATGTAAGTTTGTACAAACTGGATAAGACGGGCCCAAAATTTTGTTGTAACATCAGATATGTCAAACTATTTTATTAATTAAAACCACAAATTTATTCTATTAATAATTAATAACAATAGCAATTGAATTTACTGTATAAAATAGGCGTTATAAAATGTTATTTATTTATTTCCTTGGGAATGTTTTTCTACTTTTCTCCGGTCGCCGATTGTAAGCTTTGCCGCCTTATTAGGTTTTACAGTGAACCAGTTTCCAGTGCCGTGCATAAGTGTATCTTTAAATCATTTTCAAACTGCTCTTTTTGATTTTATTTTACAAAATTGTATTTGTACATTCAGATTTTTTTTAGGTAAGTGACTCATCCTGTATAATTTGAGATTTTTTGTTTATGAATATGTAAGAATAAAATCCTTACTATATACCAATAGGACGACTAAAATAATGTACAATTGCATTTAATGGAAACATTTTATATTTAAGAAGGACTGTTCTGGACAAAAATAGCAAGTAGATATATGCGAATCTTGGCGTTGAATAAATAGAAATATAGGTTTAAAGTTGAAGACAAA
Source organism: Monochamus alternatus (assembly GCA_037114965.1). NCBI lineage: Eukaryota > Metazoa > Arthropoda > Insecta > Coleoptera > Cerambycidae > Monochamus > Monochamus alternatus. The sequence goes on from CM073426.1 coordinate 101,235,667, forward strand.
TCGAAGTAGCCAGGTTTCATATATAAAAATAGGTCGATGTATTTGGAGTGGAAACCCGAGAAAAGAGTGCTCTGCAAACGTTTTCTACCACTCAATGAGCTTTTGTGTCGCCTTGCAAATTTAAGTTAAATATTATGATAGATGGATGTGTACAGATAAGCCGGATACTATTTTCGTTAGTGTTTTTTAGCGAAATTAATATGTATATACTGATTTTATATTCCGCATGTATGGGAGTTTATACTAACTGTTAATTTCACTAGTAAATCTTTGTGAGGCAGTTTTAAAAAATTCTGTTACATGACATCAAAGTCGCTTTACAAATATAGTACAAGCTTTGATCTCATCTATCAAACAAATAATTTTAAAAGTTTTTTCGCAAAGTTTTACAACGATGGTTCAAGGAGAATGTAACAAGAGCACACATGGGTAATTAATTAGATATTATTATAGAAACAAATTGGAATAAACATGCTGCTTTTATTCTCAATTTTATTGTATTTTCTTTTGTCACAAACAAATTTGTATAAAAAAAAATGAAAGATGTGCCCATTGACAAATAATTCTCTATTTTGTATTATTAATCTGATAGTTCTGTAACTATTTAAAAGCGTATTGTAATTGTATATAATATATAACAGTTTTTACCAATTTCGAGGCGCTAGATCATAAAAATAATTTATTTATTTCAAAATTTATAGTTTTTATCTTACATTTTCAATTGCCCAAGGTCGAAAATAATATAGAGTGACTAATTCACAACACAGATATGAGTATGGAAGATACGGGTAGTATGATTACCTAAACGTGCCATTTGAGAAGAGTTAAAGCACAAAAAATTATCAAAAATAAGTTGACGTCGGCTGAACCTCGCACATTAACAATTTACTTTAAATGTGCCACCTGTGTCATCCTCTCTACAAATTAGAATACCGTCCTTATGGACGGTGATTGCCCACTACCACCCACTTACACCTACCTAATGCGCACTTCGCAAATATCACACTTAAGCCTTGTCCTCATGGACGCGAAATTCACGGATTTTTGCACGAATTTGCAACTTCTATTTTAATTATTTATGGCGGGAAAATCTCAACTTTTGACAATTGCAATTTGCGAAACTGTCAAACACTACAAATATTATTGCCTCTTTTTATTATGTGGTGTTAATAAATTTGTTTTGAGCTTCTGATAATCTACCATGGCAGTTTTACGGTGAAAATGGTAGAAAATGTTATAGGTAGTTGACAAAATTTGTTTTTCCACCATTAAATAAATCGTGCAAATATTTGCGAATTCCGCATTTAAAAGGACAAAAGACTTTAGAATATATACACACTATTTACTATTAGTTATTAGCACTGTCACTGTAACGGTCACACATTAACACTTATTATAATCATATTGTACCGCTTTCCGTATGGCATTCATACGTCCATGTTTCGTCAAAATTTAGTATATCCTTCCATCCAGATTCTTATTTTTTAATATTTATTCTAAATAGTTTCTTCACCATATCACTATTTCGTCCTTTCTATCAGTATACTCTTTTCGATTTCATTTATACGGACTAAGTTTCATCTTGTAAGATATAGCAATAGAATTTTTTTTTTTGGAAAACTCATTTTAAAAATACAATCTTCCTTCCGCGAGTTTCCATCACTTTCCGTTTCACAGTTGTACTGCTTTACCACTTTTTCTAAGTATTTGCACACATATGCTATTCACGTACAATTTTGTTAATGAAATATATATTTCATTCATATTTTGATGTCGCGCACTAAACTCTTCATACATATCATCATCCGATATTCCTCATTTCGATCAAATCACTAATAAAATTAATTACATTCATAATTAACGAAAAGATATACCCGAAATTTTGCCCGACCGAACGATATACCCGCCCATGATAGCCTTGGAAATGAAACAGCTGGATCCGACAATTCGTCGCAGCCAATGAAATGCCAGCAGCGTACTAACGTGTACTAACGCAGCGCATGCGTAGCAGAAGCTGTATAATCGGGTATGCCCTCAGAGATATGCGGCACACGATTTTGTAAGAAAAATATAAGGGCTGCATGTATATTTCTTTGTGTTGACTGCTATAAATTGTGAGCAGGTTTATAGCATTAGTCACTCTGGTATATACTCGCGTCAAGAATTCAGACGTCTTACGTCACGGCTGACGTTACACATTTGTTTTTCGATAATTGGTCTCGTTAAAAACAATTATTTTTTGCAATTTAGTGCAATATATAATGCAAACTTTTAATGTAGTATATAGTTTTATTACTATCAGTTGCAGTTTCTTAAATATTTTGATAAAAATATTGAGAATTATTCATTTGTTCGTATGACGTAAGTCGTCTGAATTCTTGTCACGAGTATAGATGATACCATGAATTCTTTGAAGTTATTTCGGATTTCATGACATTTCCAGTTTGACCGGAAATTAACATAAATTTATATTTTTAAATGGGACACCCTGTATTTTTTGACAATTTTGGAATCAGCGGATCATTTTACGTATGGCAGTTAATCGAGAATTAATAAATCCATGTTGAGAGGTTGATATAATATTTTTTGCAGATGTATATATCCAATTGTATAAGACACTCTCTAATTGTTTTAAAAAGTTGTTCAAAAGTGGTATGGGTCTATAATTTCCTTCCTAATAGGAACATAATCACTGCATACTTCATAAAGAGAAACTAAGCAACAGCAAATTTTGCTCAAATCGGTTAACTGGGTTAGAAAAACACAATAAATAAAAAAAGAAACTTTAACAGCCTGTAACTTTTTCTAGATTACACCCTTGAAGTATGTAATACTTGTTAGGTGACACCCTGTATAAGAAAATAATAATAATTCTCTAATTCTTAATTTTTTTTCTAAATAAAAAATACATTTCTAATGTTTTTGATCAGTTACTCACAGTAATTTTAGTGGAAAATCAATCAAATTAATCTAACCATAATGTTTGTTCCTAACATGTAGATAACGTATTTTGTTTTAAAAAGATAAGCCAAGTTTGGGTAAATCCTCCGAACGTGGCAACTCTCTAAGGGCAGCAAAGTACTGGATTATTCAAATTTAATTTCCATGCATGACTAACTAAACCTCTCAAAGGTAAACTAGACCTATAATCAATCAGTCATTATTTTCTTATTTCGGCATTGAATAAATTGCGGCTGAACCGATTACAGTGAACTTGGGGCGCCCCAAAATGAGAGGATAAAACACAGGGTAATGGTTAATCGTTACCTACTGTAAACCTACAAGTCATTATTTGGTTGGAAATGGATTCTTGGGTTTCCCTTTTAAATTTGTAACATTTTTTAAAGCGTACAAGCGTACAAAATCAAATATACTGGATGTTTAAGATGCTTATGGTTATTCCCGTTTTTAAAATAACAAAAAACATTAATGTGAATCCTAAAATGCTTCATTTAGATGTACAGAACTAACATTTAAGTATATTTCATGAAAACTATTATAATGGCGCCGTTTTCATACGCATACTTTCAACGAATTTCATAGCTGTTTATTGAGACTGAAAAAAATTTCAGTAAGTTAGAAAAAATATCTCTTCATTGTGGCAATAATTATACAAATTTTATCTATGTTGTATAACAGTTTCCAGGCTGACAAGTCATTTAAAATTTAAAAAAAATCGCCTGTCATGTTTTATCATAAAATCTTACAATTTTACATGTCTACTATACACTAAGAAAATTGTATACGACATTAGAAACCTAATCACATACCGCAGAATTAAAAAAAAACTAATAGTATTTGAATTGAATTGAAATTTATATAGTCTAAGATCCCACTATAAAACGACCTTCACCGAGCTGGATAATGGATGAGAAGTATTTTATATCTAATTAAATATATTGCAAATGGGTTGTCTAAAAAAATTCAGTCCAGAATATGATTAATTAACAATTAAAAATTATTATTTTTTTAAACATTTCACTGGTTTGGTTAATAGACAAATTCCATACCAATCGAAAGTATGAAGCCCATAGAATATGCAAACGTTAGTTTGACTATTTTTTTCCTGTCACAATTCTTGGGTAGGCAGATATAAACAGGTAAATCGATACTAGTAACTTGCACCGGTGTAGTTAATAAATTAAAGTTAAATTAAAATAGAGATTATTTCATCACCAACACGATAGTATAGGGTTGTCTGCGAAAAATCAGTCCTGAATTCCGGTTGTCGAGTTTTAAAAAGTGAAATATTCTCCAGCAAACCATTCCATGCGATAGAAGAGTACACAGTATTGCAGCTGTGTGTAGTTCGTCCATACTGAAAGTGAAGACGATCCGTTTATCCGTTTCTCCAAAAAATCGAATAAAGTCCGAGGGCGGTGGTGCCTATCATTATTAATCTGCCCCTAGGAACCCCTAACGCCCTTCAATAAAACAATAAAACTGTGGTGAGATCATGTCTTCTCCTAATTTAATAGTCAATGCCTTTACCAGTCATTTTAAAAGTTTTTTTCTACCTGTAAAGTAAATTGTAAAGTGGGCCTGATAATTTACCTTCTTTTGACGTAAAAGAATATATTTCCTGTTTTCTAACATACTTACATAAATACATACTCGATTACTATAATAATATGTAGAATATGAAGGTGTTGAATTTGTTGCTGAATCTACTCTTGCACCACTTCTCTTTTTAATGTTTGTTAATTATATTTCTTCTTGTATAGATTGAACCAAATTGTTATGACTTGAAAATATTTGGAGTGGTGGATAACATCTCAAATTGTCAACTTTTATAGCGTGACTTAACTTTTTTAAGTGATTGGTGCATAAACAATAACCTTTCACTAAATTTGAGTAAGTGTCATTTGGTCGAAAAAATGCCAAAAGTTAAAGGAAACGATTCAATTTCAGCATTATTTAGTACTATGCTAATAAGAGGCTCCACCTACTGGGTCAATTTTTTTGTACATTTACAATGTTGTGTCCTTGAAACGCCAGCTTTAAGAAATTTCTAAAACAGACAGATTAGCAGCAGGAAAATGTATCTACTCGATAACATATTGAGCAGTCCAGTAATAACTATTAATTTTTACGCATCAAAATTGGCTACAACAGTAAACCCAGACAACAAATAATTGAAAATATTTTGACAAGTAAATTCACAATCTTCCCAATATACGTTTACGTTGGCAGCCCTAGGTGCGGTGAGGTAGCTATATTTTTACATTAACAGTGCCGTCGAAAGAATGTCTAAACTTGAAAAACAAGCAGCAGCCAATAAACATTCATTTTTTTCCAAGCAATCTTGGTCTTGTTCAGATTTACTTAATACTCTATATCCGTTCTATTCACTAAACACAGGGTGCTCAGAAACTAGTGGTTAAATATGATAGGGCATACAAAGACTAAATCCCGCAATCCTTTATTGTGTACGAAGTGACTAGATTTGGAATCTAATACTTCCACCCCATCATTATAAGGAAGGCTAGAAATATTTCTAATATATTTTTTTGATTTGTAACAGTCAAAAATGATTTTTTAGTTATTTAAAGACTAAGTAAATTTATTAACATTCAATTTTTTTGTTTCAAGAACAATTTGATTTTAGTTTTACTTCTTAAATAATTTTAAAAAATAATTTAACAAATCTATGAAATTGAAAGTGTATATACTTACATATCAGTTTACAAGAAAAATAGTTAAATTAAAGCCAAACATAATAAAATTTCAATAAATTAACAATCGGTATCCGGTCAAAATTAAGTTTTAGAATTAATACAATTTTGACGGTGTTGCCAAATTTGACATTTTGCATTGGCAGTTCGTTTCCCCTATGAATTTGCTGCAAAAAAGCTATACTTTATTCGATATATTTTACCAATTTCGGGATAAACGCATATTTAATGACGTATGTAACAACAAGTTATTCATAATGAAGTACATTCAGGCAAATAAATAAAATAATGAATGATATTAAGGAATGTTCTCAATTGGGGCACCTCGAGTTTCCGTACATTTTTTAATCTCGAAAATAGTAAAAAACATCGCAGCAAAGTTCCTAAAGCTTTTTTGGAGTAAATTGACAGAGGAATTGAAGGAGAGAACTGCAAATACAAAATCTGAAATTTGCGACACCTTCAATATTTAATATATAAATTCTAATACTTAATTTTGACCGTACCTATATAATGAAGCATGTCTCATTCTAATATAAATAGCGAAAGTTGTATTACTATGAGTGACTATTATCACACAAATTTAGAGGTTGCCAATTTAACGGTTTCAAAATTATGACTGAAACCCAATATTTAACTTCTTACTTGGAAGCCCTGTATATCTGTAAGGAAGCCAGATAGGACAAAATTGTATATGAAGTACTGACATTATTTTGATTCCCCCTATGTACCTTATCATTATTGAACACTAGTTTATGGACATCTTGTATATCACATTAAATTTTAATATAGTCAAGGGGCATTGAAACAAACTTAAAAATAACATCAGAAAAGTAAGCAAATTGGCATACATCGACTTTATATTTCATTCGTGTCTGCGGCGCGCGAGCCGTGCTGCCCTCATAAAAAAAGTTTCAATCAATATTGACCCAAACGGGTCTCAGGAGATCCAAAACGAGCCGGACAACCTGGAAAAGGTGCCCAATAAAACTCATTTTGACGTTTTCACCGATGCCTCCTCAAATGATATGAGTGTATCCCTGATTAAACAAAGGCTATCCAAATCTTTTGCGGAGTCACCACTGAAGACGCCGACAGTGAAGAGCGGCGAAACGTCTGGAAGCATAGGATGCAACGAGCTACAGAGACGGCTACGGGACGCCTCGGTGGACCACCATTATCCGAGAAATAGTTCCGACCGTGGTAGTCGTAATACCAACAATAGAAGCCGAAATCAATATATGGGCGGGCCTAGAGATACCGATAACGAGTCTGTTCCTACAGAGTCTAGCCCGAGAACGACCAGGGAAGGTAAAAGAATTCCGGCTAATGCTAGGGATGTGCACTTTAATTATATTTCTCTTTTTAAAGTTACTATATATCAAATAATTTTAAGGTACTAAACGTTCGAATAAAATTCTAATATTTTGCAGATTCGTTATTTTTCACTTATACTTTCGATTAATGAAATAAAAAAAATGCTGAACAGGCCCATACCATGCCGCATGCCGTAAGCTTAAAAATCGTACTTATAAACTAACCCAAGTATATGAATGACTCCAAATGGTTAAACCATTTGTTATTGCATCACTTCTTTAACGAAATCCTGGGGGAGATTGTCGATAACGGTTGTAAACCTCCAAAGCGGCTATGTTACTTTATTCTTATTGAATGTTTCAGTTATCTAACAAAATTTAACTCAATTTCTACCTTTACATCGCTTATAGCTCTATCATTGACCTATGGCGTAGGCAATTGCACAGCCCAGTGTGTTTCAGATTCAATTAAAGTATGTCGAATAAAAGAGGATAACGGCATCCGAAAGAAAAGCCGTTCCGCAGGGCCGTTAGTAATTGAATTGTTATCGCAGTAGCTGATGATTTTCGCCAGTTATCGAGAACAAAAACTGCCCATTCACGTCGTTTTGGCATTTCTTTTGTTCCATATATGAAACATGTTTAAAACGAATTCCACATCAGCATTTTTAAATGACTCCATCAAACTCGCTTCGATATCTAGCGCAGAACGCCTATTGTGTTTTAGATGTAATATCGGAACCAATAAAATAAAGCTAAAAGAGGACATTAATACAAAATGACAATCGATGATATGAATGTGGTTGATAATAATTTGTCTCGATATGAGGCGCAATTTTAAAAATTGTTGGAAACAGTAATATGTAATAATAACTTACCAAACGCTTCAAACTAGTTCAAAAATGCCTTACCTGAAAAAAAAAATATAACTATAGTTAGATACTTTATACATATGATGAATATACTTATTAAATAAAATATTATTAATAAAAGGGAAATAATCAGACCATAATATTACTAAATTTCGGCTAATATCTATGCAACTTTAGTTAGGTTTCTTAATATCTGCTTCATAGACAAATATATTACAATATTAAAAATTCATTAGCACTGATTTATGAAAGGTAGGACTACAACTTCTAACCTAATAGCAATAAGGCAATTTTTATATGAGTCCACGGACAGACCAGATGTTGCTTACACTGATTTGTCGAAGGCATTCGACAGACTGAACCATGGTATATTACTGACAATATTTAGTGCATTTGGTTTCTTAATTTCCTTTTACAATTATTTTGATCTTATTTGTCCAATAAACTTCAGTATGTTCTGTTCAAAGAGTGTAAGTCTGTCGACTACTTAGCAATTTCAGGAATCCCGCAATGATCCGTTCTTAGACCACTGTTATTTAACATTTTCATCGATGATATTACTAATTGTTTAAGTGCTAGTTGCTTTCTTTATGCTGATGATTTCAAAATATCCTCGACTACTAAATGCTTTGATGATCATGAGCGTCTTCAAAGTGATTTGGTACAAGTTGAGAACTGGTGCAAATTAAATAGACTTCCTATGAATCCTCAGAAATGCCGTATCGTCGAAGATTATGTTTGACTATAACATGACAATGACATTGTTTCATCATGACCTAATACTTTCCGAGATCTCGGAGTCCTTTTTGATGATAAGCTGTCTTTCAATTTGTTTATTAAAAATGTTGTATCTGAAGCATATAGGTTTTATGGTTTTATAATAAGGAATAATAGATATTTTATTCACATAATACTCTTAAAATATTATATTACTGTTTTACTCGATCCAAACTCGAATATGCTGCTTCTGCTTAGTCTCCCTACTATAATTTTCATATAGAGAACAGAGTAAATTACATTTTAATTTGCTAAAATGAAATAGTTACGTTACAAAATCCGATTTCAGGTGATGAATAGATATGCCGACAAATAAATGAAAACAGCAATAGAGCATAGATATCGAAACTGAAGCCAAGTTATTAAGAATATTTACTAACGTTATTATACAGACCGTTTCAATAATAACAATGGATCAACACGTTTCTTTTCAAATGCCGAAGATACACCACGTAATTTATATAGGCAGCTGCGAATGAATTTGGTATTAGTTTTTTCCATTACCTCTCATTGTTTTCCTAACCCTTAAAAAACTCTATTTTACAGGTTGTGAAGATATATACAACTACAAAACTCGAGGAAAATGTGAATTTCCTGTGACTACATACACCTGCTAGTTAATCTAATCTTCCATAAACCCAAAACCACTTAACTCTACAGTATGCGCCAAAAGTACGGAATAAACTAAATAAAAACGAAACAATTATTTTTTGGGAAAAATCCTCGAATAGGTCGATTTTTAATTTAAAAAATACATATTTTAGCGTAAAATGCGATTTTCAAATGTCATTTGTTTTCGAGTAATGACGTCATCGATTTTTTTTTAAATGACAACACCATATTTTTTTCCTTGATTCTGAAAGATCGTTTAATTCTCTATCAGACAGTACCAAAATTTTGCCCTCTTACATTGTTAGAAAATGTAAATTTTATCCATAAAAAAGTAACAATTCTGAGGTATGTAAAATAAAATACAATTGATTAAATTTTATACTTAAATTAAATGTTCGAATTGCCATCCACCAACTTCTTGACAATGCTCAAGTCTGTGAAGAAATTCTTCTTGCACATTATGAATGATTTCTGGGGTAACTCTGCGTATTTCGTCCCGAATGCGATTTTGATGTTCTTCTAAATTACGTGGTTTATTAATATACACTTTTGACCTCAAGTATCCCCATAAAAAATAGTCAAGAGTTGTAAGATCTGGCGATCTTGCAGACCATTCTATCGGTCCGTGTCTGTCGATCCACCTCCCAGGAAAACAGTTGTCCAAAAAATCTCGTACAGGGCGCGCATAGTGCGGAGGTGCACCGTTTTGCTAAAACCATATGGTATCATCAGGAATGTCAGGGTCATTATCGTTAGGAAAAATTACTGCAAGGGCTGGAACATGATCATTTTCTAGAAACTCTAAATATCTTTGTCCTGTAAGGATTCCTTCAAAGAAGAAAGGCCCTACTATTCTGTCGTCAACTATTCCAGCCCACACATTTAATTTCTGAGGGTGTTGGGTATGTGCCTCTGCCATGCAATGAAGATTTTCCCGACTCCAATATCTGCAAGTTTGACGGTTTACTGTACCATTCAGACAAAATGTGGCCTCATCTGAAAAAAGTATTTGCCGGTGTAAATTTCTATTTCCTTGACATAAATCCATTAGAATTTCGCAAAAGTGTAAGCGGCGATCGGGATCATCTTCATTGAGTTCCTGCACAAGTTGAATTTTGTAGGGATGATATTTTTCCTTTCTCAAGATACGTAGCACTGTGCTCTGACTAGTGTCATTGTTTAATGCAACCAATCGTGAAAAATTATGAGGATTATCCACCATACTTATTAAAATGTTCTGTTTCTGGTTTTCATTAATGCTTGGACGTCCAGATTTTGGAATATTTACAACATTGCCAGTTTCTCTAAATTTAGACTCTACGTTACTGACTGTTGATTGGCTGATAGGGCGATCTGGATATTTTTCATTAAATAAATCGCAAACTTCCTGCTGAGTTCTAGTAATATTCCCGCATCCGATAAGAATTAAAATTTCAATTCTTTGAGTAACAGTTAAATGTGCCATAATATTTTAAATTGAATAATAATTTCTAGGTCACTTACAATACTTATTAGAAAGTCGGTGTGACAATGACACTTTGCAAAGATTTTCACCTACGTGATCCATAAAGGAACTATGGAATTCGAAAAACTAAAGTTGATAACGTTTTTGCTTTATTTTAATTGATTTGCGTTTTCTAACATTCAATCATTATTTACTTAAAAACTTTCCTATGTAAGAGGGCAAAATTTTAGTACTGTCTGATAGAGAATTAAATGATCTTTCAGAATCAAGGAAAAAAATATGGTGTTGCCATTAAAAAAAAATCGATGACGTCATTACTCGAAAACAAATGACATTTGAAAATCGCATTTTACGATAAAATATGCATTTTTTAAATTAAAAATCCACCTGTTCGAGGATTTTTCCCAAAAAATAATTGTTTCGTTTTTATTGAATTTATTCCATACTTTTGGCGCATACTGTATAACTTGAAATATTAAGTTGAAAACATTTGTCTGAAAATGTGCAGTTTTGGCACCAGCGTCATACAGTGCTAAAAATTTGATTGAACTGTATCTGTCACCACTTTGCTTAGATAGCACCATTCACAGACAATGTTTTACCAGACTTGTTGGAAGATGTTTCCTTGTTCACAATTTACAGATTGTGGTTACACTATGATCCAATACATTTTGAACTTGAAGTACGTAATCACTTCATCGTGGAATACCCTGATAGGTAGATAGATAGAGGGGGCCTGTTAACTGGCCTGATTTGACGTCACTGTACTTGTTTGCAAATTACAACTAATTAAATAATACTTTTTATTAAAATTTTTATTTTTATTAAGCTTCCTTCTGTATTGCTTTTTTAAAAAGGGTCGTAGCTTAGAATGGATGCTTTTTAGAATATCGGAGAAATAAATCACATTTTTAAGGAAATCTATTTATATTCATCTATGGCTGTCTCTATATTCCAAAATAGATGAATTTTTATCTTGTGTAAAAAAATATAATAAACTCCTCTCCATCATAAGTGTTCTATTTTAGTCACATGTGAAACAATTTATTATTTTTGTAAAGCTTTAGTATAAGAAAACAATAAAGTTCAAGTGTGAAACTGAAGTACATCGTTTACTCAGTGTTTAAGGTGACTTTCCTAAAGAAAAGAAGATAAAAACTTTTTGAAGGATTAGTAGGTAACGCAGGGCGACAAGTGGATCTTATATCAAAATATATATTGGAAAAAAGATTATGTCATGTCTTTGGCAGGATATTGAGGGTAACCACTTTTATGTCTGTAAACAAAAGTGAATCGATGCAACAGTGATTTATTTTACCCAACCTGAAAATTTACTTAAATATTTTAAAGTTTGTAACTAAAATGCAGACTGACATTAAAAATTGTTTTCTTATTAATGGGGTAGGAAGAATATACAGCGTGTTTCAGTTTTAAATTGACAAACTTTAGGAAATGAAAGATCTTTGGAAAATACATTTGCTATATAATTGTCAAATATTTGGGACTACGCAAGAACGTTACAGGGTGTTAAAGTTTGCAATATATTTTTAAATTCTTTTGTATAATAATTGTGTTTTAAACTAAAAAATTAAAATTGCCATGAAACCGTAACAGGTGTAAACAAAATTGTAAGAATACTTTTTTTGTAGAAAATTTGATTACTTTTGATGATTGCCTTTATCTTTAAATAAGTGACACCTGTTACAAATATCTCCGCCTCTGGTTCTTCGATCAATTTTATACTTGTCCATTTTATAGCAACCTGTCCCAGAATCGAATACGGTCTGAATAGCTAAGTTAGCTTCAGATATATTAAAATACATATATAATATTTTTTACTTTAAAATTTTAACACACTGTCACTTCTTTACCCCAAATACCGGACGATTCACGATTAATCCAAAATGTTTTGGGAATAGATACGTCATAAAAAATGGTATCAATATCGTAAACAAAATTTCTGTGAAATCCTTTTAGCTTCCGAGAAAAAAAATTGGAATTGTAGTATTTTCGACAATTTTGTGATAGTGTTTACATTAGGTTTTCAAATGTCAAACATGACTAACATGTATAGCACTCGGAGTAGATTGATATCGTTTTAATTTATGGTGAAGTAAAATAAAATTCTTTAGCAGCTTCTTGTCTGCATGCACAACGATTTCCCGGTAGACATCTGCGAAATGCAGCTACTTTTACCATGGTAGTGCAATGCGGGCGTGACACGGAAAATTTGTAACTGCGTATTGCAGCAGTTGAGGAACACATTTTAGAGATTGTTGAAGAGAATTCCTGAATAAGTACCAGGCAAGGAATGTCAACAAGTACAAGGAATGTCCCAATCACCAGTGTGGCGTATCATATACGAGGCTCAATTATGCCAATAACAAAACGGACAAGAATCAGAAACGTTTTTATTAATTCGTAAACTGGGTAATTTTGAACAGTTGTTGTAACATTGGGTGTGTCAAATTATTTTAATAATTAAAGCCACAAATTGATTTTATTGAGTAATTTATTTATTTATTTATTTAAATACAAACCCAACAGGCAAAAACCAATTACAGGGTAGGTTACGCAAAAAAAGAACATTGTAACACAGTGACTAAATTAGTTGAAAACAACATAAAATTTAAAAATATAAATAACAGTATTACAATACAATACCAACTACAATCAACACAGCACACATAATGATAACAATAGGGGCAAAAGCAGTTGAATTTGCTGATATAAAATAGATGTTATAAAATTTTATTTAATTCTTTCCTTGGGAAATTCTATAATTTATTTGTCCGTTCATTTTTATAACACTTTGCCGCCTTGTGGTTTGCCGACTGTGTGTTTTGCCTTGCAAAATGAACCAGTTTCCAGTGCCCTGCAGAAGTGTATTTTTAAATAATTTTCGGATTGTATTTGTACATTATTTATTATTATTATTATTATTATTTGATAAGTATTTATATGATAAAAGATGTATATTATATTTCAAAGATCTCTCGTTCCTGAATTTTGTCAACGCCCTGTATGTAGGTAGATAACAAAATTAAAAGTATCGGTATCTACTAATTAGATCAATATTTTCGTTTGGTGAAATATTGTTCGTATGCTAATTGTATGTATAATTACTCTCCTATCGCTGAAAAGCATAATATATACGTTAAACTTGAAAAATATCGTCGACGTTGTAAACACATATGAAACGCCATCAATCAAGTTTTTTTTATCGAAGCTGTAACTAAACCATTAATTTCAAGTTATTCAAATCAAGAATTAAACGAATACTACCAACAAATTGAAAGATTAAATTTGACATGTAATAAATTAGGCATCTAATGCTCGTGATAAATCGTAAAAGCAGAGAGAAAAAGTAATAGAGCCATCGAAACTGTTCGATTATACCAGAAATGGTATGACATATAGGGTGTAACTGAAGTGCTTTGCCGAATTTTACTGATAGAATCTACGTCATGAATTAATGGAAAAGGAATAAAAGATATACAGGGTGTTCGAAAAGTAATGGGACCCAGCTTGAACATAGCTTCCTGTGATCAAATAGAACCGATTTAGACAAATTTAGCTTAGTCCAAAAGTGCTTCATTTAGAAGTAACAGATAAAATTGTTTTCTTGTTATATGCGTAATTAAGAAACGAAACGTCCAATCATGTTGAAATTTGGTACAGTTATGTTTTAAATAAGTACAAGAATTGCGAAAGAGTCAGTAGCGCTGCATATAGTAGGGGGCGTTCTTGGCAGTTTTTTTGTAACTCATTTTTATTGTATTTTTTTGTTAGTCCTATTCTGATACACTTGACGGAAAATCATGATGAAGAAATTAATTTTGCGTAGAAAAGCTATCCATGTAACTGTACCTTCTTTCTGCCGCTCCTTCATTAAATTGATTTTGACAGTAAATAGAAATCATATCTGCCGTTTTGTGTTGGAAAACTGTTTATGTCGAGGTCTGTTCAAAATTTGGCAAAATAATACTGTTACGAGGCTCACCTACCTTTTTGGTTTGTTAATAACTATGTTCCTGTTTACATTAGAATTTATAATTGAAGCTCACCTACCTCGTTAGTTTGTAAATTATGTTTCTGTTTATGTTCGAATTTATAATTTTTGTGATGCCTTTATTTTGACGTTTTCTGGAACATTCTCGGCCACATTTGATTCTCGAGACCGCCAAAATCTTCTAGAACCTTAGAAACCTATATAAGCGGACCATTTTTCGCCGCTGGGGTCAATTTATATTGAGCAGTCGAAGGCGATTGACAAACGTCAAAGTAAAGTGTTGACAGCTGTGAAACTAGTTTGAAGGATATTTCTTGTATAATCAAGAGTGACAATAAAGTTTGCTTGTCTACGTGACGTGTTTCTACGATAACTCCATTTCGAGGTTACATTGGTGTCAGAAGTGGGATTTTAGATTTGTAACCTCGTGTTCTAATTTTACTATATTTTCCTCTACGACTTTGGTGACCAATGAAACAAAGAAAATACACAAACATTACAAATTTAACACTTTTAACTGCGATCACATTAAAAATAATTAACATACAAAAAATGAAATAGCGTCTATGCTTTTTGCCCGATTCGTATTTGTTTTAATTTTCATGGCAATTTTCGACCTGCTTAATTTTTTATCCTTTTTCACACTCCATAAAAAACACTCAATAAACATTTGTCCACCTAATTTGGTATATGGGTATTTTCGCGTGTGTTGTATATCTACAGGTTTAATGACTAAGTACAAAAATTTTAACCACGTGCTCAGGGAGCCTTAAAATACAATAAAAAAAGTTATTTCAGAATTTTAGCTCGATATTTAAAAAATGGGGCAAAACCCTTTTTTTCCTACGGGAAGTCGGCGCCTATGAGTATCGACTGAGATGGCTTATGGCTTAGATCCATAGTTGACATTACATCTGTCAACAACTACCATGTGGTCGTTTGCAGTGTTTCTAAATGCAGAAACGACAAAAATTATTGTAACATTCTTATTAGTAATAATACCTGATAGGTAGATAACAGTTAGCTCCAGTATTTTGCATTCGTTTTTCATTATTTGGTTACAAACTGGTAAAACTACCGATAAACACACTTTCCGTAAGTACAGTTAGATACAATGCCTATGTATTATAACAAAATCGAAGAAAGGGATGAGTAGGTAGGTTCTAATATATAACAGAAAACGTTTAACACCCGCGGCAGTCTTGTCCCATAACCTAGAAAAACAAACCGGCAAACTATATTGTGGGAAAATATCTGTACCCAACACATATTTCTTTATTTATTAACTATAAAACGTTTAAAATTAAAATAAGGCACTAAAAACTGAAGAAGAACACAAAACTACAACGTAAACACAGGAATTAAATTATAACATGACAGCTAACCGATTCGACTGGACCGACTGCCGACTGTTACATGACGGTTGCTTGCTGGTTGCATACTTTGATTCTCGCATTGACGGCGTTAAATAAGGATTTAATATAATACCGAACAATTTTTTTTCCCTGGTGTTTGGAAATTTTTTGAAAGGAAATTCTGTTAATTCTTATTTTTTCTATCCCTTCTTAAAATATTTGTACTTAGTCATAGTTAACCCTGTATAATACTAACACTAGTTAACGATTTAAAGATTACTTTTCACATTTGTACTGGTCCTTCATCAATACCACCGAATTTATAAATATAGTTAAAGTTAAATTCGTGGTCTCTCAATAGACAATGTAGTAACTAAATGAGAAATCAAGTTCTTGAATCAAAAGGTTAACAGTGCATGTAATTTAAATCATATTAAAGAAAGTAGATAGTATTACAACCGCAGTCATAAACTACTCACATTTACGTAAAGTTGTATAAACTTTTATTGTGTATATAACTTATTGATGAGCCAATTAGTAATTAAATCCTCTTTATAACGTGGTTATTAAAATCGATGCTTTGAAGTCACTTTTTAAACTCAATATTAAAGCAAGCCTTAGGATAATATAAATCAAATCATAATCTCGGAATTAAAACACATATCATGGTTTCCCTGTTTATTAATAAATATGTTTCTTTATATCAATCGGTGAATAGGATACCCACCATTATTTTCCAATATATGAGGAACACACATAAAAGGATACAATATGGTGAACTTGGAGTCGTATTTATTTCCACGCTTCCAATAAGAACTGTGACTTCTGCTTAAGAAACGCGTTTATTACTTTTCTGCTCCTTCTAAAATTGATGCAGACAGTTTCCACCCTTCATTAAATTTCTTCGCACCACTGACCTTTCCTTGCCAAGGAGTAAGGAAATCATTAATTCCGAAACCAAACATCGAGTGCACAGAATACCGCGTAACGTGTTGATGTTGTGAGAAACAAGGAAATAATGCTAGTGCTTAGTGACTAGACAGGTTCGAGTAATCCACAGCGAGCTTCTCTTCCGGTATAATCGATGCCGATAATTCATCATGCGGATATTTTATTATTTTGGATGTTTAAGCGAAACTTGTTTCGGTTAATTATTAAAGTTGGAGTTGCAGTGACGTTAACTGCTGTAATAGATTTGTCTCCGTCGACATAATTTTGTAGTTAGCTTAAGGAGCACTGCATAAGATGACATGGAGAATATAGTAATGAGTTTAATCAGAAGCAATCTGACAGGAGTTCCAATAACTTTGGAGGAACATCAGTTTTGTTTATCTGTCAGAAGTCAATCAAGTCCCTGAACGAAAATTGCTTGTTTGAGCACAAAATGCAAGCCAGGATTTACATTTTTCTTTGCATTGGTGACATAATAACAGCAATTTTGACAATTACAGATATTGTTAGTGTATGTGTAATCTTTCATTGTGTGTACGGTCTGTGCGTAACTTTAAATGCTAGTGTGCATAGCATACTTTTTATACAGTGATTCAGTCATAATGTCATTAATTTTAACCACGTATTCTGAAGGCTTGATTTAGACAGAATATCGAAAAAAATAATTAGCTTAAGAAGAACTACATAATATGACATGGAGAATATAGCAATGAGTTTAATCAAAAACAATCTGGCAGAAATTCCAACGACTTTGATGGAATATTCGTTTTGTTTATCCTGCACAAGTCAATCAAGTCCATGAACGAAAACTGCTTGTTTGAGCACAAAATGCAAGGTCTGTGCCTAGTTTGAAAAGTTAAAATGTGCATAGTAGTGCTGGCAAAACCGGAAAAAAGTGAAACCGATTAACCGGGTTCCGTAAAAACAGATTTCAGATAAAACCGGTTACCCGAATAGTGATGAAAACCGGATAATTAAAACCGGTTATTCGAATATTCGGTTAACCGAATAACTGGTTATTCGAATAATCGGTTAACCTAATAACCGGTTATTCGAATAACCGAATAATCAGTTAACTGAATAACCGGTTAGATTGACAGATGGGGTAAACATTTTTTTATGAAGATTTGGCTACTTAGGTAATTCGATACACTTTTCAATGAAAATATTTTCAACGCTATAGGACTACCTGTTATACCAGAAGTAGGTACCAACTTTTTTATTTTAAATGAAACGTCCTGTAATTTCTGCATTTTTGAATTCTATAGTAAACTTTAGTGTTACTTTATATTTATATAACATTTCTCATTTGGCATATACTCGTATTATCAAATATATCATAGCTAACTTTAAAAATTCATATTTCAGAAACAGTGAAAGTGGGAATCTTTATTTTTAGGTCAAGCACGTTTGAATTTAATTTCCTCAAGTTTGTCAATTAATTTTGAGGACCCTGTACATGACAGGCTAAATATGAATACTTCAAAACGAAGCATAACACCTAATAAAAATAAAGGTCATCTTTTTTATTGTTCCTAAAATATGAATTTTTAAAGTTGGCTATGCCAGTTTACAAAAAAAAATAGAAATACCTCCAAAACACTTCATTTTAGATGATAAATGTCATATAAAGTGACACTAAAATTCACTATAGAATTCAAAAATGCAAAAATATACAGGTCGTTTCATTTAAAATAACAAAATTGGTACCTACTACCGGATATACCACTCCTATACTTCCGGTATAACCGAAAGTGGAATAGCGTTGAAAAATGAAAATATTTTCATTGAAAAGTTCGTACTGAATTACTCAAGGAATCAAATTTTCAGAAAAAAATGTTTACGCTATCTGCCAATCCTTCTAGTTGCATGAATAACCCTGTACATTCTCTACTCGAGTACATCTACTATGTGGAATGATGACGAGGAACGAGATTTCTTTTTCATAGAAAGAAACCACCGGATGTTTGGTACGAATGAACAGATTTACACTCAGATTATTGAATAATCGGTTATTTTAAGAATCGAATAACCGATTTTCCGGTTTTGTAAAAATCCGAATTGTCCGAAACCGATTAACCGAACTATCCAAAAAACCGATTTCCGAACCGGTTAACCGAACTATCCAAAAAACCGATTTCGGTTGCCAGCAGTAGTGTATAGTATACTTTTACTATAATATGCAGCGCTATAAGTAGTCTGCTTCTTCCTCCTAATATACAGCCAGTTCAATTGTCGGTCATCTCACCTATGGCATATTAATGTGGGCTAACAAGCCCGAAATAGGTCTGTGTCTGCTGGTGTGGCCGACAAGGGTTCTTGGCTGTTACTGCACAGATACTGCTGGTGTAATTCAATGCCGGTCGGGGCATTAGTACGCGGAGTAGTTGTTTCCTGCAGTATCATTCATAGATTTAATGGCACGTCGCCCAGGGTGAGAGGTCTGCGTTTAAGTAACTGCTGTAGTGTAGGTCGCTGCAAGTCGAGCCGCTTAGGTCGAGCAGGAAGTAGCACTTATATCTCGTCATTATATTTGTTTTACTGACAATAAAAATATATTTAGATTTAACTATAACTTCAATAGGGTAGTGCCCTCTACAACAATAGAAAATTTAATTTCTCTCCACATATTGCATTATATTAAAAAGTAGTATGTTAGGATTTATCTCTACAGTCTGTAAATATTTTAGGGTGAATTCATTATACTTTGTCTATATATACCGTAAGACAAATTTTTGCTTCAACATTTGGAATTCGGTATGTAGTAGTACAAATATTTAAAATTTAATCTTTAGAAAATAAGAGCTGACATCTTTTACTTATTTTTTTTTAATAATTTAATTGATTCTCTTTAGTAGATCTTATAAATATTTATATAGCAACTAGGCATTTTAGAGATAATATATTATTTCTTTTTCTCTCCATCTCTGAGACCATATTTAGGTCATAATCCCATTAATCAATTTTTAATTATATAAGTTTGGTTTTTAATCATTTTAATTAGAAAAATTCTTATTATTCCACTTTTTATTGAATACAGGCATAAAATATTTAATCTAGTGATTTAGGAGGTGATACTGCATTCCAAATCATGTTCCTTTTACATTCAATTATAAATTTCCAATAAAATTTTAAAAAGCTATACCATTTTATGGTACTACCTACTTATTTGATCAGTAGCAATTACCTCATGGCTTAATCTTTTAATTTATAGTTTTGTTATTTTAGCTAAAATACATAGAAACAATATTTCTATTGGAAATACCTATTAATATCTATCAATTTCGGTGTGCTATGAATCGTCAATATAATGTAGATGACGATAATATCCTAGTAGTACGTGACAAGATTATATTTAAGACAAATTGAATCAGTGTCGTCAAAATATGAACAAATTTGCAATCCTGTTCGTCCCGCAGAGTAGCATTTTACTACTGTTAATCATGTGCATTATTATACAATGTGTGAAACAAAAAAGCGGGAATAATGTCATGAATAGAAGCGGGACAGTATTTCATATTGCACGTAATAATATAAAGCACCATTTTCATCTCCGAAATGAATAGGTCTATTAAAAAGAAGTGAGCGCAATATTTTTAGACAATTGAAAATATTGCTTACATCCATCAACAGCACTCTCTAGGCGTCATTTTGGGTGAACTGCTGACTGAACCGTCGGGTAATATAATAGTCTTATATCGACTATAAAAAAACCTTTTCAGAAATGGAGCCTCTTAGTTTTATAAACAATTTCGCACTTGTATAGTTCGGTAGCCTCTAGCACTCAAGAAATTATTGATAAAATTTATTACATTAAAGATATTAAACTCATACCTAACAATTATTTAGCCAAAATAATATTTAAAAAAACAATATATCCAACAAAAAGATACTAATGAAGAAATACATACCATTACAACAATAAAGTTGCAAGCTTTCAATATCAAGACGTATTTCAGTCATGATGACTGAAGCCAAGTTATTTCTGCATTGATCTATTGACATAGAATTCCTCCTTTTTTAAATAAAATTAATGTGTATCTGAATATTATACATATATTATAAAATTAAAATTGAATAAAACTTCAGTTCCAGATGAAATTAACAATGAATTAATACAAACAGGCGGGGAAGAATTATTAAAAATAATTTATTACCATTGAAAAATGTTACGAATGTGACATTACACTGCATGTACTCTTCATAGATTTCCAACAAGCCTTCGACAGCATAAATAGATGCCAACTCATAAAAAAATGGATAACTTAGATATACCAAAAAAGCTCATCAGGCTGTCAAAAATTACTATGGAGAAATCAAAAGCGAAAGTTAACAGAGGAAATGGAGATAAGGGGAATATTAAACTTAAAACTTAAAATGAATCAAGAGAAAATAAAATATATGTTATGTTCAAGAAGACAGGACAGTCCGAGAAAATTAAAATTACTACTACTAGGAGAATACTACTTCCAAAAGGTGAAATACTTTAAATACTTGGGTGTAATAATAAGTGGAACAAATGATTAGACCAGTAATAACATATGCTGCGGAAACAATGTGTTTAATAGGTAAAGATAAGGAAAAGGTAAAACTACTAGAAGATAGTAAGAAGAATCTTAGGGTCAAAACAAATTCAAGGGTAGTTCAGAACACTTACGAATTAGAATATAAGGAATGATACAGAAAATGTTGTGATGAACTTATAATTATATCATTAAAACTTTTAAAAAGGAGGTATGGTTTTATTTTTATTTATTTTTTTATTTCTTAATAAGTTAATTTTAATAAATTATGCCGATGATACCGCTTTATTATGTTCTGATTAGCACTAACAGATCAAAAAACAGAGTTTCAAATTTTAATATTAATCAAATTCAAACAAATTTTTAGGTATTTTTATAGACGCTACTTTAAATTGGATTACCCATACAGATAAATTAACAAACTAAGTAAATGGTGTTTGTTGCAGTATAATGTCCGTTTGCACCAACATTTTACTAAGAACAACTTAATAAAGTTGTTCTTAAAGTTAGGTTATGCTTATTTTTTTAGAGTATTGCACCGACGGATTATAAACCATACTTAGCAAAGTACATCTTTGTATTGGCAACAACGCACAAATCTAGTAACTTTCGTTATTTTATGTTAAGTATTTTAGTTCTTTCTGTTTTTCTTCAGTTTGTTACATGGAAGTTAGGTTAGATTTCGGTGTAATGTCATGTCTGTGGTGTTTGTTTTTGTTGCTGTCATTTGTAATGTAGGTATGGTTGTTGTTGATGTTCATCAAGACTAGTTAATATCAGAGACAAACTAATAATAATAATTTACTTTATTTTTCTGTGGTGAGTATTAGTGGCCAAATCATCTTCATTCAATTCATCCATTGTATAGAAATGATCAGATCACGTATAATTTAATTTGAGAAATGCAAAATCTATAATTTCCAAAGTATCAAAATCATCAAATATAATCTAATATCTATTATAGATACTATTTTTACTACTTTAATACTACACTCATTAGCATTGACCACTATCCACTTTCCACGTTTTTTAACTTTTTATGCTTGTTTTTTGCACATTCTAACTCTGTTTGAATTAAAGAATTTCATAAGTCACTATCAAACAGGGGCTTAAATTTAAGTATCTGTTTTCATACTTAAGAAGATCTTAAGGTATGGTGCAATAGAAAAACCATACTTAATCATGTCTTATTTTTAAGTAATGCTTATTAACTTCGATGTAAACGGGTATAAGAGTTATAAAGTCCTATGTGTCGGAAAGTATTTTAAAAATAGTATATTTTGCAAGTTGTTTATCGAAAATGAAATTTTGTTATGACGTGCAGGTTCTAATATAGGCCGAGTGTTTGTTATTCCAAAACAAGTCCTTCGCATAATTTTTAACTGTTTAAGCGTGAAGTTTTTAAATTATTGATAAATACAGAACCCTCTTTAGTTTCTTTAAGCTAGTAATTTTTTACTTTTGTAGATTTATTATTAATTATTTTCATGTTAATAATTATTATACATTTAACTAAAATGATTAACATTTTTTGTGTTTGTGATATGTTTCCTTGTCACAATTTTTTGCCTTTAACTTGTTTTAACCCATTGTATGGCTGTTTGAAATAAATATTATTTTTTTTTGCTAAAAATTTTAAATAAACATCGTTCGACCCTGGTTAATTATACTTACTGAAACATTGAAAATCCGCGTGTTGAATAAATATATCAATAGTTATTGATATTATCGCAAATATTAAATTTTAATGTTGTTATTTATGAAATTTATAGCACCCACAATCATTTTAGAAAATATAAGATTTCAATATGAATCCATAAACATGCTACCGACACAAAAATGTTTCTACCAGTGATATTCCTAGATTTCACAGACATAACAGTTGTTTGTATAAACACATGTTGCTAACCCATGCATCCGTTTAAACTTGTCAGAGTCAGATGTTGAGATATTGCAAATAATGTAAAGCCCTTCTGCTACTGATACGCCGCATCCCCAAAGGCGTTGTGCAAAGTGACACTTGATTGTCAGTACACCCTAGGTGGGTACAAAGTCAATAGTTAAGATCATCCAATCTGCATCAGCTTTCTCAAGTTGATCCAAACTGCGGTCTCTGGGTCGAGTTTAATATTCATTCCGGTCTTCCAGGATCTCCGAACGTAGACTGCCTCCAATGTCGTAATGCCATTCTCAGACGATGATAAACATTGCGTTCTTTGTGTATTTTTAATTGGTTTTAACGTTCAATTGGTACCCGGAAAGTAAATTAATAGAATTATATGCCATTAAATTATATTTGGTATTCATTTATAATTTGACACACAGGTAGTGTTTAATGTAAGACAAAGAAAGGAATATACAGGGTTATCTATGACTAAGTACAATAAATTTAACCACGTGCGGGGGGAGGTCTAAAAGACAATAAAAAATTTATTTCGAAATTCTAGCTCAATGTTTAAAAATAGGGCAAAACCCTCTTTTTCTACGGAAAGTTGGCCCCTTATGATAATCAATCATCGTCCGAGATGGCTAGATATGTCAACTACCGTGCGGTCATTTTTTGCAGTGTTGTCAGGTGTAGAAACGACGAAATTAAATATTTTTATTAATAATAATAATGCCTAAGTACCTGGTAGATAACAATTAATCCGGTTAGCTGCAGTATTTTGTATTTGTTCTTTCGTCATACTGCCAAAACTACATTTTACTACAGTACTGCGTTGCTAGTTGCATACTCTCCAAACCTCAAGAACATGCGAAGCTTAGTTATATCTAAGGGTCAAAGAAACATTGTTACAGAACACTGTAAACATCTTGGGATGTTATATTTATGCAAATATCGTCGATTACTGTTAATATTGTTGTTATTATTAGTATTAACATAATTTAATTCCCCAACACAAGAAGTTTAAAAATTTATCGGCGTGAAGTGCACCTTGCATTAGTGGCCTACAGATGGCGTCTGCGTCTGCAGATGTCAAAATACTCTGATTAATTTGAAATAATTTTTCAGTACTTGAGTTCGCAAATTTAATTGTTCACGTATTTTTTAGTGTATTCACAAACATGTTGTATTCAAACGCCTAGCTGACGGATAAGGTGCTGATTTATGGAAGTGTGACAAGTGCATATTATGGTGTAGCAGCGTAATACCAAAAATGTTTTCCGAGTACACAAAATATTATGCTGAATACTTTTTGAACCTCATTGAACAACTGTTATAATACCTTGGCGGTAAACGTGTGGCAGTGTTTTTATGTATTTGTGTACATTTGCGTGTATTTTTTTGTTATCCTTTGCGGTTTCTCCCAACGTAAGTAATCGACCTGGTCATGACCGCCGGACCAAGTAGGTACCTCGCTTTAAACAAAAAGAACGGACGGAACTTTCTTCAAACTAGCATCGTACGCCATTTTATGGATATTAAGAAATTCTTGAATATTCTTCTTTTATACCGTTTCTGGAATCCTTTCTCAAAGTCTTGAATGGTATGGGGCGTTATCTAATATTATTATTAACTAAGCGGTTTTTTTCTAATATCTTATGTTCTCATTGTATTTTATATTTTTATCTAATTAACTGAGCTTGCTTTCTATTACTATTCGTTTGATTTCTACTGCCAGGTTGAGGTACTTCCAAGAAATCCTCCCAAGTTCTGAATATTCTGTCCGTATCTTATTAGATATGCTGTATATAATACAACAATTTAAGGCAAAAAAATGAATAAATACTCTACACATAGGCACTAAGTATTATATTAGGAATTGAAACAAACACACAACATTAATGTTTACTACTGTTTAAACAATTATATATTTATGACAGTAATTTATAATGACCGATAACAATAATTCAAAAATACTTAGTGTATCAGGAAAGCAAAAATTGTAACATGATCGAGCCTGCGAAATCACCTAACACTGTCCTCCACAGCCTGCAAAATAAACAAGTAATAATCTAAGTTGCATTGACTGCCCTCTTTGTCTTCCTCGCCGGTGTACAAGAACAACGTATGTCGGCGAGATGATAGACTAGAGACTGCATAGTTACCAAGTTTGTTGCCTACGATTCATAAAACAAAACATCTTCCTAAAAATATTATTACGAATTTAAGAAGAATAATTCAAAATGGCATACATACATATCTGATACCTGTTAAAAGCTTATTTTTTATAAGGACAAGGACCCTTTTCCGCGATGTACAGAAACCGGTTACCTTGTTTGTTGAGATGTTGCAACGATGCATTCAAATAGCAGCTTGTAGTTGTCATTTCGATACAAGTTTTTATATTCGAGCAGTGGGTTTGATCCGGGTAAAATAATACTGGTTTGACGATGAGATGTAAAATATTTTCTTACTAATCACCCTGTTATGAATAATATCGAGTTAAATTACTAAAATATACATCACCTCTCTAATTCTGGTAGTATATTATGCATATATTCACATATTCTAATGCTTTTTATGTCCCTTGCTTGAAATTGCCACTATAACTTTTGAAATTTTTTATATTCCCTTATATCAATGATATGTACTATACATATTCGACAATCGTTTTGAGATAGTTTGAAATGTAATTAAATTTTATATAATACTAGGTGACCCGGCAAACGTTGTTTTGTCATATAAATTATTTCTAGTGAATAGTTTGGCAGTTAAATAAAAAATAACTAACTTATTGTGTGTGGAGATGTGGTATATGACTAAAAGAGGAATGGAGCACTGTGAACGATTACGGCCAATAAGAATAACAAAACACGAAACATTCATTTTTTGAATTATTTCGCGTGCCTGCAATTTTACTTGTTTGATGGCCCAAATTAGCCCCTTTACGTCTTGTTGGCATTGTTCACTGTACAAAAAAAACAAATAGCCATATAGTAAAATAATAGCTGTTGTTGGCGGGATTATTGATAAAATAGAAAATAAATAATTATGGCCCAGCAAATTAATAATAAATTTACTTGAGAATTACACTTGGAACGTAAAATGATAATTGTAAACGTCACTATTACGCTCGATTCATACACAATAATAATGGTCGAAAACTGTGTAGGGTGTGAGAGAAGGCTTATTGAGAGAGAGAGACAGGAGACCGGCTTCGTTCTCATCCCTACTCCGTGCTGTTTACTGGGTGAGAAGTGACACCGGTAGATGCCTGGCGGGGATAACTGATCTAGTGATAATCGATCAGTTATCGACCAGGGTTAAAAATGATTAAATTACTAAAATGGTTAATAAAAAAATACGGGCTTGTGATAGAAGGATGAAAATTAAGGGTTGTATGTATTTTTAATGCAACATCATAAAAAAATAAAAATAAAAAATTTTGTCCAAAAAATAAAAAAAAATTGTTTGGGCTGGATCACCCCTATCACTTAGGGGTATGAAAAATAGATTACGACCGAATCTCAGATCTACCGAATATACATATAAAATTTCATAAAAATCGGTCAAGCCGCGTCTAAAACTGTGACACGAGAATTTTATATATTAGATTAATATGAAATACAAATAGGTATGTGTAAATTTTTATAGACGTATTCAACCAAATGAGTGAAAATTAATAATAAATATTTACTAAATTTATCGTATTATGGACGGGGGTAACTTTTAGTATATACTTATGAATTTTGAATAATTTAAAATTTGTTATTTATGTATTATAGCACTAAAGAAGAATTATTCCCAAAATATTGCAGTGACGGTTATAATTAATGAATCTAATTAATTTCTCTTTTCTATACATATATGTGACTGTTACAACAAAATATACAAAACATTTCGAAAATGCATCTAGTATAAGCAACAGTAAAAACTGTGTTAGCTGGCGAGATCAAATTTGGCAAATAAAGTAATTCTGTTACTGATAACGCGAGGCAGTGTGTTAAACGGATAAAACAGGGTACAAAACAAAAGAAAGTTCTTTTATTTGACGAATTAGGAGGACGGACTGCGCTATTGTTGGTAGAACAGCTTTCCGGCTTCACGGAGTTCCTGCGTCTCACTTGAACGTAATTTATTCTCGAATGAGGAGAGCCAGTACATATGAATTTCAGCCACATGAGGCATTCCTTGCATAATCCATATGTATTGGAACTCCGTGTCAATACAAGCGAACTAAGCAGGACAATTTATCTCCCAGTCTGTAGGCAAATGAATTCCCTCGTATCGATGACAATATATGCGAAGACCTCGAGATGACGACGAGGTACATGTCCAGTGGAGACCCAACAAGAGGCTGCTCTTGGGGTCAAATTAGTGTAACTAAATGCGGGCAAGGAACGTGAGCAGGGTCCTTCTGATGTGAATTGACGTTTTCAATCGAACAGGACTTTACACGAATTCCCCACAACTTTCCCAATGACACTTATAATTACCGGGATGGATGGGACTTCATTATTTACGATGGAGGGTCGCCTGATAGATGTTCAAGCTTTGTCATCAAACTCCATAGGAGGCGCTTTGTCTGCTGTGTGGGAGGGAAAACTCGATACAATTTCTGTGTACCTTAACTTGACGTATGAATATTAGAATATAAAGTTGTAATTTTCAGGCGTATAACGCCCCGTAATTAAAAACAGATATTCAGCACCATTTTGGTCATAATGACATTTACGTTATTTCAAGGTTAAATGTTATATTTCGTCACGTTAAATTTGTGTAGTATGTATCTCCTTGTAACTGTTAAGAAATAACGGCGATGTTCTTTCTAACAGTTTTGCAGATTTTTAACAGAGTTTCTTCAATTTCCCAGTAAACACATATACGTTAGAAAAACGTTTATAATGTCCATACAACGTTTTAAATAGGCGTGGCTTTTTTACGTACAATCAACTTAAAAATGTCGCGGTTTTACACGTTTCTGGTAACCAAAGTACAAACGTTTAATATTAGTAAATGTGGAACGATCATTTTTAGTATTAATAAGCTCTAAGTTTTACGTTTAATAATGACATTTTATTAAGGTTTTTAACTAACGTAAATTAAACCTTGTTATTTTAATGCCCAAAAAGATGTTTTAGAGACGTGTTTTACAACGTTGTTTTTGGATCCTTCTGGCGGCATTGTACAGGGTGGTCCAGAATTATGTACCATAAATGCTAGATTTGATAGTACGTTAAAAAATAAGGGTATTTTATATATATTTAAAAACTAAATAATCAAGTACACTTAATCCTGTAAAACCGCAAAATAAAAACCTCTTCTTTAAATATCTATAACACTTAACTAACTATAATACTTTTATGATGAATTTACTTTTTTAGGTTTTAGTACAATTATTTTTATGTTACCACGTATTCCATCTCTTTAAGATTAAAGCGTTGTTTTGAGTGATAAGTATTTTTTTGAAATATATAATTTCAAATTTAAAAAAATACTATCCAAAACTATACCTTAAACATAAGTGATTGAATAAGTGGTAACAAAAAATTAATTAACCTAATATCATATACTCACTCCATGAATCCATTATTCAAACGTATCTGAAAGACATTTAAAAAAAATGATTTTTATTTCATCCCTCAGAGGGTTATATCTCTCTCATTATTGAGTTTTGAACAAAAATTTATGTAAAATAGTACCCTCATTTTTTAATGTGTCATATGCTCTAGTATTTACGGTACATTTTGGACCACCCTGTATTAAATAAATGATTATCAGGGAATTAATATAATATAAATAAAATAGTTACAAAATCTTCTCTCATTTAATCTTGTTCCTATTAATAATTATTATCCCTATTCCAATAGTGTGGCTCGAATGTTGAACTCATTATACGCCTATAAATAAGAGTATTAGAAAATATCAATACCTATTGTTTAATTTCAAATATAGGTAGGTAAAAATAAATAATTGGTTTTAATATCAGTAATAGTTTATTAAATAAATAATAATACGTACATAATACAAACAAAATATAAAAATACCAAAACAATATATCTTATTTATGCTACTAATTGGAACCTAAAAACAATGAAATTAGGTCTGAACAAGTTTCATATCAATAACTTCACTTACATTGGATAATATAGATTATTTAAAGAAAGTCTAAACTTTAAACATGTCTAAGTTTAATCTATTATAGTTATAAATATAATAATAATGCTAATAATAATAACAATAATAATAACCTAATATACATTTAATATGACCACGAAGTAGATAGTCAAGAAAGGAAATAAAAAAGTTTGCTTGTTCATTCCCAATCATGATTAGAAATATGTCACTATATCTTAAATTTTAGTATAAAGTAAAAAAATTACCAAGTCATAATAATTGTTACCTATTTTACAAAGTAATTTAACGTAGGCATGTACGAGTACAAAATTCACACGCCTACTTTTACTAATTTTGTCATCGCCTTTGCAAGTATTTTGAAACATAAGTAGGAAAAGTTATAGTAGAATAAATTTAGATTCCATTTTATAATTATTTGTAACATGTAATGTAAAAAAAATCTAATATTCTTATATTAATAAAATAAAATTAAATACTTATAGAAGTAGGTATACTTACCAAAATAAAATAGGGAAATATTTCGCGGATCATAGTAGGTACGTATAGTGATGAATATGGAACTGACAAGCTTTTACGAAAAAGAACTCGAAATGGTATGTGTGTAACACGTGATCTTTATCTACCAATAAGATCATTAAATTCGTATAGAACGTTTAACGGCATTATAATTGACACGTGTAATAAACGGCAATTCGCTTCCTTATTTCAATGAATGATTATAACGTATAATACACGTTTAAATTGTACTGTTTTTTAACACTTGTGAGGTTTATTAAAAAATAATTACTATCTAGTTATTTGTATATATAAGTACCTATATATTCATAATGCAATATTATTTTATTAAATTATATTGTATAAAATTTACTTTGGATTGGTATCTTCCCGAAATATTTATTAATTGCAAAACGTTTATGATACGTTTTGTGAGCATTACGTATGCCTGTTACTCTAAAACGTTATAAACACGTTTTTGTTCAATGTCAATATATTAATCAGTTGACACAGACGTTTCATAAAGGTTTAAATAAATAAGTTTTATTTAAATATTTTAAATAACGTTCATTTAACGTTACAAAAGATTTGCCAACATTTTTTGTTAAAAAAAGTACGTATTTTAAACGTTATGTTAGACCGTTACTTTTCTAACCATAAAATAATGGTTGATTTTGTAACGTAACACGAATTATCAACCAATGGTACGTTGACAATACGTTTAAATAACGTATGTGTGTTTACTGGGTTGTTGAGGACACATGTGAGTAGCTGCTTTCTGCAAGTTTCTTGAATGCCATCATACAGGTACAGGCATGTGTATTCTCTACTTAAAAGGTTGTTAACAATTCGATTGTTTGTTTATAATTTTAATATAATATATTTATTTATGTTAAAACTAAAGTTGTTTAAAGTAAACTGTTCTTGATACAGCTTATTCAGTTTTTATGTGGATCATCGTTTGCTGAGTTTTTTGAAACATCATATCTCTAACAAATGTTCGGTAACAACATTGGTTACTTGTGTAATACAGTTCCTAACTGATTTTTGATAGTCCTAGAATTATCACAAATACATGTCTGGCAAATACTAAAAGCAATCCACCTATCAAAAAATACAATTAGACAGCAGTAAATTTAATTTTAGCTCTGCCGGAATACTTTCTGTATGTGAGGAACTAAAAATGGTTAATAAATTGCATATTGCGTTTACTATTTCTAAATAATTTTTCATCAGGCAAATCAAATGAATTATTACTTAAATCTTTTATCCTTCTTCGTTGGATTTAAATATTACACTTTGCAAAGTGTCATTGTCACACCTGTATAAAAATATGTTTCAATAACACCTTAGTTCTATTTCGCATTATACACCTTGAATAATATTGTCACGGATTTCCTAACCCGTCTTTTTCTATTGCCAGAAAAACACAATCCGTTAATTAATTACTTCTCTTTATTAGCTACTCAGTACACTACTGAACACTAATTAGAACTCAACTAAACACTTATTTAATTAATCGCTATCTAAATTACTTTGATATCTCCAACTAAACACTTCAATTCAACACTGTAATACAAGACTTATACAAGACTAACCAAATCGGCCGTTTATTTTTCTTTTATAGACCCAACGAATATTCCAGGTATATTCTAGTATCTCTAGATTCATCTTCCCGAACGACTCGAATGCTTTTCGTCGATTCCCCAATTTTCTAGTCACGTCTCGATCCACGGCTTTTTGTTTGTTTAACAGAATCGTGTAGGGGCGATCGAGGCAATCTTAGCATTTCACGATACCACAGTCGTCGGTTTGGGTGTGAGTGGGGCAAATTCCGTGACAATATGCTTACTTTATGGAATTGGGGCCTAATTATCATTTTTATTTATGTTAAATAAGTGCGCACTTTAAGGTAAATACAAAATTTATACTTGTGTTGTCGGAAATACAGATATTACTGAATCACAGTCAACTAACCTTTAATGTACAATTCACTTGTTCGTAATGTATCAGAAATACATTTAGCTGAGAGTTTTAATAACTAGCTCCAGCAAGAAATTGTAGTCATTGCTGGTAGCCACAGTTAGATGACCTGATCACTTGTAATTAGTGACTGATTTTCAGAAATCTTGATTTAGCTGCTACATTTGAATTGTTTTTGTATTCTCTATTTTATATAAGATTTTTGCTGAAGCACGTGTATTTTTACCTGCCACTAATTTTTTTTTTCTCAGTGTAGTGTTTGCTCTAATACAAATAAGTTTGTAATAACAACATATAACATATAGAATAATTATACTAACATGATATTTGATTAAGGTTACTGCAATGGTAGCGCAGTTAGAGTAGAAGGTCAGCGTCGATTTCCAAATCGAGTCGTTAGAAAAATTTCCCAAAATGTATATTTAAAAGCTAAAGAAACTGGAATATTTTCAAGTACACGAATAGTTATATTTATAGTTTAAGTTAATTTTTATTGTACCTTTGCGAACAAATGATTAAGGCACATATCTTTTATTCACCTCACATTAATTTCAAATTACTTATTTAGAGGTAGATAACAGGAGAAATCAGTTTCCGACCTGTTTTTATTTATAATGATGTGAAAATATGTGTGACATAAAGAATCTTATTTATATTTTTTGTGATATTTCTCTTTTTTTATTTCATTAAAATATTTATATGGATATAGGAATGAATTATTTAGAGGGAAACGAGTTGAACGTAAATCTCAGATCTTTTCATGTACAGGGTGTCCCTAAAAGATTCGGCTGCGTTTCGCCACGTAAAGTATAGCTGAAAATAAGTCAATTTAACTAAACTTGCCTTAGTCCAAAAGTTGATAATCACGGAGCTACAGGGTGTCAAAGGTTAAAAAATAAATCGCGTTTTCTTTAATAACTTTCGACTGTTTCACGTTAATTTCACGAAATTTTGTATCCAGGGGTTTCTTGGGATGGAAAATTCAATTGTCCATTTTGATATATCTTCCAGAGGGCGCCACCGGCGACGATTTCGAGCCATTTAAACCGTTACAACTCTTTTTTTCCACCCTGTATATTATTTTGGACTAGAAAAATCTCTTCCAGTCTTTGATAGTTAAGAAAGGTTACCTTTTTGAAGTCGCATGGAGCAACGGCTTAGAGAAAAATACATCTAAATCTATTGTTTGCAGTGATCTTAATACTAAAAAAAAATAAGTAAACGCAAACATAAATAATTAAAGTAAATGCTCGAAATGGCCAACTTTTTTATATGCAGAGATTTATTCTTCGTACAAAGTTTATTTGTACTCTGCGTAGCATGTCTTCATTCGTAGCGATATCTTGAGCAGCGACACGAATTCGTCCTCTTAGCTCATTTTCGTTATTTATAACAACAGAATAGACCTTGTTCTTAAGTGTTCCCCACAAAAATGCATAATAAAATCAAATTATTATTATTGTTTAATTACAGAGAGCTATTTGCACTTTCTCCAAGAAAAAATACCAGTGTTGCTTGAGGATAAATGAATAATTTTGAATTTATAATAATCAGCTTCAGATGTGCTATACTTTATGTGGCGAAACGCTGTCCCAGCCTTTTAGGGGCACCCTGTATAAATCCAACTCAGTAGCTATTTGGTAGGATCATAATTTAGTATTAAACTACAGTAGATCTTTTCACAGTACGGCAACGTAAAAATTGCTTATATTTCATTTAATTAATTCGAACCTTACCAGGTCGTTGTTAATTAATTTTTAATTATTAATCTGATTTCCAGAGACTTAAATATAATAATTATTTCTCAGTAATTGATTTTTCTTTCATTAGATTCGAGGAAGTTAGGGGCCGGTAAGGAATGACGGCTTTGTTCAGCTTAACAAGAGAAAATACATTTCTCAGGAAATCGTGTTTACCTGATAGTGAGGTCACCCAACTTTTAATCAACACTTCAATTACGCTTCATTGTTCTACACTCATCTTAATGTTCTTAACGGTCTTATGGAAAGCACTAAGTGCATTACAAGAAGCCATAAAATAAGCGTTGTAATGCCATTGATTCCTGACATGCTTTTCAGACAGAAATATAAAAGTTATAAGGAGATCATCGCTTACATTAACATTGATAAGTATAACTACTACCAAAGTTTACAGAATAACTATTCTAACTATAATTAATCTGTAAACTTAGCTACTACATTTATTTTTAAGGTATTGACCAGTTTTTATTTATAGTTTTTAATAAAGGAGAAGCGCTTAGAGAAATTTGATGTGAATTATAGTTATTAATAATTAAATATATAACGGAATTAACAAGCCTTTAATCCACGAGAAAAAATGGACACTCGAGGCACATTTGTTCGTAAGAATTAAAGGCTGGTTAATTTCCCAAATATAATTCAACGTTTTATTTACGACCACGGTCAATTAGGGGAGTGCAAGCCGTGTGAGAGCAGGTGAAAAATTGTGGTTTTAAAAAACGTCATATTTGACATATTTATTTTAATCAAGAATATTAATTGTTAGGTCCTATCTGGCGAAGTTGTAGGCTCCTTCAGTCCTTCAGAAACTCCTCATCGAGTGAATTTAAATAATCCCGGTCAAAATGATAAAATCGTTCTTGAGAGAAATGTTAATGTTATTATTAATAATAATTCTGAATAAAATGCTATAAAATCGGAGCGTAGTATTATGAATTTTAATCCACTAGTGTGTTAATAGTTATTTATGCAACAAGTACAAAAAGTAAGTGTTCATTGCACGCGACGTGAAATTGTCCAACGAGGCCGTCAGGCCGAGTAGGACAATACGTCGAGTGCAATAAGCACTTTTTGTACGAGTTGCATACAATATTTTTTCAACGTTCATGTAAAAACCAAAAAAGTTTTATTTAGATGACACTAAGTGTAGAAAAATATGACATCGATTTGAACGTTTATGTTTGTCATGACAAAACGCTGCAGTAGAATGACAGATGAATGCAATACACATTTTATTGCACTAGTGCAATAAAGAACCTCTTTTTCCACTAAATATATTTCAATAGAGTTTTGTTTTTTGCATGAACGTAGAAAAAAAGTATTTAATCCACGGAAAACAGGGGTATTAAACCTTCTTCATATAGTGGTCATGGATAAATAATTAAATATGGATCAAATAATACTGTACGATGTATTAACTTGTTGGTTTTACAACTGTAGTATAACTTTTATCATAATTAAATTTTGAAAGATAAATTCAATATTATGTACACGATATAGGTATAAAGGATGTTTAAAAAAAAACTTTAATTCATTTTTATGATTATCCAAAATAGTGGTTATTTCCATGTTGTCTATAAATATCACGGATATATGGTCCATTACAGGATAAGCATTCCAGTTATTAAATCACAATAAGCATCCAAACAAAGTTCTAAATAACTAAGAATCCAAATAGTCAAATTATAGATGGATTGATTTCTATATCTCCTTGAACCATAAAGTCAACCAAACAAAAATATTCTTTCTCCAGCAAAGGATAGCCAAAATGTTTTCAAAAGACCAGCTCGTTTTTTTATGGGCTTTGCTCAATTGACTTGTGTTTATTTTCACGAGTGAAATATGAAGTCTACGTCAGATCTCCTATGATGATTCAGTTGAAATTTCTAGGCTCTTCGATCAACAGTTGATCGTTCACTTGAATATATTTTATGATATCTAGTTGATTGGTAACGACTTCCTGTAGTAATGAAGCTGAAATTTGTAGGAAATAATAAACCCAGCAGCAAAAAAAACGACCACCAAAAATTTTATTTTGGATAACGATAGTATCTAATTAAAACAATTTAATGAGTTGAAAAGTTTATTTCAATAACTGATTCTCGATAATTGCATAATTATGCAATAACGTATGGACACCTTGCATTTTACTTTGCAGACAACAATAATTGATTAAAGCAATTGTTAGAAAAAATTATTTCAGTGCAAAGTCGCGCACATTGTACCTGTACGGACCATGACAGCGCGGTATTGCACCTATACAATTTTTAGTGCAGGTTCTGTGTGTGGCAGACATTTTGAAGCTTTCAAGTAGTAATTGGGATGCAATAGGGTGTATGTAGTTAGGAAGAAGAAATTTTTATTTTAACGATGTCGTGTGAAGAAGTGAAGGAGGAGGAAAAGGCCTGGAAAAAAGGTTTTGGGTTTACCCTATCACTAAAAAGAGGAATAAATGTGGTGAATTTTATTATTTATTTAATGAACTGGAGAGGAATCAATGAAAATTCTTTTGATACTTTCGAATGCTGCAGAACCAATTTTATAGGCTCTTGGATATCATTTGTCTTCACCTTCAGCATCAAAAAACGAGATTTCACGGAGCGGTGTCATCTAAGGAAAGACTTGTAGTTTATTTAAGGTAACTGAATAGAAGTTACTGATACACAGGAGTATACGAGAGTGCAGCAAATTTGCACGAACATTACGAATTGCGGATCTGTACAGGTGCCGGTCCACATGACCTGCTCTTACGGCCATTACGGATGACGGTACGCACTGATGCTGGTCTACTGTGCGTTTCTCCATTAAATAACTTCCACGAGCATGCTTTTCTGGTTCGCAACTGGTCAGTCCATGCAGGTATAATGATTTTTAACTCCTCTCAGTTAGGCTGATATTTAGCAATAATGATTTGCATGAAAATAAGGAACATGATAAAAATGTAGTAAAATATAGATATTATTAACAAAACAAAAACAATAATGCATCCAAAGAAGTAAGACAGTTTACATCTTTTTACATCTTTTACAACATGCGGTGGAGGAAGTCATTATTTAATAGCATCTTAAAAAAATTAAGGATACTTACGTTATAAGTTTGTATATATTTTTTTAATAACAAATAGCAGATTATGAATGTAATTACAAGTTAAATTTTAAATCCAATTTTATAATAATTTCTTAAAACGATCCAAAGGGATCAGTCCGAAAATGTTTCTACTAAGTTTAAAATGAATTAGTTAAATGTCTATTATCTCATAACAGGTTGCATTTCTTCATTTACTATGTATGAACGAAGCATAAGGTTTGAAATTACCGTCAAAGCAATACTATGATAGCTCTCATTCAATTATTTGCAAAGTACACTTTGCTTACCTAATAAAAGAAATGAGATGCAGCAGTATGTTAAAAAATGTATATGTCGATTTCCTCGCAAATGGTTGTTTTTTTTACCTCAAATACCTAAGAGTACCTAATTATTAGATAAATCATCAGTCTTTAAGGAAATGCAATGAAAATATCAATAAAATTAAAGAAGAAAGGCTTCTTGTCCGTTTTGAACGTAAGTTATTGGCAGCAACTATGATACGTTTGAGTAAATTATCAATAGTAGGTAACCACTTTGGTAAGATACACTTCACTTTTTAAATATCCCCACAAAAAAGTCCAAATGATTTAACGTCAAGAGATCGTGGCGGCCATGGTACCGGTCCTCCTCGTCCAATCCCTTAGTATTAATGCTTGGATACGCTTGGATCTGTATATGGTACAGACACAGCTTAAATAACAATCAGCTCACAAACTCGTATGGCGCAGTCTCACGCAGATCCTTCGCGCATGCCGCCATTTGAGGATAGAACGTTGAAATAGCGACAGGGACGTGTGGTTCTAAAATATACACTTAGCCATACCGTTCGCCGACTGCTTCATTAGCGCACGAGTGCTGTGTTTTGTGGTTTGTTGATTTTCTTGCATTTTATACTGTTATGTTATTTTATTTTTAAACAATTTCAAGTAAAACAAATTTATATTTCGTATGTTAGAAAAATTGAGGTGTTCCATTTAAAAAAAACTTTTATCAGTCTTGTAACACCATGTAGATACATAAAATTTATTGAGCATTTTGTAATTTATATCTGCACCTACAACTTTTATATATAAAAAACTTTTTATATATAAAAAACCTTTTTTATATCTGCCACAGTTCTCGAGAATAATACTGATCAACTCTATCTTGGACATTTAGTATATGTAAAAACATAAGAAAAAAATGTGGACCTGACCAATTAAATGTATACCAGTACAATTTATCCTTGTTATTTAGGTAGGTGTATCGCCGTAATACATATGTTTTTTGTACATTTTTGTTTCTGTATAATGTAATATTTCGAAAACAAAAGTGGCTTAATAAATTTCACTTTTGTTTTGTTTTCTTTTTTAGTCATTAGCAACGTAATGTTAATAATGGATCCACGTAGGTGTGGTATTTGTATTAATCAAGCTCCCAAAATTAGATAACATTTTCTGTATCCATGTTTTGGTAAAACAAAAAAAAATATATTTTGAAATTTAAGTAGGTACACAGTGCAGTTAAAACAATCTAAATTAGGACAACTATTTTTAATCCAGTTCTGACTTCTATCCTGAGCGAGAAAGAGAGAAAACAAGCTTCAAGGACAAATTTTCTGTGTTTAATACTTCAAAGGTGCCGCCATAGAGTCTGTCAGCTGATTGTTATTTAAGCTGTGGTACAGATATAATCGAGCCTCGTGTATGATATGCCATACTTCTGTAATACGCTATTGACGTCCTGGACTTTTCCACGATTTAGTTTCAAATTTGTCTCGCATTGCCTACAATCACTTGCACTCACTGCACACCACGGTAAAAGTAGCTGCATTTGGTACATGTTTATCGAGAAATCGTTCTGCTAAAGCATTTTCACATCGCCATAAATATCCATTAGCTCCTAGTTGCTGTACATGTAAGCCATTTTTGACACGTGAAAAACTAATGTAATGATTTGGATCACAAAAAATTAATACCTAAAAGAAGTAATCGGATTTCAATATTTGGAATCATCTGACTAGAGACTACAGTTAGTCCAGTGATGTAAAGGTTGAAAATATTGCAACTTCAATCATTTCTTACTACGAAACTATAAGGATTTTACAAAAATATTTTTACAATATTGACTCCATTTTTCATTACTCATCTATTCTTAAATTTTTGTAGAAAAGTTCTGAATCACCTTGTATAATTCCACTTCACTTTTCTCACGCTTAAAACTGCGAAGAATAATAATATATTTTCCTCGATTGCTATCAGTTTCATCCGGCAATTAAGACAAGTATCCGAGCACCGAAGAAGACATTTCGTTTCCCCTACATAAAGTCCGTCTTAACATAATTCTAATTTATGTAAAAGATAACACCATTTGTTTTGTTAATTGCACTTACTTAGGGCCAAACCAAATGAAAGTTGTCTGGCATGCGAAATGGATTCCAGATACAAGTGCTTTTAAGTTCACTCCAAAGTCCTCGGTAGTGGTACTCGCGCCAAGTTGAGAATAAAATTGGCGTGTTGAAGGTCGATGGAAAGTGGTCGGCAAGTTGCACCAAGCCGTCGAAGAGTTCGGTAGACGACTTGACGCCAACACCCTCGGCTCTCGGAACTGAAGGGAGCCCCGCTTTTAAGTTATGACCACAATTAAGGCTCAGTGTCCGATGTTGGGTTGGAATTGATCCAAAGGAATCTCAGGCCCCTTTATAGCCAATCAGTTGGACCGTTCCAACAGCTTATAAATTCTGTTAAAGGGTTTAAGCACGTCTCGCCTTCTATTTCCATCTGTGGATATCTCCTGTATTTAGCAAAGATAAATGTAGCGCTAATGTATTAATGAATTTTTGTTGTTGTTCATGTGTTATGTATTTCATTTCGTTTGGTGAAGGAAATTAAGTTCCATCTCATTAATCGTTACACCCATCTGGCAATTTGGTATTTCATAACAGTTAGGAAAACGTTTTCAAAAAGAATATTATAAAACAGTATGCCACAACTATTTTGTAAGAATATTTATATGGCAGCTATATAACCAAAATTGGCACCATATTATTATAAAGCACTTTAGTCACCGTTGAAGTTGAGTGGGTCCTGTTGGAAACAATTAAAAAATAGTTATATGATAGCAACAACTTAACTAAACAACAATTTTATAACAGTTCTGTTTTGGTATCTTTAGTAGCAATAATACATTTTTGTATCATAAAATCTATCAACAAAAGTAAATTATTTATTAGTTGTATAGTTAAGGTATCAGGAGGTATAAAGTAACAAACATCTCTGTTTAATCGCAATGTGTATTACTCAATATTATTTATTGCGGAGAAAATTATGTATGGCCCATATCTATTAAATATTATCGTAATTAAAACAATGCTGTTTGCAATGTTAAGATTTTGATGTTAAAACTAACATCAAATCAAATCATTAAAATCATCATAACTTTTCATAATTGTCGTTTTGACTATTCAATATTATGAAACCGGTTAAATTTGTGATAGTTTTGTAGTTATATGTCACAATAATTTTTCAACGTTGTATTAAAATGGTTGCCGTTTATAAAATTATTTATTTGTAGAAACCAGTCTTAAAGAACAAATTCACTAATGGAGTGATTTCTATAAAACACTGGAAATTATGATTCTATAAAGAATTTATCATAACAGGGCCGTATCATACTGGTAAATAATATATGATACCGGTCGACGTTTGAACATCTTCCTAATTAATGAGGTTTTCCAGATTTCCCTCATTCCTGTCTACCAACGTAAGTTGTTTCTGGGCGCAAATAATGCAGCCTGCTTAATAATAGTATACCGCTCCCTATTCCGCACTTCTCCGACTTCTGGGCTAATCCTCGTGACGGGTGAGATAAAAGTAATACTTTTTTTTCTTTTAATAACATTTCTTTATTTTTCATCTAAATACGTTAATTCTTTTGTTATAATAATTGTTATATTACTATTTTTGTTTTACAACTGATAATATCATTATACAATAACTATAATATTACAGTGTATAAATTGTCGTATAACCTGAAAATTATAACAGTTAAATAACATTTTTATATATTTTTAGGTATTAATAATATTGTGTGAAACTAACTACTCAGTGGACAAAAGCCCCAACCTGCGTTGAATTACACCCACAATATCTACCCATATATTCCTTATTATTAGCTTTTGTAACATTTTTTTACTGTTTTAGAAAGGTATTTTAAGCTAATATAAATCAAATCTCCTACAATTCCTATCAACGAAGTCCTATGTATGTTCTCTGATACCAAACATCTAGGTATGCTAATGAACAATTCCACAGACTCTATTCAATAATTATCTAAAGAAAATAATCTAATTTACTCACTCTATCAAAATCTAACTTCACTTTTTTGGCAGTGGGAACACGACAAATTCAACCACAATAGATGAGATCTGACCTATTTCTGCATTTTTAGGATTGCTTCTTCAATATATGGGTAGATATTGTGGGTGTAATTCAACGCAGGTTGGGGCTTTTGTCCACTGAGTAGTTAGTTTCACACAATATTATTAATACCTAAAAATATATAAAAACTTTTAGATAAAAGGTGAACAGTTTTCAAGTAGGTATTGTCATATTTAATTCATTGACAGGATGTCACTTTTTTGTCATTGTCGATATTTAACTTCTAATAATTTTAATTTTATAATAATTTTTATAGTTAGATATTTGATTCAACTTAAAGGAGACCACCTGAAGAAGCAATCCTAAAAATGCAGAAATAGGTCAGATCTCATCTATTGTGGTTGAATTTGTCGTGTTCCCACTGCCAAAAAAGTGAAGTTAGATTTTTATAGTGAGTAAATTAGATTATTTTCTTTAGATAATTATTGAATAGAGTCTGTGGAATTGTTCATTAGCATACCTAGATGTTTGGTATCAGAGAACATACATAGGACTTCATTGATAGGAATTATAGAAGATTTGATTTATATTAGCTTAAAATACCTTTCTAAAACAGTAAAAAAAAAGTTAAATAACATATTTAGTTTATTTAAAAAAATAATTTCATGTTTTTCTTTTCAGCTTTGCAATAAAAACTAAGAAGGTTTAATATTAAATAATATATTTTCTGTTCACTTTTATATCACAAGGAGGCGGAATTTATTGCTCTGCAAATTATTTTAACATCACCATTTAAAAAACCTGTTATTTCTGAGATTTTACTGGTGCAGTAGGGTAGGATAATTTCATCACACGACTTATATGTGCTCCAAATTACTGCAATTTTTTTTCAAAGCATTTTCTTCTACCCTTTAACTGTATCTAAAACAATTCAAAATATTTTCCAAAGTCTTCAATATTAGACAATTCATTTCTTTATTTGAAGCTATTGTTCTTAAAATCTTCACAGCTTCATCTCGTAGAGCTTTCACAAATGATGACGTATTTTCTCTTCAGTTATTTGCTAAAGTGACTGGTTAAGACAAAGATTACTTTCGGTTTTAACAGATCCCTTGGCGTATAACTGTGAGTTCAGTTTTGCAAGTTCTACTTTGCAACTTAATTATGCTTTCTTATGAAATTGGTGTCTTCAGACATAAATCTCTTCTTCTAACTTCTTTTTATTTTCTTGCAAACTGGTCTTCATTCGATGTTGGTTGTTCTCATTTTGTTTTTTAATAATTATTCTTGATTATTTTTTTTCATGTAAACTGTTCATTCATCCTACATCCCCTTTTTCAACTCTTCTTTCATTCCGTTCTAACTGTTATTCTTATTGGCTAGTTTTCATATCTTTTATCATTTCTTTGCGGTGCTGTCTGCTTTAAAGTTTCTTTTATTTATTTATCAAATTAATAAGGTAAGTAAACTTCCGTATCAATACATTTTTTATTTAACTACAACATAATTACAATATTTCGAAACGATCTACAGAACTGAAGGGTTGGCGGTTTGTCTATTAGATTTAAACCACAAAGTACAAGCTATAACTTTGTGATTCAGATAAATGATAATGCACAAGCAAGGGGAGCCGTGATTAAGCAGTTTCAATTTAAATATTTAATGTTTTTAATTTGTTGGAGGTTACTATAGAATGTAATGAATACAGCAGACGCCGACGTTGAACAACTTTCAATTAAAAATGATTCAAACAATAATGACTGTAGTGCGCTTCAGATGAATATAATATTAAATGGATTTGTAAATAATTAGTTCTCATGATACATACATATATACCGAATAATTAATTATGTTTGGAACGTAGTTTTAACACAATTGTTGTAAATAACACATCCATTAATACCAGTCAGATGTAGATAGTTTTCACTTCTCATAAAATTTAATAAAACATGAATTTTGTTTCATAATAACATATCTGTTTCAAGAATGTATGTTCATGGGCAAAAACCCTCCAAGTAAACTACCTATGTTTCTAAAAAAAATTAATTACCGTAAATATTTTTTATCTGTCTTAATATTACCCTTTCTACACATGTATATCACTGACAAGAGATTATATCATTAGTGTTCAGTAAATTTTAAAATTCACTTATTGTATGTCATTAGTTTATTTAATTTAATAATTATTTTATAGTCAACTGTTGCTATTAAATATGATTTCTGAAATATAAACTTGAACTTGTTCGCTTCTTACCATCGAATACATCACGAATAAAGGCGAAATGTGCCGAAGGATATTGTAGTTACGTTCAGTTCGACGTTGTTACGTTTTGTGTGGTTATGGTGTGTATTTTGAAGCGGTAGAGCTTATGTGTTTTGTGTAATTTTGTGTTACTATGGTATACCATTATTACATCAGCGGGATTCAACCCTAAGCACTCCAACGAAAGTTATGAAAATACTATGTTTTTATTCGATAACTAATATTTCAATTCGACAAGCCACAGACAAATGGCCGCTAGATGTAGTTTTGCTTCTCTGCATTACTTATGGTTCCTATTGTCAGATTAGACAGACCTAAAACTGTTAAGGTTTCTTGATGATTACCTCACTTACTGGTGAGAGCTAAAAAGCTCTAAACCGGTATATGTCTGGTGGGCTGCTGATGACTGACCTTAGCTATTTGACATAGTTTCACAACTTATAGTTCATTCTACATGTAAAGTGTTATATATGTGATCTGATAATAATAATTTTCAATAACACAATAACATAATTATCGTTTATATTTATGTTAAATGAGTATGCACTTTAAAGTTTAAAGAGTAATACTGTAGCAATAGAACACCTTCAGTTATTTCTGCATTACAACCAACTAACATTTAATGTACAGTTCACTTGTTTTTAATCTATCAGAAATAGATTCAGTTAAAAGTTTTAATAACTATAGCGCACAGTT
The DNA here is from genome assembly GCA_037114965.1 of Monochamus alternatus. Taxonomy (NCBI): domain Eukaryota; kingdom Metazoa; phylum Arthropoda; class Insecta; order Coleoptera; family Cerambycidae; genus Monochamus; species Monochamus alternatus. The sequence continues at coordinate 101,279,890 of CM073426.1, forward strand.
CAGGTACTCCTGCAAGAAATTTTAGTCACGGCTGGTAGCCACAATAATTAGATGACATGTTCATTTTGTGACTGATTTTCAGTAAACTTGATTTAGTTGCTATAATTGAATTGTTTATCTGTCTATTTAATATAAGTTTTGTGCAAGTGGAAAGTGCATTTTTACCTACCACTAGTGTTTTTTTTTCTGTGTTAAAAGACAGAATGAAATATCTCTAAAACATATATCAAACCAATTAATGTGTACAAATTTCTGATCACTGATTATTTCCAATACATTTCTTAAACGGATTTAGTTGAAAGAAATCAAGAATCACCTAACTAAAGAAATATTTTATGAATATGGCATTTTGTAAAAGAAAATGGCATTAATAGGAACAATTGGGGCTTTTAACCTAATTGGATCGGATGTAACGATGTAAGTGGAACTATACAGTTATTTGAATACAATGATGTAGCAGGTAATAATAAACTATCCCAATTTTTAACATTGATAGGAGCAAAAGCATATAACGCATTGAAATATTCGTTATCATCTGCTGTACCGAGTTCTAAAACCTATAATAATTTAAAAACATTACATACATTAAGCCACCATGGCCCAAAGAAGTTAAATAGCTGAAAGATATAAATTCTACTGTTCCAAGTAAGAAGTAAACAAAGATGTAACCCATTTAGTGTTAGATAAAAGAAATTAACAAACAGTTGAAAGTTTGGCGTTTTTCTGGTTTTTCTAAATAAGACAATTCGAGATAAAGCACAATGTTAAAAATAGTCGATTTTTGGCTTATCCGGGGGAATGCATAAATCATAAAAAAATCAATTGATTATTGTTAATTAACATTAGAAATGGCCCAAAATACGTCATATAGCTAGAGAAATGTCGCTACTACCCCTAAACCTATATAAACTACCCTTAAATAGCTTTAAATGGATAATAATTAATTATTGTTATAAAATTCGTGTAAGATGAAAAAAATGCTTGAAAATGATTTGAACAGACAGTATGTCAATATAAAAAGTGATAAATGACTGTAAAAGTGCCCATTCAATGGCCAAATAGCGCCAATTGTTCTCACTTTGCGAGCGCATACTGAAAAAATGGCAATTTATCCTTGCGCCCAGTTTTCAGGTCGCAATAGTATAAATGAATCTTAAAAGTGATTTAAGCATTTTTTTCATTCTAAACGAATTTTACAACAATAAATAATGATTATCTATTTTAAGCTATTTAAAGGCAGTTTATATAGATTTAGGGGTGCAATAATATTTCCCCACTTACTTAATGTACTCTAGTATCAGTTTTTGCATTTTTTGACAGTAATCTATAATTTTTTTCTAGCAATAGGCGTTCCCTTGAACATTTAAGCATTATCTATTACGTCGAAGTAAGCTCACCATTAGCTTTTGAAAGTCGTTTTTTTAATTTTTAGGGGTGGAATGGACATTTTTACAGTTTTTTATCACTTTTTATATTGACATACTGTCTGTTCATTTTCAAGCATTTTTTTCATTTTACACGAATTTTATAACAATAATTAATGATTATCCATTTAAAGCTATTTAAGGGTAGTTTATGTAGGTTTAGGGGTAGTAGCGACATTTCCCCAGCTATCTGACGTATTTCTGGGACATTTCTAATGTTAATTAACAATAATCAATTGATTTTTTTTATGATTTATGCGTTCCCCCGGATAAGCCAAAAATCGGCTATTTTTAACATTGTCCTTTGTCTGCAGGTTGCTGTCCGAGAATATGAAGCGCAAGTTGTTAGCGGAAGAGGAAGATAATCTAACTTTTGAAGGAACATATCAGATTGCTATAAGTACGGATTTGTCAGAAGGACAAATGAAAACCATGGGACCAGAGTATGTGTGTTTAACCAAGGAAATAATGTATGTATTAAGAATAAACAACAATAGTCAGCAGTCACGTCCGAGTACAAGAAATGGTCATAGTCGGTCAAATACTAAAAAGAAGTGTAAATGATGTCTATGGGTACATCAATCAATACGTTAATCATTGCGCTGCTATTGCCTGGAAATGTTATTAATGTGGTGATATGTTGGCAGACTGCTAAGTCATTCTTGTGTAAGAATTCATACATTGGATGATGAGAATAATGAAGAGGAATTAAGTATACATGAGGAGGATTCTGATGATTGGTTGGCGTTAGGACTTTTGCAAGCCAAAGATCTAATCATGAATTCATTGATAATATTCAAGATAAAAGTAGTTATAGAAAAAGTTGATTAATATGAAAGTTGATTCCGGAAGTTGTAAGTCTATTATACATCTAGAAAATTATTTTAAATTGTTTTCAAAACTAGTTCGTAAGCAGCAAGTTTCAAGTTGTCACACGTGAAAATGTAAATATTGTAGGTCAACTCTGTGTAAAAGTTTTGTATAAGGATAAGTCATTTGTAATACCTTTAGTTGTTCTAAATGGTAAAACTAAACTTCTTGTACCACTAGGTAGAAATTGGTTGAATGTTTCTTACAAATAGTAGATCATTAATATTGTATAACTTAATTTGCTGATGGTTTAATTTAATTTTATTGTTGTCAAATGATGATTTTAATTTTTCAAATCTTTTCGCTTTATTTTTAATAATAATAATTCTAATGTTATGAATGTAACAGGCCCTGCCTACTTAATTTAAGTTGCCAGTTCTGTTTGAGAGTAACGCTGGTATCAAAATAAGCATGTACTAATCTCGATTATGTGAGATAAAATAAAAATGTTTTATAATAAGAAGAGTTTTGTTAAAAACACAACAGTATGGTGATGATATGGTCCTTAATATTTAAGAAATGATCAAAAATTGAACTAATCACATTTAAAAAACTTTTCGTATTAAAGGCATTGTCATCAGGTTTTAGATATTCCGCTGTTTTAAAATATGTGCAAATATTTGATTTTCTCGAATATTTTGACCATACGAGAAAAGTTTTATGTTCTGGATTTCGTTCTTTTCATTATGATTTCACACCATCGAACACTTGCTCCAGACAGTTGTCTGAAACAGTTAGTTTGAAACTAATTGTTTCCACCAATGTATCTGAAATATATATAAAAGTATCAGATAAATGTGCTATCGCTCTTGAAATATGTGCAGTTGTCTTATATTTATGTTCTGCATAGTATACATTCTCTACAAAATATGAAGAAAATTTGTCAAATTTAATACTAATTTTACATGTATCAGTACTAAATTTCATCTTCTGATTTGGAAATAGTAATATTTTGCACTAATAAGTAAAGTATTTTGCAAAATAAGTCAAGACTTTATTACATTTTGTTAAGATTTGAAAAATAATGCTTCTTAAAGCCACTTACCCAACAGGCACGCATATGTTTAAAAAGTATTTAATAGCCGTTGAAATCCAAAGTTTAAAACAACGTCAAAATGTCGCGTGAAAAAAACGTTATTTCTAACTAAAAAGAAAAATATATAAAACATTGTCAGCTACGTCTAAGTAACATAAAAATTAAACAGTTAATAAGTTTTATTCAGAGTTTTATTAACGTTTTATATAAAGTTTTCAACATTAAAAAATATTATTATTATACGATTTTCTTTTCAAATTATGGTAATAATTCAATGATGATGTTATATACAAAACAACGGAATCTCGACCAACCAGCAGTGAATTTACACCCAGAAAACTTATAGTAGACAGATCTAGAAAGTACAAGAGCAGGTGACCAGACATATACCGATTTAGAGCTTGTTAGCTCGCTATGCTGACGATAATCGTGCCTGCTTGATTTTATATCCAGTCTATAAAAGGATAGAAGTATAGAAGGACATAGTGCGTGAGATATATATGTCTACATCTGTTCGTCGTTTAGACGTATATACAACGTGAAGTAAACGTTACTAGATTTATTAAAGTTACGTAAAACGATTTACAAACGTTACACTCAACGTGTACTTAAATCTTCTTAAAGTATAAACCTGTATTATATATATATCGTGAATAAAACGTTACCAGAAATATTATGTTTCGATGTTCATTTCTACCTTTAGCTGAAAATATGTATAGTGCTAACGTATTTCATATGTTTTTATTTTTATATTACTAAAATGTTGTTTGGAAAATGTGTTATTAACATTTGGATAATACGTTTAAAACATTAAATTCACATATGTATCTAAACGTTTAATTCTACGTTTTATAATCGTTGCACTTAACGCGAAGTTAAATATTACTAAAATGTAAACGTATATAATACATTTTTATACAGCAGTCTAATAAAGGTTATAAAAGAAACGTAAATTTCTAGTGTTCACTTCAACCTCTAGATAAAATGCGAATATTATTAACGTGTTTTAAATGACATTTTAACGTTTAAATTTTTAACTAAAAATAAACGTTGAATATTTCAATCAATAACAATAACAATTTGTAATTAACCCATCCTTTATTGCATATAACTGATTACTTTTTTATAATTACATGGCATGATATAGGTATATAACTTCGAAGCCAGTAAATATCTAATTTCGATAAAAGCGGAAGAAATTTTTTTTTTCTTTTTTAATTAGATCTTGTTTACTGGTGTATCTCAGTTTAAGAGTTTAACAAAAATATTTACTTTTGGAGAAGCTATATATTCCGAAATGAAAGAAACCGTTACAGCTAATTATTAGAAGGGAAATAAAAAAGAATACAAAAGAACATCTTGGTTTAAGAATATCTTTTTTTTCCAAGTACGGGGTTAAAGTTAAAGTAACTTTTATAATGTTTTATCTTCACATGAACTTTTGGCTATTGTTTAATTATGCAATAATCCTGTAAGACATTATTGAACAAAAATCTTTACAAAGTTTCTATGTCTATAATTGTATGACGATTGTATTGAATAGCCTACAATGTTGTTTGATTTGCTATTAAATTTAGCAATAAATAGAGCAATTTGAAATGTAATAAAAGACACCTACCTAAGCACTGGTGATAAAATTCAAAAAGAGCGACTGGCTAGCTTGCTCTGTAATTTAACGTGAGATTTTAAAACTGTTTGTCGTTATTACTCGAGTTATGTTTATTGTGCTAACAATACAATTTTTCGAGAGCTACAAAGATTTTATAACAGGTAATTACTTCAGATATGGAAGGTTCATTTATTAATTCCAGAACTACAATATAAAACATCATCTCAAGCATGACAAGTAATATAAACGAAGCTATACTAAGTGCATGCATCCAATATTGAAGCAAATATGACTACACCTTAAGCCTTAAGCTCCTTGAGCTTATAAATTTTATATACTATACTTTATTACGCTTTAGAAATTAAATGTGTTTTCCCACTTAATAAAATATGTGTAATTTCAACAACATATGCGTATGAAAATATATTTTGTTACGTGTGCACTTGCTTGTGGCAATTTAAATATTATACAATTCATAAATATCATATAAATTGAAACAGGACGTAAGAGTTTAGAAATTTGCATCAAAACTACGCACTACATGTATCTCTAAAGCAAACAACAGTCACCCTATGTAACATATTTATCTTTATGACAGTAAAAATAGTAATTGCTTACAACAGGTTAACATTAGTTGTAGTTACGTGAATTATAAATTTACTTTTAACTAAAATTCGAGATAAACATATTTATTTTTACACAGATATACGTATATCTACAAATATTTGCAAAACCCAAGGAATATGTACTGATGTTTCAATAATAAATAAATAATATTTTCAGCGTGTAGGATGCCGAAAATAAACTATTAAACATACACTACTTAATTTTTAATGACTTTTAACTGAACAAACATGTAAAATTTAGGATTTTTAACAATAATAATCTTGAGAGTATCTACTCAAACTCTAAAACGGCAGCCATTAGACTTGTTGACTACTGAATACTGTTTTTGTCTCTCTCCGCGCATCACGCGACACAACGGACGTGGAGTGGGGCGCGCGGTCTGGAATCTACTTGTACAGCATGATATTTAGGAACTGTTACAAGCGATAATATTCAACATATTTTCTAATGCGAATGAAATACCTACATTGCAATACATTTTTAGATGATGGACGAACAATACACTTTTACAGATAAGGATGGATAATTCACGTTTAGAGGATGAATGGATAAATTCTACTAACAGAATCTTCCTCCGCAGAAGTTATTTCTGCTCCTGACCAGGTTATCTTAGCTATTTAGAAATAAAAATGTGACTCGCATAGTGTATTTATTACTAAATTCTAATAATAAAACCTACTGTATTTCTAATAATTTGTTTGTAAGATATATTTCCCTATTATATTGACTAGCTTAAATGTGTATTTTTGTACATTTTTAACAAGCAGAGACTTTTTTCCATCATATTAAAATAAAAACTTTTCTCTTTTTCAACTTCATCTGTCGGCACACTTCTGTTGCATTAAGGTTAAACAAAATGAAAATATTTGAACTGACAGATGAACTGTTTTGTATATACATTTTTTTAACATGTGCATATGTTTCAATGTTAGTTATAAAGGTAAGTAATTATATATAAAATATAAGAAAATTTAAATTATCTACTCAGTAAAATTACATATATATATTTTACAACTGCAATCTACAAATTACAATATATAGATCAATGCAAATTATAGTGACGAAAATTTACGATAGAATTTAGTTGTAAAATTACATAACATAATATGGTATTTTATCTTGTTATATTACAGTGAACTTATTTCATTTGCAAAATTATTATGCAATTTTACATAACTTTACGCTGGCCAACGCAAAGTTATGTGAAGTTACAGACACATTATTATTAGTGTATGATCATTTTTAAATTCAGTGATATATAACATTAAAGAGTCCAGGGGGTCTGGTTATTATTATTTGTTAAGCAAAGTAAACCAAGATTATCAAGGAATGAAACAGGTCGTTTAAATAAAATGTTGTCCCACCTTTTGGCGGGTTAGTTTTGTGGCGGTTCACATATTTCTCTACACTCTGTATATACTTATTTCATTCTGTATATATAAATTCACTTTATCTTTTCGTTAGTTCTGTGTTTAAATTTGAACGTCTGTTTTTTAAGTGCTAAATGTTCTGCATGGTGAAAAGTAAGAAACACACTTGTTTTAATAGACCCTTCTAATAACTACTTAGATTACGGAGACGACGGGCAGTCACATTTTTGTAACCAGTCATCGACTCACATTGTGGGTGCTAACCATAGATAAAGACAAATATTTGTCTTTTTCTATGATGCTAACCAACCGCAAGCAATAATATTAGTTCACTGTCCTTATTGAAATCACACCACAGTTTTATCTCGTTTAAAATTAGCAGTCTTCCTCCTTTCTTCTGTCTTCCTTCATCATTTAAATACTGTCTACTACAAGTAATATTAATACATAATTAAATGTTGTATTTTTCATCCAAACCACTTATAGTTTCAATAATTTATATTTAATTTTAAAAAAATGCATGACGAGTTTATGGCCATTGCAATTCGGAGCACGAGCACCCTGTAGATAAATATTTTCCTATATAATAACGATCCTAAACGATTTGATTGCATAAAAAACCTAATAATACTACACGGTAAATATTTTTATCGAGCTTGTTTTCCTTTTCCAGAGAACCCATTTAAAATTGTGTTATAAAAACGGACATTGAAAAATAAACTACAATTTATTACGGTCTTCTTCTCATTGAACCCTCTGAAAAAAAGGTTCAGTAAACACTCTTGTTATGCTCTCTTAAACATAATTAAGGGAGCCCCAGAGACCAATTATCTTAAAACAAACATTTAGGTCCCTAGAAAAATATTTATATATTCCATTCAATTTGGAATGTGCGCCATTATAGCCTAATGATTGGGAATGCTGCTCTTGTAGTGGGCGGTTTTCCGAAGTCAGCCTTTTCTGCGAAAATGCGAAAGATAATGCCATCCCTTTCATGCGGGATTCAAAACGCGTCGTCCACACTGAAAACTATCAGTTTTTTTGCCGCGCACGAGATTCGTAATAACAGAAACGTGCCTGAAATACCGATAGTTAAAACATTTATGTCTCCGATGGAGGGTAAAGTCCACTTTTATGTTGGATCTCCAAGACAAGAGCTAGGAAGAGTGCGACAGAGTTTATGTTGGAGCGAAGCGCCAGGGACTCTTCTAGTTTATAAATTTCATTGTTCTAACAGTTTGGCCACAGCTTTAAACTCGTAGCAATATGTATACCAAATCGTCGTCTTCATCAGATGATGAGATTTTATTAGAATCGATGGCCAATTAATGGTATTTTCTTAATAAAATATGAAAAAGAAAATATTTTGTATAGAGTGGGCCAATTTCGACATTTTTATAGGGTTTCTCCTATTTCCTGATTACTATGTATCTAAATAAATGTTTGAAGTTGCATTTTCTTTCTGCAAGAAAATACTGTGTAAATCTGATAAGTGTAGTCAATACCTACCCTATACCCTATTACGATTGTTTACGATGAATGTTGTAGTTAGCTTTGAAAAACAATTGAATTCGTATATAAGTTTTCACTTTTTTACAGCTATTATATGCTGAATTCAATTTTTTTTACCATTATATATTTATCACAAATAAAATATTAATAATAGATTATTCTTTGTTTTATCGGATAATGATACAAGCTAAGATTACTTGACAATGATTTTAATTTTTTTTTACCGCAAAAAACAGTACAAGTTGACCATAAAAAAGAAAAAATTCCACACATATTACTATGAAGAAATATAAAATATATTACGTTGTTGGAAAGCTAATGAAAAATGCTATCCGTTTAATTTAGTCGATTTTTTACATAATCATTATCATTTTCAGTATTGTGAATATTAAATTTAAAAATCTTCAAACATTATTTTCTTGAAATTTTTGTTATGTAACATCATAATTTTTCATGATGTATATATGTAGAATGACACGCTCTTTCAAATGGCATGGCCAAAATTGGAGGTTGCTATTTAAAATAATTGTCGATGACGCCATATCTAGAACAACGATAACGTCACAAATGTGGGTCGTATGTCAAAAAGTGCCTTTTTTAAAAACAAAATCGACGTACCGGGGGATGAATTTCAAAAATAATGAATTTATTTGTTACTCTTTGAAAGCACTGTATAATTCTTTTTGGTAACTTTAATAGGGTTTAAAATTTCTAACTTTAAAGTTACATCGACATTTCACTATTTTGGGCCACAAATACGGTCACCTTAAGAGATGATACGCACTTTGTACTTACTGTGCGTGATTATTCTAAATAGTTCAGTTTTACAAGTAGCGATAACGTTGTTTACTTAAGTTAAGTTAAGTTGCACGACTTTAGTCAACAATTAAAGTTCTCTGAACCTCGTGGCAACTATTAAAACTACTTTACTAGTAATATTTTAGTAAAATGAGTTAGTCGCTGCTAGGATCATTTGCCACATTCTGAAAAGAAAAAGATCGTCTCACTGATAACTGAGACGTCACCAAAACCAGGATAGCTACTTCGAAGTCACATAACTGTAAAGTAACCAGAAGTATAACTGCGTCAATAATTCAGGCGACTTAACAATGAATAATTCATTATATTTTCATCAATATATTTAAGAAACTGCAACTGGGAATAATAAAACTATATCCTACACTAAATATCTGCACTATATATTATATTAAATTACAGAACACGATTACTGGTCTATATAGTCTTGGATATTTCCTTTGTCTTTTTCGACCGTGACGTTTTTTAGGAGGATTTCCTACAAAGTTGTTATTAACAACCAATACATTGAAAGGTGATTTTTCTTTCATATCAGGTAACTTGTTATGCGTATTTGTACTGAAGCTATGAAATGGTACGACTTTTCTCTGGTAACTATGTCGCGATGATTTTATTTTGCTGACATAAGAATACCTTATCGACGCAGGTGACACAGAATTGTCCTGATTTACAATAACCGCATCGGAAATTTCTAAGCTATTACGATTCTGCGTGTTTAGCTTTTCGATAAAATGATAAATTATAGTTTTACTATATAATTCAATATCGTCGCAATCTTTCTGTTTCGCTTCTACATCCTCTACTTCTTTCGATTCTAAAATGATTTGCTGATAAGCTGTGGCTTCTGGTTTAGATTCTGCTACAGCATGTACATTGGAAGCACTTTCCTGTTCAGCACTAGAAATGTGTTCTTTTGTTAATACTTGACGAATACCTGAAGATGGATGCTTGTGATTGTGGAGTATGGCCATATTTTATGCTTGAACTTGAGATAAGGGTGCTTTCTCTGCCTGAAGCTGAGCTGCAACCTGATGGTGATAGTTTGGAGCGTAATAAAGCACTTCTTTTGAAACGAATGAATGGCCCTGAGGTTACAGTAACAACGTGAGGTTTTGGTCCTCATGGAGGAGTAGAATGTTTTATAGAAATGTCATTCTCTAACGCATTAATAGAAGGCCCTGAGCTATATATAACGTTGTTATGAAACGTTGAAGGAATATTATGAATTAGACTAACTGTTTGTGCATTAGTTTGAAACTGTGCTAAATTATTAGTTACAGCATGATAATCCTTCTGATTATTAGATATTTTTAGATATTTTCAAGTGCAATATTTTGTGCTTGAATCAGAGCTAAAGCAATAGCTTTGTGTTGAGCTTCTACTTGCGCTTGAGCTTCTTGTTGGGCCCGAGCTATTACCTGCTTTGCTTGAAGTTTTGCTGCTTCATTTAGCTGTTTATGGATATCAGCGAGTGACTCTTTACCAATAAGGTGAGGTGTCTGTTGAGTAAGTGAATTATCATCAGGATTTATTTTACTATTTGGGATCCCACCATTTTCTGCAATGTCTGTGTGTTCGTTATTCTGGAAGGATTCAGGTTCTTGTTTTACTGGAACATTATAATTCTTGGATCCAGTATCTGCTAGTAACCTTTTTAATCGTTCCAGCTGCACGTTTGGATATTTTCCCAGTTAAATCGTTAAATGCGGTTAACTGCGTTTCTGGCTTTTTAATATTCACATCTCTACGAATTATCGAAAATTATGTTGACAATAGAAATAATTGCGTAAGGACAGCCATGGCATAAGTCTTGCAGCAACTATAGTTGAAAATACGTAGCAGGGACTGGAACTTGATTGTATGAAGTTATTTATACAATAAAGTAGCAAATTTGGTGGCGGTTACGTAATAGTTACTTTTAAAGTCTCAGTCTCAGTTGGTGTTACTTTGGTGCTAGTTGGATTAATACTGATGTTAGATGAATATTACGGTCATCTATATTAGCATTGGTCAAATAGTTGAAGTCAGAAGATAGAAGTCAGTTCTGTGTCGACCTATTGGTTGTATTTTAATTAAACTGCCTGTAGACCACATCATCGAACACTGTTAAATTATAATGGCGAAGGTACGACGTTTTTCCTTTGTATTAAATGCTTTTGCCTTATAATAAATACTCAAGTACACAATCGAATCTATGCCATTTTTTGTTTGTATGCTGGGCATCATATATTTAATGAGTATGGAAATTACTGTTGAACCAATGTTTCCAACCAAGACATCCATGGTGATGGTAAAAGAATTCTATTTCAATACAGATCAACCAAAAACTACGCTTTTAAAATTACTTTTGATGTTTTGAAGGGCTAGTAGGCTGTTGTATAAAAATAAAAGTTGTTATTATTCTTTTTCATTGCACAACTCTTATAATGGGCATGGTTATTTTAAAAACAAATTTGAAAACAGAAAAATAGAAGGAAGGATGGATCTTATTCTAATGTGCATATTATATGGAACGATTTCGTCTTTAAAGCTAAATTGTGTTTTACGCTATAATACGATATAAGAAGAGTCATTTTAGACAATATTAAGTAAATGGCTACTTTGTCTTAGAATGTCCCTTTTAAAAACAGCATTTTTGGTGTTTATTTTGTCCATTATCTAGATAAAATAGAAGACATTTTCTCTAACTATGCCACTTTACATATAGGTACACAGAATATTCAGATTTAATCCAGTGCACCCTTGTAAGATTTTGCGCTGTTCAACTTCGATGATTATTTTTATATACCTACCGTATGAGCCACTGAAAAATGATCCTCACATACTCTTTCGTGTGCAAAGTAGATGTTTAGACAATTTTATAAAACGGATAGGGACTTAAAATGTTTCTTAATAAGTTATTTTATTATTTTTGCCTTCATTATTAATAAATTATTATTACATACATCACTAAATATGCATTTATATTGAATAAAACAAAATATAGTTTTTTCACAGCATATTGACAGGAAATCTAACAGCGAAAATAATATGTCAAATTTGAAGGAAACACCTTCAAAATTGTATAAATTCTAAATAGTGAAAGGACAACTGTGAAATGAAGCATGTATAATTCCAATTTGTATAGTGAAAATTGTATTACCATTAGTTACAACTATAAAAATATCACAGAAATTTCAAGGTTGCAAGATAACGATTTAGATCTACCGGGCGCAGGGTTCAAACCTGCGGTGGGTAGCAAACACGATTCAAGTACTGACGCATTAAATGGTTCGACCATCAACCGATCCAATAGGGTATGTTCTATCATTTTTGACCAGAAGTTTCTGGACACATTGTATATAGTAGTAAGATGCGATGTCGGTAGTAGGTAATGATTCAGGCTATGGCATACATATTTTTACCTTTAAACCTCACCCACAGACAAAAGTTCAAGTTAACTGCATATCTGCAGCATATGGTAACAAGATGTACCTATATGACGTCTACTCAGATTCGCTTCTGAGGGATAAGTCGTCAATTGCCTAAGCTATGGCATACTGAGAAAGCAAACAAGCTCATAAGCGGTCTGATGTGCGACTAATGAATGACTTTGTCAAATTTAGTTTAGTAATGTTCGGTAGTATTTCTAACAGCGCTAAAAATTTTGTTTATACCTAATTATTTCTTTGATGGGGGGTGGTCAACCATCAGAACCTTTTCCGGCACGTTCTTTGGACGGATTTATTATGTATAAATATTGTAGTGTTTATTAATTATTATTAATTTGATTTGTGTTAATCTTATATTCGTGTTGTGAATGATATGTGTGATGTGACTTTGTTATGTATGTAAAAATTTTTTTATTGGGCGCCAATGATTTATTTATTATGTTTTGTTTTATTTAAAAATTTTATTTGTGTAGATAGTATTTATGTTATATGTTATGTGTGAAGTGTATAAGTGAATAAATATAATTTTTGTTTTAAAATTTCTTTTTCTTTTTTTTTTGTCTTTCTGTACTTTATTATACCTGGCTATGTTTTATCCTCTTTTCTCAGGAGTGGATTCCAGCAGAGTAGTTAACACCATGTTTTTTTTAAATTTTTTTTATGTTCAAGATCTTTAAACCACCCAGTACATACAAAAAAACAATTGGATTGAAGGATAGTACATTAACATTTATTAAAGAAAACAGCAAAATGATAATTCCTCGATTAAATTCGAAGGCATTCAAAATAAGGAATATTAAAGAATATTTTTAACAATTAACAAATTTGCTTTTCGTTTGTTTTTCTAGTGTTTAAAATTATATTCGTTTACTTACTGCTTTTATGCAACCAGAAATACACACAAATGCAATGGAATTTATCTAATCTATTTATACAACTTATGCTATTTCGATGTCAGTTAAGTTCTGAATTTTAACGTCTTTAATTTCTGTTTTGGTGTCTTACAACATTTAATGACTGGATTTATAAGTTTAAGCTTTTTTTAAATGAGTGAAATCTAATAGAAGGTAAGTAATTAACTGTAGTATACCGTTACTAATCGTTCAGAAGTTACTTATTGTTATTTATCAATTCGTATTCGATCTAGCTAGATAACCTTGTATAACGTACGTTATTTCTTACTTTTTTTGTAGATGATTTTTCTATAGTTGCTATCTGGAACTTCTCTTCTCTGGATGATGTTTTATTCTCTGGATGCTTTCGATCCTCCAGCCTGGATATCCTGTAGAATTCTGGACTTCTCTTCTTGTCGAGATCTAGATGTGTATTTTGAGGTTACTTCCCTCTAAGAATGGATTTCTTCGACCTTTTGCACAACCCCTAGGTCTGGTCTGGTCTGGTTATGTAGATGGTTTCCACTAAATTCTTAAATTTGATATGGCTTGATGTTGTCTTGAGTTACTTTATGTTTTAATTTACTGTGAGACTGGTACGTATAAGTTTTTTTTTGTTTTAATTAAATTTTAACTATAAATTATGAAATTTTCGACTCTAGCAAATTCATACCTCTTCTCGCTTCACAGTTTTCTTCGTAACTAATCAACAAATTATTGTTGATTAGTTACCCTAGGTAATTTTACCTTTTAGATTATTATTAGTTTTTCTTAGGGTCACTACACATGTAATATTTTTAATTTTAATTATTCCTGTTGAAGCACTTTTCACGACACTGATTGTCTTTTGTATTTTTATAACTATTTTTACAACTACATAACAATTTTTACTAATTTTATACTTAAATATTCTTTAATTTGTGTCCTTTTTTTAGTGTCCTGTCAGAGATGCTGATATTTCCTTGAATAGCCATCTTTACGTTTGACATTTCTAATTGTCATTATGTTTTAAAATTGGAATTTTCATTTTATCTAGCTAATATTTTATTAGAATGATGTTTTAGTCTTGTGATATGCATATATGCTAAATCTTTGTTCTTTATACTTTCTTTTTATATGTCATTGTCTGGTTTTTGTATTTTCTTTCTTTATATAATGTATGTTTTTGTATCGTCATGTCCAGATTTGATAGTTAAAATTTTAAATTGAATTTAATAAAATTTGTAAAATTTTGTTAATTTAATATATTACTAGTCTTCTTTCGATATGTTTATTGAAGATAATTTCAACAATAATAATTCATCTATATTTTATATCAATAATATTAACATTTCAATAATAATTCTTTGTTTTGTTGCTTAAACTGAATTTCATAGTATTCGATTCTTATGGAATTTCTGATTTATCACAATATATAACAATAAGATAGTATGTGACCGACGTTGTCACATATTCAAGACTTGTTTGCTGTCATAATTCTGTTATCGTTGGTCAGAGAAAAAAAATTGTCATATGGCAACATTAAGGCACTCATATTCCAGGCACCCTGTATATTAACGGAAAACTGAAGGAGGGGTGGGACTCTTTGCACGGTTTGTTTCAGGTGAATTCATCATGTCTGAATAATACTGGTGTACCTCGGGGCTATCATTCCGGTAGATATTCACTCCGAAAAAGAAATGTGTTTGGGGTTGGACCGTTTTATGTACGATAAAAATGTATTCGATTTCCAGTCAACAATAAACTTTGATATTCCATTATGGTTATGCCGAATAAAATAAAGTAAATCCAAAATAGCTTTAGGTTTCCATAGGGGGAACAGGTAAGGAAGAGAAGAGGGAAAACTGATTTTTATAACCCGTGTAGGTATATTTAGATAACAATATCAAATATATTTCGCGTGTTATAATAGGCATAAGAACACTTTTCCATTTTCAAAGTTATTTCTTTGATGCTGGAATAGAAAATTCCAGTAGAAAATACGACTTGATTTGATATACAGGATATTTCTAACATGTGCCAAATTGAATAAAGATAGAAAAAGTTATATATACAGGGTGTTTATTAATTGAATGCCGATACTTAAGGATGTAAATCCTTCGGTTATTTTAAGAAGAAAACTTAATATCAACATATGTCCTAAGCCTCTTAATTACTTTTTTATTATAATTTTCTTATCACTCCAGATATTTTTATGAAATTTTGTACACACCTATTAATCAACAAGGAGCATTGTTTGATGTAAAAAATGTGTTAAAATCTTTCCCAATGTCAACGTCCGTACGAGGTTTGAACTAAACCTATCATTATCAGTATCAGATTAGTATCATTTTCCATGATACTATTAGATGCATTAAGAAAAAGGTTTTTACAACTTAGCAAATCATGTTACTCATATTTATTTTACTATAAATCAATTTGTTTTTTCTTTTATTCGATTTCTTAGTTTGTATTTCGTCTGTAATTATTTTGTTACACATGTATAACTTTTTTTTTCTCTATATTATCTGTGTTTATTTTATATGTATATTTAAGTTTTTTTTTTCTACTAATATTATATGTTATCCCCACCCATTAATTGGCTTAGGCTGTAGGGTGATGTATGCTAAATAAATAAATAAATAAATAAATAAATAAATAAACATTTTTGAAGAAAAAATGGTACGCCACTTCTTTTTCTAAAAACTAAAATTATTTTTAAAATCTCCATTTATTTTACAGTAAATTCGGTCCCTAGACTTACTCTTGATGCACCATTTTCCCGTAAAAAAATTAAAACCAAAAAAACCAAATTCATTGAGACTGCTTTTGATGTTTTGTTGCCATTTTGTAGAAACCCACCATACGTGCAACTTTTTTTAGGACAAAAATTAATATTCTACTTTCACAAATGACGTTCACGTAGGCATGATATTGAATATCTGAATAGAAAAAATGGTAAACTCATTAAATGCCCCCTTAAAGCAAATGAAATAAAAATTAATAGGCTGGGTAAAGTGTCATAATTTATGATAATAAATTTTGTAAAATAATGTGCGTCGTATAAACGGCTTTTAAAAATTATTATTTTATTTGAAGAATATAAGTAGTAAAATTGGATAAACCATTAAGAATTGTATTTTGACATTATACAGGGTTTTGGAAGAGAAATTGAGTGATGTAATCCCATAGTTCCATTACAAGTAAAAATATTCTTTATTCTTATTTTAAATGACTTGGCTGTATGTTAAACTATTTCCTGCGAAAACTTGTATAATTGGTACAGTGAAGATATGTTTTATAACTTGTTTAGATTTTTTTAGACCACCTCTCAAAGTAGATATGAATTCATTAATAATTGTATTTGATCACAGCACCTCACCACCACAGCTACTAAGTTCCATTTGGACTTCGCAAAAATATATTTTCGGCTACATTTAACAACCCCCAAATTTTTTTAATAAGCATTTTCAGGTCCATATCCATAGAAATCTTTATATTTAAAATAATGTTTCCCATATCTTATGTCCCTGTGGCACCGATTTAGAAACACCGTTGCGAAAATTGTAAAAAGTTGTTTTCATTTAAGAGTTACTATTATTAACAATATTTGCTTTAAAATTGATTAAATTGTATCAGACATTTTCCAAGTAGCTTCTAGAGAACCACTTAAACTCGCTTTCTGTTAGTACCTATAATTATCACCTTAATTTCATAACAAAGCAAATGCTCTCATCCATGACTCCACTGTATATAGTTTAGCACTTTCGTGACTTGAGAAATCATTCTTAGGCGACGGTACAAGACAAAAGCGATTGTTGGAATAAATGATAAATAATTTGTTGGGAAGTTACTGAAGTTTTAAGTTGCAACATAACTATAAATATGAGGTAATATATTCATATCTACATATCAAATATTTTGCTATGAAAGCATAATTATGTACTATGGTAGCAAATATACAAGGTATATCAGTAGTAAGTATTCAAAACTTATGAGCTTGTAAAACAACTTGAAAAATTCCGAAAACCTTAATACAACTTTTGTCAGTGGCGGCTTCTAAGGGAGATACGCTCATTTAAAGGAGTAATCTCAGAAACAGCTTTTAATGCGTAATATCAAAACGGTTCAACATTAAGTCTCGAAATTTTGGTGAGATATTAACCTTGACTTGTTTAATAAGTCTCATAAAATACATTTCAAAATTTGCTACAGGGGCGTGAGAAAATGCAAGACTCAAGGACAAATTTAATCATATCTTTTCAGTAGTTAATTTTTTCTAGTTTCTGACTCAAAAATATTGAAATTTGAAGTATTTAACATAAAAAAGATACTCTTGTTAAATTTCAATAGGATGTACCGTTTTTTAGTAAAATTGATTTCAATCATTCTTAACGTGCCCTACATTCAACATCCATAGCCAAATAAATTAATTGCAGTGTGCCATGAAGAAAACAACTAATCTGACAGTTAAGTCAAGTATTTTTAACACTGTAAACAATAGTACAAATAAAAATACCATGATATAAATAACAGAAAAACAACGCCTTTTGGTGTAAAGAAATATTATATAATTGGGTACATTTCTATTGGGAAACTTTATACCATATCGGTGTGCGGCTGCTCTTGCGCTCCCATGACACTTCACCTAACGTCAAAAACATATCTACATACTCAGAATATGTATACTGTTGCGTTTTTAAATAATTTTTATCTATTTTTGTTCACTATAAAATGACATTTCTGTTAACTGTCAGACTAGTTGTTTTCTCCATGGCACACTGCAATTAGTTTTTTTGGCTATGTATTGGATGTTAAATGTGGGTCACGTTAGGAATGATTGAAATCGATTTTACTGAAAAACGGTACATCCTACTGAAATCTAACAAGAGTACATTTTTTATATTAAATACTTAATAATTTAATATTTTGGAGTCAAAAACTAGAAAAAATTAACTACAAAAAAGATATGACTAAATTTGTACCAGAGCCTTGCATTTTCTCACGCCCCTGTAGAAAATTTTGAAATGTAGTTTGTGAGATTTATTAAGCACGTCAAGGTTAATATCTCACCAAAATTTTGT
The DNA here is from genome assembly GCA_037114965.1 of Monochamus alternatus. Classification (NCBI taxonomy): domain Eukaryota; kingdom Metazoa; phylum Arthropoda; class Insecta; order Coleoptera; family Cerambycidae; genus Monochamus; species Monochamus alternatus. The sequence goes on from CM073426.1 coordinate 101,298,541, forward strand.
GACTTAATGTTGAACCGTTTTGATGTCACGCATTAAAAACTGTTTCTGAGGTTACCCCTGTAAGTGAGCGTATCTCCCTTAGGAGCCGCTACTGACAAAAGTTGTACTAAGGTTTTCGTAATTTTTCGACTTCTTTTACAAGCTCACAGGTTTTGAATACTTACTACTGTTACACCTTGTATATCTAATTTATATATAATTTTTGTCGAACGCTTTAAAAATTTTTGCAATAAAATTTAAATTAAAAAACTAGAAATCTCACTTTGATATTATATTTTTGGAACACAATTGACAAGAAAAGCAAGCATGCTAGAAGAGATTCAAAATAACTACACATAACTGCTTCTATAAAAGCTATATTTCTCTGTTGCGTAATATCTATAGTTCCCTGAATAAAAATATAAAACTGATGTACCAAGGTAAATCTATTTTATATTTATTGCTCTGAGGATATCACTTTTAAACACTCATGAGCGATATAATAGTGGAATAATTAATTAAATTTGAACAAAAGAAAATGATTTTTCATCTACATATTTACCCTCGTCCCGCACTGTGGTAAACGTGTATTTGCCGCTGGCAATCCGTGTTTTCTAATAACGGGTGAACCCACTTCGAAAAAGAATCGAGTTAATAAACATTTGCATACTTGGTGTTTGTTAACTTCTGTTCTCATTTATTTCCAATGCAAAATACACAAGACAGAAACTATGTCTAATGAAACTAAGATGCATTTTTGTGTTACACTTAAAATTAATAAAAACGTGTTCCCTTAGAAATTAAAATATCTGCGATATACAGGGTGTGAATCATAATGCCATTAATTTTTACCAGGTATTCGGAAGACCTAATAAAGGAAATCGAAGAAAAAAAAATTCAACCGTTCAAAAGTTAAACAAATCGCCCCATAACACACACATGTCTATTAAAATGTCTTTTATAAGTTTTTCGACGGCTCTGTTCAGCAGAGGGCAACAGCGGTCTTTCACTACTTCGCTTTACCCAACATGAATTGCGTTTTTATTTTAGCAAATTTAATTAATAACTATAAACTACACTGGCGACACCAACACACGAAATTCATCAAGCTCTACAACGCGAAAATGATAACTGATGGATGAAAAACAGAGAAAAGTCGAGCAGCGTGCATTTGTTCTCGATGCAGTCGATGGCGGGCTCACCTGCATAGGAAAACGGACCCAAATGATGTTCGACTTATTCCGCCGGTAACGTATTAAACGGGAATTTGAAGTGTCAACTTTTTAGCTGTGCCAAGTGTGCCGATTTTAGCCTATCCGATGTCGGCACTGATTACTACGGTTGGACATTTATTGTAAAATTCTCATGATTACATATTGATTACACCAGGTGTTTATAAAAATGCAAATTTAATTATTGTTTGTTTCTGTTATTATTTAGCAGTTCTACACCGCCTGTCACTGAGTAGACATTAAAAACAAGAAGATTGATTTAAATACGGTAGGTCAAGACTCGGATTGCCGGGTTGTTTATCACTGAATAGATATGTCTCCAACTGCATTTTGTTGGCAACACGAGGGTTTTTTAAATTATTATCTGTATTTAAATAGAAAAGACGTCTCAATCTCTCTTAATAATTTAACCCAGTGAATATCGGATTTTATTTCACTATTCCCTGGAGTCTTGCAATATTAAATATTTTTTATGTTGAAACTGTATATTAATTGCATAACTGAAAAAAATAATTTATGGCATTAATGACAGTAAGTAGGTACTATAGGAAACTATTTAAATTTGGCAACGTCGCGTCACGCCGACACGGAGTTAAACTGCCACCAGCGGTTAGTGACAGTGTGAAAATGGGGTTTAAACAAGGGTTTGAAAATATTTTTTTTGACAAATCTGCATTATTTTTTTAAAATCGCGTACTCGTATTATTACTAATTTTTCCTATCTTCTCCTGAAATTAATTACTGAATCACCCTGTGTAAAGCATAAAATTCAAGACAATTGAAATGTATTCATTATCAGTACCTTAAATGTTAACATTGCATAAGTTTTATACTGTCAACAGGTATTGCTAATTTAAATGTTTTTCCTTTGTCATAGATCAAATTTTAGTTAATGGGGATAAGCATTTTTAATCTTCAAAGAACATTATTTTGAAAAATATTATGAAAACATAACTTGAAATCCGAGAAAAATATACAAAAGGTTTTATAAAAAAGAGTAGTAATACTTTCATTTACTGATGTACCGTGTACCTTATTCATTTCATTTTTAACTAAAACTTTTAAACAACATATAATCTCAAAAACAACCGTTCATATAGAGGAAGAGGAAAATACATAAATCCGCACGTTTAAAAAAGTATATACAGTTATATTCTGGGCGAACAATTCTGAATGTTTTCACAGCATTATTCTTCCTTGTTGTTAACCGGTACGTCTAGGCATGATGAAATTCTTTTCACAGTTGTGTGTACCATCCATTTATTAAAAAATATTTATGTTTGGGAATGTGTTTTCTTTTATATTGGATACTACAATAAAAATATAATGCGTCACATTCGGATGATATGTGGCATCCACTATTAAACGAAATAATGATTTATAAGCTACTACAATGCACTATTTAATTCAATAAGTAAATATATCAATAGGAGTTTAAAGTGCATTTGCGAACCTATGTTTATAGAAACCATTCATCTTATTTTAATATGAAAGGAATAAGATACAGCTTTTACATAATAGCTTGTTTACGTTAGTAGTTTTCCTGAAATATTTAAATAACCTTTATGGGAAAACCGAGGGGAAAACAGTTGTCATATAATCGTCGACTTTCCATTCTTTATTTTATTGTCTGATTCTATGACTACATAGTAATAAAGTTTTTCATGTTTCTTTTGTAAGATATTTATTGGAATTCTGAACCAGGGCAAATACTGACTGCTAAAATAAATCTATTGCATAAACAGTGCAAACCCATTTCAAATAGAAACAGTCCTGTAAAATTGGAATTTATTATCTGATTTATTTCGTTTTTTTTTTTTTCTATAAGATGCAGTAGTAAAAACTCTATTCTGGTGAAAAAAATTAAAAATTTTTAACTGTCAAACTTCACAAAAACTGATTAGCGATTTTTTGTCTTCAAATCTAACTACAGCATTGGATTCAGCATTACCTGAAACGGTTTTTGTTTATGCCAAGTTTGGTAAATAAATGTTAAAAATTATTTATTTCAATACCTAATTATAATTAACCCTTAATTAAGTTTTATGTTTAATGAGATTTATTACAACTGCAAAATGAATTTCTCACTTTTTTTAATTCATTTTTCACAGCCAAGATTTTTTTTAGAAAATTATTATAAATGTATGTAAAAAAATGATGCTTACATTTGAATTGGTAGAAATAACTCATTTTTCATCAATCTGTATGTATTTTTTGCAATTCTGCAATTTTGCAGAATGAATTTGTTCAGCCAAAGGTTTAACTTAGATCAGGAGAACAGAAAAGTCGCACTGAGTAAGATATGAATTATTTAAAAAATATTTAGTATCCATTTCACATACTGAATATTTCCTTTAATCTTAAGCGAATACACTTTTATGCCATGATAATAGAAAAAAAATGTCATTGTTATATTAACAAATAAGTTAGTATATAACCTGTTCAAAAATGTGTCCACATGGGTCAGCATTACTGTGATATTGTACATATTTAAATTTATTTTGACCACTTCATGCAAAAAAGTTAGTCTTCCCTTTGATTACTCACAAATAAGCACCTCTTTGACCTTTCATATCAAGAAATAATATTTTGGGAAATTTGTTTTAGTTAAATTTTGATACAGCATTTCAAAGATTAATACTAAACGGTACAAAAGAATTGTTTAGTGGATATGGACACTTTCTATTTATACCTCCTTACCATCAAATTAGCATTTAAACTGACAACACTATATTAAGACTACAGACGAGATACCGACTCATTCACTTGTATACAAATATCCTCATGCACATAAAGAACTAATTAAAGCAGACTATTTACCAATATAATATACAAAAGTATTCTCAAACTTCTAATGTACATCTAATATTGATTGTTGATAAAAACTAAATGTTTCTGATAAAGTTAAATATCGCATGATAAACTACTACTACTAGTACTAAACGCGAAACCAATCAGAACAAACCGAATCAAATATCAGACTCGAAACTTTACTCTCACTTATGTGACAGCAAAGCTTATTTTAGCAATGCAGATAGGAATGATAAAGACGCTACCGGAAAAAATTGTATCCAAGTTCTTCAGAATGCCCTTTTGACTAAAAAATGCTCCTAGCACATTCCAAAGAGTGAGCCACATGTTTAATGATCATAGTAATATTTGCATGATATATTTATGACTTATAATTGTTTATTTATTTGGTATTCTTAGAAGAATATCTTGTAGTTCTTGTATTACCCTAAGAGAATTAAACCCTAAAGTATAGTTGGTCAAGACAGAATTTCTTAAACGCAAAGCATAATATTTAGGTTAAAAAACATCAGCATTTGTTCAAAAATGAAGCTTTACTTTGATTTATGTGATAGCAAAATTTATATTAACAATACAGATAACAATGTATAAAGACACTACCAAAAAAATTGTATCGGAGTTTATCAGAATGCCCTTTGGGCTAAAAAATGATCCTAGCACATTCCATAGAGTAAATAACATGTTTAAATATCATAGTAATATTTGCATGATATATTTATTTATGTGGCACACTTGTTTATTTATTCGGTATTCTTAATATCTTAAGAGTAGTGAGCCACATGTTTAATGATCATACTAATATTTGCATGATATATTTATGACTTATAATTGTTTATTTATTTGGTATTCTTAGAAGAATATCTTGTAGTTCTAAAGAAAATATTTATTACACTAAGAGAATCAAACCCTAAAGTATTGGTTGGTCAAGACAGAATTTCTTACAGAATATTTAGGTTAATTTTAATAGAAAATTTATTAAAAATTACGTATCATAATGTATGAACTTAGATTGTCTACAACTTACACTGAACCTTCAGCTGTACGTAAAACTTGCTCCCACTTTGGTACAATTTTTATTTGTATCCGCAAAGCTTCGCCGCATTTTATGCCCGTTAGCCGCTTCTTTATCTCTCTGGGCGGCATTGTGCATATATGCGGGTTAAAAACGAGCGCCGTAAAACGTAACGTACGCCATATTTTTACCCCAATTCTTGGCCACGCCGTTATGAAATAGAGCCATAGTAAATATTTAAGTGTTATTACGTCTTTTTGTGAACAACACGACTACAACTCATATTGCTTAAGAACAGTTCCAAGCGGTGTTACATGTCCCGTGTGAGCTGTAGTTCGGGGGTAGATGTACAAAAACATGGCGGAATATGCTATATTCGCTCCAAAAGATCGTATCTGTTTTGCAATATTATTATTTTTAAATGACTAGTAGCGATATACGCAGGACATCTTGTTTTACATAGTGTACAAATATTTTCATAAATCATAAATTATTTATAATATACATGGGGTGTTTAGGGGACAAAAGTGAATAAAAAAGACAAATAAAGATATGATCGAATATCAACGGTTACTGAGATAGCAATCAAAATATTTTTATTTTGCGAAAGCTGTTATATTTTGAGTAGGTCATACATTCTAAACCAAACTCACATTAATGATTACTAATTGTCACATTTATTTTGATGTTTGTAATTTAAACGCTTATTTTATAACTGTCGTATTTACTTTTACATTTGCGTTTGTTTAGTCGGTATTGTATACACATAATTTCGTATTCCCTGCCATATTTATTCATCGGGATATGCTGATATTATTTTTATTTATGGGTATTGCAACAGTAGCGCTAATTGTGCCGTTGCTGAATATCGACGTCGTTTCCCGAACAGAAGAGTAAATGGGTAAATGTATTCCAGACAGTCTTCTACAATGCACGTGAAATTGGAATGTTTCCCATTGTGTGAATTACATCTGAGAGGCAAGCTGGTCCTGGTCTAGCAGTAGAAGAAGACATTCTAAATTTGGTAGAACGTAGCCCGGGTGTAAGAACAAACCGCATTGCAACCCGTCTCAAAGTCATTCACACAAATTGTTTAAAACTTTTCCATTTTCAGCGCATCCAGAATTTTCAGGACGGTGATATAGATTTGCTGATGCATTTTCGCAATTGCATAAACGCAAACCATATACTTTACAAATACATTTTGTTCACTAATGAGGTTCACTTCACTCGTAATGGAGTAAATAACTGTTACAATGAAGATCGTTGGCAGTGCTGCCAATGTACGGATAATTGCACGTTTTGCGGGTAATTTGACCGTTGCTGCGGGAAGAAAGCTTCGTGCGGGTAGAAACGGGTAATTTGGAAGTCTGATTCTGAAACAGATTTTTGTGTTTTTTTTTTCATTATTTTATCCTTGTGGTGCCCTCTAACAAGATAAGTAGCGCAGTTCCATTGTTATTGTTAAGTAGGCGATTTTGATTTATTGCGTAGTGAAACAGTGGATTATTAACGGTTTTAATTTTAAACAAACCACAAATCTAAACATATATGCTTAAACCTTAAATCGTAAAAGAGGCCATGCATTGTAGCAACTAACAACAACGGAAAAAATCAATCTTGGTGTTGAATTGAAAACCGAATTGTGAGATTGAAGAAAGATGATAGTGTTGCATTTTTGGCCTGGTTGTTTGTAAGTAAGTACCTGGTCATCAGCTGGCATTTCCTAACGTGCCAGACCATTATTCTAGCAGTAAAATTTGTGTTGTCATGGATAAATGGTTATTAAAATTGCCTGAAACTAAGGGTGGTGGAGGTGTAATGAATGATGCAATTGGTGCAAATGTATGTAGAAATATGGTGGTAGGGGCCCCTGCCATCTCCTGTGTTAGCAACCCTATATCTAATAATAATAACAATGAGTATTTTTCGATGGTAATAATTTTTTAATGTGGATTGATCATTGTAATTTATGACAATATTTATTTAAAGCTCAGCGAGCCAAGAGGAAACTCAGATGAAAACACATTTTTGGTGAGTCACTGTTAATAGGTAATTAATAGCTTTGTTCGCGCAATACACAAATCAGTTTCCAATTGTCAGGTGCATGCGCAATCCAACTGAAACAATGGATTTTCAAGCATATGCGGGAATTATAAATAACGTGCGCGTGCGTCGGACAATTGGAAACCGTTTCCAACTGTTGTGCGAACAGGCCTAATAATAATACCATGTTTACTATTTTTCTATTGCTACTTTGACATTTTTGAGTTGCTGGTCATCTATTTTATATAAAAAAAAAATGATGATTTTTGTTTTTTTTTAGGATTCAGACTCGGACGAAGAAGTTTCTCACGACAACAGTTTCTATAAACGGAAGAATCCTGAGCGGCATGGAAAATTTTCAGCAAATTGGCTAAGCATCCCAGAGTTCCAAGGATGGTTACTCCATTCAAGATATCAACGAAATGGGAATGAATACGCATTCTGTACAATTTGTAAAGATTACATGTATGCTCACAAGAATGTAATAACTCGGCACATGCAAACGGTGAGGCACATAAGTCAAGTCATCCAATAATACAACGAGATTCTTTTGAATGCCTGAAACTAATCTGACAACCGTAGATGAATTGTATAAATGTCTGAAGAACAGCATTGAATCCAGAAATATCCCACTAAGTAATTTGGTAGGATTTTCCTCATACACCACCAACGTTACATTTGAGAAACATAACACATTTGAAAAAGAATTTACCCTCTATAGTTTGTAAAATGTTCCTGCCATATGATGCATGCAGCTTCGAAAGCATGGCTCTGCTATTTCGATCCGTAGAAGATTTGTTCCGGAATGTAGGGTCACATTTCAGTCGAGGTTATGGTCGTCAAGAAGCTTTTAAAGAGTTTCAAATTTTTTTCAAGTTGATGTGCATAAAACTTTGCTTCCCTCCAATACAAGTTGGCTTATAGTTAAGGCATGTACTGACCGGGTACTCGAACACTATGAGCCCCTAAAACCATATTTCACTGAAATACAAGTGTCAGACCCATCCAAGACGACAGATTCTATGCTTTCGGCTATGGCCAATAAATTCACAAAAATCTATTTATATTTTATGAGTTACATCTTGGAGATACTGACCGATTTCAACAAGCTATTCCAGAGTGAATATCCATTGCTTTATAAACTTAAGCGTGAAGATGAAAATGTTCTTAAAACCTTATATTCTAATTTTTTGAAATTTGAATATGTTAAGAATGCTGAAGTCTTAATTTTGAACCACAAAAATCCAGAAAAAATTGTACCTCTCAATTCCATATACTTGGGAGTACAAGCAGAAGAAAGCTTTGCTGAAATTAAAGGAGAATGCAATACTGTCGAATCAGAAACGTTTTTAAAAATTATCTGCATATCTATATAGAGCTCTCGTCTGACATTCAATCTCGTTTTAAATTTAGCGATAAACTATTCGATTTTATCGAAATAGTTGATCCGATTCAGGCTCAGTCCTTTAAGATAAAATCCCTTGTGAAAGTTATTGATAAGTTTTCCTTCCTAAAAGATATGGTTAGTCAGCAAAGTTTAGATAACGAGCAAACACGCAACCCTTAACCATCAACTCAATTCAAACGTTTGCAAGGATGTTGAAAATTACTGGCACATTGTGTTTGAAATGAAAAATTCTGTCGACAAGGACAAGGCTGTTTCCGAATCTAAAAACTGTGATAAATCTTCTGTTAATTTTGCCATTCTCGAATTGTTCTGTTGAACGCATTTTCAGTGAAACGAACGATACTAAAATTGATATTCGCAGTTGGCTAAACACAGATACTCTCACGGCTTTGCTTCATACAAAGCAGAGAAAGTGAAACATGTTGGAGGTTTGTTGGCTTTTGAATCGAGTGATGAGATGTTGGCAACAAGATTTGGAAAACAAATTGTGAAGTGACATTAGATAATATTTATTTTGTTACTTATTAATACAAATAAACTGAAATAAGAAAATAACTTGTTCGCTCAGTTTTATTCACAAACACCAACATACGGGTAAAGATGTGAGTAGTTTAGAGATCGAGATGGGGTAAAAGCGGGTAACTTCAAAAATGTCGTGGGTAATTTATAAATTTAATGTTGGCAACACTGATCGTTGGTCAGATAAAAATCAGCATGCCACGGTGGAAAGTAACTCAGCATTGGTTTAGTATTAACGTGTGATGTGGTATGATTAATAATCAATTAGTTGGCCCAGTTGTGCTAGATGGTCGTCTTACTGGAGCTAGATATGTATAATTTTTAGATAATAATTTGATAGATTTACTGGACGATGTTCAGGGACACCATTCAGCATGATGGTGCCCCTGCCCATTTTTTTGTGTTAGCAATCGCTTTCCACAACGCTGGATTGGCCGAGGTGATTTCCAAAATTGGCTACCAAGGTCGCCAGATTTAAATCGCCTTGATTACTGCCTTTGGGGATGGTTTAAATCAATAGTATATACTGCAAACGTAAACACAAGAGAAGCGCTATTCGATCGGATTGTTAAATGTGCAGCACTCATAAGAGAAAATCACCGTCCACATACATGCATCGAGGCGGACGGTGGTATATTTGAAAATTTAATTCATTAATTTCGGTTTATTAGATCTTTAAGCAATGTTATAATTTATAATATCTACATAATAAACACTTTTCTCTACTGATGCATTACAATAATTAACCAAAATATTTTTATTGCTATCTCAGTATCCGTTGATATTCGAGCATATGTTTATTAGACTTTTCTGTTCATTTTTGCCCCTAGAACACCCCTTTCGTATGCTGCCCCCCCCCCCCCCCCAAACCACCCAATATATTTATATATTTATAATGGAAATAGAATAAATTTACTAGTGGAACAAATTGGACTAATTGAATCTCCGACATACGTTGATGTAAAAAATAATAAGTGCATTTAGCGAATTTTTACCTCCAACCAGTCAAATCATCAGTGGTGTAAATTCCTTAAGTGCAAACTATTATTATCTATTGTTGTACAAAATAGAGTTGCAACCTTCATTAAAATAATATAATCTTTTATTTATCACTTTTTAAAATAGTAACCATACATCTTGATATACTCGCGGTAAGAGTACGACTTACGTCATACGAATAAATGAATAATTCATTATATTTTCATCAAAATTTTTACGAAACTACAACTGAGAGTAATAAAACTATATGCTACAGTAAAAGTATGCATTATATATTGCACTAAATTGCAAAAAATGATTATTCTTAATGCGACCAAATATCGAAAATTACGTTGACAATAAAAACAATTGCATAACGACAGCCATGACGTAAGACGTCTGAATTATTGCCGCCATTATATCATAAACCTCATTTCCCGAAGCGTCCCAAACAATCAGGCATCTGTCATTCATGCTTGCAGTTTAAAGTGACGTCAGAACTTGCTCTGTGAGATAAATTATGAATCTTCCCAAGAGTATTTTTCCGGTTATTAGATTTTAAGTATAAAGTGGTTTCTACGGTATTCACGTAAAAACTAAATTGTCCAAGGCTTCGTTGGCAACACTAGACAAATTAAATTTTCACGTGCAGAATCCATAAAAACTCCTATTCCACAACCTAAGGAACTAAAATGAAGTTAATTCTAAAATTGAGTGCTATTTATATTCGACTAAATATTATGACTCCCGACTAAGCTCTATAAGAATAGTAAAGGAAGTGTAACAATTAAAAAAATATATGAGCTCTTAGTGTCTAACATAAATGTCATGCTGTATCAATTTTATATTCAATTAAACAAATGGTACTATAGCATAACCAAAGTCTTAAATTGGTACCTACTTAAACGTATTGTTCTAAACTTATTACATAATTAATTAAAAATTGTTGATGTTTTGTTTATTCATTGGAAGATACTGTACAGGGTGTCCCAAAATAAATGCAACAAAATTTGGTCAGAAATTCTTAAGAGAAATTTAAGGGACCCGTATTTTTTACTTTTGATAAGTGCGGCCCCCTTCCGGAGATATAGCCCCCTGAAACAAGCTCCTAAAAATTTAATTTTTTTTATATCTCAGAGCTATATCGCACAAGAACCACCAAATTTGGTACACAGGGATTTTATGACATGTAGAATGCGATGCTGATAAGCTTTTTGGCAAGGGGCCCCCACAAGACACTTTTTCGGGGGCCCTCTTGCCTTTGGGGCCACCGAACTTTAGTAGCATATTTAATTTTTTTTTAAATTAGTAGCCTCTTAGAAACTCCAGGGAATTTAAAAACTTTTTTGTCTCTTAAAATTTTTTCGAAAAACGCAGCGTTTTTCGAAAAAATGGCAAAATGTGATTGGATGCATATCGAGGTTCATATGAAATTTTAAAGTGTTAATCGTAGGTGGCTGGCATTCGCAATAAACAATCAATTTTATTCTGTGACAGTTGTCATTAACCATCATCGGGAGCTCATAGAGACAGGATCAGTAGTTGTAAAAAAATCACAATTTAAAGAAATTTAATTTTAATTTAAAGAAATCACAAGTTAAACATTAACAATTAATAAGAAAATGTGAATATCAAAATAAGGTACAATAAACTTGGAAATTAATAACAAAATTAATGGTACTTCATGATTAAATAATTTAATTCTAAAAAGTTTGTTAAAATTACACTGGTCAGTTCCGTAAACGTGTTCAAAGTGAGAACCGTTTTGTTCAACACAAGCCTGCAAACGTGACACGAAATTTTGACGTATTTTCGTGTGAATGTTGGGAATCTGTCTAATTTCTTCAGCCGCAGCAAGGATTCGTTCATGTAATTGTTCCCGGGTTCTAATTGGTACGGCATAGACGCGATCCTTCATGGCCCCCCAGAAAAAAAAGTCCATGGCATTTAGATCGGGAGTACGGGGGGGCCATGTTACATGAGGAGAATTGTTACCTATCCATCGCCCTTGGAAATTTTCATTCAGCCACTCAGTTACGAAGTGCCCCCGATGTGGTGGGGCACCATCGTGCATAAAGAACAAATTGCGTCTAATACCGAGAGGAACATCTTCCATAAGAGGCGGTAGTTCATGCTCCAAAAAATTAAGGTAACTTTCAGCATTTAATCGTGGAGGCAATAAATATGGACCGATGATGCAATCTCCGACAATTCCAGCCCAGCAATTAATTGAAAATTTTTCTTGCGAATGAGTCTGCCTTGAGACAAATGGATTTGCCATAGCCCAATAATGAAGATTGTGCAAATTTATTAGGCCATCTTTTGTAAAGCACGCCTCATCGGTAAAGAAAAAATTTCGTATAAATCCCGGATTTAAGTTGTAACGTTGAAGAGCCCATAAGCTAAAATGTCTTCTTCGTGGCAAATCTTCTACTTTAAGTTCCTGGGCCTTTTGAAAGTGAAAACGTTTCAACAGTTGCCGTTTGATAAAGCGGTGTATTCTTGTTCTGGGAATCTCAAGTTGAGATGACGCGCGTCTTATGCTTATTTCGGGATTTTCTTCAATTAAATTTAATTTCTTCCTGTTCGGGAGTTAATAAATAACTTCTCCCTGAGTTAGGTTTTTTCACAACTACGGATCCTGTCTCCATTAGCTGCCGATATACTCGTGCAAACATTGAATGGTATGGGAGTATGCGTACAGGAAATCGCTCGGCGTACAATCTGCGTGCGAGACGTGAATTTCCACGAGCCTCCCCGTAAATTAGGTGCATTTGTACCCTTTCTTGGACAGAAAATCTCACCATTTTTTCGGGAACAATGCTTACTGACAACTATTAATGGTAACAATTTGACACTGGTTAATGACAACTGTCACAGAATAAAATTGATTGTTTATTGCGAATGCCAACCACCTACGATTAACACTTTAAAATTTCATATGAACCTCGATATGCATCCAATCACATTTTGCCAAAACGCAGCGTTTTTCGAAAAAATTTTAAGAGACAAAAAAGTTTTTAAGAGGCTACTTATTTTTTTAAAAATTAAATATGCAACTAATGTTCGGTGGCTCCAAAGGCAAGGGGGCCCCCGAAAAAGTATCTTGTGGGGGCCCCTTGCCAAAAAGCTTATCAGCATCGCATTCTACATGTCATAAAATCCCTGTGTACCAAATTTGGTGGTTCTTGTGCGATATAGCTCTGAGATATAAAAAAAATTAAATTTTTAGGGGCTTGTTTCAGGGGGCTATATCTCCGAAAGGGAGCCGCACTTATCAAAAGTAAAAAATACGGGTCCCTCAAATTTCTCTTAAGAATTTCTGACCAAATTTTGTTGCATTTATTTCGGGACACCCTGTATAAATTTTCTTCAAATAAAATATTAATTTTTAAAAAGTATTTATAAGACTCGTCTTTATTGCTATTTTGGCATCACAATTATTTTCACTTACCTATAAACAAAACATTGTTGTAAGAATATTTACATTTACAGTTATTTTAAAAAACATATACAATGTGGTCCCGAGGTAATGAGCCAAAATTTATGGGTAAATTCTTAAGTTGAAAATATTGAGATTTGGCCGAAATTTGTTTAGTCCAAAAGTTGATCGTTAGAGAGATGATACAGGATGTTAATTTTTTTGTATTTATTTATTTCTTAATAAATGCTATATCGAATACTTAATATTGAGATTTGGGCTTTTTTGGGTCAATGATCTGTTCACAGTTTGGCTATATAGAGGACGCCAGCTGCGGCAGATTGAATGTGTTAAAAATAAAAGAACTTTTTTAAGTGATCTGTCTTTGGTATAAAATTCTTATTCTACATCTAACTTTTATTTTTCTCGAAAACTGTTGCCGACATTGAATTTCAACAAGAGTACCTATTTTATGCAAAAATCCTTGCAGTTGTAATTTTTGCTATGAAATTATAAAAAAAATACACAAAAATGTTTTGAGTATTTTTGAAGCACTAGCCCTTTTGTTTTACCCGCTGCTGGAACAACTGTATTGATTTCTTGTTAAATTTTCAAATTCATAAAAAGTTATGGGATTGTGCCAAGTTTAATTACTTTATATCTACACGTTTGGGAAATACTAATAAAAAACTATCATCAAGAACTAACGTTTCACACCTTGTATGTTGGAAACGACACGTTAAGATACATGTTTATAAAGAATGTTTGGTTTTATTTTGAGGTCTAGAGAACGCAGTTAAATTTATGCATATAGGCTAAGAATCACTCTGTATACTTCAGTTCAGTTATTAAATGTTTAAAATCATTTATTATGTAAAAAAACTGTTTCATGAATACGTGGCTCCTCAGTTTAAAAGATTGCGTATATTATACATGCACGAACCAACAACCTGCACAGCATGGACCTGCAAAGCCTGCTCATAAAGGTTCCCATGTTATTTAATGGAGCATCGCACACTAGTTCAGCACCAGCATGTACTGCAACAACTGGCACTGCAGGTTGTGTCGGTGGACTACAATTTTTATGCTTGACTGCGCTAGTCTCACGTAAGTTATGTTCCGACAAAAGTAAGGGATTGGTTTCAAACTGTTAGAAATATTCGACCAGTTATGTGAATATGTAACTGAACTGTCAGGCACCCCTGCTCATTAACAACCTCTATTTTATTACCTTAAAACAAAGCCTATCGTCAGATAACACTGCTCTGTGAAGTCTTGTGTTATGGAGCTGTAGAAAAGGACGATTAAAGATTACATAAAAATTTCAGAACATTCACCACATATACATATGCTGGCCAAGTATGCGAAGTCGTGCAGGTTTGCAGGTCGTTGCTGTATTTGCTGGCATAATGTGTTTCACAATTAACAAAATATTTCCTACAGTTTGCACCTTTTGCTTTATTTTAAAACAATATATACGAAATAGGTCGGTGTCTTTACATATTCATGAGAGCTAACCAGCTCGAAACCGGTATATGTCTGGTAGCACCGCTGACAACTAATTGTGGCTGTTTGCTACACATTTCTCCGGTATAATTCAATGCTGGTCTGGCATTAGATAACAGGGTACCGTTGCTGCAAGAATTCGGACGCAGTTGTTTTTATTGTTCACATAATTTTCAATAGTTTGTCGCGTTAAAAACATGCGGTTTTTGTAATTTAGTGTAATATATAGCGCAAACATTTAGTGTAGTATATACTTTCATTATTCTCAGTTGCAGTTTCTTAAATATTTTGATGAAAATATAAAGAATTATTCATTTGCTCGTATGACGTAATTCTGAATTCTTGCCGCAACTATAGTTATTTCTTGAAAGAATTATGTAGCCAGTACCAACAAAATGTAGACACTTACATCTCGCGCAAAGTATACGAAGTTGTCCTATTGATATTTGTGTTACAAAAAACTTTGGATTTATAGTCCAAATCCATTGTCCAATTTTTTCGTAAAAGGAATAAATGTTATTTGTGTTTACAATTTAGTGTATTCATGACAGTTTCTGCGTAACGTTTAGAAATTGATGCAGTTATTTTCTTTGTTTTTGTTTTTCTTTTCGATATTGTGTTACAATTCACTTTTAGGTACCATTTTGACTTATTCATTAGAAATGAGGACAATTTACAATCAAAATTTCCTGCAAATCTCGTCAACAACTGCTACACATCTTACAACCCACCCGCCAGGATATGAAAATTAGATAGCGGTGGATAAAGCAGTTTCTGATGAGAATGCTCTTCTACTATATTATCTAAGCACGGCTTCTGGTGTTGTTATTTCCTGGATTTCTCTCGATTGTTATGCATTCTTGTGCGACAAATGCGATGTCGCTGATTTTATATGATTAAAGTGTAAGTAATAAAGTAAGTTCTCGTATATTATCCACGGTGATGTTCGGGTTCAAAATAATGCTCTGCTGATGTAAAGCAAATGTAATCATTATAATGAATACGTGATTAAATCCCATCTTAACAAATGGTGACATTAACTGATTAAATTACTTCTGGATGTACTTCTAGCAAATTAAGTCGAGCACTAGATTGCAAACTTGGAATTAAATTATCTTAGGATACATATTAACCGAATTCTTGAACTGCATTATTTAAAATGTCATCTAGCTACATACGTAAATAATGTTTTTAAGTAATTACTATTATTAATATAGTAATGAAAGATTGAACGTTTGAAATAAGTATGACTTGAAATAATGAAATTTAGTAAAACAATAAAATCGTATATGAATATCGATTTATTAAGCTTAAATATTATAATCACATTTATAATACACAGAACATCTTACATTATATGATATTATAGCTTTTGAATTCATTAACACACCATGAAATGTACTGAAATACTTTGTTTGTTTAAGTGTAAAATATTTACAATTTTGAACAGCACCTTGAAAATATACACACACTGAAAATATTAGCAAGTAGAAAAAAATACCAAATAAGTCAAACCAAAATTCGCGAAAAATAATTGTAAAATACACAACCTTAGACATCTTCCAAGGATACGTTTTTAATACCTAGCTTTCAACTGTTCTAGGAAACAGCTGGTGCTTGTTGCAACTCTCAGAAGCATTATTTGATAATAATGGATAGTTCAAAAGTTAATTCCTTTTTCCAAGAACCTTTTCACTGACAAAGTACCAGTATTTATACCTATAAATATCGGACACATTATGCCTATACGGACCTGCATTGACCTGCACGGACCAGCACAGCGCACACTTCCATGAAATTTTTATTTTAATAATGTTGTTTGAAGAGGAGGAGGGGGAAGAAGCCAGAAAAATGAGAAAGTTTTGGGTTCATCCTATCAATAAAAAGAGAAAGCTGTATGGTGAATTTCATCATTTATTTTCTGAACTGGAGAGAAATCAACAAAATTATTTCGACACTACCTAATGTAACAAAAAAAAAAAAAATTGAGATCTTGGATCGTCCTCGTCTACAGCACTAAAACACAAGATTTCACAGAGCAGTGAAGACTTGCAGTCGCAAGCGAGAGTGTCCGATAGTTCAGCGACACATTCACTACTTAACTGGTCGAAAATTTCTAATAGTTTGAAATCAATCCCCGACTTTTGTGGGAACAGAACTTACGTTGGACTAGTGCGACCAAGCACGGAAATTGCAGGGCCACCAACATGACCTGCAGTGGTGGTCGTTGCAGATGACGGTCCATGCAGGTGCTGTTCTAGTGTGTGATGCTCCATTAAATAACATGGAAACCTTCATGAGCAGGCTTTTCAGGTCCGTGTAGATCAGTGCAGTCCATTGCTATGAGTAAAGCAATTTGAGTTCTATCAAACCAGACACTTTATGCAAAATTATAAAAAATGTTAGGTAAAACATTCTAGGAAGAGTATGACAATAATAATTTTAATGGTAATAATAATAATAATAGACATTTTATTTAACACTGTTAGAAAAACATACAAATAAATATCAATCTTACACTTACATTAAAAATTACAAAATATGCATATTATACGAACGTACAAGATTTTTAACAAATATTTTTATATTTACACTTTGTTTTATGTCTACAGGAAGAGCATTGGATAGGCGTAGACCCTCATATAATAAATCTTTTGAAGCTTTTTGAACTTCAATATGATAACGATGGGATAGTTGTGCAAATTTGATCTTATTGCACCATTATTTTATATATGTCCGAAATATAATACGGCTATATATAATATGGCCTTAACTTTGCCATATGATAACTTGGACTGAACAAAACATATTTGACTTAACAATAGGTCTTGAATATGTGACAACGTCGCTCACATACTAAGGATGGTTATGTTTTATATATAATCATTATAAATAGGTACACTTAAACATATGTACTTACTTACTGTGAATGGTTTTCTTAGAGCTCTTTTCACAACACAGAATAATAGTTACATGTGTTTAAAATAACTTTTGTTTCTCGCAAGAAGCGTTTACTGTACAAACATCTCATAGCCAGAGTTTTGCCTAGATATGCCGTCAGTTAACATGCGATGCGGCTGGTTATGGTTACTATAAATTGTTCCATTTTTGTTTATGTCCACTCACAAACATCAAAGAAAAATTAGACAAAAATAAATCGCACTAACTGTACGCACCAATATGACTAAAGCTTCATTGACATAAGATTTAGGGGTTGCATTGGTACTGCAGAAAAGTTATTAAAAAGGACGCCGTATTCTTGAAATAGTGTTTTCTACAAAATACAAATAATTTTAGTCATTTAATAACTGAATAATTTAAGGTTTAGCAAATAATAGGAATGTTAACTCATCCCACCTGCAAATATTCAAAGATACTGAAGTAAAACGGCGAGAAATACGGGTGACTTTTGTAACGTTCAGATAAACCAGTAACGCCTTTGTACTGCAGTTGTATGGCAGAAGCTAAAAGCATTTTAGCTTTTACCAAACCTTTTCCAACAATCATACAAGGGCCAATCAGAAAACTGCTTTTTTGACAGTAAACAGAAGATTCACATTTTTGCAGGTTAAGTTTTTAAATTAGATTCTAATTTAGATATTTAGTTTAGAATTGATTTGTTTTTAAAAAAATGGATGAAGAGGACTGTTTGGTTTAGAAACAGTTACTTTTGCTGTTCTTATTCGCAGCGACGTCAATATGTATACAAACTATACATGCAAAAAAAATGAAAAGAAGAACTCGAAGATGGTGGGTGCGACCTATTAACCGCAGATAGCACATGCAAGGTGATTTCTATAATTTATATAAAGAAATGCGAAATGAGAATGCCGATTATTTTTTCATTTCACCCGAATGACAGTGGCAGTGTTTGATGACTTGCTGAAATTAGTGGGGTCTCATTTAACCAAACATTCAAATAGACCATCTACTCCTACAGATTGTAGGCTTATATTTTATCTAGAGTAGGATTTTAATTACTATTCGGCAAATGATAAAAACCAACAATTTCCGTAGATAGGGACGTAGTTGACAAAACATAAACAAAACCTCTCTCAAGGTCAAGAATCTTGAGTTTTTGCATGTCGCCAACTTACAGCGGAAAAATTCCCCAACTTCTTAAGTCTACAGTAATTTTATGTAAACAGAGTAAAAGAATTTCTCGGAAACTTCAATTGTTCACTTCATTAATACTAACCCAAAAATCAAATTATGAACAAATTACGTTACAGGCGCTTTTACTTAACCTTAATTGTACCTTTGTTTGTAATTTCTTAACATAGTTTTGCACCTTATTGCAGTTGTATTTTTCAAAATGTATTTGTAGACAAACTATTCCTTTTAGACATTTTTTTCATAAAAGTTTTTTATTGCATTTAGTCAGATATATAAGCCCTTAAAATTACGGCCCTCATATTCCGGACACCCTGTATAAGTGCTTAGTTTGTATATTCTGCCAAATCATCCTAATTACAATAACATATGTTTATATGGATTTTTTTATCAGTGCCTATTCCTTGTTTGCTGATAGATGTGCATAATAGATTAAATGAGGTAATAAAATTGTATCGAAAATGTGTGTTTTAGTTCAACGAGTAAGGTTTGCCGAAATTGTATGAAAATATCCTAATTTCTTCTCTATTTTTTTTTTCACGTAACTTATATTAGTATTAACTGACAACTGAGGGTCCAGAAATGGAATTAAGTGTATCATCCACAAAAGGGTTAACAAATATTGATTGTTTTAAATAATTATATTTCATTTACATAAATTAAAAACAACTATGTAACTCACTACCTTGAAATATACCTCGTTTCATTGTTTTTAAACATCTCAAAATCAAATAAGCAGTGCACTATTAGTTAATAGAATACTGTTGTGATATAGCATTATAGCATACTCAACAAGTGCGTAGAAAAAGTTACGCATTCCAATACAAAGGGTCCGTAACGACCATTTGGCCATAAATGGTTTAGCACTCCCTACAAACTCATTTGAAAACATTCCCAAGGGTAGGGAATTTTTACTGAGGTTGAATTTTTGTACACACGGAGCCCATACAGCTGCAAGATATAAATTACCTGACTGATAATGAATTTGTTTTAAATACATTTATAATCTGATATAAGGAATTAAAATTTCAGACACTCAAAAACGATCAGATGCTCGCTGAATGATCTACTGACTGATTTGGATAGTAGAAATGCTGGTGAAGGAAAGGTGATGATAAATTTACAGTATACAGGGTGAGTAAGAAAGAATAGGTCAACACTAAGCTGGAAATACTAGACACCAACACACACCTACAGGGTGTTGGAGGTTTACATTTTATTCTGAAATTTTTCAATAATTGAGAAAGTTTTGATAGTATGACCGAAAATTGGTTGATTTTTTTTTGGTGTGATAATTACGAATTTGAAACCTACAGTCGCGAACACAATTTGTAGGTTGAAATTCTGAACGAAGTCATTGACCCTTTCATTCTGGAAAATCGGTTAACTGGTGTTATTTATTTACAATGTTTGCGCTAAATTTACCAGTAAGCCTTGAAGAAGTTCATTTCAATTTTAGACAGCATAATATGTGGTTTCTTCACGATAGTGCTCGACCACATTTTGAGCGACTAGTGCGACAGTACCCAAACAATGGATAGGCCGAGGTGGTCCAATTGGATGGTCCTCTCTATCGCCTGACCTAAATCCGCTCGAGTTTTATTTTTGGGGTCACATAAAAACTATGATGCATGTTACCGAAGTTAACACTGAACAAGAGTTGTCAAATCGCATACATGTTGCCACATGCATTCTACTGTATTGAAAGTCACGGAAACGACTTCGAACAGTTACTTTGATAAATTTTCAATCAATTTTCTCTGTTTGTATAAGTACTTATACATGTAGTTTTCCATTCGATTTACCTACATATAAATATTTCGAAGTCGTTCGACAAGTTAGTAACGTAATTAGTCTTTGGTTATAAGCATCATATGGAATCAGAATCAGGAAATTTGCATGTGTAGACTAACGATTGAAAGATTAGGTAGATGATTTGAATTTTATCCAGAGACACAAAACAAAATATTCCTAATATTTCTATGTGATTCTGGGTAATAAATTTATTCAGGTACTGTAGGAATATTAACTGGCTTCATATAATAATATTTATTTACTATTTGCATGCACCGTGAAGATCGAACATGTACGTAATACCTATATAGTGGTATACTGCAAGTTCTGCCTCACTATAAATTAACACTTATAAACCGCAACGTTTGTTAAATCCTCTGTACACAACGTTACAACAGATGCCCTCCATATACATTGCCATTAGCTTAAAGTTTCATAAAGTCGCCTTCGGAAGCATAGGTATAACTTTTCAGCAAAATACCACTTAACTGCTAATCTCCGTGGTTACTTTTCTCTGTAGTATCCACTGGTTGATTTTAGAAATTTCCCGAAAGGTATTTTTCACCGTATTCGAAAACATAACACGATTCTTGGTTAATGGAAAATATTAGTTATTTGAAATTACATTGGAAATTAATAGTTATTTATACAACAAGTACAAAAAGTAAGTGTTTATTGCACACGACGTGAAATTATATGGACAACACATTGAGTGCAGTAAACAGTTTTTGTCCGAGTTGGAAACAATATTTTTTCTACGTTCATGCAGAAACCAAAAAATGTTTTATTTAGATGTATGTAAGTGTAGGAAAATATGACGTCGATTTGAACGTTTATTTTTGTCATGATGACAAAACGCTGTAGTAGAATAACAGATGAATGCAATAAACATTTGCATAGAAAAATGTATGTTTCTATGTTCATGCGAAAAACAAAATTTTATTGAACTATATTTAGTGGAAAAAGTGGTTCTTTATTGCACTATTGCAATAAAATGTTTATTGCATTCATCTGTCATTCTACTACAGCGTTTTGTTATCATGACAAACATAAACGTTCAAATTGACGTCATATTTTCCTACACTTAATGTCATCTAAAACACTTTTTGGTTTTTGCATGAACGTAGAAAAAATATTGTATGCAACTCGTACAAAAGAGTGCTTATTGCACTCGACGTGTTGTCCTACTCGGCCTGACGGCCTCGTTAGACAACTTCACTTACTTTCTGTACTTGTTGCATAAATAACTATTATGTGTAATCACTAATTGAAGAGTGGAAATTAGAAAGGGCCTAAGTGCCAAAAACAAAGTTTTGAGATAATCAAGAAAAACTAAATAAAACTCGGATAACTTTCATACGTAAACGTTTATGGACATAACAAACTAAAACAATGAACAATTAAGGTTTATTAACAATATTTGGCAAACTAAACATTGTACTACAACATATTATACATGTTTAAAAGTGTGACATTAGGAAAAGGCCAAGTGCCATAACTACTGATGTTTAATAAAGAAACATACATAAAACACCTGTTCGTTCTTTTTGTGATACTAAATCACTGTTTTCAATCTGAAGTAACTGTTTATAGAAGCGTTGATGTTCTGGATTTTTAAGATAAGGAATCATGCTTTGAAGAGATTTTTTATTTTCTGATACCTTGCTTTCTGCTTGGACTGAACCACTACGTTTTCTTCTCCTTTTTTTTGGTTTTCTTCCATTATAATATACTACAAATCCAGAAGTTGTGAGACACATGGAATTTTTCTAAGGAAAATGCTTGCCCACATGCAACTATCGACATCCACGAGAGGTTTCTATAAGGTTAAACTTTATTCTTTGTACTTAGAATTTTTCATAGGACATAAAGCATGGTCCATAGAATGTTTCTAAGTGAAAAACTTGATTTCGGAAAATATGGCACTTAGGCCCTTTCTAATTTCCACTCTTCAATTGAAGTAGGGTTTTTTGCTCGATGGAGACAATGAAAAGTTGACGTCTATTGAGGAGTGTCACATGGGCGTCACTTTATTGCTTACCGAGCGATAAAATCTAGCAAACGCTCATCGTCAATAGAAATCAAGTAAACAGGGTCCTTTTCAAGTAGTAATTTCACGTTCTGATTGGTCCACGTCACAGTATATGGAAACGTGATACATGTCAAATTGTCAAATCGAAGGAGTTTTAGTTAAGTCAGTTAGTGAACTCGTTCCGTAATCTGTAATCTGTGGTTACCGTCGAACTTTGTGGTCTTTATGTGGTGTCCGATGTCCAGCATTATAACATAAGTTTTGGATTGCCGAAGGGGATAGAACCGATGAAACATACATTTTATAAGTATTGTGTGGTATCAAAGGGCAAAAACACTACGGTAACCACCCCGGAAAAAATATTCTTCTCGGTTCCTAAAAAATGAGAAAATGCGTAAGAAATAGTGCATTTCAATGAATAGAGACGAAAAAGAGAATGCAACACACTTTATTCAAAGATTATAAAGATGATGTGTGTTTTAAAATTAATAGTTGGAAGATGTGGAGAATTATTAGCAGCACAAATTAAATGGGAATGTACAAAGACTACAACAAAAAAAAGTTGTAATACCCCATAATTAGAACTGTCAGGGGAAAATAATATCTGAGCAACAAAGTGATGCAAAAAGCAGACGTCTTGAAAGTATTCACCATCAAATTTATATTTTCTCCCAGAAACGAAAACATTGACAATGAGTCAATTTTCGGCAGGTTATCTGATTGTCCTTTAACAAATCCACTCTGTTGCCATTATTTGCTATAATTATATGGATATTATACACAATGCACACCAACAAAACAAATAATAAATTGACTTTGACAGTTCGATTTTGACACTCATGTCACGGCATATAAAACAACATGACGTGTTCATATACTGTGACGTCACATAATCGCCATTTGTATTTCTCGCGTTTTTGTGGTTGGGAAAGACGTAATAAATTTATTAATTTATTACCGCTTTATTTTTGTAGAGAATGACATAAAACTAACACAGTACACATAAAATGAATTGAATAGTATTTTGGTAATAAAATAAAAAAATATGCCTATTGCCAAAATTTGTAAAAATTGCGTAGCTTAGTTGAGATAATTTTAATTGAACAAATAATGATAGAAATTGAAAATAGTGACAGTGATATCCCGAATACATCTCCGGAGATTAGGAATGCTGCAAAAACTGTAACTTTGTTGCCAGAAAAATCAAAAAAGTTATATGAGAAGCAATATAACATATTTGACGTAAGTCGAAAGAAAATTATAAATATTCGGCTACTTTGTTGGTCCATGTTGGAGAAGGGACACGGGGATGGAAGAGTTCTACAGTTGCAGAAGGATACATAGACAATAACATCAATGAAAAAATTTAAACAAGTAAGAAAATTTTCACTCGGCCATCAAATAATGTACAAATAATTGAATGTAGCAATCGCAGTGATGAAAATTTTACCATATCAAAATATAGCCCTAATGTACCTTCTGAATCAGGAATTATTACTAAAGATTGTAAATACTGTTTTTTCGATATTCAAATTACGAATGCTAACAAATGAGTTTCTTATCTTTGTTCTATTTTTTATAATTAATGTTAATAAAGTTCATCTTGTAATACATAACAATAACATCAATGAAACAATTTAAACAAGTAAGAAAATTTTAACTCAGCCATCAAATAATGTACAAATAATTGAATGTAGCAATCGCAGTGATAAAAATTTTACCATATCAGAATATAGCCCTAATATACCTTCTGAATCAGGAATTATTAATAAAGATTGTAAATACTGTTTTTTTCAGCATTCAAATTACAAATGCTAACAAATTAGTTTCTTATCTTTGTTCTATTTTTTATAATTAATGTTAATAAAGTTAATCTCTTAATACATAAATAACTATTATCTACAACTATCACAGAATGACTATGAGTTGACTCTGTTTCAAATGTCACAATGACTAATATTGTCTCACATAAGCTTTTTTAAATTTATTAATGCACTCAGTGCGATAATGATATTGTAAATTAAATTAGACTCAAATTAAACATTTATGAAATA
The DNA here is from genome assembly GCA_037114965.1 of Monochamus alternatus. Classification (NCBI taxonomy): domain Eukaryota; kingdom Metazoa; phylum Arthropoda; class Insecta; order Coleoptera; family Cerambycidae; genus Monochamus; species Monochamus alternatus. Next base: position 101,323,446 of record CM073426.1, read on the forward strand.
AACAAAATTTGTAGGATCATATGACAACTTATTTATTATACATTGAGAGTAAAATATTTACAGTTGGAAAATTAATACCAAATGCCTAAGATTTTCTTGAATATATGTTTAGTGTCAACATAATTTTTAGATGTTGATGAAATATTTTGGTAAGTTGACAGAACTAGACTTCCAGCCACCAGGCCTTTTTATACTCAAAAGATCTGCTCCATAATGCACTAAAAGGAAGGTTGAAGATTGTCGAAAACAGTGTTCAGTATATCTATTAGTAGTAGACAGTCAGTTTTGACACATTGCCAATAGTATTTATATCTACCAATAGGTTGTTTGGTACTTTTACCAGCATTCTACTGAATTCAAGCCATCAATATTTCCATATATTACAAAAAAACTCTAAACTTTCTTTACGTTAATAACATAATTTTTATTTGTTTGTACCTTCTGATTTTCGCTGCAGAAAAGTATTTTTTATGTTGATATTCTTCTTGAATTAAATTTCTGATATTATCTGGCTTCTGTATTTTGCTTAGTTCATTGAAATATACTGATAATTCTTTCGTTAGTTATGTTAAATATCTTTTCGAACAATCGTTCTGAAATATGCACTTACTGTCATTGTTGACCCATTCTGTAAGTTGAATATAGAACACTTTAGCTTGTTTCCATAGATCAAAAAAATAATAGTGTTGTTTGAGTTAATAACAGCATTAATGCGGTAAGTAAAAATCAGTAATTCTTTTCACCAACAAATGCTGGGCTCATTTATTGTAAAAATTAAAGGTACAATTTGTACAACTCTTAAACGTAATAGTTTTTCCTTCGTTTTTATCTAGTGCTTTGACAGTAATTGAATTTTCTGTATTACTTAATGAGTTAGATATTTTAGGATTAGAATAAACTTCAGTAGTTCTGTCTTCAAACATTGGAATGAAGCCAAATTCATTGTCACTGCCGCTGTTGGTATCTAAAATCTTATCAGCAAATCTATTTTCTTTGTTAAAGACTCTGCAACATATCCCTCAGCGACACCAGAAGACCTAAAATTACATTTTCTATTAGTCAAATAATACATTAATGTTATCATTAAAACCTCCAGCCCCCATGACATTTGAGTGCCATAACATCAACTCCAGTATTTGCTAACAAAGTCGCCGATGTTCTTCTAAAAGCATGTCCAGTATAGGATTTTGGATATTGCAGTTTTAAATATTCGGCAATTTTACGTGGTATTTGTCCCAATGTATTTATACCCACAAGTTGATTTACACATTTTCCCTGACGAACTGAGTAGAAAAATCGACGAGAGTTAGTTTCCTTAGGTCTTAAGCCTGTTTTGCAAAATCGTCAAAAAGAGACTTTTTCATTGGCCTTGTCAGTGATTGTGAAAATTCAACTATGTGTTTTGATATCAGGCACTTTAACAATGACAACTGAACCTTCATCCATAATGTCATCCATGAACTGTCATCCTCATAAGTTCATCACGCCTAAAAGCCCCAGCGACTCCCATTATCATCACTGCTTTCATCATAATATGGGTTTTATCGGGCTTGTAGCAGGAATTTGTTCATCTCTTCTCTGGTAAATACCTTTGATTTTTTCGTATGATGTCCAATTTTTTCTTCTTTAGAAATGCTACTAACTTTTAAATTGCGATATATCGACACCATTATTTAAGTTGATCGTACTTTTAAGCATAGAGTATTCTGCCCATAAGCTTCCCGGAGACTTCAATTTTAAATTTCTCTGAACAAAATAAGCCAGCAAAGTTTTTTCAGATATCTCTGCTTTCTTCTCATTCAACCATTTCTTGAAGGCATCACAGACTTTTTCATACCTCATCTTTGATTTTGTGCCATTATAAGCACAGTTTTAACAACAAAACACAAAATTGTTCAAACTTCAATTTTTTTTTTTTGGTTTCGACCAAAATAAATTCAAAACACGCTAGATAGGCAACGCAATTTCAGCAATCAAAATCATTTTTTTAATCATTTTATTTGATAAATGCGATTTTGCGAAAAACGTTATACACTATACGGTTGTTAAGTGGCTAACAGAATCGAAGAAAATGAAAAATCTCGACTTCATCTCGATTTTTCAAACTTTTCCTCGATTCTGTTATACCCCACTTAGCAACCTAATAGTGTAATATACTATTTTTTCTCTATACCAGTTTTCATAGCGACCAAATGCTTCTTCGTATTTCTTCCGTGATTTCTTTGGCACGAGATTGGAAACAACACTGGAAGCTCAATATCTGATGGCAAATCATCGCTTGAATTCATATTTACACTTTCACAATAAGAAATTATTCAATGACAGCTAATTATAATGTGTTGTCTGAACATATGTTTATTACCTAAATGATTAATCTTTCTTTGCTAATGTTCGATGTTTAAAATATTTAGGCTTTGATTAGATGTTCCTTTAGCACAGAAATATAAATTAAAGTGCAATAAAAAGGCACGTAATTACAAAGTATCACATAACAGAAATAAAAATCTGATCAATAAGAAAAAGCTCTTAAAGTTTAACGATTTAGTTTTGCCGCTGCGATGTAGATAGAAACTGCAATCTATAACACTGAATGTTTCGTATTTTTTATTGCAAACGCGATAAAATACTTTGTTTTATATTTAATTTTACGTACGCACGAACCTTTTTCAAATCATTTGCAGATATAACCCTAACCCTAACTAAATCCCCGAAATACAGGATTAACATCAATGTCATTCAATATTTGCATCTGAAAAATGAGTGACTTAAGAACATGCATTTATTAAGCAATCTAAACTAATTTTTTCTAATTTTGACTTATAAAGTGACACTTTTTAAAACTGATTGACATTATGAAACGTCTTACTTTTTGTAACTAGTTGCATAAAGTAAAATTTTATGCAATTGGTGACGAAAAATCTATTTCAAAATTAGTGACAAAAAGAATTATTCTATTTATTAAGCTGTTATAATACAAGTTAAAAACATAAATTATACATTAATTAATTATTATAAATATTGATAACACAATTATTGCAATTATTCAAATTAATTCCCGACGACATATTTTTTTCATTGCTCGAACTTGCTGTTATTTGGGAAGCGGCGCACATTGCATTAGATGTTTCACCAAATATTTCTTGCGCTATAAGTTTTTTATTATTCATGAAATTTTCAACATATCCCTCCGCAACAGAGCTAGATTTCCAACCTCCGTGCCTCTTTAATTTTAAAATATCAGCGCCACTGTCTGCTAGGAAAGTGGCAGAGCTTCTTCTGAAGCAGTGGCCAGTATATAGAACAGGATTTGAAAGACGAAGATTTTGGCAGACTGCTAAATGTGTTAATTCCCACAGGATTTCTGGTACATTTTCCATTCGCATATTTTACAAAAAATCTGTTGTGTTTAAGAACCTGGGGACGCAACTTAATATATTTTCTTAATATTTCAACAAGATTCGTATTTTCAATGTCTCCAGTGGTAATTACAAACTGCCGTATAACTTTTGTTTTTGAAGGTGGGATATCAACACGAAAATGGCTTCCTTCGTCTATAACATTTTCAACTGGAAGAAATGTTAATTCTGCTTTTCTGCATGCTCCTGCCATTCCAATTATCATTGCAACCTTAGCCATTAAGTATTCTTTGTCATCAGCTTCCACTAAAAATTTGGCAAAATCTTCTTTAATAAAAACTTTTGACTTTTTAGCACTGTACCCGTCCGCTTGCTTTTTAATATATGCTACCAAATTTGTATATTTTTTAATATCAATATTCCTTTTCAGATTTAGTTCAGACCTTAACATTGAGTAAAGTGTCCATAATGTGGAAACTTTTAGATCTTTCTTACCCTCAAAATATGCAAGTAAAACTTTCTCATTAATATGTTTAATTTTCTTCTCATCACACCACGTAACAAATTTTTCGTATGCCAAATCATAAACTGCCTTTGACTTTTTGGGAATTACTGATAATAGAGCATTACCTGCTGCCTCTTCAATATCGCTTGGTAGCTCTTCAGAATTTGACACTCATTTTTTAAAAATAAAACTAAAAATATATCAATCTCGCTAAAAACCTTCCGTCTAGACTTTTTTACAAAATGTCAAACTGACAACTAACATGAAGTAACAGCAACAAACTAACTCACTCACTTCGTTCGTTCCGCAAAAATCTCACGCGTTACACAAAATTAGGCATTTCGTAACTGATAGCATAAATACCTATTTATTAACTGTAGCCATATTGTGATGTCTTTTTGAAACATTTTATATACAGGGTTAAGTATGACTAGGTGTAAATATTAGGAAGAAATGTCAGAGAGGGTATAGAAAAAATAAGAATTAACGGAATCGTCCTTCAAAATATTTCCAAAATTATTTATAAATTAAAAACTTTTTTTTTCTTCTTAAAGAGTATTAAACCTCTATTTATCGACGTACATGGCCGCCCGCCAGATACAAATTTAAATTTCGCCATATCTCTTAACTATGCAACCATCAACACAACAATATCATATCTATGTCTTGCCAGTTGTAGTAATGAAATATTTTTGTTTTGCATGCTGTCAAAATCGTCAAACTGTCAGCAGAAATGTATGTATTATAGGCTTTTTTTCGCGACTAAATATGGGTGAACATACGTGAAGCGTAACGATCTATCTCTTTTTAATTTTACCCTATCTTTTTCTAATACAAGCAGATCACAAAAACGTAAATATTCAGTGGAATGGTATGTGCTGGATTCCGATTGAATTTAAACCTCACTTTTAACTTTTCTTAAAAGAAGTTTCAGTATAGATCTTCTAGGTTTTGATTATGATATTTTTCATATATATTTGAGAAACAGCATAAGTAAATAGATATGTGCTGCAAATATTACACTTACAATCAAGTACAATACCAGTTTCTTAACCAATATTGACTAAATGTTTCTCCCTCGAAAATTCAAGTTTAATGTTCCATTATGATTTTATTATTTATAACAAAAAATACCTATAACAAAACTGGGAGTTTATATCTAATCAAAATAGAGGTAAAACTGCCAAAGTACACAAACACAGAATTACCCCCACTATCACTGAAAACACTGACTGCATATATCAACAGCATATTGAGTAGATGTATCTAAAATTGTTATGTCAGGTGGTAGTTTGGATGTGTTACTACTCTCGCAAAAATAAAATATACACTCTACTACCCATACCATAAATGAATATTGAGTCGCACAAAAGCCTCAAGTTTCGTAACAAACATATTTTAATGTTATGATCTAATATCTGTTTCAGACATTATTTTTCTTTAACTATATTGTAGTATTTGTTCCAAGTAGATATTTTCCGTGGTATATACCCATATTTATTTTTATTACAGGTTTATTTCAATCATTGTAATAACAATAATTTTAAATTTAAAAATTTCAAATAGCTGTTTAAATTGAACAACGTCACGTGATGATGATCTTCTGTTGTTAGTAACGGGTAATCCTGACGAATCTATAACAAGTAAACATGTTTTAGCAGTTTGCAGCGAGGGAACGAAGAACAAATATATAATTCTGCAGCAATCTAGAACATAGTTTATTTTCATTGCTTTTATAATTATCAACGCCGCGAAAAGAGACCGTAAAGTTCGAAGCCACCTCGGACGACGGTTATCATAGGCGGTCATTTTCCGAGAGAAAGGGGTTTTTGTCCCGTTTTTTAAACATCGAGCTAAAATTTCGAAATAAATTTTTTATTGCCTTTTTACGCGTCCCTGAACAAGTGGTTATAATTTTTGTACTTTACTAGTTGATGATAGTTTACTCTCTACATATATTTATATGCATAGAACGGGGGAACCTTTGTTACTGAATATTATATGTTTCTACGCACAAACACACACAATGAAAAAGAACTTTGGCAACGTCTCCAAGATATAAGGAAGTTAAGCAACAGGTTCCATTTAATATTTTGTATATAGCTTTGTTCGCACAGTACACAAATTAGTTTCCAATCGTCCGGAGCGTGCGCCTTCCAACTAAAACAATTGATTTTCAAATGTATGGAAGCAATTATAAATAAACTGCGCGTGCGTCGGACGATTTGAAACAGTTTCCAACTGCTGTGTGAACAGGGCTCTATGTATACGTATAAATGGCAAACAGCCAATAGTTTTTGTGGCATCTTTATTTATTTATTTACTTGCAATTTTTTTTGTCCATTGGTGTACAAATATGAAATTTTTTTGATTGATTGATGGATTGGTATTTTTCATAGCTTTATTCTGAGATTTTTTAACTGGTGGCTGAAGATGACCATCGATAGGAAGAAATATATTCGCTTCGATTTATGTTCCTAGCAAATGGACACAAATAACGAAACCTAAGGATGAAGTCACAGCAACCACGACTGTACCATACATCCCCAATGTGACAGACAGAATCGCGAAAATTCTAGGCAAAAAAGGTGTGTGGACTACTTTCACAGCAACATGTAAAATAAGTCAGCAACTTTACAAGCCGAAAGATCAATTGAGTCTGTTACAAACTCCGGTGCTATGGAGCAACCATGACAAAGTATACGTGGTCATGTCCAACGAACTGTAGAATTCTGGAAAAAGGAACACGACAGGCAGATATGGCCTGAAAAATTCACCGTTGTTGAACATGCTTGAGAATAGGTACACATAATTACATTAAAGTTCTCGTTCGTACCAATGGGTATTAAAATTTAGTGAAGGGAGGCTCTGAAGATTCTCCAATAACCGAACAACATGAACGAAGGGGTGAGGATCAGTCAAACTTGGATGCCTTTGCTTAAGAACAAACAAGTGAACCAGAGCGTACCTGAACCATCTATTCGTAAGATGCCTAAAGCAGTCAACGTAAACACTGAACTAACCGACATTAACGCATCGAATATTATAAAACCTCGGCTTAGAAATCACGGTAACCATTCGGCTGACACTCAAGACACTGAAGATGTCATCTGTTAAATATGCGAAACGTCTGCAGTTAAGGATCGGCCACGGCAAAACAGCTCAGAAAGTATACATCATTCAAGTGACACCGGCCGTAAAAACCTAGGAAATTACTGCAGTTTTTAATATAATAGGGATTTATATATAAAACAGCAGTGGATATACGAGTATTTATAATACATTTAATAAGTTAACAGCAAAAGGGTTGCGCAAATGTAAATACACTACAATAATAATTATTAGGTAAACAATTAACAAAAAGATATCACTGGATATTCGCTTGTTTGTTTGTAATTATTCGTACCTATTGAACTAGTCCCCAGCTGTTCGTTTTTAAATCTTCTGGTTGTAGTAATTACTTGTTGACAGTAGATAATTAGTTAATTACTTGCATCATTGCGCGAGTGACAGCAGTGGAATATAATATCAGTGTGGGTCACCATAAACTTGTCACCCAAATATTCTTCGTTTCGTCAAGTTTTGTTTTGTAGATATGTTTATTCCCCAAATTTCTATCCTTAAGTGAGGGTAACCTTTACCCTTAGAATTTTAAATCGAAAGTGGTATTGTGCCATACATCATTTTAAAGGGCATTCAACATGTTTGCAGCGCCATATAGTTTTTTAATATTGGGGCAAAAATGTTTAGACCTATCTATCTGTAAATTAAGAAATAACATTTTTCATCGGTTACCTCGCCTATGGCATGATGCTAATACCGGTATATGTTTGGTGGGCTGCTGATGAGTAGCTGTTTACTATAGGTTTTCCTGGTGTAATTCAATGCTGGTCGGGGTATTAGCCCGCAAAGTAGTTGTTGCCTGAAATTCCGTGTTTGCAAATGTTTAATGGTGTTAAAGAACTGCAGTTGACTTCTGTAAATAATATGAAGGTCTAGTAAATTGCCTACGCGAAATGTAACAAAACTCCATATAGCAGCCATTAGCTACTCCATGCTGGATGCCACAAAGCATTGTCTACTAAACTGGTTGTTACTGATGCTATCAAATATTACCAATGAACTTAATCAATTATTGATACAATCAGTTCATAAAATTGATACAAAAAATATTATCAAATAAAAATTATTATTGATGTTTGCTACTTTCCAAATAATATAATAATGCAGTCAAGATTCATATTCAGTTATTGTTGATAGTCTACAAAATTAGGGGCTTTAAACTTTGCCTTTCGATTTTTTTCCGTGTGAAATTTTCTGATTTGTTAAAAACAATATATTTAATAACGAATAAGTGTTATTATTGTAAATATTCTGTAACAATCTGTTTTTATCAACTACACTAAAAAGATTAAAGTATCAACGCTCACTCAAGATAACATATACATAATTTACAATTCTAAATGAAGCACATTTATTGAAAACTGAAACGTCAGCATTTAAATACCCGATATATCATTGCGACGAGTTGGAAAACTTTTTAAATGCTTTGCCTGAAATTATTCGATCCTATTAAAATGATTTCCAGAAAGTAGATGTTTTCAATCATATTTTCATGCCCTACTCATTTACATTACAACCTATTTAAGATTTATGGACGAATTTTATTTCTAAAACGGGTTATGAATTATATTTGATCGATATGTTTTAGCGTACCTGGGGGAGACACAAATCAGATCTAAAAATGTACAGAAAGTTTGAGATCCGAACAGTCTAATAAAAAATATATGAGGTATAACTCTCCGAAGTTGTTATTTATGATTTGAAAAAAATTTATCTCCGTGTATTAATGGTACCACAGTCCCACTTTAACTTTACAAGTAATACTAATAACTAAAAACTTTACAGTACTTGAAAATATTTTGATGAAATATTAAATCAATATTGTACGGGATGCTAAATGCTGATATTACTTTTGAAAATAAAAAACAGATTTTGTGATATAATATTTGAAATTTTAATGATGATGATCTCTTTATTTGACCTTCAATTTGTAGTGCGTACTTCAATCTGAAATATAATTTTAATGTTTTCAGATGAGCGAAAAAAATGATGTATTGACAATATACTGTCAATACTTTTCACTTGTAAAAGACACTTGTAAGAAACAATTAATTTTTATATTAAATTGGACAAAGAAAAACTAAACTACAGAGCCCTGAAGATGGCTTAAATATAAGCCGAAACGTAGGTAATATGTAAAAAATTGGTTTTTCTACTTGAAATTGACCTATCACCAGACCAAGAAACAACATCAATAATTTATGAAAGGTCACTAGATACAACATAAAAAATGATGCATATAAACCAAAGAAACAGACGATGGTTTCTAAAGAAGTCCAATAACTGATTATAAGATGTTTTTCATCTAGGCATGCAGAAAGGAGGAACTGCATTCTGTAAGAGTGATAATATAAAACTGGTAGCGGTGTAGTGATAGTGACACTGGTAGTGGCATCAACCAACAACAGCGTATCTGTGTGCTGAATAAAGGCACACGACCGATGCAATGGCAATAAAGTAGCTGACAAATTGGCTAGGAGTGCATTGGGTCCCAATATTTTTGGACCTGGTCCCTTCAGTACACTTCCGTTGTCAGCATTTGTTGAAATTGTCAAAGAGGACACCTACACAGAGTTTAGGAAGTGTTGGGATGCAACAAATGGATATCAATTTGCTAAGGAGTCTCTAAAGTATCCCTGCAAGGATACAGCCAAAAAGTAACTGACTATTTCTAGAGCAAATTTTCGCCTGGTGGCAGGTATTCAAACTGGACACTGCTGATTAAGGAACTACATTAAGAAGTAGAGTGAAAAACTTCTTTGTAGAGGTTGTAAACAGACGAGACAATACTCCATGCACTCTGTGAGTGCACTGCCATCTCGTCAATAAGAGAATCCGTGTTGGGAGAGCGATGGCCTTTTGTTGCCTTCATTAGAGAGATCCCCCTGAGCAACGTCACCACTTTTTTCTCCTTAGTAAGTTGGTTGGCGACTCAGGTGGATTGATCTCCTAATGGGAGGAGATACAAGAGGTCCAATGTGGTCTGTAGTATTTCTGCTATCCTCTCTACAATTGCAGAATTCCAAATAATATAAAAGGTAATAGAAACTTACTTTTCATTATCTTTGCTGATACAGACACTAACCACAAATACATAATACTGATATGTATACATTTAGTAAGGTGTTACAACTGTTACAAAATATTTAAAGCTAGACATTCTAATTACGCTTACTTTTGCTGCTGGGCCGAATTGAAAACGTTCAAACGATTTGGCGCTTCTCTATTGTTGAAGTTTATATAAAAGAATCGTTAGGAAAGTCGTAAAATTATTTTAAAAAAAGAATGCTGTACTTGTATTATCATGCAGATCGAGTATCATGATTCCCATTGTTATTGCATGGTTTCATGTCAAGATACTTTCCAGCAATTGATGGAAAATTTTTGTTTACTGGATATTGCTTTAAATATGTCACAAACTGTAATTTATTTTCTCTAAATGCTAAACCTGAAAACAAAAAACTATACAAAATGCCACTTTGAATTGGACTAAGGTAAGACCTGTGTCATTTTCGCTAATTTCTCGTACCATATGAAGGTCCATTAACATTTTCTACCAATGGGATTCCGACCGATACCAACAGATCGAAAAGCACATGCCACAAAACGAGATAATATGTTGCTTAAATTGTTATAATTAGGTATTACAAGTAATAAATAAATAATAACCATAAATAAGTAGGTAGAAATTTTTCTCTCGTTCTCGTTAATTACAATTCACCCTTAATTATTTACTGAATTTATTTCACCTAATTGTACATAGAAATGTAATTAATTATGATTTGTCTCCAAAAGAAACACTGAACTTGGGCCTCAAACTAAAACTTTCATAAAGCAAAAGTAACTTTTATCAATGCGCATGTTCGACCAGGTCAATATTATTCTTACGAGATAGATTTAGTTTTTATTTGAAATAAACCTAGCTTCACGTTACCTTCATCTATATAGGCAAATATAAGATATACATTAGGTTACTGCTACGACAGCAGAGATAAATTCGGTGCCATAAGTCTTTATATGCGGTATTCCTTTCTGTCAGTAGATATCACGTAGCGCTTGCATATTCTATTGGTTTTTATACTGGCTGCTTCACGAACAATTTGAAATTCGATAGGAAATTAAATGCCAGATAATAACTATTGTAAAATTTCTGAAATCATCTCAATTCTTTTTCTTTTCTTGAATATCACCTTTCTGGTAGAACCAGAAAAGTAAATGCTTTTTGTAAAGATTTTGATTTAGTCAATATTGAAGGAAGTGATAAATATTAAATAAAACAAAATATAGAATGATAAAATAACAATAATTTCTTCCAACAACGCGCAATATCTAATTAGCAATTAAAATGTTGTTAGAGAGCCTGCTACTACTATGCAGGTTCTCTTGATGGAACGGTTTTCACAGAGCTATTTCACGATTGCTAAAAACGATTGATCCAATGCAATAGTTGTATACAGCAGATGACAAGAATTTTTGCCTGTTATAATTTTTTTGAAGCTAGTTACCTTACACCTTAGCACTTTCCATTCCACTCTTTTCTTATGTAGGATCTTTTGCAAACCTATGGAAACTAATAGATTTACTAGTTTCCTCTATTTTATTTCTGTTTTACAAATATCGACAATATAAACTGTTCCCCAGAATTATAAACCAACATATTTTTTATATAAAAGTATGACGAGTATTGTCGACAATACTTAAATAACAATAGACGTAACGGTAACAAATACGAGAATAACACATATTGCGTCAAAATTCAATAACACGAAAATAATATCACGGAACACAGATATACTTCTAAAATAGCTACCAATCTAAGTCGAAATTTATGCAAGCACTATCGTATATTTTCGAATTATATACCAATGACTCACTCGCTAGTTTGTAAGTGGGTGGAGCAAAGAGAATTAGCAGTTTGTAGGCAATTTACTCTGTTTAGAGATGTTAGTTTTAACCTATAGTTCTTTAGTTCCATAATCTATAAATCCGTTCCGTTTTCACTCAACTGGTATACTTATACTAAACAACGAACTAACAAAGCAAATGAAACAATTGTGGCTAAAAAAGTCTCTTGGGGAACCCCTTTGTCCATAGTTTCCATAGTATCACAATATCAATAATTATGATTCTTTCGTGGTACCAAAGAAGCTGAAGATGGTCTTATGGATTATTAAAGACACTTGTTATATTTAGGAATGACCCATTTTTAAGTAAAACTATATCTTTGCTGACTGATATCTTCGAGAGGAAACAATAAATTCATCGCACTGGTGACAAATTATGTATCTTAACTGGACAATGTTACTTAAAAATTTTAATGTAATACTTGTGTCTTGCTTTCCCTCTTTCTGAGAATGTATGGACGCACAACGCGTCTAGTTTTTATTCCATTTCCATGAGATTGTTAACAGAATGAGTGTTTGAAAAAAATTTGAAGCATTGGTCTTATGTAATTTTTTTAAGAATTGCTGCTGCCAAAACTTTCGGCTCATTTCTATCGAAACTTTACACTATATACACAAAAAATATTAAATGTTTAAATATCTAAATTTGACGGAATTTACATTTCTGTGTCCTTGAGTGACACCCAAAGGATTTCAGTTACAGAAATGTTCCTGTTGCTTGAAAAAAAATCACCCAACCTTGAGTAATTGCTGAAACTTTAATCTAAAAATATAATAAAATACGTAAGTTTCCAGCCATACTAATTCAATTATGTAATTGAACGTCCCTGACAATTTCAAACCAGTTTTTGAATGTCACAGGAGCAGACTTGTTTCAATACGTACAAATTTTGTGAACATTGTAATTCATCTTTACAAAAATATTAATTACATTTTGGAGTAACCATACATTCTAACTTAATTAATCATATTTCGCAGCTATACTCTTGTTGATTTCGACGGAATCCAATTTCATAGGCCTGTAAATTTGGGGATGAGAGCTTTTGGTAACTTGTAGTCATTTCTTACGTAATTTTCCTCCAACTACAAATCCAACCCTTAAGTAAACCTATTGCGCCACTTTTATTCAGAAATTTGAAGTAAAATAACGACTTCTTGTTATATTTGAGGTTATGTGTGAGACAAAAAATATTTTTTAGTTGAATGTCACTAGTTGTATTGTCTAGTGGGTACCACCATTTGCTCTGTAAAATAAACCCTCGATTAATTTATTTCAATATACAGGGTGATTTAGGTTTAATCTTGATAACTTCAGGAGGCGATAGAACAGGTTAACTAATGTTCATTTGTGATATAAACTTATTTCTTAAAACGCATCGTTTCCGAGATAGAGGGCGTTGAAGTAGGAATTTTTTTCTCGTTTTTCCCTCAGAACTTTTGAACCACTTATCCGATTTAAGTGAAATTCGGAACACAAACACTCCTTATGAACTTACATAAGCTTCTTAAGTTTGAACTACCTACCCCTCTTAGAAGTGTATTTTGTATGCTACCCCTTCTCTTACTTTATTTCAAAACTACAAAAAAAATTAATTTCAATAAAACATCTACACACCACTTTGACTTGATTAATTTCGAAACATTTTCGTCCCCTGTTTTTTTTCCACGTTTTGTCTTGTTTCTGAGATATTCAAAGAAATTGGTGACAGTGTAGCGCACCAGCCGCGTAAATTTCATTTAACGTTATAGCAACCCATGAAAACAAAATTCAGTGATTTGTGTAAACTGACGTTTGTGAAAATCATTGTCAAAAGTATTATTGAAAGAGCACTTTCTGTGCTAAGAAAAAATGCCAAGAATGTTTACAAATGTTGAATATGCCGATATACATTATGTTTATGGTTTCTGTAACGGAAATTCCAACGCGTCAGTTCGAGAGTACCGAACACGCTCTCCTAATAGAAGAATTCCAAATGCATAAGTTTTTGTAGATGTACATCGTCGATTTTTAGAATATGGTTTGCGCCGCTACAATGATCATAATCGTAATGTACCGCCAAGAAAGAATCAGCAAATTCTTAATCTTTTTGATATCGATAGAATTTTAAGCACACGCCGAGCAGCTCGGTAACTCCATTTATCTCAATCAAAAGTACTGAGAGCACTCAAACAAGATCATCGAAGGGCTTTCCATCTCCAACCAGTTCAAGGTTTGTTGCCAGGAGATGCTGAAAAACATTTAAATTTTTGTATGTTTTAGATTCAACAGAAATTAATCCACAATTTCTGCATAAGGTTTTATGGACCGACGAATCTAATTTCACAAAAGCTGGAATTGAGAATTATCACAACATTCACGTTTGGAGTGAAGTCAATCCTCGATGTGTCAGACAATCTTCATTTCAGCAACAGTTTAGTGTAAATGTGTGGATAGGTGTTTTAAGTAATAACCTCTGTGAGCCACATATTTTGCCTCCTCGTTTAAATGTGGATTTATTTCATGAGTTTCTGCAAAACTCTCTCCCGGACGTGCTTGACGATGTCTCCTTAAATTTACGCCAAGGGAACTGGATGCAGTTGGATGGTGCTCCTGCACATTACGGAAGGCAAGTACGGCAGTGGTTGAATGAGAATTATCCTCGTCGATGGATTGGACGGCAACCCAACAACCACCCAAATATGTGGATTCCTTGCGAAGGACCAGTGGCTTGGCCTACACGCCAGTACATACCCGTGAGGAATTGATTCAAAGGATAAGACATGCTTGTGATGACAAAAAACAATCCTGTTCAAATAGCATCTGCGGTTAATACACTAGTTCGTCGATGCCAAAAATGTATTGAGACTGGAAGAATGCACTTTGAACAATTATTGTAATTTTTTTAGTAGTTGATAAGTTTGTTGTAAATCTTGTAATAAGTAGTTGTTACTAAATTTATGTTTGAGGTTATTAACGTCAGTTTTATTTTCGAGAGCCGTCCGACAGTGTCCCCGGAAGCACCGCAGCCTATTGTGCATCTCTCGACGAGCACAAACATCCATGGCACTACAGTGGGATTCGAACCCACACCGACATAATCTCCCAGTCACCTCGGCTATCGCGGCGCCCAAAACGTCAGTTCACACAAATCACTGAGATTTGTTTTCATGGGTTGCTATAACGTTAAATGAAATTTACGCGGCTGGTGCGCTACAGTGTTACCAATTTCTTTGAATATCTCAGAAACAAGACCAAACGTCGAAGAAAAAAACAGAAAACGAAAAAGTTTCGAAATTAATCAGGTCAAAGTGGTGTGTAGATGTTTTATTGAAATTTTTTTTTTTTTGTAGTTTCAAAAAAAGTAAGAGGAGGGTAGCATACAAAATACACTTCTAAGAGGGGTAGGTAGTTAAAACTTAAGAAGCTTATGTAAGATCATAAGGAGTGTTTGTTTTCCGAATTTTACTTAAATCGGATAAGTGGTTCAAAAGTTATGAGGAAAAAACGAGAAAAAAATTCCTATTTCAACGCCCTCTATCTCGGAAACGATGCATTTGAGAAAATAAGTTTATATCACAAATGAACATTATTTTAACTTATTCTATCGATTCCTGAAGTTATCAACCTGAATCACTCTGTATATTTCAAAGCTAATCACATGAAATCCATGTATTCAAAATTGATGCACTCAAACCCTAAAAAAGAGGAATTGGTGATCTTAAAACATGACCGTTCTTAATATTCAGATTAATTAACCCTTATATAGCTATAGCCCGTATAAATAACATCATATATTGGTAAGCAAGGGCTTACTTTGAAGAGGAAAGGTGGTACTTGACGAGGCAACCAGCAGAATTGAGCTAAACGCTGAACAATTTTTTAGGTCTTTTCTTGTAATTTAACCTCAAAATCTTCACGATATGTACATATACGCCCCGATTCAGATTCTATATAAAAAAATACTTTAGAAACAGATTCAACTTTTCAAACAGCAACAATAAGAGAAAAATATTGTTTAAGACATACTTCTCATATTACTGATGCAAAAAATATTGCATCCCTTATTTTCATTTCTTTAAATACTATTGAAAATTACACTTACACATTCGTGATATATTTCTGAGTCATATTACTATTCGACCAAGTAAATCCCGGATAGAAATAAAAATGATATCGAATTTAGAGCTCCCAGACTGCCTTGGAAAGAGACGAAACCTGCAGATAATATAGGATGCCAAAAAGGCACGCTGACTCAACGAAACGTTTTTACAGTCGGTTCCCCTTAGATAAGGATATACACGGTGTCATTATCGTAACCACCGACATCCTTCTTTATCCATCAGACGTTCTCCTACGGAGTTGTTACTTTAATCGAACCCACTGCTATTTCTCAAATGACAGAATAAAGAGGTTTCAATACATTTAAACTTAAATTGAAATCAATTCAAGCGAATTTTTTTAATACTAAACTAAATCCAGAATTTCAGTATTTATATTTACAGGGTGATTTTAAATAAAGTAGCAAAAATGAGACCACACATTCCTTAGGTGAAAATAAACCGATGAATACACTAAGCAGCAAAAAAGTTCTGCTATTTAAAAGAAACATGATGTGCCATAGGTGGCGCCCTCTACTAGTGACGTAAAAATTAGAAACAAATTTGAATTTCTCACCCGCAAAAACCCCTGGTTTACAAATTTTAAGTAAATATTAGATTTTTTTAAGAAGTTATCTACAAATATCGAAAATAAAATTTTAACTTTGACACCCTGTATCTTTTTTATTAAGCGACTTGGGATATAGGTATGTTAGGTTAAATCGGTTTATTTTCACCTAAGGAATATGTGGTCTCATTTTTGCTACTTTATTTAAAATCAACCTGTATACATAAAACATACATGTTCTTGCTTTCAGAAATTTTAAACATAAATATCCAGCTTGGTATACAAGCGAAATTATAAAACTTATTAAACCAAAAGCAAAAGTACATAAAAAATATAAAAATACAAGTCATCATATTTACTATGAAGAATTAAGCAGACTTAGAATATTGATTAAGCAAAATAATAAGGAAGCTTATGTTCAGTACCTTCAAAATATTCAAACTAAATTGAAACAGAAACCTACATTTTTTTGGACATTCGTAAATTATAAAAATAAAGCATCTAGAATTCCTAACAAAATGATATATGACACTTGATAATTGTCAAACGATTGTGGATGCCTTCAGCAATTTTTTTGAAAGTGTATATTTTTTGCCTGAAAATGATATTAATTTGAATTTTAATTTTGACGTAAATACCTTGCTGGATATAAGTTTGGAACAAATAACCAAAAAAGAAATTTTAGAAGCAGGAAAGAAATTAAAGAATAAGTTCGCCTCAGGTTCAGATAAAGTCATTTCTTTTAAAGGATTGCATGAGGGTTCTGGTTTTACCTTTGAAGATAATATTTAATTTTAAAAACTTCTGTTTTTACAGAAATTTGGAAGATTTGTAAAGTATGTCCTATCCATAAGTCTCAGGAAATAAATAAATAATTTTGCAAAGGTCTTGGAGGCAATTATATATAAGCGCATTTATATATCTACCAAAAATTGTATTTCATTCTTCCAAAATGGCTTTATGAATGCCAGATTAACCACAAGCAACCTAGCAGTTTTTAGTCGGTTCCCATGTGAAACATTAGACAATAGATGGCAAGTTGATACGGTGTATATGGACTTCTCCAAGGCCTTTGATGAAATAAGTCATAAATTGTTATTTCAGAAACTTTCTTTGTTAGGTTTTAATAATATATATCTAGAACTTATCCAGACATATTTGAGTCATCGCAAACAGTATGTTTGTTATAATCGCTTTTGTTCCAATTACTACGTTGCAACTAGTGGCGTCTCTCATGGTTTCAACTTGAGGCCTTTGCTGTTTTCCATTTTTATTATTGATTTATGTGATACACTGAACTGCAAAGATTGATGTTTGCTGATGACTTAAAATTATATGCTTCTATTACGGATCCAAATGATTGTATAATGTTAAAAGAACAGGTTAATCAATTGAACAACTGGTGTATAAAAAATCATCTTTATTTGAGTATTTCTAAATGCAAAATTATATCATTAAATCGTAAATCTAACGCAATACGGTTTTCTTATAATATTGATGACTCTCTATTAAAAGGAACAGACTCCATACGAAATTTAGGAGTTCAATTTGATTGTGAAATTACATTTAATAATCATATTAGCAATCTTGTAGAGTCAGCATTCAATGCACAAGGATTCATTATCCATAATTGTTCGATTATACCAACTATTAGAATGTAAATATAGTAACGATAAGTGAAGTTCCCGAAAGCGTTACCGACTATTTGGCTAAATTAATTTCAAATTTTCATCTTTTCTCATAGATAATAATACTGTTAATATTTTTTCTCAAATTGATATTTTTTATTTTTGACTGTTTAGTATGTTTTTTTTCTCTATTCACTCTGTCGATTTTACTATCTCACCGATGAGTGCTAGAATATATATGTATTTTATTCTGTTCTTTCTTGTATGATGCATGTTACCTTTAAACATTGCAATTTTTGTTTCTTTAGAAATTATATACAGCTGCGAGCTGTTCAATGCCTTTTCCACATCTAGTTTCCCATTTAAAACTTTAATAGTTCTCTTCATAATAAAAGAATTGCATTCAATTTCTCCTTTTCAGTACTTTTATTTATTTTATTTTATTTTTTTTTTTTTCATTTAATTATATATTATAATTTAGCTAATTTAAGGGTAAAGAATTATTTTGCATATACAACAAATTTACTCATTCACAAGTCTGTTTAATAGCACGTTAAAATCTCTAATGGAGTTATGTTTCGAGCTGTAACTATTATAATAAATTACACCTTTTTAACCTATGTCTTTTCGATAAAGCGTTCTTCCAGTTTTCCAGCCAAGACATCCGTCAGAAACGAATCATCAATCAACAAAAAAGAATTCTATGAACGAAAAATGTTGTGACATGTTATAAAAATCAAAAGAAATTGCTCAAGGGTTTTGATGCGAAGACAGAAATGATTAAGTATATTTACCGTTTTATATTTTTAATAAAAAGAGTTATTAACAATAATTTTTTGGGAAAAATCCTCGAACAGGTCGATTTTTAATTTAAAAAATACATATTTTAGCTTAAAATGCGATTTTCAAATGTCATTTGTTTTCGAGTAATGACGTCATCGATTCTTTTTAAATGGCAACACCATATTTTTTTCCTTGATTCTGAAAGATCGTTTAATTCTCTATCAGACAGTACTAAAATTTTGCCCTCTTACATAGGAAAGTTTTCGAGTAAATGACGATTGAATGTTAGAAAACGTAAATTTTATCCATAAAAAAGTAACAATTCTGAGGTATGTAAAATAAAATACAATTGATTAAATTTTATACTTAAATTAAATGTTCGAATTGCCATCCACCAACTTCTTGACAATGCGCAAGTCTGTAAATAAATTCTTCTTGCACATTATGAATGATTTCTGGGGTAACTCTGCGTATTTCGTCCCGAATGCGATTTTGAAGTTCTTCTAAATTACGTGGTTTATTAATGTACACTTTTGACTTCAAGTATCCCCATAAAAAATAGTCAAGAGGTGTAAGATCTGGCGATCTTGCAGGCCATTCTATCGGTCCGCGTCTGCCGATCCACCTCCCAGGAAAACAGTTGTCCAAAAAATCTCGTACAGGGCACGCATAGTGCGGAGGTGCACCGTCTTGCTGAAACCATATGGTATCGTCAGGGTCATTATCGTTAGGAAAAATTACTGCAAGGGCTGGAACAAGGTCATTTTCTAGAAACTCTAAATATGTTTGTCCTGTAAGGGTTCCTTCAAAGAAGAAAAGCCCTACTATTCTGTCGTCAACTATTCCAGCCCACACATTTAATTTCTGAGGGTGTTGGGTATGTGCCTCTGTCATCCAATGAGGATTTTCCCGACTCCAATATCTGCAAGTTTGACGGTTTACTGTACCATTCAGACAAATTTGCCGGTGTAAATTTCTATTTCCTTGACATAAATCCATTAGAATTTCGCAAAAGTGTAAGTGGCGATCGGGATCATCTTCATTGAGTTCCTGCACAAGTTGAATTTTGTAGGGATGATATTTTTCCTTCCTCAAGATACGTAGCACTGTGCTCTGACTAGTGTCATTGTTTAATGCAACCAATCGTGAAGAATTATGAGGATTATCCACCATACTTATCAAAATGTCCTGTTTCTGATTTTCATTAATGCTTGGACGTCTAGGTTTTGGAATATTTACAACATTGCCGGTCAGTGGTCGCGCGGTTTAAGGTGTCAGTACTTGAATCGAGGTGACTAGATCGGTGTTGGTTCGAGCCCAGCTGCCGGTAGACCGTATATAAGCTATATTCGTGGAGAGGTTTGGCGCCCTCTCTGCGGGTATGGTAGGGTGGAAGAATGATTACCCCCCTAATTAATGAGGTTTTCCAGGTTTCCCTCATTCCTGCACTGAATAGTGGTTAGGGCCTACCAACGTAAGTCGTTCCTGGGCGCGAATGCGGCCTGCTTAATAATAATATGCCGTCCCCTCTCCCGCACAAGTCTCCGACTTCTGGGCTAATCCCTGTGATTAGAATGAGGGGTAGAGATATTAATATTATTATTATTATTATTATTATTATTGCCAGTTTCTCTAAATTTAGATTCTACCTTACTGACTGTTGATTGGCTGATAGGGCGATCTGAATATTTTTCATTAAATAAATCGCAAACTTCCTGCTGAGTTCTAGTCATATTCCCGCATCCGATAAGAATTAAAATTTCAATTCTTTGAGTAACAGTTAAATGTGCCATAATACTTTAAATTGAATAATAATTTCAATGTCGCTTACAATACTTATTAGAAAGTCGGTGTGACAATGACACTTTGCAAAGATTTTCACCTACGTGATCCATAAAAGAACTATGGAATTCGAAAAACTAAACTTGATAACGTTTTTGCTTTATTTTAATTGATTTACGTTTTCTAACATTCATTCGTCATTTACTCGAAAACTTCCCTATGTAAGAGGGCAAAATTTTAGTACTACCTGATAGAGAATTAAACGATCTTTCAGAATCAAGGAAAAAAATATGGTGTTGCCATTTAAAAAAAATCAATGACGTCATTACTCGAAAACAAATGACATTTGAAAATCGCATTTTACGCTAAAATATGTATTTTTTAAATTAAAAATCGACCTGTTCGAGGATTTTTCCCAAAAAATAATTGTTTCGTTTTTATTGAATTTATTCCATACTTTTGACGCATACTGTATATCTACATTTTATTTGTTAAAAATATAAATATACATATTTCATTTAAAATACAGCGCATAGGCACTTAGAATAAATCAAAGACATGTTAGCATCTTTTATTTAGCTACACCAAGAACAAATTTACTTTGAAGTTTTCTTCGTTATATTCAATATGTGATATAGTGACAGTGGATTTAATGTGGATATTTTCATTTTATTATTTCTTTTTATTTGACTTTCATGATTGCCCTATTTAATATTTTGTTATTTATTGTCTTTTAAGTTTTATTTACTTATAATTTCAATCTATGTTTGTTATTTTATTTATAATTAGCTTGATTTACTATCATGTTTTTTGTATTCTACGATTAATTTTTTTATTCTGTTTTCTGTTCAACCTTGCCTTATAATTGGGTTCATACATGTAAGGTAACGACAATAAATAAATAAAATAATTGAATTTCATTTTCGGCGTACCGGAAGTGACAGAAATTTGACAAATATCGAAACAATTTCACTTTCCCTTGTATATTATGTCCTCCAAATCTCTATTCTATATCTATAAGTCTAAATCTATGACTTGTCTAATAATTTCCTGGTATAAATCTAAAAGGTAACCCAAAAAGTAGTAGGCATGCAGTAACGGCAAATTCTTGAGGTAAAAACAGTTTAAGTCAACTTTAGTTATAAAATGTTTCATTTGAAAGTTACAAGATGTTAAAATTTACTATGAAAATTGTTATGTATTAATACCTTAGATAGGTACTCGTATAAAATAATTCGTAAAGTGGCGAAAAGGTAAAATATCTGTTATGGTACACTTCACACTTTGGTAAATTATTTTTCCAAAATGACACAAGACAGTTAAACTTTTGTTGGGACATATTACAAAAGTGTTATTAACATTTCTTTCTGTATTAATTCCAATTTTAAATATCATTTTCACTTTGCTACATCTTACAAACATTTAAATAAGATGAATGTAAGAATTAAAATATTACGTCTAAATATTATTTAAAACATTTATTTAATTTTTCGTGTACTCTTAAAGAAGTAAGTTCCAAAATTAATCGCAGGTTTAATTCAGTTAACCGCGTACTGCGTTTGAAAGCTGCAGAAGTCGAACAGCAGAAAAATATTCATCTGCATATGCAGTAAATTACAAAAATAGGGTAATTAGTAAAGTTCCCAAACTCCGACTAATTTGCACTTGCATTCCACGTGACAGTTTTTCATTAATATAAAAGAGATTTATGAACGAAATGAATTGAACGGCTTTAGCTTCCGTTGGTCATTTGTTTTTATATAGAGGAAATTATTTGTCAATGCGAAGCTTGCAGATAACTGCAGTACGCACAGAGTAGTAAAATAAATTTTACGTTTGCCTGAAATCCAAATAGCATATAATTTTTCCTGTCGACATGTGCTCGAATATACCTCCTAAGAAACTTGTTTCATGAAATAATGCTGTTACTTTAGCTTTGCTTAAAAATTTAAGCAAAATTAAATTATTCATTCAAAACGTTATTTAAGATTAACAAAAAAGCGAAAAATCAACAATAGTAAATATTTCAGCGAAAACACGACCTCGTATGTCGTTACTTTTAATTTTATATTATATTGTATTACATATTTGGAATAGCTTTTTATAAGTGAACATATGTGTATATGAACAGATGTAGGTATATGTATGATTTATGTAACATTACTTAGATTGAATTATAAACAAAATTGGGTTATTATATTATTTTATACATAATCTGTTAAATGACACAAAAATTCCGCTAAAACAATTTCTACAATCTGTGTTATATCATACAACAATTTCTGTTTATATTCTCATCAAATTCCATAATATTTCCAAATGAGATGTGTCTACATTTAGTGGTCGTTAGTTACTTAATGCTGAGCCTATAGACACGTCCACAAGCAGATAACGACCCATTACAGTGTTGGTGAAATGAAACCCTGGACCTGTATCGCCATCAGAAATTACGATATTTGCAAATTCAAAATTTTAGGAAACACTTACTCTGTAGGCTAATGTCCGACCAGCATTGAAAAACCTATAGTAAACAACCACAATTAGGCAATGGTGCTACCAGACATACATCGGTTTCGAGTTTATTGGCTCTGATCAATATGCCATAACTGGCAAATAATAACTATATAGAAAGATATCTGTATACGCGTGTATCTACTCTAGTGGTCACTGCCTATTCAATGCTGAATCTCGCCGTATCTAGGCCCATCTACAATTTATGAAATCATTTAAAGTACACAAGTTTGTCGTATGCATAGCATTGAACGCACGGTCACAATCATCTGTCCATTTGAAGTGATAACTTTTACATAATTAATCGGATTAATGTAGCGACAACCGACGAAAGAACGGATACAAACCCTCGGTACCAACTCGCCATGCCCAAAAGATGTCAAACCTCGGTTGTATTCGTAGGAGCTTTTACATTAAGAATGACTTTAACAGAGAGCGTGCACATCCATAATGTAACCTAGATATTTGATAGAAAGACAAAAAAGCATTTTGCTTGGTTAACGATTAATCCGCCTGCATATAAACGGTCAAATACTTGAGACAAAATCTTCATATGGATGTTAAAATTAGGTGAAATAATAATTATATCATCCAGATATAGAAACTCAAAAGGTTCCAATTCTGGACCAAGAACAATATCAATAAGTCTCTGCCACGTAGCAGGGGCATTAGAAAGCCCAAATGGCATTCTTATAAAATAATATAAACCACGTCCATCCAGAACACTATTCGTACCGCCATGAAGATAATAATCATAAAATTGCGTTGAATAAATTATGGAATAAAATACGCAAATTTGATATAAACCTTTAAAAACTGTTTATGACAAAATTAGTGAAATTAAATGCATTACTCACAATCCTTTATTCATGTAACGACAACCAGTTACACCTCATATTCAGATTAAACAAGAACCTACAATGCAAAGCAATTATAATTTTAATTTTCTATTATTAAATTACATATACTTAATTTTACTGTTATAAAGAAATAGTATTAATTTTATTAGTTTTAGAAACCTTTTTGATTTTAACAATAATGAATACTGTCAATTTACTGTTTTTAGAGTATTTTTTAAATGACATTTAACAAATAATAACCAAAAACTTTTAGATATATGAAATCAATACTTACATGCCATAATTACAAATATCATTCAATTAAATGCAAATTAACATACGTAAATACTATTAAAGAAAGTGTAAAGTCAAGTTAAATATCAGTTTTTTGTTCACACGTTATCTTTTTTAAAATGGCTTATTTGAATCAAGAATTAGAGAAGCGTGCTTGTTAGAGCGATAAAATTAAGGCGAACCAATTTTGTAGAATTATGTAATATGGACTTATTTGAAAAATCTTATTGCTATTATTTTTTAATTACCTATTTTAAATTTCAGCAGTATTGCAACATTTTCTAACTCTTTTAAAAAACTGTTAAATTCTGCCAAAAAACGTTATAAGGTGACATTCTTGACTGCCACATTTGCTCTACACAAAAGGACATCTATCATTCTATCATTAGACAATGTATTTTATTATGAAAATATGCCAGTTTGAACCACAGGTTGTGTAATGAAAACTGATTATTTCCACTCTTTCTTGGAAGAAAGTCATTCATCGTCCTTTAAAAAA
This sequence comes from Monochamus alternatus, assembly GCA_037114965.1. Classification (NCBI taxonomy): domain Eukaryota; kingdom Metazoa; phylum Arthropoda; class Insecta; order Coleoptera; family Cerambycidae; genus Monochamus; species Monochamus alternatus. The sequence continues at coordinate 101,348,315 of CM073426.1, forward strand.
TTTTCAAAATTATTTATAAAGCAGAAATATTTTTTAGCCTACGGTTGCTCACGAGACACGAATTTAACTTTCGCTATTTTAGCTATGCAACTATCAACACAACAATATCATATCTATCTATGTTTTACCAGTTGTAGTAATTAGATAGTTTTGTTTTCATGCTGCCAAACCATTGACAAAAATGTATTTATTATGTCTGACAATATTTTCATGTTACAATGTCTTATGTTTAGTATTTGTTCCAAGCAGACATCTTCTATGATATGTAGGTGCTCATATTTTTTTATTTCATGTATACTTCAATAAAATTAATTATTGTAGTAGCAAGAAATTGAAATTTGAAATAGTTGTTTGAATTGAAGGAGAACGAATACAAAAATCTGCAGCGATCCACATTATCTTGTTTCTATTAGGTATTATTATTAATAACAATGTTTATTTTCATTGGTTTCACAATTATCAACGCCGCAAAAAGTTACCGACGAAAGAGGTTTTGCCTCATTTTTTAAACATCCAGTCAAAATCGAAATAAATATTTTATATGTCTTGAGGCCTCTCTGAGTATGTGGTTAAATTTTTTGTAGTTAATAGGTAATAATTAACCTTGCATATAATATGTTCTTTTATTACTTCAAATAAAACCAAATTTCATAATTGAAAAATGTCATTCATGTATTACACACACCAAATTCCTATTAAATCAAGAGTGAGTAAATGCAAAACAAAGTGTTGTTTTCAGAATGATATAAAATTTCAAATGATAAGAACTACTAAGCAATTTATATAAAAATATTTCATATTACCAAAACAGTTACTGAGTTGGATATGTAGAATAAGAAATCCGTAAATAAAATGTATGCCATGACAGCTATGAATATGAATCGTATGCAGGAAAATCATTCAATTCATTGACTATATATAGTTATGAAAGGCTTTTAAGCGACTTCGCGTATAACCGTTCAATATTTTTGGATGCGCACAACGGAATGAAATATGATTTATTGATGAGATTCTATTTTGATAGCTGCTACTTGCAGTTGAACGCTGCACGGTGTTCCGAAGAGACGTGACAATAAAATAACTCGTCTATTATGCAATAGACCACGTTTCTCTTGATGCCTCGAGTCAAAAACCGAAATTCCTTGTTTTATCGTAGTCGATTATAGTAAATAATTTAGACTTACTGCAAACAGTTATGTTAGTACGGCGAACTGTCCCTTGCAATTAGCATTTTACATTTTAGTTTAGAAATAATTCATCTCTTCCTCTTCTTCCTCTCTTGAGGATACCTTTCCTCAAAATGGCTTTTAGTTTCTTTATAGATGCCCATATTTGTCCCACATGCAAGATGAATTGTTCGTTTTGATCGTACGACAATTGTACGGGATGAAATTTGAACATAATGTTTAATTTTAGTCGTTTGCTTAAAACTAATTCACTGTTATAATCCTCAGATCCTTAACAGATCAGAAAGCTTTCCTTTCAAAGTTCAAACATGAAATGTTTTGCTCTCACCTGAACATTGTGTGTGTGGTCAATTAATCGAATACATTAAAGTATTTAATTGGTTGCTAGAATGATGTCAACCACAAATCCACCTGACAACTTCATTAGCCTGCTTCGACGCCTGCGTTTAAGCACAATTTAATCAATGACAGCAGCCTACTTCATTTGGAGCGCGTTTCCTGGAATGCTATTAGTTTGTTGAACTTTCAGCGAAATATCTTTTTTACGAAAAGAAAATCACTCAAGAAACTTACAATCTAAACCATATTTATTATAAATTCAAAAACTGTTGAAAACCGTTATGAAAAAATAGTCATGGATAACCTAAAATTTACAACTTATAGAAATACATCTAATGCCTTTCTAATCTAGTCAATAATAGTTTAATGTTCGATATGTCATTGGGAAAACTCATACAAAAATCCGTCCAATATAAATTATTTACGGATGTAGTAGTAACTTGATGTAACCTTTGATTTTCATTTACAAAGATTTACACTACTACAATGAAATAAGTGAAAAATAAGGAAAATATACGAGGTGTCCGAAAATGATGCATCGATATTCCGGGAGGAGTCATTCTACACGAAAAAGTAATGTCACAATGTCATATATCTTTTTTAGAAAACACAAAATTAGTTGAGTTACAGGTTGCCAAAAAATTTGTTAGTTTGTCAGTTAATTTTAATGACAGTTTTTTTGAGTGTACAAATTTACTTCAAATTGTACATTTATCACTATAGTGGTCTCTAATATCAACGTTTTTAACTTGACGTATCCTATAATGCCGAAAGGTCTAAACTGTACTTGACCTTAGAATAATAACGAATGTTGAACTTTTTGAAATGAAAGCCATGACAAAGCAGTCGTACGGATGCACTTCATCCAGTCTTATGTGTGAGTTATCCAGAGCAATATTCCTCTCAATATATCGCCGCCTTTGGATATAAAAGAAATGGCTCTGGCAAGTATGCTTTGCTTCAAGAATGTTCAAACCAAATCTAAGATGTAGGTAAGTTAGAAGTCGTTAGTGGAATGGGGTTGTCAAGAAAACGCCTATTCATGCACTAACAGTATTCCTCCCCAGTTTGTGTTCGAAAGACCCTTTGTTACCGGTTTAGTTTGTCACCCGGTAGAATGACGAATTTATTTTGTTCCGGCAATACCTACATTATTCTATTTTATAAAATACTCAAGATCATTGTCCTAAATCCATTTATTTATATTTGTATTTATTTAACTCATTGGCAAAAAGATCACGTACATTGCGGATTTGTATAAATTACTATAATTACAAGTATGTTACACTTCATTAATTAATTAATGTTGCTATTGCTAGTAGACAGCAGATTTAATTTGGATTTGTGTTGTGTTTTTTTAAATGGCAACACCATATTTTTTTCCTTGATTCTGAAAGATCGTTTAATTCTCTATCAGACAGTACTAAAATTTTGCCCCTTTACATAGGAAAGTTTTCGAGTAAATGACGATTGAATGTTAGAAAACGTAAATCAATTAAAATAAAGCATAAACGTTATCAAGTTTAGTTCTTCGAATTCCATAATTCTTTTATAGATCACGTAGGTGAAAATCTCTGCAAAGTGGCATTGTCACACCGACTTTCTAATAAGTATTGTAAGCGACATAGAAATTATTATTCAATTTAAAGTATTATGGCACTTTTAACTGTTACTTAAAGAATTGAAATTTTAATTCTTATCGGATGCGGGAATATGACTAGAACTCAGCAGGAAGTTTGCGATTTATTTAATGAAAAATATCCAGATCGCCCTATCAGCCAATCAACAGTCAGTAACGTAGAGTCTAAATTTAGAGAAACTGGCAATGTTGTAAATATTCCAAAACCTGGACGTCCAAGCATTAATGAAAATCAGAAACAGAACATTTTGATAAGTATGGTGGATAATCCTCATAATTCTTCACGATTAGTTGCATTAAACAATGACACTAGTCAGAGCACAGTGCTACGTATCTTGAGGAAGGAAAAATATTATCTCTACAAAATTCAACTTGTGCAGGAACTCGATGAAGATGATCCCGATCGCCGCTTACACTTTTGCGAAATTCTAATGGATTTATGTCAAGGAAATAGAAATTTACACCGGCAAATACTTTTTTCAGATAAGGCCACATTTTGTCTGAATGGTACAGTAAACCATCAAACTTGCAGATATTGGAGTCGGGAAAATCCTCAGAAATTAAATGTGTGGGCTGGAATAGTTGACGACAGAATAGTAGGGCCTTTCTTCTTTGAAGGAACCCTTACAGGACAAAGATATTTAGAGTTTCTAGAAAATGACCTTGTTCCAGCCCTTGCAGTAATTTTTCCTAACGATAATGACCCTGACATTCCTGACGATACCATATGGTTTCAGCAAGACGGTGCACCTCCGCACTATACGCGCCCTGTACAAAATTTTTTGGACAACTGTTTTCCTGGGAGGTGGATCGGCACACGCGGACCGATAGAATGGCCTGCAAGATCGCCAGATCTTACACGTCTTGACTATTTTTTATGGGGATACTTGAAGTCAAAAGTGTACATTAATAAACCACGTAATTTAGAAGAACTTCAAAATCGCATTCGGGACGAAATACGCAGAGTTACCCCAGAAATCATTCATAAAGTGCAAGAAGAATTTCTTCACAGACTTGCGCATTGTCAAGAAGTCAAAAGTGTACATTAATAAACCACGTAATTTAGAAGAACTTCAAAATCGCATTAGGAACGAAATACGCAGAGTTACCCCAGAAATCATTCATAATGTGCAAGAAGAATTTCTTCATAGACTTGCGCATTGTCAAGAAGTTGGTGGATGGCAATTCGAATATTTAATTTAAGTATAAAATTTAATCAATTGTATTTTATTTTACATACCTCAGAATTGTTACTTTTTTATGGATAAAATTTACGTTTTCTAACATTCAATCGTCATTTACTCGAAAACTTTCCTATGTAAGAGGGCAAAATTTTAGTACTACCTGATAGAGAATTAAACGATCTTTCAGAATGAAGGAAAAAAATATGGTGTTGCCATTTAAAAAAAAATCAATGACGTCATTACTCGAAAACAAATGACATTTGAAAATCGCATTTTACGCTAAAATATGTATTTTTTAAATTAAAAATCGACCTGTTCGAGGATTTTTCCCAAAAAATAATTGTTTCGTTTTTATTGAATTTATTCCATACTTTTGGCGCATACTGTATTATAGCCTGGGTGCAATATCAGAGATAGAGACTGCACTTCCACGCCCAATCTCCATGAGCTGCTGGACTCTCTGCCCACTTTGCACTCATATTATCGAAAGGCTATAGCCGGCAGTCTCACCCTGTATACTTCTTATTTTTTTACTATGCTACCAAGTCTAAGCGTAGATGGGTGTAGCACCTACACGATACTGTTCAGGAATGAAAAGAAGACTATTCTCTTCCAGATCCCTACGTATTGGATATCAGTGAGCAATGAATACCGTGTGAAACAGAAAAAGGTATAACATACCGCCAAAGAAATTGCCCGTATGCATACAACGAGCAAAACTATCAGAATCAACACAGAGAGTAGACGATCACTACTGATCTTTCATAACTACTGATCTTGAGTAAGAAAAGAATAACTAGATCAGCATGGGAATACCATCAGCCATCAGAAGCTGGTAGAGACTTCAGTCGTCAACATTATATCTGTATGCCGGGTTAAGGAACATGAGTGGTGCAATGGCAATAAAGAAGTTGACAAGCTAACCAGGACTTCATCGGTTCTCAATATCTTTGGACCTAATACCTCAGTGTCCATCCGTTGTCAACATTTGTAGAATTGTAGATATTGCGAATAGGAAGATGTACTTTAAGAAAAAGAGAATCTACACTTGGAGAATCATGTCGCCCTGTGGCCTATATTAGAAACATCACCTTTTTCTATCGAATGGGTTACCAGCAGAATTACGTTATCAAAAATGTCATTATTCTCTTATCATGCCTATTATTTGATTGCTTTACATAGAAAAATTCGTTACTATAAAACTCACTAGTTGTTTTGTTTACTTGTGTGAAAAGTTTGCTAGATGGTAAATTTAAAAATGTTTTAAATACTTTCATATAAGTGAATCACATCTATTTAAAGCGAGCTTAAAAAGGCGTTAAATAAATAATTATTTTGGCATCGTCTCTCACATACCGCTTCATTCTCCTTCAGCGTGAAGTGTAATTCTCCTCATGAGGAGGATTTCGCGCATTTATAATAAACCGCGTTAATCCGTTGTTGGGGAACACTTTACGGCAAGTATGTGTCTCAGTCCTACTGTGGCGTTGGAAGCTTCTGCGAACCTCGACCCCAACCCGTCGAAATTCCCTTGGAAGTTTCCCTTTAAACCGTTCGGTAATTCAGTACATAAGGCAATTAGTGTGATTAATTTAATTTTGTTCTAGATTTGAAATTTCTTTTTGTTTGATTCTCGGTTCATTAATTTCATGATTTTCATAACAAAAGTTCCACCGTATCGTATCCCCTGAATTTATGCCCTTGTTCTTATTAATTACTGCAAGTGACTGTTTTCGAGCACTACCGTTTATACAACGCGTTCAGAGATCAGGAATATCAGAAATTATTTAATTCATAAAACGATTTAATTCTATATAGATCTGTAAATGGAACAATAAAATTGCGGGTAACTAATAGAATATATTTAATCCTTTAATTATTTTACTAATTAAAACATTTTAAACAGAGCACAATCGGTTTTTGTAGTATTAATTTCTAACGATAAATACTGTTCGTTCACAATAAATGACGATAACGTGAACGTAATTTATTGATATACAGGGCCAGAAGTACGGAATAAAATTCATATCTTTTGAACGAGTTATTTTTTTAAAAACGCCGAAACACTTAATTGATCTTGATTTTTCATATAATTAATTTTTCTTCAATCCCCTAACCCCCCAGCTACCTCTACTTTTTTTTCACATGTAAAGATAAGGCATGAGAGGGCTCGTTGAAAAGCTTATAGAAAACCGAATCCAGTCATACCAAATAAACATGTTTTCAATAACAAGTTTTTTTTCACTTAGAAATTGGAACAACTAGATTATTTAGAAAAATAAACTCAATGCCGCAAATGCTGAAAATTCCATTCACTATTTGGAATTCTCCAAGACGATAGTAAAAGCTGTCCACAGCGTTCCGAATGACTTCAGTTCGTAAATTATGCATCTTCGCCCTAATCTTGTTCTTTAAATTCTCAATATTATCCGGTTTTTCAAATATTCCCTAAGAAAATAATCCATGGGTGTTATGTCGGGGGATCTTGTCGGTCATTCAACTGTACCCCGTCTACCAATCTAACGATTTGGAAACATTTCATCTAAGTATCTTCGAGCTTAAATATGAAAATGTGGGGGAGCGCCATCTTGTTGGAACCAAATTCTTTCATTCTGGATCAATTTCATGAGGAAAAATTACAGCTATAGAAGGTATCAGGTCAAATGTTAGGAAATCCAGGTAGCCTGCGGCAGTAAGATTTTCTTCAAAAAATAATGGGCCCAAGATTCTGTTGTTGATGATACCTCCATACATTAACTTTCTGTGGGTGCTGCGTATGCGATTCGCATGTCTAGTGTGGATTTTCCTGGGACCAAAAGCCTGTTAACTCCACTCCACTCCATTTAAATAAAACATAGCTTCATCCGAAAAAAGTACGTCTCGTTGAAAACCATTATTGTTGTCTCATCATTTCCTCACGAAATTGTAATCGCCTATCATAATCGTCTTCCAAAAGCTCTTGCACTAGACATACCTTATAGGGGTGGTATTTCTGTTGTTTCAAAAACATTCGAATTACAGTTCGAGAAGCATCGTGATTGCGGGCCAATGAAACAGTTGAAGTATGAGGATTTTCAACAAGTTCTAATGCAATGTCTAAATTATTTTCTTCATTCAAGCACGTGGTCGTCCAGTTTTGGGCAAAGTCTGTACTGTACCGTGTTACTCAAATTAGCGAAATATTTTAATAACTGTCCCTTGCGAAATTTGGTTTTCAAACTGACTTCTTATTTTGTCTCCACATCCAAGCAAGATTTCGATGCGTTGCCTTTCCGAGAATACCATTGCGATTCAGTAAATAACTTGATTTGCTTATTTGATATGGCTGGATTCGGTTTTCTATAAGCTTTTCAACGAGCCCCCTCATGTCTTGTGTTTATATTTGAAATAAAAGTAGGGGTAGCTGAGACTTGAAGAAAAATTAATTATTATATAACCAAAAGATGGAAAAATATCAAGAACAGTTAATGTGTTTCGGCGTTTTAAAAAAAATCTGGCCGTCCCTGTATAACGTGCCATATGATTTGTCAGTAAAAATACAAAACGTATTACGTACCAATACAATAGATGCCTCAGAAAAGTTATAAAAGCGACATCACTCTTATTGAGGTTCATAAGCAGCAATTGCAGCAAAATCTAAATCTTGTTAATTTGTGGTGTGTTACTAATAAATTACCTTTAAATGTTGCCAAGTGCAATGTAATGTCATATTGTCGCAGGTCTCGTATGCTGCTTTATGACTACAAATTGGACAATATTACTTTAAATAGGTCTGAAACTATATGCGATCTCGGTGTCACTTTTGATTCAAGACTATCCTTTGTACCTCATATTCAGAAAACTATTAGTAGTGCCTATAAAAGTCTTGGCTTCATATTGAGGAATATGAAAGAATTTAAAAATATGAGTACCCTTAAACTTCTTTATACTACATTTATCAGATCTAAACTGGAGTATTCATCTATTGTATGGAATCCTATATATGCAGTACATAACACGGCAATTGAAAGGGTGCAAAGGCGATTCTTTAAATCTGCAGTTTTTTCTTTGGATGGTGTATATCCATTGAGAGGCACACCTTACAATTATTTCTTGGAGAGGTTTAGTATGAGTAGTTTAGAAAACAGGAGGAGTATGACAGCTGTACTGTTTTTATTTAAAATTCTCCACAATAAGGTTAAATGTCCGTCTATATTGTCTTTGCTGGATTTTCGTGTGCCTAAATAACAGAAATAATGGACTATTCTACATTAAGAACTATAGAACCAACATATATAAGCAATCTCCAATATACCACATTATAAATAGTCATTCATTAATAGATGGTTATTTAGATATGTTTGTCTGTACAATTGCAGACATAAAAAAAAATGTTAGCTTCTGAATTTATATTTGTTATTTGCTTTTAATGTGTACAGTTTGTTTATTATACATATTAGATGCTTGTAATGTGCCCTATATATACGATTTTAATTATTTTGCATTTTTCGTTAACTTTTATTTTTACACAAAATTTTATACATTTATTTGTACATTCTTAGGAGTATTTTAGTTTGTTATGTTTATGTTAAGAAATGTTTGTAATGTGCCCTATATACACGATTTTAATTATTTTGCATTCTTCATTAGCTTTTATTTTTACACAAAATTTTATACATTTATATGTACATTCTTAGGAGTATTTTAATTTGTTATGTTTATGTTAATTAACTCAGTTATATTATCTTTTTACTATTATTTTTATTGTATTCTTGTGAAATTTATCCTGTTAATGGGTTCTATCCCGTTGGATATTTTAAATAAATAAATAAATAAATAAGTTCCTTAACTAATACGGTAATAACTTAAAAAAAACCTTTATTTTCTTGATTTATTATAATCGAACAATACGTTGTTATTTTTTGTACTCCGAAATGTTTCGTACACACGACCACGCAACGTTTACCGATGCCAGGAGATGATTTTGGGAGACTCGTTGTTTTGTTCCTAAACAAAGTGCTGATTATAGAAGGTAGTATTGTTACGGCAGCTCACCTACTTCTTTAGTTTGTTAATTATGTTCCTGTTTGCTTTCAAATTTATAATTCTAGTAATACCTTTATTTTGACGTTTTCTAGAAATTCCAGGTTATATTGGATTTGATTCTTGACAGCGAAAACTTCGAGAAGCCTAAAAACCCACTCAGTTTATATTGAGCAGTCGAACGTGTGACTGATATGTCAAAGTAAAAATATGGCCACAAAACAGTTGTGAATTTGTTTGAAGTACATTTGTTGTGTAATGTAGTAGTGACAATAAAATTTGTTTTTCTACGTAACGTATTTCAAGACCAAGTCAACGTCGAGGTTACAGAATGTAAGTCTAAATGATGTATACAGCGACCCAAAAACAATTAAATATGGTGTTCCTTGGGGAACTGTTCTGAGCCCCTTACTGTATATAATTTATATGAACAACCTATTTTACCTAGAAAACCCAAATCAAATAATTGCATTTGCTGATGATACGGTTATATTTTATTTAGGATCTAACTGGTCCACATTGAAAAATAAGGTGGAAACAGATTTCTCAAATATTAAAAAATGGTTTAACAACATGTGCATTACTATAAACTTTGATAAAACTTTCTTTATTCCGTTTTCATCATTGCCAACGTACAGCGTATTAGACAATAAGGGAGGTAGTAAAACCATAAATATAAATCTAGTTAATAACTTAAAATATTTGGGCACTTATATTGACTCACATCGTAAATGGGACGTACATGCTGATTATATATCTAAAAAATAAAATCTATAATATATTTTCTCCATAATATAAAAAGTTTTTAAATAGGTACTGAAGATAACAAAAATCTATATTCTGCGCTGGTAAAACCTCATTTAACATACGGAATTTTGGAATGGGGTGGTATATTAAATTGCCATGTACGGAATGCTATCATACTTCAAAAAAGGTTTTTCAAAATAATTTTAAATAAAAATATCACATATCCATCAGATGAGCTATTAGATGAAATAGAAATCTTTGACGAAAGACAAAATTATTTTTATTGTGTATGCATTTATTTATGCAATAATATACTCCTCTTAGACCAACCTAAACATGATTATAATACTAGATTTAAGGCCCAAAATTATACAGTTGAATTTATGCAAAAAACAATAGGCCAGAAAGGTCTCAGTTTTCTAGGATTTGAAATTGTCAATTTTAAATTAAAAATCGACCTGTTCGAGGATTTTTCCCAAAAAATAATTGTTTCGTTTTTATTGAATTTATTCCATACTTTTGGCGCATACTGTATATGGATCTTTATGTCTATGTACACAAAGAAAATGTAAATAAAAAATAACTTAACTAAGTATTTCAATTAATATCATTATTATTATTATTATTATTATTATTATTATTATTATTATTATTATTATTATTATTATTGTTGTCGTTTATCCTCCAAGGTAACAGCAGCAGCGATAATAGAGTTCTGCTTGTTATTTTTAACATAACACGTGAATTAACTGATGTCTTGTAGTCATATATGAAAAACATCACCAGTACTTTATACATACCCATGCACATACTTACACATCTATTCAAAAACTCGCACGAGCTCTCAGCTGGTAGAAAAGAAAGTAATGAATAAAGATGATAATCCTCGGCATGACAAAACACATCGCTACGAGTGGCGCATAATTGAAAACGAAGGGTACGACCTGGGAACGACGACGACGCCCGGTGCCAGCGTCTTCGTCGCCGCCGCCGTCGACAAGAGTGCATGCATAATTTATGCTGCACTTGACCCGGTTACGGTTTTAGATGCAAGCATTTATTCCTCCGCTAGAGCGGGCTTTACAACCGTGCGAAGTATGCATCCTCGCACGGTTCTCCTTCGGGAGAATCAAATTCACAAGTTATTTCCGGGAGTGTCATGAAATGACAATTTCTATTTTGCAGCTCGTCCGGTGCAAATAAAATGGATTCGGGACCAAACGCTTGCGTTTTATGAAAATTATTCTGCATTATTTCATCAGGATAATAGCACGGCGGTATTTATAGCACTGGATTTGAATTTATTTATAAATTCTACTCTAGGTTAGCAGCGAGTTAGCTTAAAAGGAATTACTTACTCGCAAAAGACTAAGGAATCCATAAACTAATAAAGGCATCGAATATGCCAAATTAAATCAAAAGCAATGCTGTGAACTAGCTACATTATTGTGTCTGAATGAGTGATCTACAAATAAAATATGATTAGATCAATCAGCACAAAACTTTTGTAAAAACTGCAAGAACGTTTAAGGAGAGAACGCTCTATGAGGTCGCGGTCTAGATCCAACGCGGATGGCGCTGTACCGAGGTGACCACGGATTACAAAATTAGTCGCATATGTCATTTTCTAAGCGATTCCGAATTATTCTACTGTACTATGTAGATGTCAATAGAGATGTTAATAAAATACATTAAGAATAAATGTATCATGACAGACGGAATCAACACATTTGGTACGATGTCTGCCAATACTGCTGAATTTCTAATGCCTGATTCTCATCTTTATACTGGACACTGCTTCCGACAATTTTTGGCTAGTTTGTTGGTAGGCTCTGGTGCTAATCTTACTACAATTAAGAGACATGGTCCAGTACAGTAGCGGAAGGTTATACAGGGTTAACTATGACTAAGTACAAAAAATTTAACCACGTACTCAGGGAGACCTAAAAGACAATACAAAAATTATTCCAGAATTTTAAATCGATATTTAAAAAATTGGGCAAAACCCTTTTTTCCTACGGAAAGTCGGCGCCTATGATAAGAATCGACTGAGATGGCTTAGATCCGTTGATAAAACTTACATCTGCCAACAATATCTACTACCATCGTCGTTTCTTTGCAGCATTTCTAAATGTAGAAACAAAAATTAACATTATTATTAGTAATAATACCTGATAGATAGGTAACAGTTAATCCACTTAGCTCCAGTATTTTGCATTCGTTTTCCATTATTTCGTTATAAACTGGTAGGACTACATATTCGATCATTACAGCCACTCACTACCGATAAAAGACACTTCCCGTAGGTACAATTAGATAGATTATATGCCTATTTATTATAACAAAATCGAACGAAAGGAATAGATAATAGACGTTTTAATGTAACCGCGGCAGTCTTGTCCCATAACCTAGAAAACCAAAACGGCGAACTATATTGTGGTAAAGTATCTGCACCCAACACAAATGTCTTTATTTAATAACTATAAAACGTTTAAAAATTAAAAAAAGGCACTAAAAACTGAAGAACACAAAATTACAACGTAAACACAGGAATTCAATTATGACATGACAGCGATACCGACTGTTGCATGCTTGTAGAGTATGCAACCAACAAGCAAGTTAACATTGGCGGCGTTAAATAAGGATTTAAAATAATATCGAAAAAAATTTTGTTTGGCTTTATAAATAAGTTTGGAATTTTTTTGAAGGGTGATTCCGTTAATTCTTATTTTTCCCTATCCCCTCTTAAAATATTTGTACAAAGTCATAGTTAACCCTGTATAAAAGACTCGTTACAAATCAAGAAGAACATCTCGGCCTATATTTTGTCTAAAATTTAGATGGATAACATCGCTGTTAATGAGATTGGTTATGGAATTACTTATTTTAATTGTAGTTTATCTAACTGTACATTTAATTAAGTAAATACATATTTCTTTGATTTAAAATTTCTTAATTATTTTCCAGTTGCGCACCATATTAAAAGTTATTTACTTTTAGCACCACTGCACATTTTAGACACTCTCCGCATGCGTTCAAAAATATGTTTTTTACTGACGCTTGTAGAAAATATTATATTGTTATATTAGGGTTAAGAGTCACCTTCGTGGCAAGCGAATTTTATATTTGCAAGGCGAGGCGTAGCGTAGCAAAGGGGATGCAAAATTGTAAGACAAAAAAAACACTTTTAATCTGAGCAAAACGTGCTATTTTTTTCTCCAACGGAAGTCCCCCATTTAATTATTAATTTGTGCTTTAAAATTATTCAAACCAAATTTGGATAATAAGTAGGTAAGTAGCATATGTCGATGTAGTCATCAATACTTTGATAAACATTAGTCGCCATATTGCTAATTAAGTTAATTTGTAATTGTTTGTGGTTGGATCTTCTGAAAAGTCTATAAAAATAGAATCTAAATGAAGATTTAGGTGTACCTGAGGAGATACTGGAATGTGCGAAAGAGGTTTCTTGTTTCTTCGAATCTTCTCTCAAAGAGATCTCGAGAAATTTATGAATGTGTCTATCAACGTTTTATGAATCAGTGCAAAGAAAAAACATTAAGTTGTATTCAGAAGATGTAGTAATGTTGGATATAAAGAAATAGATTGATATAAGCAAATATTAAAAGTTACGTGCTTTTCTCAAAAGACAAAATGAGGAATATGCACAGAGAAAATTTATTTACAGCAAGTTGACTGCTTTTTGAATAGTGACTTGATAATTTATATTTGATGATTAAGACAGACGCTTTAAAAATAAAAGAACATTTTTAAAAAGCTTGTTTATAGGTCGTCCTAATATTGGGGGTTGTAGGCACATACCGTTGTGATGAATTAGCCAATTTAACAATTAATAATGTTGAAGATGTAAAATCCGCCGTAATTATAAACATTTCCAATACCAAAACCAAGAAACCACGTTCTTTTAATGTGCTGGGAAACAATTATTTAAGTTTCTACCGAAAATATGTTGCTTTACATCCACCCGAATTGGTAAAACGCTGATTATTTCTCAGATATGTTATTGGAATGTGTAATCAAATGGTAGTCGGTATTCAGGAAATCAATGCCGTCTCATAAGAAGTGGCAATATTTTTTTAAGCTGGACAACTGGAAAGAGCACAGTGTACATGCATTACGACGAACGTCTACTGCTCTTTCAGTTGACGATGGTGGTGACCTCACTCATCACTTATCTTAAAAGATACCAATGTTGGAGATAGAGCACAGTGGCGGAAGGCTACATTGAAGAGTCACTTTTGAATAAAGAAAATATTACAAAAATTAATAGTGGTAATGATATACCAAGCACCGTTGTTATTTCTGATTTCAACACATCTAAAAATAATATAACTATTAATGAAAACGTGCTGGACTACTTTGAAAATTGCTCCAAGAATGAGAGTAGTGGCAGTCTCACTTGTTTATTTAATTTTAATACTTGTCCAAACTATGTATTTAATATCAATGTGGATAAACAATAATTATTGTAAATATGGTTGAATAAACTTTTATAAATTAAAACTTGATTAAAAGTGAATATCCTTGCTGCTAAAATACCATTTTTTTTGTCAGTAAGAAAAATGTCAATCTAAGAAACTCCCGTTAGTAAAAAAATGTGTACCCTTACCTTCCTATCGCATCTCCTTCTGGTCGCTGATCCCCCGCGTGGCTCAAAATGTACACTCTGTTCGCGTCCTTGTACCATTTCACGCTATGAAGTTGACCGCACTGCTTTTTGTCCACTACACACGGTAACGCCACAGTAGTCCCCACGTGCGCCCGAATTACGTTCTCCTTTGCGACTGGAAAAAAAAGAGAAAAATAGATTTTTTGAAATTCTTACAATTCTATGAAAGTGTCAAAGAGAGTTAGGTTACCAAGTTTTCCATTCGTCGGTTTCGCACAACTTTCTAAGCAAAATAAACAAGTTTTCATGTATCACGGAATATATTTATTATAGCAAGGTATTATTATCGACAGATGGGTAGGTGTATAAGATTGGTTTTGCTTATTATTCGGATATCGAAAACTTGAAGGAAATGGTGCTGTAGCTTTCAAAAGTTTGCTGACTGTGTAAGTGGTGCAGTAACATTACAATTAATAAATTGACAATAATTGACAAATATTATGAAATACGGCAATCATAGTTTATAATATCGAGATATACAGGGGTTTGCAAAAGTGTATACAGGTCTTAATATAATATATAATTTTCTCCTAGAAAGTTACAGCCCCTTAAAGGAGGAGAGTAAAATCTATTACTTTTTCTCAAAAACTATTGAATATAAATAAATGTTATTCGCTAAGATATCTTTAAAAATCCTACTTTTACGTATAACCGCCTTCCATATGCGGGAAATAAATGCGAGAATGAATAACAGATTTGAATAACGCGCTGTTATTTTGTATGTGGTCATGACGTGGCAACGTTGTTTCGCTTCAACACGCCATATCTGTCTGATATACTTTATACTTTATACCTTCCGAATACGTGGTTAAATTTAATGACATTATAACCCAATTACACTGTATTATGTTCGGGTGATAAAGAACATACATTGCTTCATGGGAATATTATATTTAATTAGGTAGCGTTAAAAAAAAGTAAAGATATGATTATAAGAAAAATACCTGTTACAGTTGAGCGAAAGAAGAAAGGACCTACCTACCTGTCAGTTTGAAAACAAAACGTTAAATTAAAATTGGCATGTTAACATTATTCGATACCTTAATTTGTAATAAAACATGGACGAGTACTAACTTTGAATATTAGTTTTGTTATGTATTAGTTCTGCACTAAAATGTTGCTTATACCAGAAGTAGTGATCATACTACATAGTATATAGGTGTTTTCAATTCTAGATCATGTTTAAATTACGGTTGCCCATTGCAATCCACTTTAATGGATATCTAATGTAATGATTCAAGCAATTATGTTGGACATGGTAATTCCAGTAATGTGCAGGTTTACCAGTAATACCTTCATTTAAATATCATTTTTATTTGAACCATAAAATAAACAACTGGAATTAAATGACCTCTCCATGGCAGCAAGCAAGCAAAGAAAAAATTAAATTATTTGTGTGTACTAGTTCACCTGTCCTAGGCAGGTAGATAAATTAGATCCGAACAGATGGCAGACACGTGCCATACACCTGTTTATTAAAAAAACATCTGTCTACTTTTTATTTCATTGTAGTAGCAGGTAACGGACATTTAGTCGATTCTACATGTAATGACAATGTTAATACCTTATACAGGCTGATTCAGAACTTATCTAAAAAAATTTAGGAATAGATGCATCATGAAAAATGGAGTCAATATCGCAAACAATTTTTTTTGTAAAATCCTTATAGTTTCTGAGTAAAACATTATTGAAGTTATAGCATTTTCAACCTTTACATCGCTGGGCTACTGTAATCTCTAGTCAGGCGATTCGGAATATTGAAATCCGATTAATTTAAATTTAAATTCTACCAACTAACATTTGTGTTAGTTGGTAGAAACTGGGTAACACGGGCCCAAAATGTTGTAAGATCAGGTATGTCAAATTATTTAATTAATTAATAATAATATCTCTACTCCTCATTCTTGTGCCTGTGCGGGAGAGGGAGCGGCATATTATTATTAAGCAGGCCGCATTAGCGCCCAAGAATGACTTATGTTGGTAGGCCCTTATGCAGGAATGAAGGAATGCAGGAATGAAGGACACCTGGAAAACCTCACTAATTTGGGGGGTCAAATGTCGACCGGTATCAATCTCTCACATTCACCCAAGTAAACATTCTTCCACCCTACCATATCCGCAAAGATATAGCTGATATACGGTCTACCGACTGCAGGGATCAAACCCACACCGACCTTGCCACATCGATTCAAGTACTGACCTTAAACCGCGCGACCACTGATCGAAAACCAATTAAAACCACAAATTAAATCTATTAATAATTAATGACAATAGCGGCAAAAGCAGTTAAATTTGCTTTATAAAATCGGTGTTATAAAATGTTATTTATTTCTTCCTTGAGCACTTGTTTCCATATTTTGTCGGGTTGCAGATTGCCGCCTTATCAGGTTTTACAGTTTTAGATAAATCATTTTCGAACTGCCTTTTTTGATTTTTTTTTTAATTGTATTTGTAAGAGCCCTCTGCAAAATCAAAAAAAAAAATTTTAAATAAGATCTGAATCACCTTGTAGATACTTTTGCTTTTCTTTCTTATATATACTGGGTGTCTCAGGTATCACTGGCATCCCTGGAATTGTACAGTCACAATAAATAATATTTATTGTCAAAGATATCGAAATTTTTATTATATTTTTTACTCACTTGGAAACCAGCAATAGTTCTAGATGTAGTGAGATATCTTAGGTTTAATTATTCAGTGTGTTTAAATATTCCCATGACCTCCAATGGTATACAAACCCTGTGGCACTCTTTTATTTAAAATAAAAATGGTACGTTACTGTCTTAATTATAATCAGTTTAATTTGAAGGTTTATATAAGACGATGTTTACTCTGAATTGATGGAGAATATTAATCACTGAAAAGATATCTTATAAATGCGACTGAATGAGTTTTGGAAAAAATCACAGGTTTTTCAAAATATTAGATTAAACGAAATTATATATATATATATATATATATATATATATATATATATATATATATATATATATATATAAACATTTGCTTGCGTAAAAATGGAAAATCTGTAAATTTGGTTAGCCCTATGTCCAGATACTGTATAAACTTAGTTATAGTCTGTTTGGAAATGATAGACAGTAATAAAACCCCGAGATAAGAACCGGCCTTGGGCGTGGTAATATTTCGTTTCAGGTAATTATCGGGTAACACTAATGCTAACAGGTAATGGGTGTACATTAGTATATTTTATTGGATACATCATAGGACAGGAGCGAGTGGATATAATATTGTTTGGGTAAAATGTCGGGCTTATCAGATTACGTACCTGCTAAACGCGTGAAAAGATGTACACTGTCTCAGAATGAGAAGATTATTATATTAAATGTATTTAATGCATTGAAACAGCAAAATCCTGCCAACAGTGTTCACGACATCATGGAAAAGTGTTCCAAAATGACAGGGATTGGAAAATCGACTATCTACAGACTTTTAAAGAAAACAAAAAATGAACAAGATACTGTAAATCCCCCAAAATCATCTACAGAGAGGTCAAAAGTCGTTATCGATGATTTCCTCAAAAATGTCATTCGCAGAAAAATACACTCATTTTCTTTTAAAAAAGAAATACCAACGCTAAACAAAATTTTAAGTGAATTTTCAGAAGACAACGATTTGCCAAAAATGCAAATTATGGACCGTCTTACGAGAGTTGAATTTTTGCTGGGAAAAGCAGAACAGGAAGTCAGTTCTTATCGATAAAGATGAAATTATTTGTTGGCGAAGATCCTACTTAAGATCAATTAGAAAATTCCGTGACGAAGGGAGGAATATTTATTATCTAGACGAAACTTGGGTCAACGAGGGATATACTGTAACAAAAGTATGGCAAAATAAAAATGTAAAAAGTTTTCGACAAGCATTTTTGGATGGACTGTTTTTTTATTTTTTTCAAAATATGAATAACAAATAAATTTCATATAGGATTATTCATATTAATTATGATATAAAGCTTTTTTAACATTTACCATTTTAAAAAATAAAACTTAAAATAACATTAATTTTTCATAATATTATATCGACAGTGATGTCGATTATAAATTTCAAATCCCAAAGTTCCGGAATCGAAATTCTTTTCCGGAATTTACAGCCCTAGTTCGGATCTTAGACTATAAACAATTAAAACGTTTTATCATATCGTATTGGTGTATATCTTACTGACCCTATAATGTGCAGTCTAACTCCATTTATTTTGAAAATTAATTTCAGATCCTGAACCGATTGCTTCTATTAAGCTTCTAATTGCAAGAAATTCCTAACGGCAATTAATATTGCATTTATCGGAATAGAGCCATCTATGGAGTCTGGTAGGACGCGGAAACGCTGAGATAGCACGACATAACATCCACATCACATTAGCACGTATTATCAGCAGAGCCAACATAGATCAAGAGAGTTCGTATCGTGCCAAAAAACGACACTTTAAACCAGTATTTAACCACCAGCTGAAGCTCCAGCTGACGTCAACGGAAAAGAGACTCGAATTACATGAATGTGAAAATCTAAAATCGAGTACACTCCATCCGGTCTAGGATTGCACCAGCTAAAAAATTATCCTTGTCTGAACGTTTTGTCAAAAAATAATAATAATAAGTCATTATAGATTTTGTTGGATTATTAGTTGATATTTCGCATAACTAACAAAAAATAATTCATTGAAACGCTTTTATACGTCTCTAACCAACACCGGTGTATGCATACAAATTTAGATGGATGTAAAATAATAATAGTTCAATTATTTAGTAAAAAGTTGTAACTTTTAGTGAATTCCTCACAAATAAAGAGTGTTTTAATTTTTATGTATTTCCAACTGCTGGTAATATACAAAAAGAGTTGGCAAAGGCATAACCTTTAATTTTTCAAAATAAGGCTGACAGTGCTAAAAATAATTTGTGTATACAATACATCTGATGACCTTTATCTGCAAAAGACAGACCTTTTTAATTCAGCCCTGTTAAGAATAGAAATCGTATCTACATTTTTTATCACTTTCCGTTTATGATACCTACCTGGTAATTAGTATATGTATGTTAAAACTGAAAGCCGTATTATCTTGCTCTATGACTTTATTTAAATCCGAATTTTATTTTTTAAAACGGAATTAGTGCAAAAGACTGTATCAATCAAAAATATAGTTTCTAATTATATGATAAAATAAGTTTCGGGCCTAATAGAACCTAATGTGAAACATATAGTAATATGTTAAATAATATTTTTATTAAAAAAAAATTGATGACGCAGCAAATTACCCAACCCAGGCAGTATCTCAGAATGAAGATTTTGTTAGTTACAACTTCTATACTTAATAGAGTAGGGATGTTACGTCAAATAATAGACAATCGCATAAGAAACGCTGTTATGAAGAATTTATTAATTTTTACTAGGTCGATTTTTGTCCTTATCGATTTTGGACATAAGTAAATATCACGATATTCTGGCAATAATATTAGAAATAATAAAAAGAGCCCCATGTGACAAACCAAATGGATTAAAGAATTTATTATACAGAGTATCTCAGGTATTACTAACATCCGTAGAAGGAATGATGATGTCAAAATAAATGAGATTTATACAAATATATCTATCTATATCTAGAAACACCCTGTATATATAAAAGTTCATCGATATACAGGGTGTCAAAGATTAAAATTTTTGAATATATTTTTATTGGAAACCCTTCGTGATCAAACTACAATAATTCGAGGGTGCGTATGACCTTTGGTCTAAGTATTCAGTATGTTTAAATTTTCCCATTATCACCAGCGGCGCAGAAATCCTTTGGCACTCTTCTTTTATTTACAATAAAAATAATACGCCACTGTTTTAATTATTAAAAAAACGTAAGATACCTTAAGTTTTCATTATTTTGAACAGTTAGTTGTTCTTCGAAATTTACTTTAAAATGCATTGTTTTCAAGTAATTATTCATTTAAAATACATCTCCATTGTGTAATTTGTAAGTGACGAAAGTTAGTATGCTTTAGCAATATTTTATTTATATATTTATACAGGGTGTCCCAAAATATAAGTCCATACCATTAACCACATATTCTTTGGACAAAAATAATGCGACTTTCCTTATGCCATTTTTTATTTGGGCATCCCTGTTTCAATATACAGGGTGTTAAAGTTACATTTTAAAAAACTATTTTTTTTAATGATCCCATTGTTTTGTAAGATACCCACTTGAAATTTTGCACGTACTTTTATCTTATTCCAGCATACTTATCATGTAATTTTGGTGAAAAAAATCGAAGGGTGAATGGAGGTAATTGAGGGATGAAGTACCCTTTATCCCCTCCAACTGAAACTGAAATTTAGTGGATATACCTATTATTACAATACCTTGGCAACTTAGCAAATCGTAATAATTACTGAATGAATAATTGCTAATTAAAACAGAATGGATAATTTTAAATTTTATAAAATGAGGAATACTTATGAATTGAAAAAATAATATGGCATTAAAATCTGTAATATAGTTCTCTTATCAACCAAAAAAATAATAGTCTTGTTTAGTAATAGTAATAGTAATAATGAACGATCAACATAATAACTTTTTATCTAAATAACATTAAATAAAATAATTTATTAATTACTACCAATTTAACAAACGTTCTACTTCCTCCTCATTAACACATGTACGTTCCCTTTTAAGCAGCGAAAACCTTATATTTTGAAAGATATTCTCTTTTTGTTTTAATTAGCAAATATTCATTCAGTAAGTATTACGATTTGCTAAGTTGCCAAGGTATTGTAATAAAAAAAAACAAAATTTCAGTTTCACTTGAAAATGGTAGTGACTGATGGATTTATGGGCACTACAAATTGCCGTTTTTCTCCAAAACGAGACATTTAAACAAAAAATTGCAAAAAAAGGTAAAATGATCAGAAGAAAATTCTACGTTTGATATTTCAAGAAAAAGCTGCATAGGCGTATTAATAAATAATTGGAGGGGATAAAGGGTACTGTATCCCTCAGTTACCTCCATTCGCCCTTCAATTTTTTTCACCAAAATTACATGATAAGTATGCCGCAATAAGATAAAAGTACGTGCAAAATTTCAAGTGTGTATCTTAGAAAACATTTGGATTATTAACTAAAACAGTTTTTTAAAATGTAACTTTAACACTCTGTATATTGAAACAGAGACGTCCAAATAAAAAATGACAAAAGGCCTTCTATTTTGGGACACCCTGTATAATTATTTGGACTCCATCCATCCATACAGTATACAGTTTTTAATTGACGTCATCTGGGAGTCTATCAATTGGCTTTACATTAAAAATGTGGTTACCTTGTATACGGTGTCAAATTTACAGAGCAATTGTGAGATTCTGACAAAATACTTCATTGATTGATTCATTTTTACACCATCAAATACTCTGGTTCTAAAGTGATGGAGCTTGACCAACTATATGAAGAATATTGACAGACAGGGTTATGAAATACTTAAGTACGAGACGCATTTCAAAAGTAGGGACCGGTCGGTGATAAAAAGGAATGAGAAAATGTTTAATTATATATTTTTTCTGCATAACGTTCCAAATACCTTTGGTATCGAGAAACAATATTTTATCTTTCTCTGTATTAAAATCCTCCGCCTGGAATTATAGTCAATTTTTCACTGGGTTTAATAGAATGGATGAGTCAGTTATTGAAATAGAAGAAAAGATGATGGGGTCATCAGTGTCAGTACTATAAGGTGCGTCGTGGTATTTGAAATTAGTGAATGAAAATGCTAAAATCAAGTAGTTCAGATTCACGAACAAACGTCTGCATAATGAAATGATTGCCAATTCGAATATGATACCTAATCCAACTTTACCAGTGACTACCACCTCTTCTCAGCATTCAAAGAAATTGAAGAGTCGAAAACCTCAGTACAACACTAACTACAGTCAAAGGCCGCAGAATGCCAGAGATAGATGTTGGTCATTCCACAGTATCAAAGGAGTTTTGAATGACTTAACTATGTATAAATGTAACGTAATTTCATATTTAGGACCATTTCACATTTTCCCATTTGTTTTTTTTATAACCTATGGTCTCCTACGTTTGAAATGTGCCTCGTGCAACATTACTGAATCAAATTTGGCACTGCACTCAGCCTGGAGTATTACCATAGTTGTTGTAGTAGTACGCGGACGCCGGTATACATAACACCACAGAAAAAACACAAAATGACACCCACATCACATTAGCACACCTTTATCAGCACCTACTTCACAACGGCAACGACTTCCTCGCGCGCGTAGTAAACAATGGCCTTCGAGAAAGAACTGGGTACCCGCCGAAGACCCACCTGTCGTCGGCGGAAGTTCCAAGTGCACATAAGATATTCGAACTACTTCTGTTCCACACGGCTGACATCTTCCCACCCTATTATTTTGATACACTCGCTGCGTTCGGCCGACTCGACTGTGGCATCATATCCTTTTTGCCTTCAGTATGTGCGCGCCTTTTGTTTTCCCCCGCGGGTTCATGTGGAATGGGGCATTAGGTCAAAGGGATATCACCGCCACAGATAAAAACATCATGGCTCTCTTATCTCTAAGATCGGGATATATTATGTCCTCCTCCCCCGACAATGTCAACTTCAGTGCTTATAGGGATCACGACTCGGAGCAATAAAACTCTGGATCTACGTTAGGAAATTTGGGATGCAATATAAATATTTATACTGCCATTCTCTAGGGGCATCGCTTTAATTACTTTAGCCGTAATGTGAATAATGCAAACTACAGGATGTCCCCAAGTTCTTTCCTAAGCATTTTTGTCGAAGAAATATTTTTAGTAAGAAAAAGAAGTGATAATATCTTTTAGGCATAAACTTAGGCTTTGTTTGTGCCTAATTTGTGAAGTTGACAACGGACGACGCTAAGCATCGCGGTGCCATCTATCATTTTTTCTCATACAGGGTGTTCTTAAATTAAATAGCAAAAATGAGACCACACAATCCTTAAGTAAAAATAAATCGATTTAACCTAACATACCTATATCCCAAGTCGCATAATAAAAAAGATACAGGGTGTCAAAGTTAAAATTTTATTTTCGATATTTGTAAATAACTTCTTATATGAAATCCAAATATTTACATAAAATTCGTAAATCTGGATTTTTTTCGGATGAAAAATTCAAATCTGTTGTTTTTTAATTATACGACTTGGGATATAGGTATGTTAGGTTAAATCGATTTATTTTCACCTAAGAAATCTGTGGTCTCATTTTTGCTACTTCGTTTAAAAACATCCAATATATTTATTTCTGTTGTTCATTAAAAAATACATTGCATTCAAATAAAAATATATATATATTTACCTAATACACTCATGAGAAAGCTATGCCCAAAAGGAGATATATGAAAAATAAATTATGGTACACTTTTATCACTTTTTTAGAAAAAAGTGGGTGTATAAGAAACAGTTAACTAATTTTGACAGTTGTAAGTATAAAGTTTTGTGTTCAATATTTAAAATGCTTTATCTTTAATTAAAAATTTATAATGTTTACTAATAATGGAAAAGTGGACATGCTACTTGCAAGCAGAAACTCACATTTGGAGGAGACGCTACGCTGACCGATATTCAGGAAGAGTAACGCCAGGTCATAAAACGTTTCCACAATTGGAAAGAATTTTACAAAATAATGGAGATGCTTTTTCTTCAAGAAAGTATAAAAACATAAAAAGGAGTATAGTAAATGATGAGAATATTGCCAGTATTTTTGGCTATTTTGATGAAAATTCGCATGTGTTAAAAAGTATTTGTTTTTATAATTATAAAATATAGAATGTGCAAATGCTAACCAATAATGACTGTTGTTGAAGGTCATCTATAATCATCATTCTTTTAACCGACGAAAGTAAATTCTTAAGTAATGGTATACCAAATTGCCGAAATACCCACTACTGGACTGATGCAAATTCGCGTAGATTAAATGAAGTCTAATGTCAAGGGTATTTTGGCATAAATGTGTGGTGCGGCATAATTGGATTGTAGATAGTAGGTTCTTAATGTTTTGAACAAACTCTTAGATAGAGAAGTTGCAGGTTCGTAGCAGAATATTAGAAAAAAAATCAAAATACCTTTTTTATGTATCTTGTGCATTAGAACATAAATCCGTTACAATAACTTGTAAAAAATGCAGTGGCAGCGCTTGTCTTATAAAACAGGGGACATCCCTTTCCAGTTGTACACCACTGGTTAAGCTTTTCATATTTCAAGGAATGCAAGGCCTACTAGCTACCATTATCTATAGCAAAATTTATTGAGATCGATTAATAGATTCCGGAGATATAAATAAAAAAATATTTTTACAACCTCATCACCCTGTATTTCCAGACCACCGGTGTGAAAACAGCAACCAAAATTGGCAGCCAAAATTCCGAAGACGTCTGAACGTTCATGGACGTACGTAACTGGGTAAAGTAACTGATATATTTAAGAAATAATATGCAACGCACTAATTACTATATATAACTGCACGTAACTCTCTCTTTTGAATTGGAAATTAATCACAAAAAATTTAATACTAATACATTAATTACAGTTTACCAGAAACTTTTTTTTTATAGTCATTCGGTACTTTGAAGGTGAAGTAGGTCGTATGCCAGCTTAAAAATTTGTGAGAAAAAAATGCATACGATGTGTTTTACTTTAAGTTTCTGGTAAACTGTAATTTGTATTAATATTAAATTTTTTGTGATTAATTTCAGATTCAAAAGAGAGGCATGTGTAGATATATATATATAGTCTTCAGTGCATTGCATACTATTTCTTTAATGTATCCGTTATTTTACCCGGTGACGTACGTCCATGAATCTTCTCTTTGGCTTCTAATTGTGCCTGCTGTTTTCACACCGGTTTCCAGATCTATGTTTATAAGACATACACTTACTATACTAAAGAGATTTACCTGCCTCCGCAGTTTCCTGCATACTATTTCGACCACCCTGTAGAATACAAAATATTCAGCTGATTGATTTGCATTGAGTAAATTTAGTAAATTCCAAGGAAGATACAGAGTTGTTTATTTAAGCTTCATATAAATAAGAAACATTAAAAGAAAACAATCATGCAAATTGGAATTACTTAAGCATGTATAAGGTTATTTCTGTAGAAGCAAGTAATATTATTTGAGAATGCTTTAGACTAATGCAAATGCTTATGCAGTTGTAAAATTATTATGAATAACTAAAACCTCAAATGATCTTAGATTACAGTAGTTCTACATCCATCTGTAGGAGCAAGGCAACGTAATGCACTCCTGAATAACAAATAGTTAATTTATTACACGAAAACTTCTAAGAATAGAGAAAATTACCTTGCACGCCAGCAGTTTTCCATCCGAAAAGAATAATAGGAACTAATAACACGTAGAACGCCATAAGGGATAATCACTGGCAGTAAGTAAACACAAGAAACAACCTCCGTAACACAACTCGAAACAAAAATCAAAAATAAGTCGGATATGTCAACTAAACTGACAGTAAGTTTCGATATTCTTCAATAAATTTCAGTCACTACCTAGATAGCTTTAGCGACAAAAATGTGATAAATGAACAAAAATAAATATGTCTAATTTTCAATAATTTTATGTAAGTAGATATCTTTGTATTGATAAGTTTCTATATTAGGCATTGACTTCCCAACAAACATTTAAAGTTAAAATTACGTTAACTTGATCTTTGATTTGCTCAAAAACTTTTGATGACCAATTCCGTATAGGGAAAGTTTACCTATATTTGTTGGCTTTTTTCCTTAAGTGGAGAAAATAGCTAAAGTATTATGGAAGTTAATAATTGGTTGGCAAGAATTTTATTCCAATAAGATAATTGGACCTAAAAGATATACAGACCAATTTTATGTTAAAATTTAAAAATATAAAAGACATTATTACCAAAATATGCCCTAATTATGCTCTTTATATGATTTACTTTTGCCTGAGAGAGACAACATTATATGTTTGATTATATACATTCTAATAGCGAACAGGAATAGAAAGAGAAAGAAAGACTATAAGTCAGGCTGCAAAGCTACAAGTAGAATAGGGGTATTTATAGATATTTAGATTTTGTACATATTGTACAACCCAGGAAATTTGTTCGTATAATGTGATGACCAAACTTTCATAAAAACAACGCGCCTTTTACATTTTTACTATTGCTTCTTAATAATATTACTGTAATGAAGAATAACCTAAAATAAAGCTGAATGTATTTCGTGATCAAATGAGTTTAATAATCTTTCGTCATAAATTTATTAACTAATATTATCTGTATAAACTTAATTTTAATGAGTAATCAATTATAAATAACAAACAAAACATCTAGTGCTTGCTAAAACATGACCGCTCAAATAAAATCAACTTTGAAGTCAATTTGTCTGTAAGTTTTAACCTATAGGGCAGATTGCCTATGCCAATGTTGACGTCACAGCAAAATATTAACTTTGTGGTTGAAATTTCTCCAAATGAAGAACATATAAAATTCTACTCTTGGATTTATTTGTGATTGAAATTTCAAATTAAAACCAATAATAAAAAATATGTGTGCGTAATAACAAAAATAAAATAAATATTTTCGAATGGAATTCAATTCAAATTTCAATTTATATGCACTACTGAATTCAAGACTAAGACGATAACATTATTATCATATGGAATACTTATATATGATGTGTTTATTGGTATTGTAAATTGCCTTTTCGTGGAAACACGTCACGTAGACAAACAAACTTTATTGTCACTCTTGATTATACAAGAAATGTGCTTCAAACTAGTTTCACAACTGTCAACACTTTACTATGACGTTTGTCAATCACATTCGACTGTTCAATATAAACTGACTCCAGCGGGGAAAATGATCCGCTTATATAGGTTTTTAGAGTTCTGGAAGTTTCTGCGATCTTGAGAACTTGTCGAGAAACAAACAGAATATAGCCTGAAATATTCCGGAAAACGTCAAAATAAAGGTATTACAAAAATTATAAATTCTAATAAAACAGGAACATAATTAACAAACTAAAATGTAGGTGAGCTTCCGTAACAGTATTGTCACGGAATTTGCCCCACTCACACCCAAATTGACGACTGTGGTACCGCGAATTACTAAGATTACCCCGATCGCCCCTACACGATTCTGTTAAACAAACAAAATGCCGTGGATCGAGACGGGACTAGAAAATTTGAGAAACGACGAGAAGCGTTCGAGAGATGCTAGAAAATAGATCTAGAGATGCTAGAATATACCTGGAATATTCGTTGGGTCTATAAAAGAAAAATAAACGGCCGATTAAGTTAGTCTTGTATAAGTCTAGTATTACAGTGTTGAATTGAAGTGTTTAGTTGGAGATATCAAAGTGATTTAGATAGCGATTAATTAAATAAGTGTTTAGTTGAGTTGTAATTAGTGTTCAGTAGTGTACTGAGTATAGTTAATAAAGAAGTAGTTAATTAACGGATTGTTTTTCTGGAAGTTAGAAAAAGACGGGTTAGGAAATTCGTGACAGTATATTACCATTAGCTTGATTTACATAATCTACAGTGTCGGATTAAATTTTGATAGTAGGCGAAATATGAACACAGTAATTATTTTTTAATTCCGTTTTTTACAACTCTGTAATATTGTGTGGTATTCCGTCTGTAAAGCCTTCAACTTTTGATTTATCCATACGACACAGATTGGTTTTCACTGCAGATCGTCAAAACACGCCCTATTATATGAAGATCTATCTAAATATATATAACAAGAAGCTTGCTCCCTAAAAGAACTTTATAAGACACATTCACGTCGAAATATTATTAACAAGTAAATTTGTACCATAATACAGAGCAATATTTCTATTAGCTTAATTGAAATAGTCAAATATTCCCTAGAAGTTATCAACAAAGTTGAAAATAGGTTTATATTGTAATAAAAAATAGAACTTAACAAATTGAAGGGTTTAATAGGGCAAAATAACTAGTTATTACCTTATTTTTAACTGTCAAGTAAAGACAAAATATGTTTTACAATTTCGTAATAAATATGTAAATATTTACCTATTGTAATAATTTAAAAAGTCCCTGGATATTGAAGACAGATTTCAAGGCGAAATTAAGTAAATTATAGCTTCGTCTTACACGTTACTGGAATGTTAGCATTTGAAAACACAGGCAAGGTAAACAATATGTAATTTCAAACTGTACAAATTGACATATATTTCATTTTACTTGGAAGTCATAATATTACTTAGTTAACTAATTTTTGACTAAAATTTTGGTATTATAAGATTTTGTAACATTGAAGAGTATTTTTGGACTATGGTGGAAAATAGTAAATCTCGATCAATTTAGGAATATTTTTCTTGTGTAGTAGTCTATTATGCTTAAATGTTAATTCTTTGCCCTATACATACAAATATTTTAATACTAATGACAGGATAAGTAATGTCAAAAATTAGAAAATTAGAAATTGGTCAAGCAAAAATTGTGTTTACTTATATACAGGGTGATTGAAAGTGGGGTATTAATTTTTGGCTGACGACAGTAGACATTAAAACAAATTATTTTACAAAATATTGCGCAAATTGTTTTTTAATAACCGAGATAACTGAGTTTAAAGTTATTGCAAATTTTGAAGCCGACTCAGTGTAACCTTAACGTACCCTAATAAGTCAAGGAACTATTTCACAATACATCATCTATAAACGACATGAGACAAGTTGCGCGCGTAGTCTTTGTTGAAACTCACGCTTCCTTTATAACCTTAATCTTAAAGTTCCATTAGATAACAACGTAATACGTACGTAAACAAATTATTGTTATTATTTTTGATATTTTAGCGTGTGTGTTGTACCATTTTGTGTTACATGTAATTTGCTGACACAGTGATATGACAATAGTTCAAGTTTATTATAATAATGGTCTGTAGGCAGGCAGGCGCTGCTCCACGAATAACAGAAAATTTGCTTATAAATTCCATACCTTTGCACGACGATTTGTTTATTTCACGAAAAAAAACCGGCATACTGTCAAACGCGAAAGGTGTATATAATTTTCAACATATATTGTAAGCGTACAAGACCGTCTCAAACAATTTGAAAATGCGAAAATACGAGTAGGTGGTTGATTGTAATATTCCATATTAACAATTCATTTAGCTATTTTTTACATAGAATTTATTTTTTGAATATAATGTATTCTAAAATTACTACCCACTTTCAAACTCACACTGTAGAATGGTTCATGAATAGTAGGAATAATATTGAGTACTTTTATTATTTGACCTACATTTTTCTGAACCCATAAAACCATTTTAATCAAATTTGGTATGCGGTTGTAGTCTGTATGGACATTATTAATAAAGTAGTTTTACCAAGTGATAGAGACGACCGGTTTACATAATTTAAAAATGCGAAAATAATAACATTCTGCAGAATGGTTCAATAATACTAGAAATAATATTAAGTCCTTTTTTTATTTGACCCATATTTTTCTGAATTCTTATTTTTGGAGGTCCTGAAGTCACCTTGAAGTTGTGCTCAATTTTTTTTTTTTGTTTTAGCTCAACCGTGAACCCCTAAAACCATTTTAATCGAATTTGGATGACAGGGGGTGATAAAAAAGTAATGTAATGTGGCTTTAACTTGCTAACTACTAATTTTAAATGACAACCAATGTTTTTGCTTTTTCTAAATCGTTAGATGTTTTTGCTTCTATTGTTGTATATCCTTTGTTTTTGACAATAGCAAACCAAAATAATGATTGTCATTATTAAGAAAATTTCTGAGCACCTACGTGTCAATATTAGGCTGTCTCTGAATATCGCCACCTAAGTTTTGTTTCATTCAGTAAATTAGTTAAAAAAATAAAAAGTAATGAAACAAAAAAGAGAAACGTGGTATTCTACTTGTTTTACTAATATTTAAATTTCATTCAATTTTATCAATCATTTCAATACAACTTTTATCTGTTCTACCGTTTTAAAATTATTATAAAAAAATTAATTTTGACAAAAATTTTAGTTATACAACTTACAAATAATTTTATATCTACAGTAGCAAAAATAGGCTGACGATTCCAAAAAAAATGCAAAAAAAGTTGTTGCCATTTAAAAAATTTAAGTTTCACTTCAACTCAACTATAAGTAATAATCAATCTAAAAATCGAAGTGCGTTGTTTCCGTTTATTTAAATAAAGACTCTTAAAAATTGCTATTTTTAAGCTTTATTAATTTTTGCTGTCAATTTTTTCTGTTTGAAGATATTTGAATGATCAAGACGGAATTCAGAGTGAGAAAGATAGTAGTTTCAGTGTAAATGAAAACTTTTCATAGAAGAAAACTTTCCTTGAAGTTTTGAAATTTTTAAAAATCCCAATATTCAGGCTATGAAACGAGCGTGTTGACTGCGAGATAAAAATCTGATACTCACAGAATTTACTGTTCTTACCTTCAACTTTAAATGACTACATCACTTGTTTTGTTATTTTCATGTTTAGTGCACGTACGAGCCGTTTTTTTACAGTAAAAATCAACTCAATTTTTTTTTCTAAATAACTAGTAGTTTTTATCTCATTTTTTTTCTATAAAAATTCTTATCTATAGAATTTTTATATATTTTTATGCATGCGTATAGAGGTAAGCTTATTTCCGTTATTTGACTGTATTGCATTTAAAAGTAAGTACGAATATGCGTAAATTAAAAAAAGAAATTAGCAATATTATTAATTATTCATTATATTATTAACAATATAAGTATATTCGAGAAGTAAATTCGAGTTCATAAGTATTAATAAAATTACTAATGATTTAATTTCTGTCATTTTCCAATTTATATATTTTTTTGTAATTCGATGCCGTCGATTTGAAAAGTTGAATAAAAAATAATTTTCTCGTTGAAAAATTGTTTACAGTTACTGTCATTTTCGATGATAATTACTTCCAGAAACAATTTTACACCTTAAATATCCATAACTTTATTAAAACTTGAAATATTTTTCATATTTATAATTATTTTTGATGGTAAGTAATTTTAATTCATTAGTAAAAACGTCCAGATTTTTGCTGTAAAAAAAAGGCTCGTACATACACTAAACATGAAAATTACAAAACAAATGATATAGTCATTTAAAGTTGAAGGTAAGAACAGTAGATTCTGTGAGTATCAGATTTTTATCTCGCAGTGAACACGCTCGTTTCATAGCCTGAATATTGAGATTTTGAAAAATTTCAAAACTTCAAGAAAAGCTTTCTTCTATAGAGAGTGGGCTACTCAGGTCAACTTGTGGCTGAATTTTGTCTATGATATGTATACTTAATTCCCGCGGAGCATGAATTTTTAAGTCTCATCAGTTAAGACGCTAGAGTCGATTGAAATTCACGAAAAATGACTAAAAAAACACTCAACCTATTATCTTTCCCACTCTGAATTCCATCTTGATCATTCAAATATCTTCAAACAGAAAAATTTGACAGAAAAAATTAATAAAGCTTAAAAATAGCAATTTTTAACAGTCTTTATTTAAATAGGCTGAAACAAGCGCTTGTAAAAATCAAACTCGTGTAAATTTTGTTGTTTGGGAACCTAGAGTAGAGTTTTTTAAAGTTACACCAAAATCTAAAATGGGTCGGCAACAATTTTTTTTATGTTCAGACTATTTTATATGGAATGACTCATACATATAGTCAATGAAATAATATATTATCAATATCATTTTCAATATAAAATACGAAATTTTATTTATAATATGAAAATTGAATTCGCAAAACCCAAATTTGTTATTGGTGGTCATGTTGCAATCCTTGAATCATTTGTAATTTTTTATCATTGTTTAGAAGGTGAACAGAATATCATCATGCGGTGCAATCTATTAAGCAGATGCCTAAGTTCATTCATTTTAGTATATTTACCCGCGAGGAGACGGTTATGTGTTGAATAATCTTTGTGTATGTGATCAACGAGTATTTCTAAATAAAACTTATTTTGAACTTTTTTAAAAAGTACAGTAATTTTAGCCGTCTATTTATTGATATTATTAAAGATCATAGTAACAGCAACAGCTTATTTCTGTTTATAGTTGAAAAAGTTAGTTTTCAATTATAGAAATATATAAAATTTAGTCATACAAATATACATCGTCCTTCATAAATTTTATTTCCCTACGAAATTATTGATTTTGTGGATTTACAACGGAAGTAATCTGTAGCTTCAAACAATGTGTTACTCATATTTGCTTTGAACAATTTTGTATCTGATTTACCTATTTGCAAATGTTAAAAACCGTATACCTATTATTTGGGTTCTAAATTCAACGGCGGATACGAATAATGCCGCCTTAGATAGTTTTCGTCATTTATAATATTATAGTGCTGCTCTTATTCCATCCTCTTCCTAGCTAGTTAAAGTTATAGAACAATGTTTACTCAATCATTCTACGTAGAAGTTGTCACAGTTTTCTCAACGAATGAATCTATTCCATAATTAATTTTATTTTCCATTACGGCTGCTTAAATTAATTCCAGGAATACGGAGGAAGTTTGTCTTAAAGTATACTTTGATAATTAATTTATGACAGGACAGGAAAAACCCTGATGCCTCAAAATTTCTGCTATAGAATTTATGTCACAGTCTGTCGGAAAAAAATTCCGCATCGGCCTACACAGTTTTAAATTAACAATTTTTAAAAGCCTTAATAACTGAATTCCGTTTTAAGTATTATAGTCTAAGATCCGGCGTTAGAAATATATACTATCATCTGTTTATTTATTTAATGATGACAGAGATTATATGTTAGATAATACTTAAATTGATAAATCGCGAATGGGTTGCCTAAGTATATCGTGTACCGTTGGTGTTAAATAATATTAATTATAGTTAACTTTTTTCATCAACTTCACCCATTTGTTATTCATATAAATCGAGCATTAGATGAGAGAATATGACACAAGCAATTAAAAGTCCTAGGTTGCCTACTTGCTCCTCAGTATAACTATGAAGTTGCCAGGTATAAACAGGTGAGCAAGCATTATTAATATACTCTCATCAGTTATTTAATAATTTTTGTTTAATAAAACTTTGTTTTATTACCTATCAAACTGCTGCTGCTTCTCGGTATCCCTGTCTGTCACATGGAGTGGCGCGCGCAACAATTCTCTGTCACTACCACGCTTGCGTTGAAAAATAACATCTAAAATCTGAACAACCATGGATGTAACAAACTTTTGTTAAGGCAATCTAATACCGTTTGATAGGTAATGAAACAAAGTTTTATTTAAAAAAATCATTAAATAACTGATGAGAGTATATTAATAATGCTTACTCATCTGTTTATACCTGGCAACTTCATAGTTATACTGAGGAGCAAGTAGGCAACCTAGGATTTTTTAATTCCTTGTGTCATATTTTCTCATCTAATGCTCGATTTATATGAATACAAAGGGGGGAAGTTGATGAAAAAAAGTAAATTATAATTAATATTATTTAACACCAACGGTACGCGATTTATCAACTTAAGTATTATCTAACAAATAATCTTTGTCATCATTAAATAACAGATGAGAGTATATATTTCTTATGACGGATCTTAGACTATAAGGCTCAAAATGGAACTCAGTTATTAAGGCCTTTAAAAATTGCTAATTTAAAACTGGGTAAGCCTCCTGTCCTGTCATAAATGAATTATCAAAGTATACTTTAATGCAAACTTCCAAACACATAATCTTTGTCATCATTAAATAACAGATGAGGGTATATATTTCTAATGCCGGATTTGGTACTATTAGAAATGAAATTTTATAATAGTATACCTAACGTGCACTTAAAACCATGAAACGTGAAGTTGCAGTAATTTGCTGGAATGTAAAATTTACATTATTTGGGTAATTTATTTTACTGTGCAAAGGAAAGTAAAGAGAACTGCGTCGGGAAAATAAATTTAGATGGAAATGAAATTAGGAACTAAAGTCTAGAGGCATAAAGAAAACATTTTCCTGAATCATCACGCAAAAGGTTGGGTTAACCTATTAGCAACTGGGGACCGTCTCTCTTGCCCACAATTAAAATATTTAGGGTAGGTCGTCACAAAAGATTGTTTTTACTCTCTGAAATTAAGAAACCTTTTTTCATGTCCGCTTCTTGAAATAAATTTGAAAATACTGTTGTTATACGTGGTGGGTGCCAAGTTTTCTTTTAAAGGCGCCGTATTCTTGAAACAGTCTTTTCTACAAATACAAATAATTTTGTATACAGGGTTAACACAAATTTTAACCACTTGCTAAGGGAGGCTTAAAAGACATTAAAAAAAATATTCCAGGATTTTAGCTCGATGTTTAAAAAATGGGGCAAAACCCTTTTTTCCTACGGAAAGTCCGGCGCTTATGATAACCATCGACTGAGATGACATAGAACCATAGATAAAGCTTACATCTGTCAACAACATCAGATAGGTACCATGTGGTCGTTGACATTGCATCGTTTCTAAATGCAGAAACGACAAAAATTAACATTCTTATTAGTAATAATACCTGATGGGTAGGTAACAGTTAATCCAGTTATCTCCTGTAAACTGGCAAAACTACATGTTCACTCATTACAACCACTTACTACCGATAAGATACATTTTCCGTGGGTACAGTTAGATAAAATGCTATGCCTACTATGATTCTCGCATTGGCGGCGTTAGATAACGATTTAATATAATATCGAAAAAAAAATATTTTTCGCTGTTAACAAATAACAAGATGTTATCTCATGTCACCTGCGAATATTCACAGGTACCAAAGAAAAATGAATATACAACGATAGAAAGCGGTGTAATCAACAAATTTTTAGGTACAGAAATCTTTCAAAATACGTATATTTTTTAATTTAGCATTTAAATAGAAAAAGTGGATATTATGAATTTTATTTTTGATTTTAATATGTAAAATTAAAAATACATGAATAGAAATTCCATCTTACGTTTACAGGAACCTATTTATTTTACTGTATACAATATTGAAGTTCTAGCAGTTTCAACCTTTACTACGCTGGGCTGCCGTAGTGTCTAGCCAGGCAATTTCAAATATTCGATTACTTGTCGTATTAACTTTTTTGTGATGCAAGTATTTATAATAGTTTTTCAAATATACGTCTATGGCTTACGTCTATAGCTACTCGCTGTTGATAGATCATTTTAATTTATGGTGAAGCGAAAATGCTTTAGCAGAACGGTTTCGCGGTAAGCATATTCCAAATGCAGCTACTTTTACAAAGATGTGCAGTGATTGCGAGTATAGCGCAAACGCTAGAGTGATACGGGAAAGGACAATGTTAAAAATAGCCGATTTTTGGCATAAATCATAAAAAAATCAATTGATTATTGTTAATTAACATTAGAAATGGCCCAGAAATACGTCAGATAGCTGGGGAAATGTCGCTACTACCCCTAAACCTATATAAACTACACTTAAATAGCTTTAAATGGATAATCATTAATTATTGTTATAAAATTCGTGTAAAATGAAAAAAATGCTTGAAAATGCTTGATGATTGAAATGATGAACAGACAGTATGTCAATATAAAAAGTGATAAATAACTGTAAAAATGTCCTAAAAATTAAAACAACGGCTTTCAAAAGCTAATGGTGAGCTTACTTCGACATCAAAAATAGATAATGCTTAAATGTTCAAGGGAACGCCTATTGCTAGAAAAAAATTATAGGTTACTGTCAAAAAATGCAAAAACTGATACTAGAGTACATTAAGTAAGTGGGGAAATATTAATTGCACCCCTAAATCTATATAAACTGCCTTTAAATAGCTTAAAATAGGTAATCATTATTTATTGTTGTAAAATTCGTTTAGAATGAAAAAAATGCTTAAATCACTTTTAAGGTTCATTTATACTATTGCGACCTGAAAAATGGGCGCAAAGATAAATTGCCATTTTTTCAGTACGCGCTCGCAAAGTACAATTGGCGCTATTTCGCCATTGAATGGGCATTTTTACAGTTATTTATCACTTTTTATATTGATATACTGTCTGTTCAAATCATTTTCAAGCATTGTTTTCATTATAAACGAATTTTATAAAAATAATTAATGATTATTCATTTAAAGCTATTTAAGGGTATTTTATATAGGTTTAGGGGTAGTAGCGACATTTCCCCAGCTATCTGACGTATTTCTGGGCCATTTCTAATGTTAATTAACAATAATCAATTGATTTTTTTATGATTTATGCGTTCCCCGGATAAGCAAAAAATCGGCTATTTTTAACATTGTCCTTTGCAACTGAATCGTGGAAGAGATGGAGGTTCAGGTGGTCTACGGTTTATTGCAGCAGTGTGGCGTATCATACACGAGCCTCAATTATATCCGTATCATGTTGGACTTATTTTTGTGGGGATATTTAAGAAATTAAATATCTTACACCGACACTATTGATGATTTACACAAACGTATCATAGCTGCTGTCAATAACTTACAAATTCAAAACAGACAAGAAGCAGAAACATTTGTGTTAGTTTATAGAAAATAGGTAAGACAGTCCCAAAATGTAACATCAGATATGTCAAACTATTTTACTAATTAAACGCACAAAGTAATTCTATTAATAACAATAACGGCAAAAGCAGTTGAATTTGCTGTATAAAATTAGGTGTGGTAAAATGTACTTTATTTCTTTCAAAATTTTGTTCGGTTGGCAATTATACGACTTATCAGGTTTTACAGTGGACCTGTTTCCAGTGCTTTGCAGAAGTGTATTTTTAAATCATTTTTGTATTTGTAAGAGTACCTGTACATTCAAAATTTGTTTTTAGATAAATTCTGAATCACCCTGTATAAATGTAACAAGATAGTTGTTTCCTGCTACAGCAAAATTACAGAGGTATAATAACAATGAGTAATGAAATGAGGTTTTTATAAAGTAATCCTGTTACAAGTAAGCTAGAGGAGTAGAGTAAGCTCTCAAGTAGTGAGTCTATAGTAGCAAATCGTTTAGTTTTGTCAATTTTTTTGGCTATCATTTAAAAAACTGGTTGTGACCATGAAAAAAATTTCTCATGTACAACTATGAATACATTATATTTAAGAGTTCATTTCAAAGTATTTTAAATTTATAACTAACAGTAGGCACTGAGATTAAAGTTTACGAATACATTTTAAAATACCGTTACCCTGAAGAAAAAGTTCTACAATACATTGTCACTGTTGAGAGGTTGCCCCACACATAAAGTTTTCCAATTCGTCACAGTTTTTGGCAGCTCGTGTTCTAATCATATAAGAAGTGTAAGTAATGTAGGTGATAGCTATTACCTATTCGTATAGTTGACACAACCCAGACAATTTTCAACTAATTCATCAAGTGATCAAGTATGTTACAACATTGCAACTAAATTTAGCAGGAGTTATTATGGAACAATTAGGTAAGTGATATACAGTGTTGAACATGTGTCGCAATACCTGTGTACAGGCAGAATGACTATAAGTTTAATTAAAAAATATCCATAACAAAATTTTTTCTAGGTAGTATGTTTATTCTATGCAGTGGCGTACTTAGATATACAACATCTATTTTATATTTAGAGATACTACGTGATCGATGTAATTTGTGCACAAGAAAAATAATACTGTGTCATGAGAAAAACATATAACAATTTTGTTTCCAGTAGCAGTATCGTGGATGCAGGAATTTTGAGGGGTATAATTGTAAAAAAAAATAAAAGTTAAAATTTCTTAAATATCTAGTAGCTTTGTAGACCCTATAATATAATACAGAAACTGTATATTAGTTGAAAGTAAAGCTCACACAAAACGGCAGAAATAATTTTTAAATATTTACATAAAAAAATATGTTACTATAGATTAAATATAATTTGACATGACAAAATATTACCAGATGACATCTACAGAATTTGATTTTTATCATAATATATCATGTGCACGTCGGCCACTCAATTCAAACTGTACTAATTATATGGTATCATGCATTAAAACAAGTATTTCTTACAGGGTATTACAGAAAATACTACTATTGTTTTAACAGTTTGGATTTCTACAGATAAAGTCAGGTACAAATGGGGGCAGGCCTCAATAGCACTTGGCATTTCTTACTTTTTATTTAATGTAATCTACAATAACACTATTATATCCTCTTACTCTTATATCCTCATTACTCAAATCAAATCAAAAACAACACAATGTAAATCCATAAATACAATAACGTAATTATACACCGATCTGTTTCACAGAACTTGACTTACAATTTGAACATTTCTTCACATAACAAAAATCTCTATGGAAAAATAAAATTGAAAATTGGAATGCTTACTAAAAAACGGCTATAAATGTTCATAAATTGAGTAGTAATATTATGGTCTACAAAGGTCTATTGTTTAAAATAATTTCAAATGTTATTTAACGATAACAAATCGAACATCTACTCTACACTAAATAATTCTAATCACAACCAAAGAGATTGGAATATATAGAGGTAGCTAAGACAAAATTTTACTTGCGTATAGGCTGTCTGCTTTCCGTGACTAGGTGACTTAGGTAGGGGAAACATCAGGGTTGTATTTATAAATATTAGTGACTAATGATTACCCATCTTCATAAATAAATTAGTGATTAAAACAGGCATAATGTCCATATTTAATAATAATTTTTTTTATCTATAACAAATACTTTTTGTATCTGTTATGTCACCTACACAAAACTCGACAGTTTTTAATCAGTATCAATTATTAATATGTTAATTTTTATATAGTTATACTTAAGAGAAAAAAAATAGTATACGCCAAACTTTTGTATGTACCTAATTCATAAAACAAATCAAAATTTCAACGAATATGATCACTGATTCGGGTTAATTTGTATTAAATTATTTGTTGAGTATCATTTAAGTTTCATCATCATGAGAAATATGAAGTTTTCTCATATATTGTATATTTTAAGTGTATAAAATTATAATTAAGAAAACAATAGGTCCTCTTAGTTAAAAATAGTAAAACATATTGTTATTAAGCATAATTAGATTTGAATAGTAACAAGTAAATACATTGTGTTCTTTAAAATCAATATGTAAAAGTTGACACAAATTTTGATGAAGAATTGTCCTTAATATATTTTTATCATAATTTTGTCTATATGAAGGTGGCACACAATGCAATAAGTACTGAAAATATACTCTTTCCTTAAATTTAAGACAGTTATCCAAGACTCTTTCTTCATCTTTAGAGAATCTAAAATTATAATTTAAAATAAAACTTCAGCAAACCAGCAGCAAGTTGCAAATAATTTAACATTTTATTTTAATCCCAATAATATTATTTTGTTACCCAAATATTAATAATTTTAGTTGCGGCGAGAATTCAAGCGACTTACGTCAAACGAACAAATGAATATTTCATCATATTTTCATTAAAATATTTAAGAAACTGCAACTGATAATATTAAAACTATAT
The DNA here is from genome assembly GCA_037114965.1 of Monochamus alternatus. NCBI lineage: Eukaryota > Metazoa > Arthropoda > Insecta > Coleoptera > Cerambycidae > Monochamus > Monochamus alternatus. The sequence goes on from CM073426.1 coordinate 101,388,574, forward strand.
ATACTAAATGTTTGCACTATATATTACACATCAGTCATGACGTAAGTCTTCTGAATTCTTGCCGCAACGATATTACATTTTTATTTGTACGAAAGTAGTAAATAAGCAAGGAATTATTTTAAATACGGACCTGGTACGGACACGTAAGTAATAATTTTACACTACAGCAACCAGCAACGCTCAAACAAACGGCAAAATGGCATCATTCAAATTGATGTGTGTGATTGGTGGGTGCGAGCAGTGGGAAATTGGCAGGAAACGCAATAGTCTTTGGCTTCCTTCTTCCCAAATCGTAACTCGAAGAAAGAACGTGATATCCGACTATTCACAAATCAAATAAAAAATGTATAGAAAATAGAAAATTTTAGTTTAAAAAAATCTTTTCTTCAGAAGGGTTAAATTTTAGGTAAAAATTCTTCAATATGAAGAAAATATTCACATCTGATAACACTGATCTTGTAGTCTTCACTACACTCCACTCCTCAGGTGCATCTATCGCAGTGCGGGGTACGAGATAGATGCAGGAATATTTTGTCACTTTTTGTAATTTTTTATTAAATATTTTTAATATTCAAATCTCATAATCGACCTGTGCTGCCTATACCTATACTTTACCTTTACTTCATTTGCTGTCAGAGGTTTTAATATTCTACATTAAAGGCGCAATAATTTCGATATAAACATAATGTACAGAACCTTTTAAAGACAAAATTCCTTTTATTTGTAACTTTGAACACGTTTAGTTGTAAAACTAAGCACTTGAACACCTGACTGAAATTTTAAGATGTAATTTCCTTAATTTCACATCGCAGCTGTTTGTACAAAAGTTAGCGATGAAATAATACAAGCTTAATCCAAACAAGATTACTGGCAAATATAAAATTATTAATAATTATAATACTATTTAAAGAAATTTAAAGTAACTTAAACGTCTTTATAGAAAATTTATTTGACGGATTTAATATATAGAAGAAGTTCTATAAATCTCTTCGACTTTGTCCCAAACTCAGGAAAGTTCGTAATAATAAAAAGTTATATACTCTGAAATATTAGTTTTCTTTTCGGTAAGATTTTAATGTTGAATTTCGTGTTTTCATGGAGACTTTCAGACTTTAAAGGGCTGCCGAAGTCGAGAAACGCTTTTAGTTTTATTTTTCCATCTCTTTATCCATATGCTACAAATACTTTTAATATAAAGGAATCATACTTTTTAATATTAGCTTTCTGAAGGGACCCTTTAAAATACTTCAGCGTCGATTTTATTTCGCTAGCACAAAAATCCACAATATATACAATTTAATTTCTATAAAGCCAGTGCTCGCGGCCTTAAATTGTTTTAATACAGAATAAAAGGTTGCCGCTTTCCAATGTAAATAAATACCTGTGCGAAATATCTTAAAATTAAATTAATTATTAAACGTTTCAGCTTACTATTACGGCAGTGTTTGTTTTAACTTTAACGGTTAATTTAAATTTCATTATCTCTGTACACTTTGTTATATTTCTATGATATATTAGTTTATTCGTGCATACCCTGTTAATGAAAAACTCTGAATTCTTTCTTGAAAAAAAAAAACAAGTAATAGTAAATTCAGAATGCACTTGGTGCTCTAATAAAAAGAATGTTGGTTATATCCAGTGGCGCATTGGGCAAAAGGAACAATGTCCTCCTTCCCAAGAGGAAAAAAATTGTTCAAAATGCGGAGGTTAGGTTTGGTTGTTACTTTTTTTAGGTTGTAACTTATCGAGGATAAAATACTTATATAAATATAAGAATACACGTAAAAATGGCCAGCCTTAGTATTGAGACAAGGTTTCCGTGGCATATTGGAAGTGGTTAATAGTATATTAACTCCAACATCATCAATAACTATTATTATTACACCAAGTATCGCAAGTTGCATGTTTTGTAACATCAGATTAATTTGGTTCAATAGTGAAGTCATAGATGTTATAGATGTGGCACATCAAATACAATGGATATCTACTAGATAACTCTATATTAGTTCTTGGTATTAGCAAATTATATTTGTCTGTCGAGAGACTACTCCGGGAACATAAAGGTTTACTTAATTTGTATTACTGCAATTAATTCGGTTATTCAATGATTTAAATTTAAGCATCAAGTATGAGCAATGCTTCATCTAGTTTCAAGGAATCAAGAGAAATTATTCTTCGCAACAGTTCAGATTGAAGATAACCGATCTGACGGTATATTCATCCATCATGTAGTAGGTAAGTCAATATAATTTAAAACACGGTTTGTAATACGTTTTCTATATAACCCTCTGCTACTGGACTTCCGTGTATCTTAACTGCAGTAAGATTAGCACCAGGGTCTGCCAACAAACTGCCGATAATCGTCGGAAGTAATGTCCAATATAAAGATGAGAATCAGGAAAATTTAGAAATTCGGCATTATTGGCAGACATTTTGCTATCTCTCCTTTTGCTTAAGGAGCGGTTAGGAACCACTCCGATGCCAGTAACCATTTACCTTATGTTTCAAATCGAGTTAGAATCCGGTTACTAAATTCTAGAGAACGAGAACTAATATAGTTATCCAGAATAGCAGAATATGCTAGCGGGACCACAATGTGAGTTTTCAATTTACTATACAAAAAAAAATAGTTACACATATGTTCTATTGAAATTATTTAGCCACCCGGTATAGTGTAGGACTATCAATAAGAACTGCAATATTTTTATAGAGATAACTATTTAATAATAAAAAAGAGGATTAGACAATAACAATAATAATTGATTGAATTTTTCAATTTGAGTCATCCCAGTATAATACAAGTATCTGGCTATGCTCATAACTATTTTTAAAAGAGATGAACTCTAATAAAAAAATACGACAAGAAAATAACGCCAGCCGTACGTAATCACGTTTACTGAACAATATAACAGTGCACTGTAAAATTAATAATAAAAACTGTAACTAATTTTATTAGGTAGAAACCTAATTATTCGAAATTTGCCACTATATAGATAATAATATTACAATAAGTAGAGCAAATATATATAAGACATTTGAATATGAAATACTATTATGTTATTTAATTATAGACAAAATTCACACAGAGGATGTTGTAAAACAACAACAATATTATAATGGAAATCATAAAGGAATTATTTATGAATGTCCTAGACAAGCGAATTTCGGTTCAATATGTAATTGAATTACGTCAGCACAGATCAGCTACCAGGCTCAGATGTTATCAGCAGATCCATAATTCTCCTGAGTACCACCATATAAAGAGACCCGTTAATAAGAAAATAACTACAGTTCAGGACAGCAATTGAGCCTTCCGAAAGAAGCCCTATAATAGGGAAAAAACATCAATATATGTATAACAAAAGAATATAAAAACGAGGAAATTCGGTACTTACTTCCTTCTGGGAGGTTTCCAGAGTAATCCAAGGAAAAGAAAGACTTGGATTTGTCTGAAAATCTTACAGTGGTGTTATGTAACTCACGAAATGGCTTAGATCCAGCTGAAGCTGAAGTTGTGTTTCCAACGACAAACGGCATAAAGTAACCACCACAAAATAGAAACACAACCACTTGGCACTTTTCTACTAAAATTCCAGTAAATGGAACACAAACGTGTTTTAAAAATGTAGGAAATTGCACATCAGTAGTGGAGTAGTGGAGTAATTTGACAAAGCGTTCATGATTTCCATAGTTTCGACTTTTCTTCAAAGTATGCCAAAAGCATTTTTTCACTGAATTTGTTACTAACATTTTTACAGATCACGCCATCTCAAGAAACAATTGTACGTTAACTCTTCTGTTGGAGCTTCTTCGATTTCCACAAGGAGAAATTCATTTTCTTGATCATATTGCGAGATTTGAAATTACCTTAGCAACAATATACTTCATAGACAGTTGGATTTCAAAATGTTATTTTATATATCAATATTCATCAACTTCATCTCAAATCATGTAGGTGTACAAATATTGTACAGAGGTCAATTTTGAGCGAATAATTATTTATAATGAATGGCAAAGAACAAAGAAGCGATATACCGCGCGAAATTTTCAAAATATAATTAAAGATCTTTTCTTTCTCATCCAATACAATAGACAGAAATATTTGCACAAAAGATACGAGTATAAACGCAACTGTATACTTATATTAATCAGTGCAGTAATTACCACTAATTATATTCATCATTCTTCGTCAAACCAATTAATTCTAGTGACTTTAATATAAATATTTAATAGAAATGTTAAAGTACAACTTTCGCGTAATTTGAGTTGCTCATTTGCAGCACATTAATGAAGTTTTCAGTGAATTTAATTAAACTCATCAGACTGTTAAGGTATGGCCATTCAAACGCAATTCCAATTCTAGACTACAGTTTCTGTTGTTGCACACCAGACGTCCTTGTTAATGGTGACAGACTAAATAACTTTCCTGATTGCTATTCTAAATCCTGCAGTTATCTTCGAATGAGACACACTTTAAAATACCCATTAACGGGAAAGTTGAGAAAAATAATTATGTTAATTTAAACTTGTGAGATTGTTCCGTTCGTTAAAATAAGAAACAATTCTACGATGAAAGAATGTAATGGTATGTAAGAGAAAAACAAGGCTCTGAAAGTGAAAGTCATTTTAGAATATGTTACGTATGCTAAATCTAACATTGCAACATACCGGCTGTCTTAAGGTGATGGTTAGAATATTTCAGAGACTACCTCAATTTTGAAAATTGAGGCTTTCAGTATTCAAGTGTGCTTATTTTAAATATAACCCCTTACAAATTTTTGGGTTTTTAAATTCTACGCCTAATTTTAGAAGATTTATTAAGTTTTCTTACTTATATCTACGTCTAATGGTTTTCTAGATATTTCGATTCTATAAAAAAAAGTTGCTTTTTGATAGCCTATTTAAAAGAGATATAGAGGGATGATCATTTGTTACAGATATTTAAAAACACTGTTTAATTTTACACAGGGTGGTGAAAATTTATTGTCGAATTAGCTTAATTTTGCATCTCCATAACATCGGTTTTCTTAATGAAACAGTATATTTAATCAAAAGCGATTGTAGAATTTTCCTCTTTGTCTATCCATGTTACATTTTTCTATACCGAACTCTTTTAATTTTTGTGTTATTGACGGTTTTTGTGATAAATAATTAAAATTATCCAGCTTATTGGGAAGATGGCTATGAAATTACTGACAAACTTAAAAAACAAAACAACCAATTTGTCATAAGTCCTCAATACTTGGTAGTTGTACTTGAAGAAAGAGACAAATATTGTATACAATTATAATACAGGGTGGCCAGATGAAAACGAAACAGAGCCATTTTCAGGAACTGCGTCAAGATTGTAAGAAAACGCTCAGACCCATAGATTTTAGATTAAAGGGGCACATTTTTTGCTGGTATTTTTGACTCCGCCACCTTTACCCCCAAGCAAGGGTTAGTTGGTAGTTTATTTAATTGTGTTTTTGAAAATTAAACACTATGGTTTATTCCATTGCGGAAAGGGTAGATATCATTTCGCTTTACTTTATGAACAATAAATGTGCGAATAGAACAGTTCAGCTACTTACTGAACAACACCAAGATCAACATGTCAGGAGGAAGCATGTTCTAGAATTAGTAAAAAAAATTAAGAGACAGGGAACGTAGCCAATAAAAAACGAGAAATTAAAAAACTTATAGTTAATGAAGCTAGTGAAATTGCAGTTTTGTGATAAGTTCATCTCGATCCTACATTAAGTACGAGGCAGCTGGCATCTGTGTCTGAGATCAATCGAACTAGCATACAAACCATTTTGAATAAGAATAAATTCCGTCCATACATTTAGTCCAGGAGCATCATGAAGATGATTATGACCACCGTTTACAATTTTGCGAAATAATGCGTGAGCGAGCAGTTCACACTTTTTAACATCTGTTTTTCTGATGAATGCAGTTTTTTTCTTGAACGGGACGGTAAATCGTCACAATTGCCGTTATTGGTCAGATTCAAACCCAAGAGTTTTTCACAAGGTGCATACACAGCAACCGGAAAAATTAAATGTATGGGCTGGGATTTTCGGTGGCCGACTGGTGGGTCCTTTTTTTCTACCTGGTAATTTAACTGGCCAAATGTATTTGCAATTACTGGAAGACGCTATTGACCCTGCCTTGACTGATATTATTGAAAATGTTACAACGTTTTCCACGGAATTGGATTGGGAGAAGAGACAGCATTGAGTGGCCTCCGGAAATGCTTCAAAATGTGCGCGAACGTTTCGAACAAAATCTTTATTCTTGTATGAAAGCGAGCGGTCATCAGTTTGAACATTTAATCAACTAAGTAGTAAGTAGTACGCAACTACATAATTTAAATTTTAAAATGTAAATTTTTAATGTATTGGGGGAATTATAAAATTTAAAATCTGTTGTAAAGAGAATTGTAAGAGCTTTCAAAATAAATATTACTCAACTCCCAATGTCATTTAAATATTTTGGGGTGATGCTTACCCTTGCTCGGGGGTGAAAGTGGCGGAGTCAAAAATACCAGCAAAGAATGCCCTTTAATCTAAAATCGACGGGTCTGAGCGTTTTTCTACAATCTTGAGGCAGTTCCTGAAAATAGCTCTGTTTCATTTTCATTTGGCCGCCCTGTATAATCGTATAATAGTATATTATGATGTTAGGAGAACAAGAAATACTTTATATGCTAAATGTGGAAAGTTTGTATGGGGAACGTAGTGAGTCAGACAATACATGTGAAGCACATAAAGTATTCTATTTTCCAAACATCATTTTTTCTTCAAACGTTATCAATTCTAGATAAATTGATTAAAATAACTAAGAAATAAAAAATGAATTTTAGATTGTAAGATTGAAGCTTTTTAACTTATTTCACTGTGTATACCTTTACTTATCGTACTTGCGTCTATCGAAACAAATATTTAAAATTAGGCGTCGCGTCAGTTGGCAGTGAGTGATGTTAAGTTTGAAGCACAATGTGAACCTTGAAACACACAACAATTTGCGACCATTTAAAAAAAAACAAGGAGAAGATTATATAAGCCAAAGAAATCGAGAGTCTTGTTAAAGGAACAGTTCCATACATTTTTGACTAATGCTCCAGATGCAGTATTTGGCGATAAAATTACATTTTGTTTGTTTCATATTGTCCTAACCAATTCATATTTTTTCAGTTATATTTTGATATTTGGTCCTATATCTGGGGAATGTTGTTGCGACGAACTCGTGAAAATGATAGTTGATGATATTGATGACATGGGATCTTTGCTGCTAATTAAAATTCCTAACACTAAAATTAATAAGAATATAACTTGCACTGTCTTGGGGAATGAATATTTAAGTAAATATAGACAGTACGTTAATTTGCGTCCTCCCGATTTTAAGGAACAACCTTTTTTTGAAATATTAAAATGGGAAATATTAAAAAGTTGTTATGGGTATCCATAAAATTGGTAGTGTAGCAAAGGATGTGGCATTGTATTTGAAGCTTCCAAATTGAGAACAAAACAGAAGAACTTCCGTAACAATGCTAGTCGATAGTGGGTGTGATATTACTACGCTAAAAAGGCATGTGAATTGAAGATAGGGTGCGGTTGCTGAAGGATACATAAAAATGGCTAAGAGAATTCTTCAACCTAGCTCTGCCGAAAATGTCGAGCAATTTTCATTTAACGGGCCCACTACAAGCAATAGATCTTTAGAAGCAGTTGACCCTAGAAATATTGTTATGAGTAGTTAGGTACTGATATCTCAAGAAGAGGATGATTCTTAAATAATATAAATCTTCACTTTTACTACTTTTACTACAAATATTAATACTAAATAATAAATATAAAAAAAATTATGTTCGTTATTAAAATTGAATTTATAGTACCTATTATAATGCATTTATAGGCCTACGTCACATAAGTTGTCACTTATACATATGACGTTTAAAGGAAAATGTATTTATCTGCTTGCATGTTATAATGACATCATATTGTCATTTGATTATAGTATTAAAAGTTTCCTTTATAAACGTTCTTACAGCTTCTATAAAACGTTGTATGCTGATTGGGTGGGTGGCAGCAGTAACAGGTGCTGATTCTGCTTTTATTCAAATGGTAGGTGCAAACAAATATTTCAGGCAAATCATACTATTTTGTAAAATGTTATTGATGTTTCAGTTCGGTTCTAAAGTGTTAATACATATGCTTGTATATTGGCGTGGTCTAAAGTAATAAATTACGTTGATACATTATTTGGCATCCAATCCGCAAATTGCTCAAACTTGAAACTTATTGTTGCGACATCACAGCAATATGTCGTTCGGTTGTTTCTGGTTATCTAATTCTCTGAAATCTAGCCATGAGTATAATTCGGGGATAATACAGATGGAACTATTAGTGTCTATTTCCATATTACATGATTGTCCGCATGATTATTGACGAAAGCATCTTGTTTATTGATAATTATGAATACTTATCTACAAGAAGTTTTTGGATATGAGTATATTTCACAAAATTGTATTAATATTTAATACAATATTTCAAACACACTTAATATACAGTGTGGATACAAATTGTAGAATATTGCTTATATTTCTTAAAATATTCGTCATATCAAAAACATATTTTAATAAAAGAGAAATTATTTCTCGTTTAGTGATATCAAGAAATCTTTCGTAGCAAAAAAAATGTGGTTGCCCAGGTAACCGACTTATTTTTTTAAACAACACCATACACTTTTTTTGGTGAAAATTAATACAGTGGACCTTTCTAAATACGATACAATACAACTTTAATGGAATCGCATAAAAAAAATATTGTAATTGTGTGCATTGTTGCAGTAAACGTACTTTTTACTCAATTTTTTGTGTACTTAAGTACTTAGTAAGTTATAATGGCGCTTGAATTAAGTGAAACAGAAAGAATACAGGTTTTAATGATAGTGGGATATGGTGTCAGGAAAAGGACACAGCGGGAAGTATGTGAGTTGTTTAACGAACTTCATCCAAACAGACCTCAAATAACACAATCTTCTGTTTCCAAATTGTTAAAAAAATTTAACGAGACGGGAAGCGTTAAAGACAAACTACATACAGGGCGGCCAAAAACAGCTACTGATGACGATACTACTTTAAATGTGCTTCTGTCAATATCAGTAAAAAGATTGTGTTCACCGATGAAGCCACTTTTATGCTTCATGGATTTTATAAAAAACAAAATTATCGATATTGGCGTCAAGAAAATCCTCACTGGATACAAGAAACTCGAACCCAGCTACCAGAAACAATTAATGTCTGGACAGGTATACTAGGAAGTAATATTATTGGACCATTTTTTTTATGAGAACCTAACTGCCGACAAAGTTGTTGAGGGAACAAATTGTACCTGCTTTGGAGGCCCTAGGTCCAATTCATAAAATGTGGTTTTAGCAAGATACAGCCGCTCCACATAATGGAAAGGCCATAAGAGAATATCTAAATAAAATGATTCCTGCAAAGTGGATAAGTCGCGGAGGTGCCATTAAATGGCCCGCAAGGTCAGCCGATTTCAATCCGTGTGATTATTTTTTGTGAGGTTACTTAAAAAGACCAGTAGATCTGGAAGATCTTAAAGCGAGGATTAGAATCAAGCTACGGCAAATTCGACACCACACGTTGGCAAACTTGAGTGAAGCGTTTTTAAATAGATTGAATGTGCCTGATCAATAATGGCCGTCATTTTGAACATTTAATAAATTAGTTTACAACCGTTCCATTTTTCATTTATCCTATTAAAATTAGCTTAGAATGTTGACCTTTTGATTTTTTGACTCCTTACTTTGGGACATAAAAAAATTATAAAAATTGAATTAAAATTGTATTGTATCGTATCACCGTTTAAGCGGGAAATAATTTCCCCTAACATTTTTTTTAAAACATTATTTATTTTTATTGTAGGTATAATTAGCTGGGCACTCTAGAAAGATATCCCATAGCGGAGTGTAGAAGTCAACTGAGTACAATGTAATGACCATAAAAGTCAATCATCGACCATAATACCTAAGAATTTGACATTATTACTGAAACGTAGTACATTGTCATTTAATTAATATTTAGTTGAATAAATTATTTTGTCTATTAGGAAATCTCTGTAGATGAGTTTTATTACTATTAAAGTAAAGACTATTTTCATTGTATCAATCACTAATAATTTCAAATACACTATTACATTTCAATTCTAAAACATCGTCACTTACGTTAGAAATTAACATACCTGTATAGTCCGCATTCTTTTTTAATGATCATGTCAAGATCATTGACATACAATAAAAATATAACAGGCCCAACAAGAGATCCCTGAAGAACTCCTACACTGACATCAACTTGTTTGTGCAATTTTCTCCGTTTGTAATATTAACATATTGCTTAGGGCAATTTACAAGTGGAGCAACCCAGTTATAAGCTGCAACGGATACCATATTTATCTAGTTTACACAATAATTTGTCATGGTTCATACAGCCGAATGTCCTGCTGAGATTACAATTATCAAATGTGATTATTATATAACGTCAACTTATAAATTTTCAACTATTTTGTCTCATAAAATTTACTAGTTTTATTGGTTTGTATTTATTTTTAATCATAATCTTTTGATTGTATTATTTTAAAAAGAAGACGTAATTTAATATTTTATTATATGAATTTGATGTTATTATATTTGCCCATTACAATTTTGAATTAATTTCATTTGAATTAATTTTATTTCATCTTTTGCTTGATTTCAAGTTTTATTAATTTCATGCACTTGCAAATGTCGTTTTTCTTTCAATATAAATTATAATGAACAGTGTTACTGTTCCATGTAGGTTCACTTAAATGGAGAAGTAAATAAATAAATATTTAGAATGTTCCTCTTTATTTCAATATTGTTGCAATATCAGTTCTACCGGCCATTAGATATAGTAATTTTGTATGCATTAATATGTTAATTCGAGGAAATTGATTGATTTACTCGTAACTCAGTGCAGATGCAGATCTACACAGTGTGTGTTGTTCAGAAAATACATATGCAAATATAAATTAAAGAATTTTATGATGTTTCCACTTTCGAAGTGATGAATTAAGTTGGCTAATTACTTTGGAGGTTCGGAATTTCTTGTCAACCCATGTACAAGTGCTCTGATTATTTTATCTACATTTGGAGATGAAACACCTGCTCTGCTAACTTCATCTTCTGATTAAATATTATATTAAATGAGAACAGCAGCAGATTGAGAATACCTGCCAAATACACAATATTTTATCAAACTGCACAGAAACCATAGTTTATAGAAAAAGAAGTAGGTATCTATACAGGGTTAACTATGACTAAGTACAAAAATTTTAACCAGGTACTCAGGAAGGTCTAAAAGACAATAAAAAAAATATTCCAGAATTTTAGCTCGATATTTAAAAAATGGGGCAAAACCCTCTTTTCCTACGGCTTAGATCCATGGATAAAGTTTACATCTGTCAACAATATCTAGGTACTACCACGCGGTCGTTTTTTTGCAGCATTTCTAAATGCAGAAACTACAAAAATTAATTAATTAGTAATAATACCTGATAGATACGTAGGTAACAGTTAATCCAGTTAACTCTACTATTTTGTATTCGCTATGCGCTATATTTCTTTATAAACTACATATTGAATGCATATTGAATATAAATAAATTACAAATTACAAACTGGCAAAAACAACATTTTCATTCATTATAACCACTCAGTACCGATAAAACACACTTCCCGTAGGTGCAGCTAGATAAAATACCTATTTATTATAACAAAATCGAACGAAAGGAATAGATAAGAGAAATAATGTACCAGCGGCAGTCTTGTCCCATAATCTAGAAAACCAAACCAGCGAACTATATTGTGGGAAAGTATGTGCACCCGACACAAATTTCTTTAATTAATAACTATAAAACGTTGATAAATTAAAAAAGACACTAAAAACTGAATAAAAATACAAAACTACAACGTAAGCACATGGTAAACACAGGAATTAAATTATGACATGACGGGAAATTTTACAGTCGTGTTGTTAGTTGCCTACGTTGCCAACGTTGATTCTGTAAACCTGTGGCGGCCAAGTCAGATAGGCTAACTATGGATTTAATATAATATCGAAAAAAATTTGTTTCTGCTTTATAAACAAGTTTGGAATTTTTTTGAAGGGTAATTCCGTTAATTCTTAATTTTCTCTATCTCCTCTTAAAATATTTGTACTTAGTCATAGCTAACCCTGTATACGGGGATGTGTCTTCAATATTGTTTTCTTTCAAAATATTCTGACAGACTCAGAAATTGTAAATTATTTTAAATATTATTATAAACAGAGAAATAAGTAGCGCTTCCGAGGCTTACGACAAATTATTGAGGATTTTTTTGAAATCGAAATTTGAATATCTATTTGATATATCTACGAATGAATAACAAATAAAATATAAAACAGTACACGCAAGGAAGCGTTTTTTACTGGCTTCAGAAGATGACAGGCTGCTCTACTATTCGCCAGTCATATCCTTCTGTCTATCAGTGAAAGCGCTCTTACCATACTAGTAGGGTGTTATATACTGTAGTTATGCACTATTTTATTTTTATGACAATATAAAATGAAGTATAACTCTACTATAATAAGTTTAGAAATAAAACAAACATTTGTGGTATGCCAACTTAAGTATTATCATTCGTTCAATAAAACAATTATTTCGAAGTTATAGCTCTGTTTAAAATATGGAGCAAAATCCTCTTTTCCCGCGGAAAATCGACGCCTATGACAATCATCGTCCGAGATGGTCCAGAAATGTCAGCTACCTGTAGTTTTTTTACAGTGTTGTCAAATGTTGAAAATACGAAAATAAACATTTTTATTAATAATAGTACTGATAACAGTTAATCCGGTTAGCTGCAATGTTTTGCATCCGTTCCTACGTTGCATACTGTCATATTTTCATTCATTACAGGTTTGTTAGAATTATCCACTAACAGAACACACAGACCGTGTTAAATAAAATACCCTTTTATTCTAAGAAAATTGAAATATATTGTAAGGGATACCTACTAACAGAAAACTCGGAATGCACCCGTGGCAATCTAGTTCTTGTTAAAAATCCAAAATCGTGTACAATTGCCTTTGACTCTAGACAAACAAACAGTACACACCATAGGGTGAACTATGTTACAGGGAAATATCTGTATCCGACATAAATTTCTTTATTTAATTATTATAAAACGTTTAAAACTCAAAATTAGTAAACAATATTGAACTAAGTTTCGATTATGATAACTGACATTATGCATTGCTGGTTGCATTCAAATATCAAAGAGCACTAGTCAAAGCCTATGACGAATATTCTAAGGGATTTTTACAGAACACTGTCAAAATATCAGGATATCATAGTTTAAAATGGTATTAATTATTTTATGCAAACATCGATGATTTTTGTTAATATTGCTACTATTATTAGGTATATTAACAGAATTTAATTTCCCAGAAACACAAGAAGTTTAAAAATGTATCGACGTGTACATTTTGCACTAGTGGCTTACAGATGGCGACTGAAGACTGCATCACAACAGATAAGGAAACTTGCATTAGGATCTGTCACAAATAAGATAAAAATCAGTAAGTTAGGTGCTACCTCCTTGGGTTACCATATCGCGTTTCTCATTGTCATTAAATAATTATCTATATTTTGCAAATATCAACAACATCATGATGCTCTGTTACTACTCCTGAAAACTTTGACTTGTGGCATATACCTAACCTCGAGGCTGACAGAGTCGGTGATAAATAAGGATTTAATAGTTTTGAAATAGCTATTTATGATATTCGTGAATCATCTTCACTCACAGAATAAAATCTTACTTTTAACACGTATATCATACACTATTTTTTCTACAAAACAATCGGAAGAACTTTAAACTCAATAAAAATAAGAAATCAAAAAATACCACACAGATCGCAATGTTTATGAACCAAAATTTTCGTAGCAACCAGTGTTGTTGTTAGTTACGGAAAAAACGCAAAAATATTGACAGTATTTTCTAGTAATATTATAAGTATAATGAATAATCTCGATAATGAGCGTAACGAATCCATCCCTGCAAATTTCTCACAGAAGCAGAAGACGAAAAGTATCTGATGATGAAAGTCGCAGCAATAGTGGGTGTCTTCGACAATATCGAATATTTGGGCACTTCGGTTGTTGTGACCATACCAGATACTAAAACGAAAGTGACTCGGACTTTCAGTGTTGTTGGTGAATTCTATTTAAACTTTTTTTAGAATATATATGGCACTCCGGCCACCCAACGCTGACCATAAACAATTTTTTTTTAAATATATGAAGAATAAATGTGTGAAGAATCCAGTCGGAATTAACATGTTTGATAAAATGTCTGCCGACATTGCAGAGTTCTTGAATCTACCAAATCCTCAACTCTACACCGGACACTGTTTTCGTCGTTCATCGGCGACATTATTAGCAGATTCTGATGCAAATCTTACTACCATCAAGAGACATGGAGGATGGAAATCTTTGACGGTAGCTGAAGGCTACATTGAAAATTCACTGGAACAGAAGAAGGAAATTGCGTGCCAAATACTTCCTACTGCTGCAACTACTAGCAAGTCCACCAGTACTACCAGCAGTATTTCTACAGAAAATAGATGTGTCACACATATTGACAGTAAAACCAACTTAAGTATGATGACTCCGCAGGGAATTACAATTTCCAATTGTTCTAATTTTACTATAAATGTTAATAGTAATAACTAGTTAAAATGTTGGTTTGTACTTATTTAAAATAAAAAGTTGTTCATGTGTTTGTTAAAACGTTTTATTAATTTACAAAACAAAATTTAAATAAACTTTGATTTACTTTTAACCCAAGTGTTAAAAGTAACTTACTTTTAACAAGCGTGTCAAAAAATGACATTTTTAACATCAAAAATGACAATTAAAAAGCCCACTTTTAACAGTTTTGTAGAAAAAAAATTTTTCGCTTTATAAATAATTTAGAAATTTTTTGATGGTAGATTAAAATATCTGTCCTTAGTCATGGTTAAACTTATATAGGGAAGTAGAGTACATATAACTTGGTGGTAGTTTAGGTGGTGAAAAATAAAATTATTCATAACTTTTCGGTAGTGCATATATATGTAAATAAGTTTTTTTGTTTTAGTGGCAATTGAAGCTGAGCGGCTCTGTTTTGTATGAGGAGCAGCTGCACGTTTGCATGCTTCTATGCGAGACACGTCCTCGGTTCACACGGGTTCCACTAGGTGCGTGATGTAGAGACAGGAGAGTACACCGGCGCTGCTCTGGGCTCACTGTACCTATGGGACACATCCTTGTGAGCATAAATACGATGTACGAAGGATTCTCCGGCACTTTAAAACTTGTACTACTTTTCAGCGTTAACGCCTATAGCTGCACAAAGGAATATATGTGACTATTATTGTGTCAATATTGTAAACAAAATACCTACTTTTAAAAATAATATATTTTGAAGTTAGTTTATAATGCAACAGATTATGGCATGAGTGAATTTTAGTGCATGAGCGATAGCGAATACACTTTCACGAATGCCATAATCGTGCATTATAAACGAATTTCATACGCTATTTTATAGTCGAACTGTGGTTTTAACAGACAATTTAAGTTTTAAAAACTTTCTAATTATGAAATTATTATTTGAGCAATCGTAGAATGTTCGCATGTGGCTGCTTTGTGTACACAATGCTATAGTGTGTACACAAAGCAATTTTTTCTAAAAATATGGATGCATGTGAAGAAATTTAAAAAAAAGCCGAAGGAGCTGACTCAAGCCTTAGGTATTCCAAAAAATAAATATATATATGGAAATTGGGGAAATGAAACCGAGAAAACTTTAGTTGCATATTTCTTTGACCAAGTAAATTAATTACATTGATGTTTATAACTGTAATTAATAAAGAAATTAATTGTATCTTATTTTATTAGTCAAAGAAGTACAAGTTATCGTCGTTATGGTGTATGTATTCGAAATTAAAATATATGTTACCAATTATAAGTGACTACTAAATTTTCTAAACTTCTGCATTTTTGAAGAACGGAAAAAAGTCCTGTATTGTCAAAGGAACAGTTCATAATGAATTTTCTACTCCATGCTCCAGATGACAAATATTTGCTTATGAAGGTCTGTTTTCTTTTATTTCCTTTTTTTTTATTAGAAGTTAACAAAATCAAAATTTTGGGTAGCTGCTATTTTTGGTTTATTTGATGCTTGTTGTACGGAATTCTAGAATTTATGTGTTGATGATAATGATATTAAGGTGGAAAGCACTATTTTTGTGGGTTATGTAAGATATACTGAAACATGTAGACCCACAATATTTACAATTTTAAATAGTGACGATAGTGCAGTGAATTATATTGACATCATTAAGAAGTATATGAATATGAGACCGATACAGGTGAAAATTCAAAAGTTCTTTTTAATTTACAATGCAGGTAAATGTACCTGTAACCCTATTGGCATTAAAACATTCGGTCTGATTTCCTGAAATATTGCAGTATCTAAACATTCTAAATGCTGATAAGTATACGTCATTCATTTCGGTGAACAAATACTGGTGATGATATTAGAATTATTAAGAGGCATGGGGATTGGAATAGTGACACTGTTGCCAAAGGATATGTAGCAGATTCACTACAAAATAAAAACAAAATTGCCAGGAAACTGGGATCTTCAAGTCACGTAGAAAACGTGAGATGCGGTTTTTCCTCTATATCTATATAAACATGACATTGTTATACACAAAATAATTTTATCTTAGCTTTTTTATAAGTGCATTTTTTCTGAAATGTGTACAATTCGGTCCAAATTCTAACCCCAAAATATCTTATTCTAGTGTTTTAGTTCCTTGCTAAACAATCAACAGCAGACAGTACGGGAAAGTTACTTTTCAGGTCTAGGGTGATATATATCAATTAGTTGTCTGCAACCTTTCCCATTTTAATATTTATGGAAAAAGCGTGGCAACTTTTAAAACTTTCTGGGCGGCATGCAACATTTTCTATTCAGTGGCATATAAGTTTTTTTATCACAAATATCTCGGTTTTTCACTTCACGCCGAAAAAAAAAATTGGTGCCTGTAAAAATATATTGTTTCATAGAAATAAATTATTTGTTGAGACAAATAAATAAATATTTCCTAATACCAAATCGTTTATTTGAAAAAGCAAAAATACAGTTATGTTGTGTAAAGAAAGCATTTATAAATGATACTTCAGGAAACAACTACTCCACGAGCTAATGTCCCGATCGACAAGCCAAGAACCCTTGTCGGTTACACCACCAGACATAGACCGATTTCGGGTTTGTTAGCCCTCATCAGCATGCCATAGGTGAGAAGACCGACAATTGAACTGGCTGTTTCTTCATATGTATGTTCATATAAATCGAGTGCAGATATAAATGGTCTACTACTTCCTACTCAATCTAAGCGGCTCGACTTGCAGGAAGCGACTTACATTGCACTAGGTACTTAACAGCAGACCTCTCGCTCTGGGCGACGCGCCATTAAATCTTTAAATGATACTGCAGGGTGGTCTGCGGTTAAGTACCTACTGCAATGTAGGTCGCTTCCTGCAAGTCCAGCCGCTTAGGCAGAGCAGGAAGTAGCAGACCACTTATATCTCATAAGAAAGCATTTATTTAAATTAAAAAACATTATTTCCTTTTCAATGATACACTTCTAGTGTTAATTTAATTATATTCAATGGTAAAACAATATTTCTACCTATGTTTCAAAGATTTTTTCCAATTAAACATATGTTTACTTAAGTCAACAACTTATTGCTCAGAAAACAAATGCGGGCTAATGCATCGAATTACATCTGAAAAATCTATAGCAAATAGTCAAGCTATACCGGTTTCGAGCTTATTAGCTCTCATCAGTACATCACAGGTGAGTGGTAAGTTAACTGACGACTAACCCTGGCTGTCATGTCTTTCAAACCCGACAAAAAACTTGAGTACGCGAAATATAGCTCAACTACATCTAGTGGTCACCTATTGACAATTATTTTTGTTTATAGGAAACAATTCGATGTTTTTCTTTCGATTCTTTTCGATGATACGGCTATATTAAGAAACTAACTTTTTTTAATGTACGGTTTTTCAAAAGATTATATTATTTATTTAGAATACACTACCCAGACGGAAGTTCCAATTATAGGATAGGAAAACATAAATATAAAACAAACAAAAACATGCAAATCAACAGAATATGACAAATATTTTACAAGCAAAAAATAGTATAAACATTAAATAAGTTGCAAGATAACATTCCTTATTTTTCATATTCATATTCATATTTCAATTAAGGCACATTTTATGTACAGGCGAAAATAACAACAGGTTAGTCTGAGGAGATCGTAAGTAAAATGTATCAATAGATCGACTATCGAAAGATGTAATATGAAAATTTATGTAAGTTAATAACAAAGGGCAATTAATTTGGTTGTTGATTAATTTGAATAAAAAAACGATTGAAAAATACTTACGGCGTGTTTCCAAATCATTCATGCACAAACGGTTTAGTAAATTATACTGAAGTATACCTCTTACTGGATAAACACCATCATTTTTCCACCACAATTACTTACAAAAACACCTCTGAATTTTCTTCAATTTGAAATTGTGAATTTCATAACCTGAATTCCAAACTACAGAAGCATATTCTAGCTTCAACCTAACAAAATCATTAAAAAGTAATACTAAAGTATTATTATCTGTGAACTCTTTCAAGTTTCTAATAATATGCTCCAAATTTCTGTAAGCACCCACTGCAATATCATTCACACGAGAAACGAAACTCGACTTGCAATCAAAAGTTACGTCGAGATCTTTAACCTGATTATATCTATTTAGAATTACATAATTTAATTTGTAATTGAATTGGATAACGTTAATTTTCCTAGAAAATGAAACACAATTACACTTACTAACATTCAGAGCTAGCCGATTCCTGTCTTCTTGTAAATTTAAGCAGTCATTGACATCGTTGATACGCGTAAATAGTTTACAATCGTAGTTGATGTCATTTATGAAAATAATGAACAATAGTGGACCAAGCACTCATCCTTGAGGCACCCGAAAAATATGTTTTTTGAATTAAATAGACAATATCATTTTTTTATTTCAAAACGTAATTTTTATTCAGATTTCAAAATATATTGATTTGAAAATCATTTTTTAAAATAAGTTTTGGTTTAAACGAATACTCCTCAAAAAAATGAAATTGAAAATGGAAAACTGATTTTAATTTTGTCAGGAATCATGCAAGAGGTTAAATTTCGTAGAAGAATCATGTCAAGGAAAGGTAACAATTATTGCAGTATCATTTTCCAATTTTCAATTTATCTTGTCAATTTATGTTTTTAATAATGTTTACTTTGAAACAAAGTTTTATTCTCTGCAATAAAATTTTAATAATAATAATAATGATAATGATAAACATAGCTACTTACATGAAGCATAATATGGGATGATTTTCAGAGGACAATTTTCAGAGAACGATTTTCAATTTTCATTTATTTTCTATTGAAGTTCAGAATATATTGTCAAAATAATTACTAGGTGTAATTACTAAATATTGTAATCTAATTCTCATCTAGTTATTTTAATTAATGAAGATAAACAATACTATGTCCCAGTATGCATTATTCATGAAAATAGTTCTGTAATTATATAACGTAACATATATATGTATTAAGTGAAATTGAACGGCTGAAAGATGCAAATTACTAAATTTATTAAAATCATGCTTTGACTTATATTTAAATTTGTATCTAATGAAAATATTTCGCTGTAGCCAATTATTGATACAGCAACATTTGGGTTAATGATCAAAACAAGAACAAAGAAATATGCTCTGGAAGCTATGAAAATAATATTTATTTGTATTGGCACGAGTTATTGCTTGCGGTTCATCTATTTACTAATTCAATGGGATATTAAGATTCAGTAATCTATACCATAAATTATTACTGAATGCAATTGGCTCCATTAAATTCAAATTGACTTGATATGTGAGGAGGATTATTGTTTCATACAATGCAATTGATACGCTCCATCTACTGTAAATTTCTAAATGTCCCGAACAAAGTGCTTGTTTAATTAATATATATTAAGGATGCTATTTTTTATTTTAAATATAAAATATGAAATGTCATTGAAAGGAAAAATAGCATACTGAGTGAGTTTTGGAGTTTACATAGGTAGTACTTTGATAATGTATCATTCTATTTTAAAAATTTTTGCTCACATTTGTGTTGCAAGTGTTGTGAAGCTTGTTGCAAACGATACTTTTTTTATATCTGATCTATATCTAGAGTACGTAGATTTGACGACTTTGAGAGGGGGTGAATTGTTGGGTTGTACGAAGCAGGTTTGGCTATAAAAGAAATTTTTAGAAGGACTAACAGTTCCTCATGTACATAGTACAGTGTTACCAGGCATGGAACTCGGGAAGACCTTGGACACAAAGCGGGACCTTGGACACGGTCGTCATAGAAGAACCACAGAGCGTGATGAAGATATGGGATGACATATGGCTCCATTACTTCCTGGATGTAGCGTTGAGCTACCATGTTGCCTCTAACGAAAACTATAGTGATCTGCTACCATACGCGATAGTATCCCATATCATAACGTCTGATGTGTGATGGACACAATGGATGTGAATCCACGTCGCCCTCTCACCCTTGCACAACCATCGTGCATTCTTAGGCAGAAAATGAATTCGTTACTAAAAGGTCACCTGATTCCATTCTTGATCCTTTCGAATCCCATCTCTACACCATTGTAAGCGGTTAGCTCGATGTTGATTAGTGAGCAACTCGTATAGGAAAACTGGTAACAATCGTCTATGCAATATTCCTTCTCAAATCAGTAACCCTACCAACCAAAACCAGTGCTACCGGCTACCGGTAGAATGATTTATGGATGTTTTAAGCACTTATAGCTTTTTTTGTCATTATTTATAAAAAAATTTTACGTTCATATTGTAAAATTCTATATTCTTCATTATTTTGTATATATGTTTTGATTATTTCAAATTTCTTTTTCCTAAATACGTATACGACGAGGTTTCAAAATCTAAAAGACTATGCCATAGCAAGATATAAATTTAAATTTAACCCAACATTTTAATCACTTAAAATATTTTTATTCTTATTTTATCATTATTGAAATGGTTAATTAAAAAAATATATCCTCTTGAACGTTTGAAAAAGTAGAAAAATTCAGTGGAAATGTTGGTTAGTAAAAGTACCTACCTACTTTTTATACAAAATTATGATCTTTAATAAGTGCTTCATCGCATTAATTTGTTATTATATTTCATGAAGAGAAGTTTCAATAATGATATTTGTATATGGAGATTATTTTGATTCGTTTAGAGGTTACTGATTTGTGGTTTAGATCATCCCGAAGAAAGATTTACGAAACATTCAAGACAAATGAAATATATTCTTTGTCTATGAATTTATAAGTAATGGAATGCCTAAAGTGTTTCTATTGATTCCATTATTTATTAGAGATTTTTGCTTTGTCAATCATATGAACCCGAAACCCGAATGAAGATTTAAGAAGACATACAAATATGTTCTTTATTGTTGGATTTATAAATAAGTGAAGTACCTCAAATTTCGTTTCTCTATACTGAAAATCTGAAGGCGAACAAAAGAAAAAAGATATATTTTTATCATCGTTCATGAAATTCAAATATTGGATTGCTTCCAAAAATGTGTTAAGATAAATTTCTTATATTAACTACGCTCGAATGTAAAAAATACGGTAAATGAATTATAATTTATGTTTTTTTTAAAAATATACATTTTTATTCCATTTTTTCTTGTGATTTTATATAATTTCCCATTTCTAGAAAATGTAAATTATAAATTGTAACTTGTAAATTGTGTATAATTTTAAATATTGTGTATATTAAATAAATAAATAAATAAAATAAAAAATATTAAAAAAGTAAATAGAATATTCGAAGGCCCCGCGGTCATTTTTAGTTCATCAATCCGACTATTCAAGTAGATGGCATTGAGCTGTCACAATTGTTGCCAACCGTCAATGGTTTCTTTTTCTTTATATTTTGTGGTGAGCAGGCAGTACCTAATGTGGACTCTAAGATAAGTGGCCAACAGCTTCGTATTCAGCGATATACGGTACCCATACCGACAAAGTGTTTCAAACCACTAATGTCCAACTGCTGCTAAATCGGTATCTGAGAGTTAAAAGTCAATCGACGATCTACACGCTCTGTGGTTTCTCTGCGACGGTCGCTTCCTCTCGTTTTGTTTCCAAGGCCTTTCTGAGTTCATGCCTGATAACACTGTGTTATGGTACGTAAGGATCTGTCGGTTCTATAAATTTGTCTCACAAACCTGTTTCGCGTATCCCACAATCCGACCCCTTTTAGAGTCACTAAGCTGGGAAATCTACCCAAATCTACGTACTCTAGGTATAATTAATTGTAAAAAATATCCTGTGCAACAAACTTCACAACACTTGCATCACAAATGTGAGCAGAACTTATTAAACCAGAATTGTCCCGTAGTACCTATATATAGAACATGGTAAGTGACATGGTGAGTAACCTTATATACAAATGTGAAATAATTTTTGTTTAAATTTGTCAAAATGTATAAAGAGAAAGATGGTACTGATAAGGTAATACATTTTCTTATAACAAAACTAATGATATATTCTTTAAACTGTTGACATTACTTAACTAAGCTTTCACTGAAATGTTGACGGTTTGCGCGACAATATTCGACGATAGTTGGAGTATTGATGCACGTGTTATATACATATTATGTATTATCACACATGCTGAATCAACTATTGCTATTGACAATTCTCAACGACCTATACATTTCCACTGCAGCAACAATCAATTCTACGCTACTTTTCGTCAGAGGTTCATGTAAAAAGAAACAAAGACTGTTCGTCAAGTAGCTGATGATCAGCACGCTGACGGTCTGTCTCAAAACCATCACAGCACATAAGTGCTAATAATCAAAGTGTTCCATGCGTGGCTATTACTGAAATGGTAGCTTTCTCATAAAGACGGACGATCATCGTATTAACTTCCATGTTCTGAGATACTCCACCCCTATTAACCTGATGTAACAACAGTGAAGATCTGATACTAGTTTCAAGCCTAACTAAGCAAGGTATAGTCCTACGAATTGCATATATTATGGTACATCAACTTTTTTCTTGGTTCATTGATCATTAGTCTGATGACTAGACCTCGGAATTTGTCCCGTTATTTGCGGTTTATCAGGACCGCACTGAGGTGTATACATGTAAAAATATGTTAAACATAGGTATTTACATTGAATTATTGGTGTTACGTCACTAATGACTCGCATCGCCAGAATCTCATCGCGTATGCATACATCATCATAATAGGTTGGGAGCTGAAGTTTCGCATATCTAGACTATTGTCTTCTGTATTCACATTACCTCACTAAAAAAATCTTCACTTTCACATTTCACTACCCCACAATTCTGTCAAATTATCAGTAACTATTTTTGTTATAGCTTCTTTGCATGTTCCAGTGTTTTTGATGCGATCAGATGAGATGTAGCAAAATTTCCTTCCAATGTGCTATAACATGTGCTATTTTCCATTCATCACCAGTAGCTGTTTCATCGACACTTAACCATAAATATTTGTCTTTTAGATCGTAGCGAATACTGACTTTTACCGTTGTATTTAGATTCGGTAAATATAATTTAGGCTATGTTGATTCGTCGGGCACATTCACACCGGAATATTTACCACTCACACTCAGTTTTCTACAAAGTCTCTCAATATAGAATTAATTAATTGTCTCCATGGGATAGTACACGAAATCATCACTTTCATTAAGGCTACATTAAAGTCTTTCTGTTTGTATTTGGCACTCACTTCGCCACAATTTAAAGAGTTATGTTTTTCTGTGGCAATATGTTTAATTCATCTATTGACCATTTGGAAGATATTTTAGTGAGTATAATACCTGAATTTGATTATATTGTTTTTGGCGGTGACTTGAATGTTAATTTTTTGACTAATAATAGTTATCACAATGGTTACTGAACCAACTCGGATTACTGCTACGTCAGAATCTTTGCTTGATATAATAGTTACATCTTGTCTTGAAATTGCTGAAACTGTTGATATTTTTAGAATGGATGGTATATCTGACCATCGATATGTTAAATTGTAAACTAAAATTAATGAAACCGTCTCAACAAGCTTTTTTTAAAACATACAGAGATTTTTCTAAATTCAATTATGATTTATTTGTCCAAGACCTTTACTCTATTTTTTTGGATAGAATATATTATTATGATGATGTTGAAGCTTCCGGCACTGATAATTTAAGAGTCATGTTTAAATTGAGGAGAAAAACCAAACAACAACAAATAAAACAGATCTATCTTGGAGTGAATATTAGAAATTTAGTTAATATGACGGTTTAATCAGAAAGGAAGCGTATTTGCATCATAAATTTAAAACAAATCCTAAAGAGTTTTGAAGTATTTATACATCTGTTCTAAATATGTATACTAATTGTACTGATTTATCTGATTTTGGTACTTTTTTTATTAACAGTGTTCCCTCAACTGATGGAAATAATAAAGACTTGAGTCGATCTATATTAATGCAGTTTGGCCTAATATTACTGACAATTTTAAGTTTAAGGTAGTGACCTCTGATTTTGTTTCAAGACTGTTATTTAAAATTAAAACTAATGCTACTGGTCCTGACGGAATATCTTTAAAAATGTTGTTATTTACACCCCATTTGTCTGATTATATTACATTCATTATTAATAAATGTCTTACTTCCGGTCAGTTTCCTAAACTCTGGAAATACGCTAACATAATTCAGGTACATAAAACTACTCATCTTTCCTCGTTTTCTCATTACAGACCAATAAGCATTCTACCTGTTATGTCAAAAATCCTGGAAAAAATTGTTCACCAACAACTTTCTGAATATTTATCTGTTAATAAAATTCTATCGGACACTCAATCTAGTTTTAGGTGCAATCGCAGTACTGCCACAGCATTACTCAAAGTCAGTGATGATCTTTTTCGAGCGCATGATTCTAATAAAACTTCGTGTTTGGTCCTGTTAGACTACAGCAAAGCTTTTGATATTATTATTGATGCCACCTTATAAGTCAAACTCAAGTACTTTGGTGTCGGTAATATTGCACTTATTTTTTTTAGTAATTATTGTACAGACGTTAAAGAATTCTCATGTCTAATACTGCGTCTAAATTTCTTCCTATAAATAAGGGTGTTCCGCAGGGGAGTATACTTGGTCCCCTATTATTTACCGTGTATACTTCTGATTTGTCAAAATATTTATCTTTTTGTGCTGTGTATCAATATGCTGATGACACTCAGATTTATTACTCTTTTTCCATAATATTAATTCTGATTTAGATATAATTTGCAAATTTTCTATCTCGCATGATTTAATTCTCAATGAAAACAAAACTCAGTTGCTTGTGTTTAGTAGTCGTCAACATTTAGTTTTAAGTAACCGTGCTTTCCAAATCAAGATTAATAATTCGGTTATAGTGCCAGTCAATGAGAGTAAAAATCTTGGTCTTATTATTGACGTAAATCTTAGATTTAGATCACATGTAACTAATTTAGTCCAAAAATGTTTTTTGAAATTGAAGGTTTTGTACTGTTATAAGGACATTCTTTCTAGACATATTAAACTGAGATTAGCCGACAGTTTAGTTTTATCTATGTTATCATATTGTGATGTTGTTTTCTGGCCCGCTTTGCTTCAAGTGGACAAAAATAGTCTTCAGAAAGTAAAAAATGCTGGCCTTAGATTTTGTTATAATTTAAGAAAATTCAATCATATTTCAGGGGCTTTTAAGGATTCTAAATGGCTTACACTTAATGAAAGATATAAAATACATATGGCTTGTTTAATTTATAAGATAATAACTTTAAATATGCCTACATATTTAGCTAACAAACTTGTTAAAAACTGTGACATTCATAACAGAATTATTGGTTACTCCCTGTCATAGTTCAGTGACGTTTCAGTGTAGCTTCTCCTTTAATGCCGTAAATATTTTCAACACTATTCCTAGTGATATCAGAGGAGCCGCCAGACCTAACTTATTTCATCGCAAAGTAAAAGAATATATTATTAATTTCCGTGATCTTAATTAGTTATTTAATTTGTATTGCAATTTAGTGTTTATTTGTTCTATAACTGTTTTAAAGGCTAGTTCTTATGGGTGGTTGTATGAGCAGCTCTGTTGGATACCGCCACCCAGTATTCATTATTTTTCTATGATTTTATTGTTAACTGTGAATAAAGACAGACAGAAGAATAAAGACAAATTGTGAATTCATTTTTCTATGGTTTTTCTGCACGGTATCCGTCGTGGCATTGTGTAAATTAAAACAGTTGACTTGTACTCGTGAGCGTAATTTAAATAAATAACACGTACAGCACACGATCAAAGCTACGTATGTACTGAAATCTAAAATATATGTTTCAGTTGCGCTGCCCTACGTGGAATACGGCCCTGAAATGACGGGACAAGTTCTGACGACTACTGATGACCGTCAACGTTAGCAACGAATGTTCGGAGTTCTTTTTACATAAGCGGTTTATGCGTCACTTCGATTTATATAAAACAGCTTATCTAGGCCGACAAGTAATAAATAACTCTCTAAAAATTTATTAGTCAACATAGATTAAGAGCGTGTATGAAAATGTACATGATATCAATGCACGTCCGCACAAACAAAAATCAGCACGCTCTCTTACAATTACAATTATCTAGAACGCCACATAGTGTAAACGTCACTTTAATCTCTTCAACTGACTGAACCCACGTTTACTTTTTCAAAGTTCGCATATTATATAAAGTTTGGAATACCAAAACTTTCCCACAGTAGATTTTTTGATGATACTAAATTATATCTAACTGGTCAATAACAATAAAGCTAATAAACTTTTGTCCATCTGTATGCTAATGGCCTATATAGAATACATTCATTTTCATTTCTTTTAATCTCCTTTGTGCTGCAAAGCAAGGGTGGGACACCTTCTGCTCCATATAGCTAAAATTTCAGTAGTATCTAAAATTTACGATAAAGCGGGCATGCTTAGGCGGCACAGCCGTAATAGGCTTAGACTTAATTATACCAAAAACTCGGATATTTGGATTAAGGTATTAAACTAACACGGCCTAAACGTTTGGGAGAATATCTCCAAAGTATTTTTGACAATATTTACGAGCAAGTGTTAAATAAATAAACTTAGAAACGCATGGACTAATTATAACTTGATCCTAACTTACAGAAAATTTAAGCAACCGGTTAAGTTCAGAAACAACATCGTAAATCTTAGGCATGTATAATGCACGTTTGGTTTAATTATTTTCAGGTGTATGAGTACCTTCCGTTTT
Organism: Monochamus alternatus; assembly: GCA_037114965.1. NCBI lineage: Eukaryota > Metazoa > Arthropoda > Insecta > Coleoptera > Cerambycidae > Monochamus > Monochamus alternatus. The sequence goes on from CM073426.1 coordinate 101,416,106, forward strand.
AAAGGAGGCCGTATATCAAGCCATATGGGAGGTACTTCATGGCTTATTAGGTAGAGCGGGATAATGAACTGTTCACCTTATGTACTTTAAGCCTTAAATTTGACTTATGTGGTGGCGTTATAGTCGGAAATATAAATTATTATTTTAGCTCCACGGCGAGTTCAATAAGTTATATAAATCAATTTTTTAATGTAACCTTTAGCAATGTATCATTAACTGTTTAAAGAAAATCATCCAATATGCAAGGGTGTGGAGTAAAATAATAATACGAGCTAACAGAAATGTTTTACCTTCGATATTCTTTATTTTATAATCATTGTCGATATTTTCCCTTGATGATCATTATGGTAGTCTAAATTATATTCATTATATTAACTTATTTCGATCATCATCACCATAATTAAGAATGTTATCATCTATGTCGCGTTCAGTGTCGTCTTTGTCGTCGTTATTTTTGCCATCATCGTTATAGATATCATCATCATCTTCATCATCATCACTGTCGTCACTATTAACTATAAAATTATTATAGGCGTCCGCTCGGTCTGCCGTGAATGGTAATTGACATTATCTATGACAATTACAGACCCCGGAGGAATAAGATCCAACATCTGTGTAAAATACTCTTCGAAAACATCTGCGTTCATGTCTTCGTGATAGTCACCTGTATTTTTAGATTGAAATAAAAGTAAACCGCCATCTAAAAAACCACTGGCACTACCTCTATGTGTCACTATTAATCTTCGCCCTTTACCTGAAGGTGCCTTGAACTCGTTGAAAGTCCATCCAAAAATGCTTGTCGAAAACTTTTTAGATTGTTATCTTGCCATACTTGTGTTACAGTATATCCCTCGTTGACCCAAGTTTCGTCTAGATAATAAATATTCCTCTCTTCGTCACAGAATTTTCTAATTGATCTGAAGTAGGATCTTCGCCAACAAATAATTTCATCTTTATCGGTAAGAACTGACTTTCTGTTTTGCTTTTCCCAGCAAAAATTCAACTCTCCTAAGACGGCCAATAATTTGCTTCTACTGATTTTTGGAAAATCGTTGTCCTCTGAAAGTTCACTTAAAATTGTGTTTAGCGTTAGTATTTCTTTTTTAAAATAAAATGAGTGTACTTTTATGCGAATGGCATTTTTGAAGAAATCATCTATAACGACTTTTGACTTCACTGTAGATGATTTTGGGGGATTTACAGTATCTTGTTCATATTTTGTTTCCTTTAAAAGTTTGTAGATGGTCGATTTTACCAATCCCTATCATTTTGGAACACTTTTCCACGATGTCGTGAACACTGTTGGTAGGATTTTGGTGTTTCAATGCATTAAATACATTTAATATAATAATCTTTTCATTCTGAGACAGCGCACATCTTTTCAAGCGTTTAGCAGGTACGTAATCTGATAAGCTCGACATTTTACCCAAACAATATTATATCCACTGGCACAATAGTCATGAAACACCAGCCGAATTTTACTCTACTGCACTAGCACGTCTTCGTATATTCAGCTCTAAGACTGGGTGATCTGTCACAATATTAGTGTTACCCGATAATTACCTGAAACGAAATATTACCACGCCCATGGCCGGTTCTTATCTCGGGGTTTTATTACTCTCTTTCATTTCCAAACAGACTATACCTTGTTTCACAATTTCTACTGAAGTATTATTCCAGACATACTAAACTTAGAAAAGATCTTGTATTAAGGGTTTGTTCTAACAGCAGCAAGAATCGATTTCGAGCCGTCCAGAACTATTCAGACAGTTCAATCTCGGCAAATGCGACACAAGAGGGTGTTAGTAAACATTTCTGACAGTTCTGAACCAGTTCTCGACGGCTGTTGGAACAGACCTTAAGTAATTACTATATATTTTTGATATAATTATTATAACTTTATTACTATTTTGTTTATTACCACGCTCTCGTTATTACTGAGATTACCATAGCAATGTATGTTACAACTGACATGTAAACTAGCTGACTAGTGTACTAACTAACTGATCGTTGGTTATTTTGATAGAAAACGCATACTCTACAATATTAGCGGATGCTTTATAAATTAATCCACTCAGTTGGCTAATTTACTTGAAACAATTAAATACACTAAAATAGTTTTTTTCTTTGGTTAGTTTATAAACTTTCCAATTTGGTCTAGCTGGAACGAAAATAGTCATTCTGGTAACACATAATAGTCAGTTATTTGGACAGTATATAAACTATTTCTCAAATTAATTTCATACATATGATTTAGTTTTATTTATTGTAAAGAATAGTTTAACAAAATATAAACAATATACCTATTTTTAGAAAAACGTTTCTAATTAAAAAGCAATGTATCATTTAGATAAAGGGAACAAATAAATATATTGCTGCATAATTCATTATTCAATTGTTGTTGCATGTGTACTAGAGATACATTTAACGTAAATACTTTTATAATGGTAACTTTTATCATATATCCTTGAGTTATTAGCTTTCGTATGGTATAGATTTTGTATCGCTTCGTTATATTTTTGTCTAGGATCCATACATCCATTTAATATACAGTGCTTTGATGTATGTGTTCTTTTAAATGGCAAATGGTCAAAATTGGGGGTTGCTATTTAAAATAATTGTCGATGACGTCATATCTCGAACAACGATGATGTCACAAATATGGGTCGTATGTCAAAAAGTGCCTCTTTTAAAAACAAAATCGACGTGCCAGGGTATTTTTTCGAAAAAATCTCAATTTCAAAAATAATGAATTTATTCGATACTTTTCGAAAGCACTGTATAATAAGTAAACACTGTAAACAAAACCAAAAGTGCAATGTTACGTTCGTACGCTACCTTTTTACTATAGGCCATGTTCATTTAGTTCTATAAAAATATATTGTTTATATTTTGTTAAACCGTTTTTTATATTTAATAATACAGAAAACTTACAAACCATGTTGATGAAATTAACTATAGAAAATAGAGAAATAGTTTGCTAGTATATATACTATTCAAAGAATTAACTGTGATAATAAATGTTTTCATTCCAGATGGACTAATTTGGATATGGTGTATAAATCATGAAAAAAGCTGTTACTGCCTTTAATTATTTCAAGTAAATTTGTCGAAAGAGTGGGTTAGTTCATAAAGTATTCACTAATATTGTGGAATATGTTTTCTATCAAAATAACCAACGGTTACTTTATGCGGGTACAAATATAATGGTACTGAAGTTAGGTTTAAGTTTGGAGATAATTGTTTTACAGACCAGAATACACTACTTCCAAGCATAACATTTTTACGTTTATATTATTACGTGGAAAACACCACATACGAATGAATGGCCAAAAGCTCAGGTAATTTAAGATAAACCATCCTGAATGAAGTGTAGATGACGCTAACTTCATATTTAGGCATTTTGTCATAATGGGAGGAGATTGAAACTTAAAAAAAACGTATTTTATTTCATACTGCATTACCTACTAGTTTTATGTATTACGAAACTATATGAAAATTTAAATAATTTGTTTTAGAGATTTTTTAACAACCAACCGTAAATTCGCTATATATCAAATTTGAAGTTTAACTGTCATTAAAAATTATCTTTCTGAATTATAGATCTTGCGGAAAAGTGAATTCAAAATCTATATGATAATATTGTATAATATGTGACAGCATTTTTCATGTTTACTTCAACATCGATGGAAAACTCGATAAACCACTAGTGACATATGAATTTGTATTTTATAAGTGTCACATAGTAATATCGATTTTCGCTATTGTATTTGTCAGTGACATATTGCTTGAATATTATATCGGGTAAGGCAGTTTACGACGAAGTGACAGAATATTTGTCTCCGTATAACAATTGATGCTCGAGGGATCGTCGCAGAAAGTCTTAAAGAAGGTATAATATAGCGTCGAATATAAAAATGATTTAAGAAACATCAAACGAAAATTGAACTGCTTCACGTAAACAATATTAAAAGGTGTGAGATAGATAAAGGTATTTCTATTTTTAACTCGACAAATACTCCATTCTTCCCACTGAAAATTCCTAAAATACTGGAAATAAAGCCATTGCGAGTACACAATTCTACCATAAATAAAATATTTTATCCATCAGTCATTATTCGCATGCATACATACACATAGAAAGAAGAAAAACACACGCGTGACTTATAAGTCAGAACATACTAGTGTATTATGAATTATATATCATTTTCTAGAAACATTCAAGTCTTATTTATTTACTTAAATTAACATTAAATGATAATGAAGTGAAGTGTGAGCATTCAGAAATAGTAAAACGTATGCTTCCAGTACTTGAACTAGGCGCTGTTATTAGATCAACTCGTTTTTGACCACTTGCAGCACCCTGGATTTTTTTTGCAATCTAAATTTTATTGTTGATGGATTATTCTATATCCATGTCGTTTTAATACAGTGACGTTCGCTCATGCATTTGCCGATAATCTAGCGGATGATCTCATACAGTGACCGGTGTATAGCTCAGAGTGTTTTAGACCCAAATACGAAGCAATTTTTGATGGTATTTCCAACGCATTGCGTTGTACACTTGCCAAAATACAAAAAAATCTTTTATGGGTGATATTTTTTGGTCTTAAATATATGTATTTTTTGCATAATTCTACAGTATTGATTTGAAATCTTTTCTGCATTATTGTGAAACTACAAGATTTCTTGGTCTTTCTGTTACATACAAATCCTTGTCTTAAACTTTTTCCACACTCAAATTAGTAAGTTCATCACATCTGCAAGCTCCCGCAATTTCCTTAATTCATGAACAATAATTCACCATCACATACTTCTTTCAAAAACTTATTAATATCATTGTGTCTAAAAGAATTTTAGCCCATTTGGACGTGCTTGACGTATCCTCAAAAACAGAGTAGAGTGAAAAGGCACTATGAATTCTTCATCTTCTACGTTCTCACTGATTTAGTGATTTAAACAACGATAGTTCAAGAAGTATTGTGTACTAATATTTCATTCGTAAGTGTGCACTAGGTTCTGGATGAGCCAGGAGGGTCGCTTGAAAAATGCTGTTTCTGGACGCTTCAAATGCGCGAACAGTATGTCCAGTTGACCGTGTTTTTCCTTTGGCATTGCCTTGAATAAGGTTATTTAATGTTGCTTGATTTTGGGTAGAAACTATACCTAGATGTTTAGCATATCCAAAATCTGTTGGTGCTTTTTGACGGTTTGTGGCTAAGAATATGACACGATTGTCTCCACCTTTTCGGATAATGGAGTGGTACCAATTGCAGTCACTAAATATCCAAAGAAAGAAATTTTACTTCTGGTTGACCGAAGACGCACTTGGTTGAATTGATGATTATGGCAAACTTATTTAGGCGTATTTTAGAGTATTTCTAGATGCTGTAAATGTTCATCATAAATTGTTAATGCCACTAGGATATCGTATATGTAGATATAGCAAAAATCCAAACCTTAAAGAACCTCGTGGATAAGTTTTTGGAAAGTTTGGGACACATTACGTAATTCAAAGGTCATAAACTGGAATTGAAAAAATTTAAATGATGTTGTAATGGCTGCTATTGCGGCATCCTCCTCGGCAACAAAAATTTGGTTGAACACGGGCATGAGATCTGTGGTGGAGAAAACGGTTTTACCTTGTGGCAACTGTGAAAAGTCTTGTATATGGCCCACAGGATACCAGTCCGGAAGTATTCTCACGTTCAATGTCCCATAATCACCGCAAGGTCTCCACTCGCCGTCTTTTTCAAGCACTATAGGCGACACCCATGTGCTCTGCGATGTTTTGGAAAATTAGAGATATCAATATTTTTGTAAAGCTGGAGGGCTGACTTAAGCATCAAAAAATTGTTTGTGTAGTTTAAGAAAGTAAACAACCAAAACACTTTCATTTATAGTTTTAACGTGCTTAACTTTCATCTAGTAGAGATTTTTAAGGTAATATTTGCAATGAATCTGTCTCTGCTTCATCAATAATTTCTTGCGAATGTTCCTGACCCATTTTTTGCTTAAAAATTTATTTTTTATACTAAAAATTCACTATTTACTTCATTATCTAGCAGTGATTGTAATAATTCGGTCCACAGGTATTCTTCTTTGTGTGTGCTCTGCTTTGTCAGATCGACTCTGTGGAAAACGGCGTTGTCTCGCTGTAAGAGACCAAATAATTTCCCGAAATTTAGGAAATGGAATATGAGATGTCCCAAAAATTCGTGCTAGGGGAGTTTATGGTTAAAGCAATTTGGAGAATTTTCGTCGCAGTTTTTCGAGATGGTATCCAAGACACCTTATGCTTAATATGTTAGCTAGTAAGCTGTAGTTTTGATGTGGGAATTTGTATAGTCGGTAGGATGACCAGGCAAATTTGTTTCATGTATGTGAAGTTGCTAATATTTTGGCAGAATTTAATACACGATTAGTGGAAGTACGAGCCTAGGAGTTTTGTAGGAGATATCAGAGTTCCATCTTATTATATTCGAAGTATTTGTCTAGCGAACGTTTTACTGAGAGCTCTTGAGTAAGTAACAACTTACAAACACCGATTATATGTCGGCATAGAATTTGTTTGTTATCGAGTCTTGATTTTGATTTATAATATGAAAGACGTATTGTCTAATTATAAGACGTTAACTTATCTTGGATAAACTTACATGTTTATGAATAAGAAAAATAATATGATACATACACTGAACCACTATTATTATGTTATATGCTAGGTTAGGCGAATATTTACCAATTGTACTTGTTCTATGACAGCAGATTGTGTTGCATAGCTGTTCTAACGCAGTGTACTGTACTCTCGTCAATTTGCTAGTTGGAATAATTTTTTTAAATTTTTTCTTGTTTGCTTCAAAGATATCGTTTCATGGGAACTTCAGTTGCATCACAGCGGTAGTAGGGAAAGCAGTCAGTAGCGAAGGAAATTTTTTCTTCCTGTGTGTGCCTTCCTTAATTGTTTCTTTTAAATTCGCGCCCTTCTCAGCTTCACACTAGCTTAGGGCAAAGCTACTTCTTGCATTCCGTCAAAGAAGGTGTCACACAAAATTCTTGTGTTATTTTATCTTTTATACTTTAATTGAACTCGACTCATTTGGGAGTATGATTGTGGATTAAACGTTGTATTTCATACGTGTTTCAGTCGCGCTTTATACACTTAAGAAAATTAAACCGCTGAACTACGTTCTCGCGTTTAAAATTTCTTGCGTGGTATAAAACTATTTTACAATAAATAACTGAATAATACCTTTATTACATATTAAAAAAAGTTTTTAAGGAAAGAACTGACAATATTTCATGTTAATAATGGTTAGTTCCTGAAAAAATCATGTCTCGTTTCAACGAAATAAATAAAACAAACTGATACAGATTGGTTTCCGGCATACATTACAAATTCATTAATATTCATTGGCAGAAAAAGTGAGCATGCCGCATCATCAATTTAAAACCTCATCAATTTAAAATTAGCGTCAATAATATACCTATATGAGGGAAGTTTGATATTCTCGAATTTCAATTTGTACGACTGAAAGACCAAATATAACAGAAAATGAAACGTAAAATGATGAAATCGGAACTAAAAAACCTGATAATGGCAAAATAATTTATGGTTAAATTCTTTATGAAATTGTGTATTGTTCCTAACATATTACCTACAGTAATTGCAATTTTAACTGACATGTGTAACAGTAATGGCAGTTATGCGTGTTTAGCTTTCAATTCTTTGGATGAGAAAATTTTAAAGCGAATACGAACTTTTTTCCTATTAACAATAATTGAAAACAAATAAGCAGTTTTGTCGTGAACATTAATATCATTTACTTTTCATTCAATATTTTTGACACAAATCATGTTTACGTAATTAAAATTAACGAACTTCATGATTGCAATACAATAAGTAAATCTTCCACTAATGTAAGTGTATATGTTTTTATCATACGTTCTCCTTTGTGATATCTTGATATGAATTATGTTGGATCCAATAAATATGAAAAATAATATGAGGTAATTTTTTTTTATTTAATGACTTCAGTATGTAGGAATAAGCTTATAAAACCAGTGGTTATTATTGGTTTTATAAGCTTCGTTATCGCTTGGAGTTACGATGACTAAACTTTTTTTATCATTTTTCGTACTTAATTACCTCGTACCACATTAATTGTTGACAATATTCTATCAGCTGTGTTAATTTCATTAAGAATTATATCATAATTTTCAAGAATTTTGAACTTTAATAGTATTTCATTATTTTAATAAGTAAATGGATGTTGCTTTTGTTGTAGAAACAGAAACAAATCTTATTTGAGTAATTGTGTTACCCAAGCAGCACAAACTGGTCGGATTGACGTCGAGCCGACGTCGGAAGTCTAACCTGAAGTCGGTAGCCGACGTCCGCGCCACGGCGTACCGACTAGTTTTTATACGAAAATGGTCACACAAACTCCGGTAGACCCGACGTCACCCTGTTGACTAATAAAATCGCTCTTATATTTAAATTATTATAACCATTTCGACCATGTTACTCAAAGTGACCTTTAGTATATAGTAATTTAAGAAAGTAGCGTTAGGTGTAAATGTTTGTACCTACTTCCACGTCATATTAGAAATGACAAATATTACCTAACATAACATTTTCTAGAATTTACGTACAAATTTTTCTATATAAATCAGACAAGTACTATATTTTACTCGTATACGATTCAGAATATTAATAAAATATAATTTTAAGGATATAAGTTTCGAGACATTCAAACACAGAAATTATAAACGCATGCAATTTTATTGATTATATTGGACAAAATAGACCATTAAAATTAAAGCGCCATTAAATAAATACTATTTTTATCAATATATATTTTTATTCTGTATTTTTTAGAAAATCTTTTTTTATTAGTAATGTCAAGAATAAGAAGATCAAGTCTAATAACTAACTTCTCATACAATATATAATCATAATATCGTAAAATCACTCTTCCAATATTAAAAATGGATAATTATTGTGTATTGATCCCAACTTTTCCAAAATGGCTTCCTGTTATTTTTATAAAAAGATGTCGTCGTCGGCAATACCGATCTGTTATATCCCTATGATTTAAAGTTATTAAGTTTAAAGTTATTATTGGTGTAAACTAATATAATTACTCCAGTCACCGGGTCGTATTAAGTATATTTATTTACCTTAATTGTATAATAAACTATAATAATATTATAGGTATAATAAACTCCCATTTCTATACACTAACTGAAGAAGTCAAAATTTCTTCACAAAGTTATAGTAATTGTGTACTTTAAAATACAAGATATAATAATGGTAAACAAAAGTACACTTCCAACATACTTACTGTACAGTAGATATAAATGTACGTATCTAATTCAATCTAGTCGTATTAGAAAAGTTCATTTATAAGAGGTATAAACATACAACTCTTACGACGAACCTAACTTTCCATTGTTTTCAGGCATGTTCGTGCAGTTAAAATTAAGATTGTGTTAGTGCAGTCATAGTTGGTTGATACTCTTTTTCGGATGTAGAACTTTGTGGATATATTTTGTGATTATGCTTTTATATATTACCTGTGTATCATTATTAGCTGTTTTCCCCACCCAGTAATTAGAACTGACTGTCAGGTGGTGTACTTTAAATAAATAAATAGTTTCGTATTATTATAAAATGACTGATGTATTTAAAATATTTGATATATAGTGATTTTCCGGTAACTGTGACCTCGGTTATTCTCAGGCTAGGCTTTGTGGGGATAGACCCCCTCTCGTTATCTCTGGACCCGCCCATATATTACTTTCGGCTCCTATTGTTAATATTACGACTGCTACGGTCAGAACCGTCTTCGGACAATGGTCTCGACTTACTTGAATTATTCATTATCAGATTTCTTAATACTTGACAGTTTTCATTACTTCACTAACAATATAGGTAACATCATGTCAAACGTCAAAATGTTTCAAATACGTGTGGTTGATGTATAGGTCAAAATATGGTATAAACACCGACGTCGGCTGTACCTACCTCATCCGACATTACAATTAGTATTAAATAATTTGGAGTAGCGACGTCGGTATGGATGACATTAACTGACGTATATCATTGGTTAGAGACCGACGTCGGTCTATCCGGCCTGTTTTATTATTCATTTATTGTTATTTAAAGCATGGAACAGGTCGAAATACCGACGTTGACGTTGCCGACGTCGTTGTGACGTGGGCAATAGTAACGTAAGCGGTTCCTCCCAAAATTACCTAAAATTCGACCATAGACGTAAAGCTATACCAATTTTGTAGTCATAATTTGTATGATTTTGGTATAAAACTAGTCGTTAGTTAAATTCGGTGTGGTTTGTGCTGCTTGGGTATGAATATCGTGTGTACAATGGTTATCATAGTAGGTAGTGTGTATATAACATAATATCCAAATATTCATAATAATGTATGTTAATAGGACCATTTAATACATTTAAAAAAAAAATGTATCTGCGGAAGAGGTACTTTGATGTAATCATATTTGAGCAGTATAAATAACTTAAAGGCATATATCGTGAGAGGAATAATTTATATACAATTATTATAATAATATCTCTACCCCTCATTCTAATCACAGGGATTAGCCCAGAAGTCGGAGACCTGTGCGGGAGAGGGGGCGGCATATTATTATTAAACAGGCCGCATTTGCGCCCAGGAACGAATTATTACATCTTATTATTAAACAAACATAACTTTATCTCATACTAAGTATAGTAGTTTTTTTGATTTCAAGTAATTTTTCTTAAACGAAGAATATATAATCTTATTACACAAGAATAATAATCTTTGCATAATGAGGAAAGTGATACTAAGGTAACGTTGGAATAAATGTATTACAGGGCTGGGAGTTTTTTTAAAATTTGGTATTCGAATTTCAATATTTATTTGAATATTTGAATTATTCGTATATGTATTCGAATTTTTTTAATAATTCAAACAATCAAAATTAGATATGTAGTCAAATATTCAAGCTATTTGAATAATTCAGATAAATCTAATATTTCAACTATTATACAATATAAAAAATTGTACTACTGTATCTTGCAAGGGTTTTGAAATTATTGGTATTTTCAAAAATTTTGTTGGTAAACGTTTCTATTTATTACTTCTATATAATACACCTTTATAAATTTTCTGATAAAAAAATTTATTTTCTGTATGTTTTCCACCTTTAAACAAGAACGTTTAGCAGTAACTACATTGCTGTCTTTCGAAAATGTTCTTTCGGGTTGAGTGAACGCGCCTGAATAGTTGAATTATTCGAATAGAAAAATTATACAAATATTTGAATTATTCGCATAATTGAATTATTCGAATAGATAAATTATTTGAATAGTTCAATTATTCGAATAGTTACCTATATTTACATTTACATTTACATTTACACTTATTCGAATTTGATGATAGTATTTATTCTAATATTCGAATATGATTCCCAGCACTAGTATTAATCTTGATATCAGTATAGATTTCTTTCCGTATAATTAAACATCATATGCATATAAAACTGATGTTGATATGAAGAACACTCTTATTTTTTAATTTACAATTTAAAACCACTCCGTACATTTTTTTTTGAGCATTTAGATTTCATTTACTGAGAATTGATTTGAGAGCTTTAAGTGTTAATCTTGTTTTGCAAACATTTCTGTTAATTTATACAGAGGATTTGATATCACAAAAGAAATACGCCAAACCTATGCTCGTAAGCCGATTACACTCGTATGTTATACGTTGTCCTATTTACGAGAAACCGTACACTATACAAGATACTACCGCCCCACAAATCACTCCTACCACAACTGTGCGTCACATTTAAGCACAAAAATTTCGATTTACACTATAACTTTTCAAGTGGTAAAAAGATATATTTAGGTACAGTCTATCTCATCGATATAAGGGAATAAAAAAACGGCATAAGAAACTGCTATAAAAGCATCAAAGGCAGACGGTGGATCGTAGCCTTGCAGTAGACAGGACCGTACTTATGTTAAATACCAATATTCGCTCTTGGTCAATAATAATTTAAAATAAAATAAAGTAAATAATAATGAATGTAAATGTGACTGTTTGAAAAAAAAACAAATGCTAAATACATAATTTGCTTAAGTGTTGGATGTTATTATGTAATTTTAAAGATTAAATGTTGGCTGCTATTATCTAATTTTAAATTATTATTTCCCAGCAAAGACCAGGATAAGAGCGTTGTCTTCCCAAGATAGTTGCATTAGGATTGGGTAAGGTAAAGATAATAGAGAGAAAAAAGTAACTAATAAGTTAAAATACACCTCTTTAAAACGAAAATAAAATAAAAAATAATAATCACAAAACAATCGGAAGAACTTTAAACTCAATAAAAATAAGAAATCAAAAAATACCACACAGATCGCAATGTTTATGAACCAAAATTTTCGTAGCAACCAGTGCTGTTGTTAGTTACGGAAAAAACGCAAAAATATTGACAGCATTTTCTAGTAATATTATAAGTATAATGAACAATCTCGATAATGAGCGTAACGAATCCATCCCTGCTGAAATCGAAGAAGCCGCCAGTCGAGCAACATTGGAATTATTGCCGGCGAAATCAAAGGAACAGTACGAAATCGCTTATAGACGCTTTTCTAAATGGTGCAACATTAAAAAGGTCCTTGGGAAATGTAACGAAAGTGTTTTACTAGCATATTTTGAGGAAAAAGTCAAGATATGGAAATCGTCAACGCTGTGGTCAAATTATTCCATGTTAGAAATAAAGCAAGATCAAGATATAAGCAAACATTATAAACTTATTGCTTTTTTAAAACGGAAGGGTGAAGGATATCAAGCAAAAAAGTCAAAAGTTTTGACGAAGACGCATATCGACAAATTTCTCACAGAAGCAGAAGACGAAAAGTATCTGATGATAAAAGTCGCAGCAATAGTGGGTGTCTTCGGGGCGTGACGCCGGGAGGAATTGTGTCAGTTGACCATCGACAATATCGAATATTTGGACACTTCGGTTGTTGTGACCATACCAGATACTAAAACGAAAGTGCCTCGGACTTTCAGTGTTGTTGATGAATTCTATTTAAACTTTTTTAGAAAGTATATGGCACTCCGGCCAACCAACGCTGACCATAGACGACTTTTTCTTAAATATATGAAGAATAAATGTGTGAAGAATCCAGTCGGAATTAACATGTTTGGTAAAATGCCTGCCGACATTGCAGAGTTCTTGAATCTACCAAATCCTCAACTCTACACCGGACACTGTTATCGTCGTTCATCGGCGACATTGTTAACAGATTCTAGTGCAAATCTTGGATGGAAATCTTCGACGATAGCTGAAGGCTACATTGAAAATTCACTGGAACAGAAGAAGGAAATTGCATGCCAAATACTCTTACTGCTGCAACTACTAGCAAGACCACCAGTACTACCAGTAGTATTTCTACAGAAAATAGATGTGTCACATATGTTGACAATAAAACCAACTTAAGTATGATGACTCCGCAGGGAATTACAATTTCAAATTGTTCTAATTTTACTATAAATGTTAATAGTAATAACTAGTTAAAATGTTGGTTTGTACTTATTTAAAATAAAAAGTTGTTCATGTGTTTGTTAAGACGTTTTATTAATTTTCAAAACAAAATTTAAATAAACTTTGATTTACTTTTAACACTAGTGTTAAATGTAACTTACTTTTAACACGCGTGTCAAAAAATGACATTTTTAACATCAAAAATGACAATTAAAAATCCCACTTTTAACAGTTTTGTAGAAAAACATATTTTTTGGATCTATTTATATCTTAGCGATATACAGACGGACTCGGAACGTATATAAAAGAATTTAGGAATAGATGCGTCATGAAAAATGGAGTCGATATCGTAATTTTTTTTTATTAAATCCTTACAGTTTCCAACATTTACAGCGCTGGGCTACTACAGCATCTAGACAGGCGATTCCAAATATTGAAATCTGATTACTTTTTGTAGGCACTGAAGTTTTGGTGACGCCAGTGTTTCAAGTGTCAAAAATAGTTTACGTGTATAGTAACAATTCGGTTAAGTTGTTGGATATCGTTTTAATTTATTACGCTGTGAAAATGCTTTAGCACAACGATTTCCCGGTGAACAGTGAGTGGAAGTGTAGTGCAGCGCGAGGGAAAATAGTTGCTGCCAACAATTTCAAAACGGACAAGAACATTTGTGTTAGTGTGTAGAAACTGGGTAAGGGGGACCCAAAATATTGTAATATCAGGTATGTCAAACTATTTTATTAATTAAAACCAGAAATTAATTATATTAATAATTAAAAATAATAGCGGCAAAAGCAGTTAAATTTGCTGTATAAAATCGGTGTTATAATGCTATTTGCTTCTTTCTTTGAGAATTTCTTTCCACTTTTTGTTCGGTTGCAGATTGCCGCCTTATCAGGTTTTATAGTGGGCCATTTTCCAGTGCCATGCAGAAGTGTATTTTTAAATCAGTTTCGAACAGCTCTTTTTGATGTTTTCTTTATAAAATTGTATTTGTAAGAGTCCCCTGTACACTCAGATTTATTGGTTCTGAATCACCCTGTATAGATACAATATATAACAAAAATAATATATTTCCCATATATTCCATAATAAGAAAAACATACTAGCACTAACATTCGTCAGAGTCACAGTTTATTATACAGTTCGTCGAGTGAAGGTTCTAGAGGGTGTGGCTAAATCGCGGCTAAATGCGCAATGAACACCAATGAAATTCATATGTACACGACGAAGTGGGAGAAATTCTATTTCTTGACAAATCACCGTATCCCTTGAGCGCGCGAATGTGCGCGGCTAAATGCGCAGTCGTCTAAAGAAGCGAAATCTGGGACCTCGACATCAATGGAGCCAACGTGAAGACGCCGGACTGTATTATAGACTGTGGTCAGAGTCACTACCGTCACTTTTATGCGATTCCCCGTCAACAATTATGATGAAATCAATTTTATTTGGACCAATCAAATGATACAGCTTTATATAGCCTCCCTCAATTTTTATGACATGTTCAATGCATTTTTTCCAATTAGCTGATGTAATTTTATTCACCTTGTTTCTTATGACATTTATAACTGTTTTGTTAAATTTTGGAAAGGTATTATTTCTTTGAACGTCTCTTTTTAATAGGCTCCATATTAATTCAATGGGACTAAAAACACAGTAGTATTAATGCAATCGTAGAACATATGTCCCTGAGCCGTAGCCATCTCATAAATAACGTATTTCTTTGTAAAATTATTGCTCTTGGCTATATGCAACAATTCATTTTTTTTTTCAAACTAGCATCGTACGCAATTTTATTGATTTTAAGAAATTCTTGAATATTCTTTTTTTTTGTATCTCAAAGTTTGTTGAATGTGTTTATCTATATACATTGAGCTTGTTCGTTGTCTGTTCTAACTTCCACATATTTCCTATTACTATTTGTTTGATCTCTACATGTACCAGGTTGAGGTTCTTCCGAGAAATCCTCCCAAGGAATATTCTCTCCGTATCTTATTAGATATGCAGTATCTAATAACACAATATTTTTCTTAGTTAAAAAACGAATTGATACTATATAGGCACTAAGTACTAGATAAATTAAAACAAACACACACAACACTAATGTATTAGTCATAATACTGTTTAAACAATACTAATTTATGTCAATGATAACAGTAATTCAAAAACTCTTAGTATATTAGGAAATCACAAATTATAACACTCGCGAGCCTGTGAAGTCACCTATATAACACCTATAGCACTGAAGGGTGCTGTCCTGCACTGACACCAAAGTAAACAAGTAATAATCTTGCAGAACAGTTGCATCGCTAACTGCCCTCTTTATCTTCCCTACGTTGTTCAAAAACGACGTATGTCGGCGAGTTGGTAGACAAGAAACAGCATAGTTGCCAAATTTGTTGCCTACGATTCATATAATTATAATTAAACGTTATTGCGAATTTACGAAGTGCTATTAATTCGAAATGTTATATTATATACTTGATATTGGAACCTGTTAAAAGACTCAATTTTATAAAGACAAAGACCATTTATGTGATGTATAGAAAGCGATTACCTTGTTGCAAATAACAGCTTGTAGTCGCCGTTCCGATACAAGTTTTTATATTCGAGCAGTGGATTCGATTGGGGTAAAATAATACTGATTTGACGACGAGTTATAAAATATTTCCTTAATAACCTCCCCGTTTTCAATAATATCGAGTTAAATGACTAAAATAGACATTATCTATAGAATTCTGATATAGGTATTATGCATATATTCACATATCTCAATAATTTTTATGTCACTTGATTGAAATTCTATTGCACCATTGTATCCCGCGATTTAGTAGCGGAGTCTTTTGTTTTTTTTTATATTCTCTTATATCGATGAAATGTACTGTACTTGAACTTTTCCTCTTTTTCATTCGCCGCGTTCTTCATCTGTGGATGCTCGACCTAAAGAAATCTTTCCAAGGCAGATAGAGAATAAACCGTAAAGGAAATTCGGGTATGTTATTTAAGTTCCAGACATTTTATGATCTTATATTCCTTTTTTATGATTTGCAAGTTTTTTTGTTGGGGGATTTTATAACCTATACAGCGGGAAGGGTCAAGATTTATTGCCCTACAGATTTTGTTGCGTCCGAAACAGGGTACATATAGCTAATAGTGTAAGGTAATTCCAATGCTAATGGTAGTGATAAATGAGAGAGAGGCAGGAAGCAATACTGCGAATTTTACTTTGAACAAAATCCGCGGAAACTTTAATCTGAACTGTAAACAGTTTTATTAATTTCCTACTGCTAGATTTCTTCGCTATCATCGCTTCATTATAACAAGTTACTGATAAATTTGTTGCAACAGTTGCCGCAGCCGATCCTTAATTCGAATGCTAATTTTCTACAGTGTGTTCTTTGATCAAAGTTAACACAAAAAGTTTTAATGATCAATAGGGTCAATGGGTATAATTATACTTTAACTGAATTTGTTAATATTATTACAGGTCTAGTCAATTTAAGTGTATGTTGAAAAAATGAGACTAATTGACCCAAAAACAAAAAAGATAAGGAGCTCAAAGTTCGCTCCGCCCTCAATCAGCGCAGCAGGCGATGTGACGCCATATATTCCTATCGTCCGAAACAGTATACATACAGCTATTAGTGTAAGGTAATTCTAATGTTAATGGTAGTGATATATTAGAGGAAACAGAAAGCAACACTGCAAACCTTACTTTGAACAAATTTCGCGCAAACTTAAATCTGAATTATAAGCAGTTTTATTAATTTCCTGCTGCTAGCTTTCTTCGCTATCATCTCTTCATTATAACAAGTTACTGATAAATTTATTGCAGCAGCTGTCGCAGCCGATCCTTAATTCGAATGCCAATTTTCTACAGTGTGTTCTTTGATCAAAGTTAACACAAAAAGTTTTAATGATCAATATGGTCATTGGGTATAATTATACTTTAACTGAATTTGTTAGTATTATTACAGATCTAGTAAATTTAAGTGTATGTTGAAAAAATGAGACTAATTGACCCAAAAACAAAAAACATAAGGAGCTCAAAGTTCGCTCCTCCCTCAATCAGTGCAGTGGGAGAAGTGACGTCATATATTCATATCTTCTGAAACAGTATACTTACAGCTAATAGTTGTAAGGTAATTCCAATGCTGATGCTAGTGATAAATTAGAGGAAACAGATGGCAACACTGCAAACCCTACTTTGAACAAATTCCACGGAAATTTAAATCTGAACTGTAAATAGTTTTATTAATTTTCTACTGCCAGATTTCTTCGCTATCATCACTTCGTTATGACAAGTTACTGATAAATTTGTTGCAACAGCTGTCGTAGCCGATCCTTAATTCGACTCTCAAATTTTTACAGAGAGTTCCTTGATCAAAGTTAACACACAAAGTTTTAATGAAGTAGGAATCAATGGGGTCATTTGATATAATCATACTTTAACAGGATTTGTTAATAACGTTACAGATCTAATCAATTTAAGGGTATGTTAAAAAAAATGAGACTAATTGACCCAAAAACAAAGCAAATAAGGAGTCCAAAGTTCGCTCCGCCCTAAATTGTTCGCGTTATCTCACTAACGAACGTTACATAACCGCTGTTGGCGCTTTGTATAGCAACCTCTGTTGCGAACCGGTGATAACAATATGTTGCAAATACGGAAATTCAGGGAATAACTATTTTGCGCCTAATACCTCACCTATGCCATACTGATGAGAGCTAATAAGCTATGAACCGGTATATGTCTGGTGGGCAACTGACGGGTGACTCTAGCTGTTTGCTATATATTTTCCAGGGGTCATTCAATGCTCGTTGAGGTATTAACTCCCAGAGAAGTTGTTTCATGGAATTCCGTATTTGCAACATATCGTTATCACCAAATTGCGATAGAAGTCGCTAGTTTCAATGGTTTTCTACTGCAATGTGGAACACATGTCTGTGGCTTGTTAATCCGGCATGAACATTTTGAAATCAAGTATATTTTTTGTCTATATCATATGGCCGTTAATTACAAATTTTCCGCTCCTTAATAAGACAATTTCGAATATTAATCAAACTATAAACTATTTCAGTTACTAAATTTAAGTAGGTACTTGATGAAAGTAGAATGTGCACTAATGAGGTTGAAGAATAGCAAATTCTCGAACTCTATAAATCATTCACTTCACATGTATTCTTAAACTGATATATTTTTCCGCATCTACCAAACGTTTGGTACTTTCTTTTACTAATAGATACAGTAAGTGACCTATACCTTTTATTTATATTAATAACTGTTATTCTAAATGTTTATTTAACTCAGCTATTATTTGTGCATCTATTAAATTCTATTTTATTAAATTTAAAAATCTCAATTCCTTAATAACAATTGTATCTGTTGTACGGCCACTAAATCCTTTTGAAATAAAACAAATTAAGACGTTAGGTGAACAATCTATAAAAAAATGTATGATATTGCAGACTTTATGTTTCGACCAAATGAAACACTGCAAGATTGGATACTCTGGTTTTGATATAAACACTTGAAAGCAGTTTATGGACAAGGAACTTGAAACGTTTAGGTGGCTTCACACTTGTACTGTACATAATTTTATGATATACATTAAATTTCCAAGCACTACGTCGCTTACCTCTGGCATTGGTGTCTGTGAGCTCGTATTCGTTGGGATCTTATGACTTAGGGGGAAGTTGAGAGCAAGAAATTCAAAATTTTTGCATATAGGCTTTTCTGATAAATATCTTTCGATTAAAGAAATAGAATAAACTCGAAAGTGACCCCATTGTGACTATCTCCCTCACACCTACTTTCAATGATTTTAACAATGGACAAAGAATTTGTAATATAATGCTAAATGTATAATAGGAGAGTATAAACTTTCAAAATATAAAAAATATTCGGTTGCGACCACTGAACACAAGATAGCCCAATCCTAGGAAGTTTAGTAGGGTTATGCAGGTTGTATCTTCTTGCTTCGAATATAACTGGTTTGAACATTCCATGATTCCAGGGATGACAATGGGGAAAACAATGGTAAATGTGTATATTTTTGTTATCTTTATAAGGCACTAAACTAAGTCTTTCAAGGCACATAATAAAAGGGATACATTTGTGTATAGGGGACAAATCAATATTTGGTTTTCAAAGGCAAAAAAGGGAAATTTGTAACAATGACTTGGCAGAGTATTGCTGATACGTCTCGTCGATAAGGATATAGGGTGGCTGTAGCGTTCTTGGCGGTTTTCAAAGTTATTTTGTGACTTTGAAGGTAAGCAGTAGATATATACACAGGATGGTATATTCTATCGTTTTCGGCAAAATTTGTACACTAGATACTGTAAAATGGCTTATATAGTGCAAATCGCGTAGTTTTCGTGCAATTTTAATTTTTGCGCTTTACAAAACCCTGTTAACTTCTATTAATTATGAAAAATCTTCGAAAACATTATAATTTTTGTCGCTATCTCTTTTTTCCTCGTTAGTTTGTATCCTAATGAATAGTATTAAGGGTGCCGTATTCTTGAAATCGTATTTTTTACAAATACAAGTAGTTTTAGACATTTAAGAACTGAATAATATAGAGTTTAGCAAATAATAGCAATGTCATCTCATGCCACCTGCGAATATTAAAAGATGCAGAAGTAAAACGCATAAGACTGTTCATTTTTCTTTATAAGTATGTTAAAATTATAATAGCAAAATAATATGTGTCATACAAATGCATTTTAAAAGTTATTATATTATTTCAGGAGAATTTAAATAGTAAAAATGTAACTAGATACATCGATAATATATTAAACGTATAAATAATTCGGAAAACTTCTTTACACTACTACCTTCCAAATGAGGAAATAAAGATGTGGGGAATATCATTCAATTCCATAAACCAAGACACCAGCCTCAACCTCATTTCTAACATTTATACATAATTTCCAAATGACTACCAACCTGCCTTATTCATGAAAGTAACAGTTCTCTTATTTGCAATATTGTTAGTCTATTGATAAAGAAATTTAAATATTAATTTGGATAGAGCATCTAACGAAAATTTTGTGCATAACAATTTGTTTGAATTACTTGAAGATATACTAAATAGGCACATGATGATATTACAACATGAAGAATCTCCTGCACACTGCTGTAAAATCGTCCAAGAAGATTTTGGAGATTTTATTTTATGTTTAGGTTTTGTACTAATTTTGTAATGTAAGTATTCATGCCATGTAAATGAAATGAAATGATAAATAAAATGTATGGTTGCTGCAACAATTATTATTTTTTGTGTCGTTTTGTATATTCATTTGACACAGCATTAAAGTGTCAAATAAAAAATGCATTTATTTACAACTGAAAAGTATGCAGATATTGTCTTTAGTGCATTATTTAGTAGACTTTGAGAAGCTCCAACGAAGCAATTCGTTCTACTGAAGTGAATGTACACAATGAAGAAGATATAATAGATTATGTAATTGGCAGCTCTTCAATTAGTGTTGGGCGTATAACAAGTAACCTCACCGATTAGAATTGTGTCGATGGTTACACCAATAACATGCACAAAAATAAATGATTCATATTGATTGTCACGTATTCTTATGAAGCATATTTTACTAAGGACGGCATAAATAAAAGTCCTAATGAACATAATTATTTAGACGATACAAAATCTGCGTGCAATCAGATCAAGACGATTTCATCAACGTCTCAGTGTCAACTTTTGGGGTGGAATTTCAGCAGTAATTTACTGCCTGTACATATTTTAAATGATCGTTTAAATGCAGATCTGTATAAAACTTTCTTGGAAAACATTGATGACGTAGAGCTTAATATTGTTCAAAATATGTGGTAACTTCTAAACAAAAACAAATCAGACTTATGTTCATATAAGAAAAAATGTTTGCCACTAACCCAGCTACTATTTGCCAAAGTTTGTCATAGAGCTTGAAGAACACCTTGAATACATGTAAATTTTTGTATCTTATTTCAATAAAAGTTGATAAAAGTAATGTAAGTGCAAAAATACTTTTTTCTACTTTCATGCAAAAAACAAAACTTTATTGAACTATATTTAGTGGAAAAAGTAGTTCTTTATTGCACTAGTGCAATAAAATATTTATTGCATTCATCTATCTTTCTACTACAGCGTTTTGTCATCATGACAAACATCAACGTTCAAATCGACGTCATATTTTCCTACACTTAGAGTCATCTAAATAAAACATTTTTTGGTTTTTGCATGAACGTAGAAAAAATATTGTATGCAACGTAGAGCAAAAGTAATATCTAAAATAAAACTACTGATGTTTTGTTTATTCACTTTTACTATTTAAACTCTCCTCAAATAATATAATAACTTAAATGCATTTGTATGACACACATTATTTCGCTATTCTAGCCCCACATTTTAACAATTATTTTCACATACTTATAAACAAAAGTGAACAATCTTATATGCAGAACTATGCAAGTTTATGTTATAACAATGTATATATCTATAGTTTAATTTACAAAAATACGTATTTTGAAGGATCTCAGTACCAAAAAATTTGCTGGATAGATCGCTTTGTGACGTTATATATTGAATTTACTTCGGTACCTTTGAGTATTCGCAGGTGGCATGAGATAACATTCTTGGTATTTGCTAAACTCTATATTATTCAGTTCTTAAATGTCTAAAATTACTTGTATTTTAGGAATAGGGCGCCCTTAAGAAAATAATTTTTGCTATTGGAAAATGCACTGGGATATTTTTTTATTAAAAATATTGATTTTTATATTAATCTTGGCGCCATTGGTTAACACTGCAAATTCTACACATAGTTTACATTAACCAAGTTTTAAAAAATATATATCTAATGTAGTTCGAAGTTATCAAAAAATAACAATTTTTCAGAAAATAAAAATGAATGTCCCGTATATTAAAAACAAAGCAAAAGCGAACCTATTTTTATATGAGCCTTTTGTCTAATCATACGCAAATAAACTCCCTTAAATATGGACATTCAATTTTGATTATACACGATCAGAGGTAAAAAAATTGAATGTACAGGGACTTTCACAAATATGTTTTTAAAAAAAAATCAAAAAGGGCAGTTCGAAAATGATTTAAAAACACACTTCTGCACGGCACTGGAAAGTGGTCCACTGTAAATCCTGATAATAATAATAATATCTCTACCCCTCATTCTAATCACAAGGATTAGCCCAGAAGTCGGAGACTTGTGCGGGAGAGGGGGTGGCATATTATTATTAAGCAGGCCGCATAAGGCGGCTAATCATGCAATCGGAGTCCCGACAAAAAATGGAAAGAAATTCCCAAGGAAAGAAATAAATAACATTTTATAACACCAATTTTTTACAACAAATCCAACTGATTTTTGCCGTTATTGTTATTAATTAATTTGCGGATTTAATTAATAAATTAGTTTTACATACCTGATCTTATAACAAAATTTTAGGCCCGTCTTCTATAAACTAACACAAATGTTTCTGCTTCTTGTCAATTTAGAACACGCAAGTGGCAGCTATGAAACGTAAATCATCAATAGCAGGTATTCACTTCGGCGCGATACTTAACTTTTTAAATATCCCCACAAGAAGAAGTCCAAATAATTTAAAGCCAGGAGATCGTGGCAGCCATGGGACTGGCCCCCCTTGACCATTCCCTTGGTATTAATGCTTGGACGCTCTGTACATGGTACGGATATAATTGAGCCTCGTGTGTGATATGCCACACTGCTGCAATACGCCGTGAACGTTCTGGACCTCCATATTTTCCATGATGTGGTTTCAAATTTCAAGTAGCTGCATTTGGCACATGTTTACATGCACAGGTGTTGGAATGGTTTAATCATATTTATTTAATAGGAAACAACAAGTAAAATATAAAAATGTCATATCTGAAGATATTATAAATAATTATGGAATACCACAAGGGACGGTACTCGGAGCTCTCCTTTTCATTTTATAGGTAAATGATGTTGTTAATGTTATTAAAAAATGCAGTATACATATGTTTGACGATGACACAATGTTATTTATTTCTGGAACAGATATGTTGGATGAGTTAAATAATGATCTGGTAAATATTTATAATTGGTTATGTGACAATGATTTGTCCATTAATATCAAGAAAAGCAAATTTATTGTTTTTGTATCAAAATATAAATTAAATTTGTTAAATGAGTCGATTAATGTAAAAATTAAAAATGTAAATCTTTAAAGAGTGCAAGAAATACATCAAATAAATAAAGTGAGTGTCTATCTTGATGAAAATCTGAATTTTAAAAAACATGTAAATTATATATTAGGTAAAATGTCAAAAAAGTAGGATTTTTAAATCGAAGTAAACATCTACCTAAGCATGGATATTAAAATATTATATCAATATTATATCACTCAACAAAGGATTATTTATAAAACTTTTGAACTTATATATAGAATAAAATATAATCTGCAACCTGAATATTTATTACAAAATGTTACATATATATCAGAAATACACGAGTATAATACAAGAAATCAAGCAAATTTTTATGTTGCAACTTGTCAAAAAACTAAAACTTATAATAGCATTTTTTATAAAGGTTTAATTTGTTTCAATGAATTACCGTTAGATATAAAAAACTGTGAAAATTTTAATAAGGTTAAGGCACTATGTCAAAGTTATGTTAAAAATAGATATTAAGTAGGTTATAAAAAACATTATACACATATATTGTTATTAATGAGTAGTTATGTATTGTTGAATAGCTTCATTGCTAAATAAACATCTACCTACCTACCTACTTTACCGGGAAATCGTTCTGCTAAAGCATTTTAACATCACCGTAAATTATAACGATATGCATCAACTCCGAGTTGCTATACACGCCATTTTTGACACTTGAAAAACTAATGTAAAAACTGGCATCACAAAAATTTTAGTGCCTACAAAAAGTAATCGGAGCGGAATCGGTCGGCTAGAGACTACAGCAGCCCAGCGAAGTAAAGGTTGAAAATACTACAACTTCAATAATTTTTTACTCGGAAACTATAAGGATATATTTTTTATGGTATTGACTCCATTTTTCACGAGGCATTTATTCCCAAATTTTTTTAAATAAGTTCTAAATCACCCTGATAATTAAAAAGATAATTTTCGAACTTCTTTCTTAGCACACTTTCCAAATACATGTTTGCAAAAGACAAACAAACAAACTGGTAAATATGTTAAAATAACTTTCCAATAAACATAAGACTGTCTTGAATAATAAAATGTCCCTTTTCCATCGGCAAAGTGAATCTGAAAAATGTGCCTACTTGTAAATATGCCCAGGACATTTCCTGCGAGAGTTAGTAAAGTCATCGGTCAAGGGCCGGCTGGTCCCCACGTATTACCATCGGAAAGTTGTTTTTTATTCCGCCCGGATTTAAATTACATGTAGCCATGATGTTATTTCAGGAATTTTGTGTGTAATGAAATGTAATTTGAAACCCCTGAGATACATTGGCTTTACTAGATGTGAAATATTTCTTATCACGAAGTTAGGAACTTCAGGAGCAGAAAATTTATATACGCTCTTATGTAAGATTCAGTATTCTGAGGCATTTTTCTTTAGCGAAACATTGAAGAATAATAATTTATGTTTTCCTTTTTCGCTAATTAGTACTCTTAATTAAATTCGAATAGAATCAAATAAATAATTTAAAGGTAATGCAAATACACAACATTATTAACGAATAACGATTACTAGTATATTTTTAATATACGAATACATCGTTAATACACAGAGTGTTTTATTAAAAATGAGACACAACTTAATGAGAGATCCAAATAAATAACAGCCTTAAGAAATGTTATTATTAAATCTATAGGACATAAAATAAAATTAACACCATGGTATTTTCACATTCAGTACATATTTAATTTTATTGTAATTTTGAAAAATATCTGTATTCTGTCTTTTTATAAATCTTCGATTTTGTGAAAAATAAAGAAATTCACAAAATATTTTTAATTTTAAAAGTTTATTGATTTGTTGACTATTTTCATACTTCGTAAAAAACATAATAGTGGACATATTTCTCTAAAACTACGGTTTTGTGGTACATGAATAATTTAATATTTTTTTAATTAAATTTAAACTCAATTCAACTCAATTACGTCACTACCTTTAGCTAAATAAAACAAATATATTAGCTCTTTTCATTTTATATTATACAATGTGGACTGTTTTGGTGATGCAGGTTATCATACATTTTGGAAACCATAGTTGCGGCAAGAATTCATACAACTTACGTCACTGCTGACTTTACGTAATTGTTTTTATTGTCAACATCAATATTTGGTCGCGTTAAAAACAATATTTTTTTGCAATTTTGTGCAATATATAGGGCAAACTTTTAGTGCAGTATATAGTTTTACTAACCTCAGTTTCTTAAATATTTTGATGAAAATATAATGAATTATTCATTTTTTCGTATGACGTAAGTTGGCTGAATTCTTGCCGCAGCTATATAAGATATATGAAAATGATTAAAAGGAGAACATTTTAGATGGTTCTGTTAACTTAATGGTACTTGCAGGCCGATCATAGCTCTTCAAGTTTTTGAGTTTTTCCTGCGTTTTCAAAAATCGTAACTTTATAATTTAGAGGAATTTTTAAAATCTGAAAACACTTTTTGACAGCAAGTTTTTTCGACGAATTTCAGTATATATTTAAATTGTCATAACGATGTTGCCATTTAATCTTAGAACACTCTGTATACAGTGTTACTTTTGTTTGTGTACAAAATCTTCAAAATAATCCAACAAATATTTTTACTACAGCTTTTAAGATTGCGATCCAAGGTCTGCTATGATTTTTTTATACCCCTCGAAATTAGACATAAATGCTTAGTGTTTGTTTTATTTAAAATCTGATTATGTGCTGTTAGTCAAAACGCCTCATAATCCACATATACAAAATTTGAACAAAACCTATACATGCTATGTAATTTTTTATGTTATAACAGTATGAATAAATACAAAAGCAGGTTGCCTTAAATTTCAGAAATACAACATTCATACAGTAACTCACTAATTGACAAATATAATATTACGTTTATTTAATTTATTGTAACTTTTCACTAAGCCAGTATCTAAAAAAATGTGATTTTTTAGAATACTTGCAGACTCAACATAACAAGATTGCATAATATGAAATTGCGGCTACTCAATTTATTTCGAAATTCTCTTAAAATTTTGGAAGTATAAAAAAATCGTAGCTGGATTTAGTAAAACAAGAAAATATATTTTTTTAAAGAATAATGTTTTTACGGATTTGTGCATCAATAACATCGGGTAAACATTATGTACTGTTTCTGTTCAAATTTCACACGGGGGGGTTTTGAGAAATACTGATTAATATTATTAGATTAACAAAAATCACTAAGCGTTTATATTGAATTTCAGAGGTATAAATAAATTACAGCAGGCCTTGGATCGCCATCTTAAAAGCTTTGATAGGATCAGAAGAAGAGGTTTTCGATGCCATTTAAAAGGAAAAAATATTTGTCAGACTGTCTAGA
Organism: Monochamus alternatus; assembly: GCA_037114965.1. NCBI lineage: Eukaryota > Metazoa > Arthropoda > Insecta > Coleoptera > Cerambycidae > Monochamus > Monochamus alternatus. Next base: position 101,443,219 of record CM073426.1, read on the forward strand.
CTAGAAGATTTTTTTTACGATTTTTGTACAAATAAAATTTTGTAATCATATAGAAAATATCACTCAGTAGTAGTTTTTCTTAAAATATCACACATTGGGGTTTTGATTTTAAATGAAAGAGTTACTAAATGTTTTTATTGAAATATGAGGGTATAAAGAAATTATAGTAGTTATCGCTTGAAAGCCGTGGTAAGATCAGAACACGCGGTTCTCGATACAATTCAAAAAGGAAAAAATATTTGTTGAATTATCTTGACCAATAAAGTTTTTACAGATTTGTACACAGATAAAAGTAGACTCACTGTAATTCTCCATAATAATAAACAAATTTAAATAATCTACGTTTCCTCACTTTCGTTTCGCTCCAAGATAATTACAATAATAATTGTTACAGTTCTATTGTAAACTATGGAAACACAATGCATTGATACCTATTTGAAGCATGCCCAGCCAAACTTGTTTATATTCATAGCAAATTTGATGACATTCCAAATATAATAAAAACTACCAAAATAGTAGACATTTGCAAATATGTAGTAATCGCAACACCAACAATGTGAATACCTACTTCCACACACTTTAGCATACGCTTTTTTTTTCTTAAGAAATTAATATTGCAAATTTAACTCGAGCCGTTTAGGCCGAGCAGAAAGTAAGCAGACCACTTATATCTCACCTGCACTCAGTTTATATGTGAACATACATATGAAGGAACAGCCAGTTCAATTGTCGGTCATCTCACCTATAGCATACTGATGAGAGCTAGCAAGCCCGAAACCGGTCTATGTCTGGTGGTGTGTCCGACAAGGGTTCTTGACTGTTCACACAGATACTGCAGGAGTAATTCAATGCCGGTTGAGGCATTAATCCGCGGAGTAGTTGTTTCTTGCAGTATAATTTACAACTTTAAAATTTTCCGTAGATTTAAAAAATGTAATAATACACAGATTTTTTCATTTAATATAATGAAGTTGGTGTCGACTTTCGATGTAACTGGAAGTGCTGGAGAGTTCTGGATATTTTAGTTGTATTCACCACAGGGACCATGTCGTCAAATTTTCAAATATTTTGAATCAGTACTAGTCTAGAAACAATCGAGGGAGTTCCCAGTGAAAGATACACCCCGTATGCATAAGAACTCATCTAAAAAAATTTGGAAATAGAAGCGTCATGAAAAATTTAGTCAATATCGTAAAGAAAATTTTGCAAAATCCTTTCCGAGTAAAATATTATTAAAGTTGTAGTATTTTCAACTTTACATCGCTGAGTTACTATAGTATCTAGCCAGGCGATTCCGAATATCGAAAACCTATAACTTTTTGTAGGTATTAACGTGAAGCGAGTCTTTACATTAGTTTTTCAAGTGTCTTAATGGCTTACGTATATAGCAACTTGGTGGATACCGTTTTAATTTATAGCGGTGTGAAAATGCAGAACGATTTCCTGGTAAACATGTGTCAAATGCAGCTATTTTCACCACGGTGTGCGAGGAACGCGAGGGAAAGTTGAAACCGAATTGTGGAAGTATTAATACCAAGGGGGGCCGGTACCATGGCCACTACGAGCTCCTGACTTTAAATCATTTGAACTTCTTTTTGTGGGGATATTTAGAAAATGAATGATGATGAATGAATGATGATGATCGTACCGAAGTGGATACATACTATTGATGATTTACGCTAACTTATATAGTATAGGATCCCACTATAAAACGACCTTCACCGAGCTGGTTAATGAATGAAAAGTATTTTATATCCAATTAAATATATCAATAAATACATTGCAAATGGGTTGTCTAAAAAATTTCAGTCCAGAATATGATTAATTAACAATTATTATTTTTTTTAAACATTTCACTGGTTTGGTTAATTTCCCCAGCGAACCATTCCATGCGATAGAAGAGTACACAGCATTGCAGCTGTGTGTAGTTCGTCTATACCGAAAACGAAGACGATCCGTTTATCCAAAAAATCAAATAAAGTCCGGGGGCGACGGTACCTGTTATTATTAATCTGCTCCTAAGAACCCCCAACGCCCTTCAATGACAATAAAACAACATTTTCGACCCTACTAATGATATGTCGAGATCGAGAACCCGTAAAAAATAAAATTTTCTAATAATCCATTTGCCGCCCCGAATTACGTTCAATTTTTTTTAAGGAAACGATACATAAAAATTTTATTAGACTTTTCGATAGGTAAAATGGAAAATAAGCCACAAAAAAATTTCAATGATTTTAGACAAACTTCGTGTTTTCAAGTGCCGCCCCCGGAGAGGCGGCAGGAACGCCAAAATATCATTTCAAGTCACTACCAGGAAATAATACTCTATACCGAAAATGAAGGCAATCCGTTTATCCGTTTGTCCAAAAAATCTAATAAAGTCCAGAGGCGGTGGTATTTTGCCGCCCAACTCGTAAACTGTTGATTGTACAAAAAATTATATAGAAGCATTTTTTCATTTTCATAAAAAACATTCGAATATGTATTCGAAATGAAACAGAAAAGGTCGATTTCTCGAACTCGTGACTTCGAGACTCCACACCTCAGTTATGAATTCGGGAAACATCCGATCCCGTCCCACAGCCGCCGTTTACCTAGCCTCAAGTTCGTCGTTAGAAGTAAAAATAATTTTCCGCACATCTCACAGCCACAAATCGAATCCGAACGATCTCAAATTTTATGTACGTATACTTCGCGATAAGGCGGGGGCGCATCCGGTAATGTACCGAAAAAAAATTAAAAAAAACAGGATGCCGCCCCCGGAGCCGCCCCCCAACCGATCGAATCGAAATTTTACAGACACGTACTCTTTGAGACGCGGAATCGAAAAAATTAGTCCGTCTTCACGTTAGGGGTTCTTAGGGGCAGATTAATAATAATACCACCGCCCCCTGACTTGATTCGATTTTTTGGAGAAACGGATAAACGGACTGTCTTCATTTTCGGTATGGACGAACTACACACAGCTGCAATGCTGTATACTCATCTATCGCATGGAATGGTTCGCTGGGGAATATTTCACTTTTTAAAACTCGACAACCGGAATTCAGGACTGATTTTTCGCAGACAACCCTATACCACCGTGTTGGTAATGAAATAATCTTTATTTTAATTTAACTTTAATTTATTAACCACACCGGTGCAAGTTACTAGTATCGATTTACATGTTTATACCTGCCTGCCCAAAAGTTGTGACGGGAAAAAAATATTCAACCTAACGTTTGCATATTCTATGGGCTTCATACTTTCGATTGGTTTGAAATTTGTCTATTAACCAAACCAGTGAAGTGTTTAAAAAAATAATAATTTTTAATTGTTAATTACTCATATTCTGGACTGATTTTTTTTAGACAACAGATTTGCAATATATTTATTGACATATTTAATTGAATATAAAATACTTTTCATCCATTAACCAGCTCGGTGAAGGTCGTTTTATAGTGGGATCTTAGACTAATAGTTGCTGCCCATAATTTACGACTTTAAAACGGACAAGGAGCAATATGTTAGTTTATAGAAACTGAGTAAGACGGACTCAAAATTTTGATGTAACATCAGGTGTGTCAAACTATTTTATCAATTAAAACCACTAATTAACTCTATTAATGATTAATAACAATATCGACAAAAGTCGTTGAATTTACAGTATAAAATAGGTGTTATAAAATGTAATTTATTTCTTTCCCCGGAAAATTCTTTCCATTTTTTGTCCGGTCAGCGATTGCATGCTTTGCCGCCTTATCAGGGTACCAGTTTCCAGTACCTGCCATCATCTCCTATACATTATTTTTTTTAGCTAAGTTCTGAATCACCCTGTATAATAAGTATTTATCGAATATTCCAAAAATGTATATAAATGAAATAAGTAGTTTAGTACAAATTTAGTTAAAGCAGCCAAATAATTAAATGAAATTAATAATTTGTAACATACAAATAAATGCCGGATAAAGTTACAACGGAAAATATATTTTCTGAGAAATATCAATAAAATTAATTAATAAGAGGACAGCAAGAAAATTATGCACACCTTTTACCTTCCCGTAGGTATTTAATTTTAGATTAATTTTCTTATTAGAAATGTAATAAAATGGAAACGACTGGTTTGAGGCAGTCATAAATTTACTCATTCGTCTTAGTTTGACTGTCGTTGTAATTGCAAATATTAAATTTTCATCTTTCAATTTGCTTTCAGTTATTTTCGAGTAATGAGTAATAAAACATTAACCACTTTAAAGTGAATTTAGTGAAAACGTAGGTTTTTGGGCTTCTCCTTGTGCTTACTGAGTAGGGATTTTAACAGAATATAAGGATCCCTTTTCTGTGTGCTTTGCACAGGGCAACAGCACATCTATCTCATATAAAGAACATGTATATAAAATATGTGCCATATATTATGCGAAATTAGAATTAGTATGGTTTATATGATGTCCCAATTTTGTTGTAAATGCAGGGTTTCACATCACTGGGCAACTTTTTCGAGAAACTTAAGATGCTGTAATCAGAACTTTCATAGACTTCTTCATTTTTTAGAGGGCAACATTTTAATGTGAACCTATCAGCATTATTTGTATTTTTTTTTTTGAATTTTGTATTTGAGTCTTGTTTCGAAGCGTTATTAGCCAATTCATTACAATCCTAAATCTCAGTTAGTCAGTACGGCTTTATCGCAGGTAAATCGACTGAAACAAATTTAGTATGTGTCACATAGTATACTAATGAGCTGGATAAAAATAAACCAGCTGAAATTATCTATACAGACTTTACTAAGGAGTTAGACCGATTAGATCACAGTATTTTATTTGCAAAATTAGGTACATTAATTTGGTTTTGTTACTCAATATATCCATTTTTCCCTATTTACTTAATAGATTACAATTAGTAGAATATCGTGGTTAAAAGTCTAATGATTTTATTGTTACATCTGGTGAACCACAGGGCTTAGTCCTCGGCCTCTTTTCTTTATTGTCTTTATTAATGATACTAAATTATCAACTTGATGCAGATAATCTATTATATACAGACGAGTTAAAAATTTATTAATAGTAGCTAATATGCAAGACTGTCAAGGGCTACAGGAAACTCTAAATAATGTGGTACTTAACAATAATTTACCTCTTAATGTCACGCTTATTCTACTATATAATAATTATTATTTACACTCTTTGTAAATATATGCATTACCAGTCATCTCGACAAAGCGTGTTTTATATAATTTTTTAGTCATTAAAATATAAGTAAAAAACATGGCTGTTAAAGTGACTGATGTCTACCTATATATATAGAGTTCTTAACTAACGGACCCGTGTGTGCACTTATGAATAAAATACTTCAATTTCGTGTAAATTTTCAAATTCAGCATAATAAGTTGATAATTATTCTTCGAACCGTTTCGATATTGAACAAAAATCATCATCAAGGTCGTCCCTTTAAAAGGATCGTAGCCATTGAAGAAGAGACAACTAAAATATAAAGCAAAATGCCGAACCAAATATATGAAATTCAATTTTATAATATATTTTACTGAAATCATAAGGAACGTTCTAAAGACTCTTATCTTTTTCTATTCAAAATAGTAAGAAAGGTAAAGGGGTACAGTTTTATGTGAATACCTTGTATCTTTTTTGTATAATGTATTAAACAATTTTTTGTCGCAACTGTCATAAACAATACTACTCTTTTTATCACTATGGCTATAAACAAAAGCACACTATCGTGAAAAAATGTAAATAGAAACGTGATAGTGAAAGAAAGTTTTTTACTCCAACAGTCACAAAACTGTGACATTTTTTTACTGTCAGGTTGACATTTTCCTTACTAAGAAAAAAATAGTATCTTAGTAACAAAGAGATTCACTATTAATCCTAGGAGTTACAGCAGTCACTTTTAATTTAAGTGTTTCAGTAAATTGAACCACAAACCAATCGTTTAATAGAAATAAATTATTTGCTTCATAGAGCCAAACAAATAATTTTTTTTTGAAAATGCAAATCCAGGGTTAATCCAGGTATGACTTAGTACAAATATTTTAAGAGGGGATAGGAAAAATTTTGAATTAACGGTATCACCCTTCAAAAAATTCCAAATTTATTTATAAAGCGAGAAAAAAATATTTTCAAAACCTCATTAACCTCTAATTTCTAGGCGACTGCGCTGCCTGTCAGCTGCGAGGTTAGATATATTCTGGAAATTTCAAGAAAGTTGAATTATTTTCTGTTTTCTAACTTGTTTACATTATAACTTGTCGTTGTAAAAATTGTTGTACTTGCTGGGGACCTCTTCGTTTCCCTCGACCATTTCATAAATAAAGAAATACTTTTTTTCTGTAGGTATATCTATGGTAGTTTAAAAATGCTTAATTTTTATGTCACTAAGTAAAAAAGAAGTTACAAGGAATTTTAAAAAGTATGACATTGGTTCTTTTTTATTTTCAAGTTAGGTATATACGTATTTAAAAACTACAGCACGTGTAAAACAACATTCGTGGACGTTGTACAATTCGTACAAATGTACGAGGATTTGGCATATTCTGTCTATTTGGAAAACGTCTTTGATATTCTGCTGCTGCACGATATGCATTTTCGTCGCACTTCCCATAAATTAGTACCATATCCGTAATTTCCGCGATTACACGAATTTGAATGTGCGAAAAGCAAATACTGAAAACTAATATCAAAATATTTGCGATATTTGACGGATCTTTCGGTGCTGGAGCCATCTGTAGGTCATTAGCGCAAAGTTCACTAAAGCTCGTTCCATTTCTTAACTTATTATAGAATTAAATAATAATAATACTAATAATAGGAACGATATTAACAATAATCGACCATGTTTGCATATAATAATATTGTAGTATTATTATTTTAAATTTCCCGAGGCGTTTACAGTGCTCTGTAATATTACTTTTCTGACCACTATTGCTGTTTGACATTTGGAGAGTATTAGAAACAATGCAACCAACAACACAGCATAGGTTTATATCGATTGACAAGTGCTACGTGCGTGTAACCCCGTGTCAGGGAGGAGGTGTCAAAACAATATCAGGATGAAGATAACCCACGATTGTACACAAAAGAATAGAATATTGATTGCCATAAGAATATTTGTCTGAAGAATATTAGGTTCTCGGTGGTGGCGGACCGAAGACTGAACGGTTGTGTTGATATTGTAATTTTAGTTTTCCGTTTTTAGTGACAGTTTCAGTTTTAAACGTTTTATTTATTAAATAATGGATAGTTGCGATATATTGGGACATGTGCAGTTTTCCACAATTTTCTTTAAACGTACGTGAACATATTTTCTAGAGTTGAGAGCAATGCAGTGGAGTTACAGTTATCGGACAAAAATTTTCTGTTAGTATTTCTTTCAATCAATTTTCTTAAAATAAATGGGCAATTTATTAACTGCATCTACGCGAAGTGTGTATTTTGTGGCGAGTAATTCTGACGGACCTGTAATGAGTGAAAATGAAGTTTTGGCAGTTTGGAACGAAGGAACGAAAAACGAATGCAAAATTCTGTAACTAAACGGATTAACTGTTGTCTTAAGTATTATTATTAATAAAAATGTTTACATTCGTTGTTTCTACATCCGGCAACGTTGTGAGAAATAACCGCGTGGTAGTTGACATGTAGCCATCTTGGATGATGACTGATCGGCATAGGCGCCGACTTTCCGTAGGAAAAAAGGGGTTTGCCCCATTTTTAAAACATCAAGCTAGAATTCTGAAATAAATTTTTTATTGTCTTTTAGGCCTCCCTGAACACATGGTTAGAGTTTTTGTACTTAGTCATAGTTAACCCTGTATACAGTTATTTTGTGTAAATAAAGCATTTGTTTCCATTAACAAACATTATTTAATTTTCATTGATACAATTCTGGTAGACAAATGAACTCAATTAGCAATATGGCGACTAATATTTGACGTCAGTTGGAGAAAAAATACCATGTTTTATTTGAATTAACAGTGTCTTTTTGTCTCGCTATTTTGCATCCGCTACGCTTCGCCTTGTATAAATTTGCTCACCACAAAAGTGGCACTTTTAATACTAATAACAATAATAATTAATTATATAACAATATACTATTTTTTCACAGTTCGGCTACTTTTTTTCACGATCATGTTGATATTGACACTAACTTCAGATAAAAACGTATTGAAAATTTAGCATTGTAACTTTACAATGCTAAATACATTGGACAGTTCGACAATATTATTTATATTTCATGTGCGAAATCAGTGCTTGTTGAGGCTTCCAATAAATTCGAACATAACCAAAAATTCATTTTCTCACACGCCATTAAAAAACATTGATTTGGCTCACTTTATATAACATTAACTATAAATCTACCAATTTAGTTTTTAATTAACCGGCAAATAAAGATCAAAAACAAATTAATTTTAATACATAAACTGTTGGATACTTTAGTAAATAAATTAAATGGTAGACAGAAGTAGATTGCTACATGATACCTTACTGCTAGCCTGTTTTATATTGAACTACAATAAAACGTATTCTATTTAGGATATATACACACATGGTGTTCTGAATCGGATTTTCCGGTCAGTAAACAAGAGCTTCGAGCGGAAAATTGAGAGAATTAGAGAGAAGGATTTATCGTAGTTTAATTTTATTAGCTCTTGGCACTATAATTAATTAATAACAAATTAGGTGTACTGTTTATAAATAATTAGTGCCTTAATGGAAATTGAATGAAGCGGACTGGTAAATGAATTCATCATTTATTACATTTTCTCTAAATATTTTACATGTAGCTTTTAGGAACATATACATATTGTAGATATGTACTGTAATACTAGTTCAATATAAAATATGTAATACGGGAAGCTTCCTTCATTAGGGAATTTCCTATAAATAGTACCCGATTAATTAATTAAAAACACATTTCACAATATATTAAAAAAAAGATGTTAAGAATTCAAAACAAGACCGTTCACTACACGTAACAACGTCAGTAAGCTGTCACTATACAAGTTTTGAATGAATACGGAACTCTTACAATTTTGCAAAAAAAAATCAAAAAGGACAGTTCGAAAATGCTTTATAAATTCACTTCTGCACGACACTGGAAACTGATCTACTGTAAAACTTGACAATGCAAAGCATGTAATCGGTAACCGGATAAAAAATTGAAAGAAATTCCCCAGGAAAGGAATAAATAACATTTTATATAGCAAAGTTAACTCCTTTTGCCGCTTTTCTTATTAATTATTAGTAGAATTAATTTATGGGTTTAATTAATAAAATAGTTTGACATACCTGGTTTTACAAACAACAAAATTTTAGGTCCACCTTACCCAGTTTCTACATACTAATACAAATGTTTTTGCTGCTTGTTCGTTTTGAACTCGTAAGTTATTATTAGTAGCTATAAATACATTTGTGTAAATCATCAATAGTGTCCATTTCGGTGTGATTCACTTCATTTTTTAAATATACCCACAAAAAGAAAGGATTTCAAATCAGGAGATCGTGGTGGCTATGGTATCGGTCCTCCCCGTCCAATCCCTTGGTATTAATCCTTGGACACGCTATACATCGTACGAATATGATTGAGCCTCGTGTATGATATACCACACTGCTGCAATACGCCGTGGACGCTCTGGACCTCCACATCTGCCACGATTCACTTGCAAATTTCCCGTGTCACGCCCGTATTCGACTACACTTGCACTCACTGCACACCACAGTAAATGTAAACGCATTTGGCATATTTTGACCGGAAAATGGTTTTGCTAAAGTATTTATTATTCGGATCTGAATGTTGACTCTATTATTCATGACGCATCTGTACCCAGTTTTATTTAGATAAGTTGTGAATTACCCTGTATAGAGTGGCATATATCTACAGGGCATTCAAATTTGATTTGGTATACCCTGTACAATTTTTATCGCATAATTTCGACGACACACAGGGTGTTGCTCATAAATGTGGTACAAGCTTCTAACCGCTGTAAATTTTTATCTTATTTGGATTATTATTATTTTCAAGCGAGATTTATTGTTGACAATCTTGTCTTGCTTTTTCTTGACCTTGTATTGGTCTTGCAAGACAAGACAAGACGAGACCAAAACAAGATTCGACAATCATGCAAGAGTCTTTCAAAATTGCAAGACAATATATGTGATATGATCTTCCAAAATCAAGAATTTTAAAAAAATTTGCAAGAGGGACAATACTTTTTCAAATTTGGCAAGATTTCTTGTCTAAGTTAACACTTCCAAATATCCCAGAAGGTTGTGCGTAGTACCAGTGAAAAAACAATATCACATGTACACAAAATTATTGTTACCTTATATTCTAATTGAAAAAATGAATCAGCCAAAATAATGATTTTATCATATTTATATGCAACATCATGAGTACCCGCCTGATGATCCTAATTTGATGAAACTTGGTGATAAGATGTTCTAAGGAATGCTGAATTAAATATGCATTCAATTTTTAAAAAGTCGCTAAAGTAATCAGTTGTTTTTGTTACCATACATTCTAAAAAAAAACAAAAATTAAATTACTCAAAAAGTACATGAATGTACCGAATAAAGTATCAGTAAGATTTGATTTCTAAGACACTTGTGACTTAAATGTCGCATGTTCAAGAGAAAACTTGCCAGATTAGAAAATATTTAAAATGGCTGTATCTTGTAGAATGCACTTGTCAATTTTGAAGACGTATCCTCCCAATGGGTTTTTTTTCAGTCAACTTCTACTTCTAAACACTATCATAGGAGCTGTCTTTTCGAAAATTCTGAAACAGCGGTAGAATAGAAATATAACAGAAATAATAATCTCCAAATCCAAATTAGTAAACACACATAACCAGTAATTTCAAACGCCTATTCCGCATAAATTAAATGTGGCTACGTTGAGGTTCTTTTTGACAAAGAGTGAAATACTTTATATTCTGTTTAAAGCACATTGTGGTTTTTCTTGTCCATGACCTTCTTAAGTTGCCTAGCGTTTTGCACGGTTAATTTACATTCGCTCTCCGTATACATTGATACCATATCCGCCATTTTACACTTTATATCACAGATTGCTTAATGTCTTCTATTATCCCATTAAAGAAATCCAGTGATTTACACCCTGTATATTCCAAGTGAATGTTAATTTCTCTTCATGAATTAAGAGCAGAACTTCTAATATTTGGGTATAATATGATGTAGTAAAATAATTAGGATTAGATTAATTGATAAAATGTTGGCATATTACCCTCAACAACACAATTTTTTAAACAATTATATGAAAATATATTTCATGCAATAATATGGCAACATTTTATAAATATTTCTCTAGTAAAAAAACACCCTTGCACCAAAGAAAAAGGTAGACGTCTAAAAAGGCTGATATGAGAAGATGTTAGTCATAACGAAAAATTTGTATGGAAAGGAGCTGAAACATGTATTTACAAAGTACTTATATCTTATACCCCTGACGCTACAAAAGATCTGACCCTTGGCTTTCAGAGCGTGCATATTACTTGGCTTTCACGTATCTACGGCAGCAATACTGCTAAAGGTCTAGTGGTTTTTCCAACAATTCTCATACAACTTAATAAGCACGCTTCGTCGAAATCTGGTCCTTATAGTCCGTCGCAGTTTGGTTCGTTATAGGCTACTGAACATGGTAAAATCAATGTTGTCTATGTTTAGGGTGTAAGCACAGCCACTTGCTTTCCTAAGCCTTACATATATCACTTTAAATCCATCGGATTACCCCCACGGCTACTAAGATACGTTGCACTCCGAGATATCAATATGCGCCGATGATTTGCTATCTCCATACCATATATGAGCATATTTTTAATACGTAATAGCACTAAAAACATCCTCAAACATATTTCAATCATGAATATTGGGTTTGGTATGCAATAATTTATATACTATAGTTTAATTTTTTAACATATAGGGAGAACTTTAATTGGGTACAAATATTTTAATTGCAGGTGCAGTTCGTTATACAGATGCGATAAGTGAAAGTCATTGTTAAAATTATCAAAAATTATTAACACAGAGATATTATTTTTTTTAAATACCCACATTTTGAGGTCCGCTGACCAGATAGACCACTGACGTAATCCAATAAACAGTATAATTTGCTGAAGGTTGCCATATCGTCTGTAAGGTAATTTTTTAACGTAAACTAAATTTTTGTGGTTGATTGTAATTTGAAATAAATTGTTTTTAGCAATAAGTAAAATTGAGTAGTTAGTATGCTACGCAATAGTATTAAGCGAAACTGTAAGTTATTAACTGACCTTACCATAAACGATTAAAAAATGAATTTGAATGAAGTTTGATACTACCAATTAAAGTATTTAGGAAGTTACTTTGTTCAATGATTCTAAAAATTATCCAGAAACTGCATAAAACTTTACCTACTTGCTGAAAAACGAACTATTTAAACAGTTATTCACATTTCATAAGTTAATACCATACACTGGTACTATATAGTACCGTACATTGATAGATGGATACACAAATTATCCCCTTCCCCCTTCCCTAGAATAAATTTTCGCCATATAACCTCAAAAAACGTATCAGTGTTAACAATTTCGTAATTTGCAGCTTCGTAGTTGATGAAACAAATTTTAAAAATGAACACAAAACATATAACAAAATAACCAACTTGTTCAGTCTGCGAGGTCGACGAAGAGGTTATGTTGATATCGGTGCACTGGTCCACGGCAAAGGAATAAGCTGTGGTGATAATTGTGAATTTAATAATTTCAATACTTGTAAATTGAAAGTTAATATGACATACTTTTGCATCTTCTAAATAAGCTAATGGTTTCTTTAAGTGGTACACTGCTTAAAGCACCTGTTTTAAGAGTTGCGGCGCTAACGTATAAAATGTATTTAAATCATGTTGTTATTTGTATGAGCAGTGTTTTTCTCTTAAATGTCTTGTGTATTTCATTAATATTTTTAGTGAAATATGGTGTGATTAAATAAAATATGGTGCATTATTCAACAGTGAAAAGATTGACATGCTAAAAGGATATTTGTTAAGCAGTGATAGTGGTGATAGTATGTATTGTGATAAATCAGTTGAAGTGTAGTAAAAATGGATAATGACCAAATTTTGGATAACTGTGACCGTGAGTAGAGAATCTGTTTATATTTTCAATTTATTGGTGATGTATAAAAATGGCAAATGGGAGGAAGTGGCCATTAATATTTTCATAAACACATATTTCAATCATTCTCTGACATGTCTAAAAATTCTAGTTATTAACTTTGTTGAAAACTCTGCCAAGACATTAGTGTAACACTGGCAACGCTGTGAAATACACATCCACCATAACTCTTATAAATGTTAGTATCGAAGTCGGATCAGCGGTCCTCAACAAGTTGTCCATTGAATAATCACGAGATTTATTTAAAATTTGACTTTTTATTCTTGATTTAAAAAATAAAGTTATTAATTATGTGTTCTACACAGCGAGCTGTACTGCTGGTTAAAATATTTGTACTTATTTAAGGTTCACCTAATATACATATAATATTAATTAACAGTATATTAATAATGTCCTTATTGTCACAGTTTCAGTAGAAGAATGAGAAGATATCCTGAAAATATCTACAAACAGAAGAACCATAGGTAATATTAAATTATAATGGTTTTTTACATAAAATACCACAAAGGGAAAACTTTATGACTGAATTTTTGATACGCACCGGAAGAAACCTGACCAGAAATATATATTTTTTGACATAATATGTCTTTGCTATAAAATACTTCTTTTGAACGTCACTTTAAGGTAAAAAGCTACGACCTGTCCCAAATTATATGTAGGTACGCATTGGAGTTTAAATTTGCACCTGTCGTACAAAAATCGCACTGAGAGAGCTTTTTATAAGGGTTGTTCTAAAAAAAAATGACAATTTAATAATTTCCTTTTTTAAAGATATACATCACTATATCTTGAAAACTATTTTCGCTATTGATCTGAATTTTTGCATCAACATACAAAATACTACAATGCTTCCGACAGTGCATACTAAGTTTTAAAAAAAATAAGTTTAAATTGAAAATTCATGAAATATATAATTTGAAAATTTCGACATGCGAACAACTATATGGAATAATATTTTTTCCTATACACATATATCGAATGAAATGTAGATAACAAATTAGAAAAGTTTTAAAAAAGAACGAGGACTCTATCGTTAACTATTCGAGTTTCGTGTCTTCTGCTCGCTAAGTTGTGCATGTAATCACTTTAAGGTCAAAAAGCTACGACCCATGTCAAATAATTACTGACTCACTGGGACTGGTAAGTAATTACTCATCAGTCGTATAAAAATCATCCAGGGATGGGGGTATATATAGTTTTTTTTTTTTGTATGAAAATATCTTGTATCTTGTACAACTAAAGATTCATCCATTGGTCGCAATATTGGTATAAGTTGATGTTGATGAAGCTATACACTTACATAATTCAATACAAGAAAAAACCACTATTTCTGCAGGAACACTGTGTTCTGATATGGCAATTTATATATTTATCAAGAACTCCATAAAGTGTTACCAATTATCGCTTTTAATACCTGAAATATATTGCATTTTCGTTATAAATAATGTCTGTACGTGTACTTCTTAACGGTTGTTCGTTGTATTTAAAATTACATTTCTTAAAATTTTGGCAATATTGTTGTAAATACTCATAACTTGGCATTTTTTTCAAAATTCTGATACAAAACACTTTAGAGTCTGTAGTTTCGTTTAATTTGCATTAAAGTAAAATTGTAAATATAACAGCAGAAATATTGAAACTACTAGAACAAACAAATCTTCATTTAAATAAAGTCAAACAGGTTATTTCTTTTATTTTTCAAAACAATGATGTTAAAACTTTTCGTAATAGAGTTCCCTTAAAATATTAACTAAAAAATATGCATTTATTATATTACAAAATTAATAATAAAATGGAATGTTTTGGTTTCTAAAAAAGAGTTTTATGTAGATACAATCGTTTGCAATGATAATGGCATTCATTAAAATGAATTTTGCGATTTGTTTTATACTTCTGACGTATTCGTAATGAAATATACTTTAAACTTTCAACATTAGTTCTTAGTTGTTTCACTCACCAATAGAGATTTAATGAAATTTCTACTCCGAATTTCCAGAAGTTCAAAAACTGTTTTGGGAGACTGTCATTATTATTATTTCCAAATATACCTATTAGCCAGCCTTTTATTAAATTTTAGTTAATTTAAAGTTTGGTTACTAATCAGTAAACAAACCTTCAAATTATAGTGCCTTTTAAGCTTTCACGGCCGATGCCGTGGTCATTTAATACATAGTGATTTTCGGGATTGTAATGACGTGACCTCGGTAACTGGTCGTTGCCAGAAACAGAATTACTTTGTATCAAACTTTAAAGATTATTCTTTTTGACTTAAACATATTTAAAGTTTGATATGAAATGCCTACAAAATTATTCTATTTAAGATCTTCATAAGAAACAATGCATGCAGTGTATTATGTTTAAATTTTAAATTAACTGATTTTATTATAAATATATTTGTGGAACACATATTTATTTGTTTTGGTTTCAAGAAATATGCGACACCTCATTGTTTCTTGCCACCAGTTTCGCGAATTGGAATTCCGGGATAAACTAATAATACAGGGTTAACTATGACTAAGTACAAATATTTTAAGAGGGGATAGAAAAAAATAAGAATTAACAGAATTTCCTTTCAAAAAATTTTCAAACTTATTTATAAAGCGAAAAAAAAATTTTTTCGATATTATATTAAATCCTTATTTAACGCCGCCAATGCCAGAATCACAGTATGCAACCAGCAAGCTAGTCGGTTCGCTGTCATGTTATAATTTAATTCCTGTGTTTATGTTGTAGTTTTGTGTTCTTATTCAGTTTTTAGTGCCTTATTTTAATTTAAAACGTCTCATAGTTAATAAATAAAGGAATATGTGTCGGGTACAGATATTTTCCCGCAATATAGTTAACCGGTTTGTTTTTCTAGGTTATGGGACAAGACTGCCGCGGGTGTTAAACGTTTTCTGTTATCTATTAGAACCTACCTACCACCCCTTTCTTTGATTTTGTTATAATACATAGGCATTGTATCTAACAACTGTACCTACGGGAAGTGTGTTTATCGGTAGTAAGTGAAAATGTAGTTTTACCAGTTTGTAACCAAATAATGAAAAACGAATGCAAAATACTGGAGCTAACTGGATTAGCTGTTACCTACCTATCAGGTATTATTACTAATAAGAATGTTAATTTTTGTAGTTTCTGCATTTAGAAATACTGAAAACGACCGCATGGTAGTTGTTGACAGATGTAATGCCAACTTATGTATCTAAGCCATAAGCCATCTCAGTCTATACTCATCATAGGCGCCAACTTTCCGTAGGAAAAAAGGGTTTTTCCCCATTTTTTAAATATTGAGCTAAAATTCTGGAATAACTTTTTTATTATCTTTTAAGGCTCTATGAGCACGTGGTTAAAATTTTTGTACTTCTTCATAATTAACCCTGTATAATTAATTTATCTGATCTTTTTATCATTTTACTGGACCATTTCGGTAGGTACAATACAATATCTAACGGTTGATTATTTTGTTTTAATGTATCCTTCAATACTTTAGTTTTACATTGAAATAAACCCACAATCCTAACGACGCCTACGGCCATCTTACGTTTCGTATTCGAAATGCAAATAAACGGTAGCGAGCTCAACTCGCTGCTAGAGCAAGCAGTAACGTCACACAGCGGTTTACGCGAGTTCATATTCTTAAAATATTTTAAAGGCTTTAGAGACGTCAGGCGTAATTTGGGATATTTCAGTTACATCATTCATCAATAAAACACGATAACAAATAGATACCAAATACCTAGTGTCATTTATTGTAGTTATTTTAAGCAGTTTTCGTATAGATATGTAACATTTTACATTGAATCTCACTTCTCGAAACGTACAAATTACATTTATAGAGCTGTAAAACCCATTCACCAATTTAACTTCCTATTCTTTCATATCGTTTTCATTAACTATAAATTTAACAACTTTGCTTTCCTGGTATCTCTCCATTCATTTCCACTAGGGAAATGAAAATTATTATACACAAGTATACTTTTTAGCAAATCAAATTTAACTTGAATTATAACTCTTATCTACCTCAGTGCAATACTTTATGTTATGAGGGTGTAGCTATTCCAATTGGAAGTAAATTAATCATATAAACTTGAATGTATTTCCTAAAGAGATATGTATTTGAATAACAATTCTGAGGTAATCTTTATGGATCACATTTAAAGGATAACAGAGCATAGTACTTGTGCTATTACTTTTATGACATATCTATAAAATAGTACATTATACTATAAGGGAGAGAAATGCGTTATTTTGGCAGAGGTGCAATTTAAAGCCGGAGGGCTACAATGCACCTATTTTTTCCACGGTGTCATTAACTTAAAAACACAGATTTTGACATTATGAAGTAAGTAGCACCAGAATTATTGTATTCGGATTTGAGCATTTATTTAGTAGTCTCTGAGTTATTGTCATAACTACAAAATAAACAAACAAAAAGAATTGTCAAATTAAGGTGCTAGTTTGGTTTAGTTTAAAGTTTGTTTAGTGCACATTGAATAATTGTGAGTCGGAAGAGATTGTGGAAGCTGCAAAAATTGCAATAAGCAATTTGCTGCCTACGAAGTCAAAATCTTTATACGATATAGCCTACAATCGGTTCAAAAAGTGGTGCGCCGAGAAAAATGTTCAAATATACAGCGAGAATGTTTTGTTGGCATACTTCAGTGAAAATGCAAAGAATTACAAGTCTTCCACATTATGGGCGCAATATTATATGGTTAAATCATGCTTGATAATTTACGACAACATAGATATAAGCAAATTCCCCAAGCTGATCGCATTTTTGAAAAGAACCGGTGACGGATATCAAGCGAAAAAATCGAAAATATTGACAAAGGGTAAAATCGACCGTTTTCTATCAAGTGCAGATAACAAAGAATTCTTAATGATTAAGGTAAGATTACTTTTGTTGTTAGGTATTTCAATTATTAAGTATTTTGATTTTTTAAAGGTTGGATTAATTCTGGGGATTGTCGGAGCTTGTCGAATTGATGAACTAGTCAATTTAACTGTAGATGATATTGAGGATGTAGGCTCTTCCTTTATTGTAAAAATTCCAAACACTAAGACAAAGATTCCACGAACCTTTCTGGTTACCGATGTGGGAAATATCCTTGAATTGTTTCGAAAATACCTGTCCCTTCGTCCTCCCCACGTCAAGCATAAGCGCCTTTTTTTGTACTACAAAGCAGGAAAATGTAGTTCGCAGCCATTTGGCAAGAATACCATGGGAAAAATTCCGAGTGTAGTAGCTTCGTATTTAAAATTACCTGATGCTGCATGTTATACTGGTCACTGCTTACGAAGATCTTCAGCGACATTACTCGCAGATGTTGGTGTGGATATCACGCCAACTCCATTGAAAATAAGACCAAAATTGCTAATCAGGTTTTAGTAGGTACCACTACTACCGCAATCACAAAAACTGTAAATGTAAGGGAAAGTAATATTCCTTCTAATATTAATTTTGAAAATTGTACAAATGTAACATTTAATTTAAATGTCAATAAATAATTTCAATGTTATCTTTTTTTTGCATGAAAAACGTTCTCCATAATGCAAATTCCCTTGGGAGCATTATACTCCCTTGGGAATAATCGACTACTTCTGTTTTAATTTTAATGTCATAGAAACTGATTTCTACCCCCGACCGTGGAAAAACATTATTTATTTTGCGAAGGTTTCGCTTCTTATTTATTTGAGATATATAGATTTGCGCCTTGAATTAGATATACTACTTTTTATGCCTTATATATTTTTTAAATTAAGTATTATATGTGGAGAAGCTGGTCCATCCTACGTTAAAGTAAAATAATAATTACGCCTGGTATCTTGGATGTAACCAATAAGTAAAAGGCATTCAGAAGGGACCATCTCATACTTGCAGAAAAATGTAAACAATAGTTCTTGAAGATCGTTGATTGAATGTGTCTACTGTTGCTAAAGTATTACTATTAGAGTCTAGTCACTGCAGGACTTACTGAAGGACCAAAATATTCACAATGACATTACATTGATAGAATGGATGATGCACAAAGAAGCGTGTTGAAAAATCCAAGATACATAATTTTGGAAAATAGATGTAACGTTTTAGCTGGACCATATTAGGAGTTACCAGCAAATATATTAATATATAGTTCATACCTCAACAATTTCCTATACCAACAACACCATTGTCAACAGTAGGCTTTGAACGGTCATTTTCCCTACACAAGTTAATATTAAGTGACAAACGTCGCCATTTCACTACAGAAAACCACGTAATAATATGTTTTAGCCACATCCCATATGCCACGAAAATCTTGTCTCAAAACACTAGTTTGTCGGGTAATGTTGTAATGTTCATGTAATGAATCCATAGCAATAATTCCCCATCTATAGAAGAGATTTGCACACAATATTTAACAAAGCAGACATAAATGCTATACTAAAATACGATCCCCTTCACAATAAAGCACGAGTTTTCAAAACAGGCAAAGTCCTCTCGATTATAACTTCTGTTGGACAATCCGCTATATAATCTAGATTTAGCTCCATTTTTCTTCTGTTACTCAGAAATTTTCAGAAGCACATCGATACTTAATTTGAAAGCCAGCAGTAGATTTTTTTCCAATGGAATTAAGGTAGATGGCGCAAGTGTGAAGTTAAAAGCTTTATTTGATCTCATGTTTTTTGTTTCATTAATAGGGAAAAATTACTAATGCTCTTAATACAAGAGCCAGAGATGTATTTAGAAATTACCATCATTAACTTTTCACAATATAAACATTTAAAAAATGTGTTAGGGAGATTAAAAGTGTTATACTTTAATCTAGACTTTAAAGAAACAGATTACATTTGTAAGGATAAAGATAATAAAATTCAGCAATTTAAATTACTATGTATCTTTATATTCTAAGCATGTCTTGTATTACTGTATTTCTTTCCGGCATACAGGATTATTCAGGCTTAATCTTGATAACTTCAGGAATCGATAGAACAGGTTAAAATAATGTTCATTTGTGACATAAACTCATTTCGTAAAACGCATCGTTTCCGAGACAGAGGGTGTTGAAGTAGGAATTTTTTTCTCGTTTTCCTATAACTTTTGAGCCACTTATTCGATTTAAGTGAAATTTGGAACACATACACTCCTTATGATCTTACATAAACTTCTTAAGTTTGATCTACCTACCCCTCTTAGAAGTGTATTTTGTATGCAATCCCCCCTCTTACCCTCTTATCCCCCCTCTTACTTTATTTCAAAACTACAAAAAAAATTATTAATTTCAATAAAACATCTACACATCACTTAATTTCGAAACATTTTCGTCTCTTATTTTTTTTTTCAACATTTGGTCTTGTTTCTGGGATATTCAAAGTAATTGCTGACAGTGTAGCGCACCAGCCGAGTAAATTTCATTTAACGTTATAGCAACCCATGAAAACAAAACTCAGTGATTTATGTAACCTGACGTTTGTGAAAATCATTGTCAAAAGTATTATTTAAAGAGCATTTTTAGTGCTAAGAAAAAATGCCAAGAACGTTTACAAATGTTGAATATGCCGATATACATTATATTTATGATTTCTGTGACGGAAATTCCAACGCGTCAGTTCGAGAGTACCGAACACGCTTCCCTAATAGAAGAATTCCAAATACACAAGTTTTTGTAGATGTACATCGTCGATTTTCGGAATATGGTTTGCGCCGCTACTATGATTATAATCGTAATGTACCGTCAAGAAATAATCAGCGAATTCTTAATCTCTTTGATATCGATAGAACTTTAAGCATACGCCGAGCAGCTCGGCAACTCCATTTATCTCAATCAAAAGTCTGAGAGCACTCAAACAAGATCACGAAGGGTTTTCCATCTCCAACCAGTTCAAGCTTTGTTGCCAGGAGATGCTGAAAAACGTTTAAATTTTTGTAGATGGGTTTTAGATTCAACAGAAATTAATCCACAATTTCTGCATAAGGTTTTATGGACCGAAGAATCTAATTTCACAAAAGCTGGAAATGTGAATTACCACAACATTTGAAGTGAAGTCAATCATCGATGTGTCAGACAATCTTCATTTCAGCAACAGTTTAGTGTAAATGTGTGGATAGGTGTTTTAAGTAACCCCTGTGGACCGCATATTTTGCATCCTCGTTTAAATAGGGATTTATTTCATGAGTTTCTGCAAAACTCTCTCTTCGACGTGCTTGATGATGTCCCCTTAAATTTACGTCAAGGGAATTGGATGCAGTTGGATGATGCCCCTGCACATTACGGAAGACAAGTACGGCAGGGCAAATGTATTGAGGCTGGAGGAATGCACTTTGAACAATAATTGTAATTTTTTTAGTAGTTGATAAGTTTGTTGTAAATCTTGTAATAAGTAGTTGTTACTAAATTTATGTTTGAGGTTATTGGCATTTTTTCTTAACACTAAGAACACTCTTTAAATAATACTTTTGACAATGATTTTCACAAACGTCAGTTTCTTTTTTTTTGAGAGTCGTCCGACAGTGTCCCCGGAAGCACCGCAGCCTATAGACTTATTGTGCATCTCTCGACCAGCACAAACATCCATGGTACTACAGTGGGATTCGAACCCACACCGACATAACCGATCCAGACTGGTTCCACGAGCAGTCGTCTCCCAGCCATCTCGGCGCCCAAAACGTCAGTTTGCACAAATGATTGAGTTTCGTTTTCATGGGTTGCTATAACGTTAAATGAAATTTACGCGGCTGGTGCGCTACACTGTCACCAATTTCTTTGAATATCTCAGAAACAAAACCAAACGTCGAAAAAAAACAAGAGACGAAAAAGTTTCGAAATTAGTCAGGTCAAAGTGGTGTGTATATGTTTTACTGAAATTAATTATTTTTTTTGTAGTTTTGAGATAAAGTAAGAGGGGGGTAGCATACAAAATACACTTCTAAGAGGGGTAGGCAGTTCAAACTTAAGAAGCTTATGTAAGATCATAAGGAGAGTTTGTGTTCCAAATTTCACTTAAATCGAGTAAGTGGTTCAAAAGTTATGCGGGATAAACGAGAAAAAAAATTCCTACTCCAACGCCCTCTATCTCGGAAACGATGCGTTTTAGGAAATAAGTTTATATTAAAAATGAACATTATTTTAATCTGTTCTATCGATTCGATTCTTCTATCGAAGTTATCAAGATTAAACCTAAATCACCCTGTATATACACGTAGATGGATGAGTATTTTTACCTTTTAGTAACTTTCAATAGTTCAGTACAAGTTTACTTGGATATAATAAACCAATTCCTGCATAGTTTGCGCTGATTCAAATCCATAAAATACTCCGTTGTTAAAATGGTGAGGTTATACATTCAATAATTCTGAATAATGTTATAAATTCCACTAATACATTGACAAACAATTGGAACGAATTGTGTAATGAAATATGTGACTAATGAAATCAGAAAATCGCACAATCCGACTAAACACGGTGGCTCATACGCTTGACAGATATTTCATTTCAGTTTAAACTGTTCAGTTGTGAGCGTACCTCCCTATTTATTGTCTTAGAACTTCAGGATTAAACGTAGCCGTTAAGCGGTGTTGAGAAATTTAAATCCAATTTCAGTTGTAAGCACTTCATGGCAGCGTATTCTCCCATGTTACATGGTAGCCTCGAGCTTACTTGAATCCAATCTGGTGGTTTTGTGCATATGCAACTTGCGGCTTGCCAAAGCACGGTGACTCATTTGTCAGTTGAAAGTCCAATTATTTCGAATTTTATTTTAAACGCAAAATGTAACTAATTTGTTAATCGTCAAATTTCGGAAGAAATTTAAAAATGAGACACACGTTAAGAATTTACAATAAGATAGGTATGACAAAATTTTGGTTATGGTTAATCATCTAGTTCAATCCAATTTAGTCGATTATATGGCAACTCAAAGACATCAGCTAGAGACTCGGAAAAGGATTATATGAAATTGAAATCACATTTATTTAGAAGTACATTATTTTAGATAAAACTGATGACTATTTTCAACGGAGAACAACATAAAATTAAAAAATATTTTCCACGGTCGGGAGTAGAAATCAGTTTCTATGACATCAAAATAAAAACAGAAGTAGTCGATTATTCCCAAGGGAGTATAATACTCCCAAGGGTGTTTACATTATGGAGAACGTTTTTCATGCAAAAAAAAAGATAACATTGAAATTATTTATTGACATTTAAATTAAATGTTACATTTGTACAATTTTCAAAATTAATATTAGAAGGAATATTACTTTCGCTTACATTTACAGTTTTTGTGATTGCGCTAGTAGTGGTACCTACTAAAACCTGATTAGCAATTTTGGTCTTATTTTCAATGGAGTTCTCGACATAACCCTCAGCGACTGTCGTTGATTTCCAACCAGCATGACGCTTTATTGTCGTGATATCCACACCAGCATCTGTCAGTAATGTCGCTGGAGATCTTCGTAAGCAGTGACCAGTATAACATGCAGCATCAGGTAATTTTAACTACGAAGCTACTACAGTCGGAATTATTCCCATGGTATTCTTGCCAACTGGCTGCGAACTATATTTTCCTGCTTTGTAGTACAAAAGGTGCTTATGCTTGACGTGGGGAGGACGAAGGGACAGGTATTTTCGAAACAATTAAAGCATATTTCCCACATCGGTAACCAGAAAGGTTCGTGGAATCTTTGTCTTAGTGTTTGGAATTTTTACAATCAAGGAAGAGCCTTCATCCTCAATATGACTAGTTCATCAGTTCGACAAGCTCCGGCAATCCCCAGAATTAATAATTGAAATACCTAACAACAAAAGTAATCTTACCTTAATCATTAAGAATTCTTTGTCATCTGCACTTGATAGAAAATGGTCGATTTTACCCTTTGTCAATATTTTCGATTTTTTCGATCAGCTTAGGGAATTTGCTTATATCTATGTTGCAAATTAACAAGCATGACTTAACCATAGAATATTGCGCCCATAATGTGGAAGACTTGTAATTCTTTACATTTTCACTGAAGTATGCCAACAAAACATTCTCGCTGTATAATTGAACATTTTTCGCGGCGCACCACTTTTTGAACCGATTGTAGGCTATAGCAAATTGCTTATTGCAATATTTGCAGCCTCCACAATCTCTTCTGACTCACAATTATTCATTGTGCACTAAACAAACTTTAAACTAAACTAAACTAGCAGCTTAATTTGACAATTCTTTTTGTTTGTTTATTCTGTAGTTATGACAATAACTCAACGCCTACTAAATAAATGCTCAAATCCGAATACAATAATTCTGGTGCTACTTACTTCATAATGACAAAATATGTGTTTTTAAGTTAATGAGTTGATTAAATATAGCATAGTTCGCCTTATGATGTGTGCTGCTTGTTTTTCTAGAGTTAAGGACAATAGTACACTATTTCAGATTTTACACAAGCACTAGACTGCCGTAGGTGTATTCCGAGTTTTCGATTAGTAGGTATTTCATACATTAAATGTAAATTTTCTTAGAACAAAAGGGTATTTTATTCAACGCGGTCTATGTATTCTGTTGGTGGATAATTCTGACGGTCCTATAATGAGTGAGAATGTAGTTTTGACAGTGTGCAACGAAGGTACTAAAATCGAATGCAAAATACTGTAGCTAACCGGATTAGCTGTTATCTATCAGGTACTATAATGAACAAAGTTGTTATTAATGAAAATACTTATTTTCGTCTTTTCTACAATTGACAACGCTGTAAAAAAATGACAGGTGGTAGTTGACATTTCTAGGCCATCTCGGATGATTGTCATAGGCGCCGATTTTCCGCGGGAAAAGAGGGTTTTGTCCAATTTTTAAAACAAAACTAAAATTCCGTAATATTTTTTATTGTCTTTTAGGCCTCCCTGAGCACTTGGTTAAAATTGTTGTACTTAGTTCTAGTTAACTCTATATAAGTATGACCTTAACTCCGAACTAGAATACGAGACCAAAAGGGGAGTAGGAAAGCTGAGTTAACTAGATAAAATCATTTACTCACAGTTTCAAAAGTGGTAACAAGGAACCCTTAGATAGAGGCAAACCGAGATGTTCTAAAAGAATCAGCTAAATCTAGTATGGAGTTGTTTGAATGTTTTGGTAAGGTCAAATCATCATAATCCTTCCTAGCTTGGATATCGGGATATAAGGGTTATTGAGGCAATGAGAAGTATTATGAGTTAGTTTTGAAGAAATATGGAAAAAGGTGAGTTTCCAGAAAGATTATCTAATAAGCAGCGAATCTACTGAACTAAAATCATAGATCATTAAAAATAACAAAACACAATCAGGCACAAAAGAAAAAACTGAAATCTACTTTCAACTGTTAACATTAGTTCTTGGTTGTTCCTGTCACCAATATGGATTTTCTGAAAAGAAAATCTACGGTGAAGTCACCTGATATTTTTTGTTTCAAAAATTGAATTACAGCGTAAGTTTAGTGACAGGAGAGAAAAAAAGGAAGTGACAGTAATTGACAGTTTACAAAAATAAAAAAAGTGTCATCTTAGTTGTGTTGTCTCATTCCTGTGAAGAACAGGCATCAATTAATAATAATCCTACTAAGACTATACTGGGTGACACAGAGTAGAATACCCAGTAAATAACCTGCATCGTGAATGCAGATCAGCGCGAGCTCTAGCGATGTCTACTAATGAGTGCGCAGGATCGAATCGCCTTCCGACACGGTATCACTGGAAGAGGTTTTCAGGGGATTTCCGGAAGCATGCACAGGATCAGAAGATGTGGGAAGCGTTGTCACGACGCCGGATACGCGACATTCGCGGTTACATGGCGCCCAACCGTGGGTAGGTGAGTTGCCGCGCCTCGAACCTGAACATGACCCCATGACCCAAGACGGGACAGAAGCTTACTATTGCGAGAATCAAGGGGATACTGGTTCGATCTCAGAAGACCAACCTGACAGAGATGTCGTTCCAACAATGGAAGAGCTCGATGACCAAGGTATTGATCAACGAGATTTGAAAGACCCAGAGGAGGTAGCAACCATTGAACGGAACATTGACGGGAGTGGTCATACGATGCCTGACGAATCGCTCCCAGGTCCATCCGGTATTCGATTCAGTAAACAAGCTACAAGTTTTGATTATTATAGTACCAACGACCAGCTATTTACGCAGGGAAACCTGGGCCAGCTAATCCCATTCGTGTCAGAAGTAACCGTTGAAGACCTAGGGGATGAATATCAAGTCGAGTCCGACAATCCAGATGCTATCGCAGTGGTGGGCCTGTACCCGTAGAAAATTAGATGATCCGGAAAAGATTGTCACGAATTTTGCACATTGTTAGTGCTAGTTAAGTAAGGTGACAATAGGTTACCAAAACTCCTGAAGGAGAGCAGTTAGGGAATTAATTAACTAAGAGTGTCTATGCACTCCAGTTATTGTTAAGTGTTTATATATTTGATAAACCATGTTGATATAACACTGTCCTGTTACTAAACTAGCCAGTCTTTCTGGGAGGGGTGGTGTCACCGATTTGGATTTTCTGAAAAGAAAATCTGCGGTGAAGTCACCTGATATTTTTTGTTTCAAAAATTGAATTACAGCGTAAGTTTAGTGACAGGAGAGAAAAAAAGGAAGTGACAGTAATTGACAGTTTACAAAAATAAAAAAAGTGTCATCTTAGTTGTGTTGTCTCATTCCTGCGAAGAACAGGCATCAATTAATAATAATCCTACTAAGACTATACTGGGTGACAGAGTAGAATACCCAGTAAATAACCTGCATCGTGGATGCAGATCAGCGCGAGCTCTAGCGATGTCTACTAATGAGTTAGTGCGCAAGATCGAATCGTCTTCCGACACGGTATCACTGGAAGAGGTTTTCAGGGGATTTCCGGAAGCATGCACAGGATCAGAAGATGTGGGAAGTGTTGTCACGACGCCGGATACGCGACATTCGCGGTTACATTCCATTCACCAATAGAGATTTAATGAAAGTTCTGCTCAGAACTGCCAGTAGCAGAAAAACTGTTTTGAAGTGTGTCATTATTATTGCAATAGATTGTACATACGTATGGTAAGCACTGAAATTCTGAAGCAAATTTTCTTTATTAATATATTGACTTTAACCTAATAACCAAGTTCTAGAACAAACTAAAAAAAAAATGTATATTTAAATTAAAACATTTTGCGAAACTCATATATAACTGTTTAACTTTCAAGTTCATGCGGTTAACTCGTGACTCATTATAATGAATTACGCTTTTTGTGATTAAAAGTTATCGAAACTCACAGCAACTCAATTTGACACTCTAAAGTAACATAAAGTAATGGACGGGCTACACCACCATAATTTTATTCGAGACATTTAAGTCGGTCCCATTGTTGGAGCAGCCAACTACTCCATTGTTTCAGTGTTTATTTCTGTTGTTCTGGTGCAATGAAATATGGCGGTCATTATTTAGGCATCCCTTTGTTACTGGTTCCTACGCAAAAAATCCTTCGTTTTCGTTGGATTACCCATTTTATTGTTCGTTATTTATTCATGTTTGAAAATAATTTAATTAAAATTAAGGCGTATCATAAATATATTAAATTATATTTTGCTTTTATGCATAGTTATCGCCTTAATTCTACTTGCATACAGGGTGTTACAATATTCAATGAGGATTTTCTACAGATATTTCCTTGACAAATATTAGAAAAAAAATATTTGTAAGATGTAGGAAGTCTGTAAATGATACTGGCTGGTAACTGATTATTATTTTTGTCTTTTTATTTTACACGATTTTTAAAAAATGCTGTTCTAATTCGATATAATAAACACTTACGAATTTGCATTAGAAATAGAAACCAACATTTCTTTGTTGCATTTGTTGGTATAACGAATAACAAAAAAGGCAGCCAGCAGTTGCTGAACATAGCGCGGATACTGGATAAACTGGAACTTGGATAAAACTAGGATCCTGGTGTGAGAAAGAAAGTTTTGGTGAAGACTTTACGGGAAGGGAATAGAAATTTAGAAAAATCTAAATAATTTGGACCAGGATGAATCTTATTATTACTTGAAATTTGAAGGCAGTTCGTACGTAAAAATCAATAACCGGATAGTCATCACATCTCAGTGATTTGAAACATCAAAATTACTTTTGATGAAGAGGGCCTTATATCTTAAAACATCAAAAACCTGAACCAACGACTTATGGCAACCAGGCCATCCTTTTTTCTAAATATTTTTCAAATGTAAGAAGCTATATTTATTTAACTGGTACGAAAACAAAAGTATTAATTTTCTACAATATCTATATTGTTACGGAAGTCACCTATCAGTTCTGTTTATTAATTATGTTCTTGTTTGCTGTTTTTAATTATTGTAAATACTTTTATTATGACGTTCTCTAGAACATTTCAGATAATATTCAATTTGCTTCTAAACTTCGACAATCATAAAATCCTATCCTGCGGATCGGTTTCACCTACTCCACAGTTCATTTTATATTGAGCAGTCAAACGCGAATAATTCAAACGTCAAAGTAAAGATGTGACAGTTGTGAATTTGCTTAAAGTACATTCGTTGTGTAATACAATAAAATTTGTTTTTCAACGTGACGTATTTCAAGGGCAAGTCAACGTAGAGGTTACATTGGTGTCAGAAGTGCGATGTACCACAGAGAAGGAATTTGAGAGAAAAATGTGAAGGAAGATTTAAAGAAAGAAATGAAGAACAGTCAGTATGAAATGAAGGAAGACTTAAAGAAAGAAATTAAATATAGCCAAGAGGAAATGATGAAGATTTGAAAAAGGAAATCGAAAACTGTCAAGAGGAAATAAAGAACAGCCAAGGGAAGTGAAGAACAGTTTAGAAGAAATAAAAAATTATTAGGAAGAATTAAGAAAGGGAATGAAAACCATTTGGCAAGGAAACAATAAGACATGACAAAAAGAAGAAACAACTTGGATTGGTCAGAATGTTTAATCTAAAAAAGCTACCCACAATGGATGAGAAAACGCGAACATTTAGGAGTTTGTTAATGTTTGCATTTTTTATTGCGTTTAGCAATATGGAACCAACAACAACATCTCGAAATCTAGAAAAACTTCCCGAAATTTTCCAGAGCCTTGTTAACCGATTCATATCACCACTGCAAGCCGTTAAAGTCACCACTCCAATTAAGCAAATTTCATGACGTATCCCTTAGGCAAAGAAAGAACAGGTTATAATATTTTTATTTGGTTTTAATAAATTTATTCTGTTGTGAATAGCAAGCAATGCTGCAACAACATTTCTTCTTACAGATAATCATTCCTACTACTTTTATATATTTTTGTAAGATAATATACAACTGGAAGAATATAGAGATATGACAAAACGTAATAATGACGAAATTACCAAATTAATGATAATGATTATAGATCCAGATGCAACAGAGTGCATAAAGTATCGAAATATTGTTACAACTTTAAAATTACAGTTTTTGAGTAAAAATATAAATCATTTAATTATACGCTATTAACAGTGAAACAAAAAATAAAGCAAATTTTGTAAATTGATAGTAAGCAGTTCAAAACGAAAAAATTCAAATAAATATAGAGCTGCAAATAAATAGTGTTTAGACCCCAATGATCATTGTTTGTTAAAATTCACTGACCTCTTTTGTTTGTTTTTGTTTTCTCTTACCAATAGTAACCAAGTTTTTACTTTTTTATTAGTTTTATTTTAACTAGTTAACTATAATGTAATATAACTACAACTACATTATTTTTTGAAGCGTTACAACATAATGTGGCAGTGGCAGAATGAATAAATAAACTTAGAATAGAAGTGCTATCTGAGTGAACATTGCCAGACCACTGCTGGGCTCGCTGATAATCTATACAGTGCTTTCGAAAAGTAACGAATAAATTCATTATTTTTGAAATTGAGAAGTTTTCGAAAAAATCCCCTGGCACGTCGATTTTGTTTGTTAAAAAGGCACTTTTTGACAAACGACCCATACCCACGCTCTTTCAAATGGCATGGTCAAAATTGGGGGTGCTATTTCAAAAAATTGTCGATGACGTCATATCTCGAACAACGATGTCGTTACAAATGTGGGTCGTATATCAAAAAGTGCCTTTTTTAAAAACAAAATAGACGTGCTAGGAGATTTTTTCGAAACCTTCTCAATTTCAAAAATAATGAATTTATTCGTTACTCTTCGAAAGCACTATATACTTAACAAATAGAAAGCCTGAATCTTTAAGTAATATGCAAGATAGGTAACAGATACATTGTTGAAAGTGTCCGTAAAATTTCAGAATAGAACGCACTATTCATGGTTAATGACAATATTGAATTTTAACCAATAGCTGCCCTCTATCTGGTAATTACGTGCTTCTCATGTGATGATAAAACGCCATTTGCATGTTTACATTTTTTGCCTAGATTCAATGAATAGAGTGTAGATTAACGGACTATACTTTAATGGGCTAAAAGTAAGTACTTACTTAAAATGTGTACCGCTTTCCATAAATAATGATACGTAACAAATCTCATACTATAATGGCGCAATAATCAATAATCAATCAAATTGATCATTCTGGGCTTATGTTTTTGATGTCAAATGAAATCAAACGATAAGTCATATGTTCAGATATCCTCGCTTTACGGGTAATACGTCACGTGTTAATTAAGTGTTATAAACTTTAATTGAATTCTGATTCCGTTTATGTATAAACAAACGTAAAACAGAACTTTTCTATAGAGCCGTTTTAACATTCTCTTGGGTATTGATTTAATTAAGTAAAATTATATATTACGTGACGACGAAATGGCCCTCATAAAACATTTTATAGTTTAATTTCACGTATTATTTTGCTCGAGTATTACCTTAATGAAGTCGTAATAAAGTTCATTTTGACATCTCCCGCAAACATTTTACATCTCGTAACAAAGGATTTCGCAGATATTAAAATAGCAATATAAAACCGCTTTTACTGGGTTTAGTATTTATATTTCTTTGATTTTTCTTTTGTCGTGTTAAAATTGGGAGGATTATAGGATGAAAAGTCGATGTTCCGACAAGTATTCGGAGTTGATTCTCTCGTTAAAATGAACAAGAACGGAAACAAATAATAGTGATGCCGAACAGTGATGGTCAAAATTGTAAGGTTGCAGCTTTTACATTGAGTTTTTCTATGCACTGAAAAATGATTTATGTAAATTTACAACAATTATCATTGGTTTTTTATGCCTATAACTATCATGGCAATCATTTTAGTTGCGATTTATAATAGGACATTATATTATAATGGAGAGAAATGCGTTATTTTGGCAGAGGTGCAATTTGATGCACCGAGGACAAAATAGCATCTCTCCCGAATGGTATATACTATTTTTTCCACGGTCTCATTAACTTAAAAACACATATTTTGTCATTATGAAGTAAGTAACACCAGAATTATTGTATTCGGATTTGAGCATTTATTTAGTAATCGTTGAGTTATTGTCATAACTACAAAATAAACAAACAAAAAGAATTGTCAAATTAAGGTGCTAGTTTGGTTTAGTTTAAAGTTTGTTTAGTGCACAATGAATAATTGTGAGTCGGAAGATATTGTGGAGGCTTCAAATATTGCAATAAGCAATCTGCTGCCTATGAAGTCAAGATCTTTATACGATATAGCCTACAATCGGTTCAAAAAGTGGTGCGCCGAGAAAAATGTTCAAGTATACAGGGAGAATATTTTGTTGGCATACTTCAGTGAAAATGCAAAGAATTACAAGTCTTCCACATTATGGGCGCAATATTCTATGGTTAAGTCATGCTTGATAATTTACAACAACATAGATATAAGCAAATTCCCCAAGCTGATCGCATTTTTGAAAAGAACCGGTGACGTATATCAAACGAAAAAATCGAAAATATTGATAAAGGGTGAAATCGACTGTTTTCTATCAAGTGCAGATGACAAAGAATTCTTAATGATTAAGGTAAGATTACTTTTGTTGTTAGGTATTTCAATTGTTGGCAAGAATACCATAAGAAAAATTCTGAGTGTAGTAGCTTCGTATTTAAAATTACCTGATGCTGCATGTTATACTGGTCACTGCTTACGAAGATCTTCAGCGACATTACTGGCAGATGCTGGTGTGGATATCACGACAATAAAGCGTCATGCTGGTCGGAAATCAACGACAGTCGCTGAGAGTTATGTCGAAAACTCCATTGAAAATAAGACCAAAATTGCTAATCAGGTTTTAGTAGGTACCACTACTAGCGCAATCACAAAAACTGTAAATGTAAGCGAAAGTAATATTCCTTCTAATATTAATTTTGAAAATTGTACAAATGTAACATTTAATTTAAATGTCAATAAATAATTTCAATGTTATCTTTTTTTTGCACGAAAAACGTTCTCCATAATGTAAACTCCCTTGGGAGCATTATACTCCCTTGGGAATAATCGACTACTTCTGTTTTAATTTTGATGTCATAGAAACTGATTTTTACTCCCGATCGTGGAAAAAATTACTAATGCTCTGTAACAGATAGTGCATGTAAAAATTTCATGTATTTTGATCATGGGAATTAAATACCTACCTATAATAAATTAATTAATTATCTGTAAAACTTCAATGTAATTAAATAAGACGATACTAGATATACTTAGGTATACCCACTTATGTAAAAATTATTACAAAGTATTCCAAAATGAAGCGACATATAAACAATATTTTCAAGTACGTAGCAATAATTATGGAACATATATATTTGACATGTAGAAAATTCCCTACAGCATGTAACAGATTTACATAAGTTTTGAGAACTTCTGTGATAATATCGATGTAGGTCTCTATGTTATATCTTTGGGCAGCTATAAATGCAGCTCTACACAGTAAGGACAATGTATACCGGCACTATAAGTATTTTTTTTACATTTGCAACACTAACTGATTGACCGGTTTCAAACGCGCTTTGTTGACCATTCTTATATTGCAGTTATCAAAAAATGTCTCGATTTCGACTCTAATTTAAAAAAGAATCATTGTTATAACGATAAAATCAGTGAAGTTCTATTTATTTGCTACTTATGAAAAATAAATTAATATACTAATAATGATTTGATTTTGAATATTTTGCATTATTTACAGTATTTGAAGTTAGTTGCCGGTAAAGTAAAGATAAGTCAAATTTATTTGGGTCTTTATTATACAGGGTGGTCCACTTCCGAAATCGGAAATTTTAGAAGCAGACAGAGAACCACAAAATAATATCAGTTTGTATTATAAACTATATTCGAAAAATGCTTCGTTACAAAGATACAGGGTGTTAAAATTTTTATCAAAAGTCCAAATTTGTTAATATTTTTAAAACT
This sequence comes from Monochamus alternatus, assembly GCA_037114965.1. NCBI lineage: Eukaryota > Metazoa > Arthropoda > Insecta > Coleoptera > Cerambycidae > Monochamus > Monochamus alternatus. The sequence goes on from CM073426.1 coordinate 101,476,698, forward strand.
ACTTTAGATATTTAAATGAAATTTGGAACCTTTGAATAAGTAATCTAGATACATACTTTTACGTAAAAAATATTATTTTTCTTCCACCAGTGGCGCGCGTACGGACAGATTTTCGGGAAATTTTAATGAAAAAACACGTCACTGTTTTTTTAGAAACAAAAACTATTTCTAGAATCCTTGTTCAATTTACAACAGAAAAAGGCTCCTTACTTTTTTCGTTTGACACACCTTTTGCCAGTAAAAAATTAAAATTCTTTTTCTACACCCGTATTATAACAATGCACTTATATGCCCATAATACGTTTCATAATGATACCCATTACGATACAGATTTTTCATTACGATACAGATTTTATAATCCGTTTCATAATGATACCCATTACGATACAGATTTTTAAACAATAGAAACCCATAATTTTTCAATCAAGCATGCTGTGCATTTGACGTTTATCCTAGGTTCTTATCTATTTATTTTAGATGTCAAAATCAGTACGTATTAAATTTTCGTAGATACCTAGCTAAACTTCGATAATTTATCAAAATGTCTGATATCAGCGATATAGAAGAATTACCATCGACTCCTCCACACATGTCGGAGAAAGCAGAAAATGCAGTTCATACGAATAATTACTGTTACCTATTGTGTTCAATAAAAATATAAAATTTATGGTTTTTGATTATTTATCGGGTGTAGAAAAAATAGCGTATGCTCACATAAACATAAACATAAACCATACGAAACTCGCCTTCGGCTCGTTTCGAATCCTGGTTAATGCTCGTGTATTAATAACCATCATTACATGATCGTTGCATAATATACTATTAAGCAACTGGAATTCAAACAAATTTTAATCTGTCGTAGTAGGCCATGAAACAAAAAAGACTACTACTGTCAGTGTTTTTGCATTTTATAATGAGTTAATTGAACTGTCAGGTAATTTAATTTCAAGTTATTGTTAACATTGTTATTAGAGAAATTGTGTAAGTATTAATCTGAAAAATGCTTTTTTATAACAACGAATGATATCATTTTTGCTACGGATTTTGTGATAGAAATGCAGAAGCGGTAGTTCGTGAGTATCATAGACGCTATCCAAATTGAAGAGTTCCAGATGCTCGCGTTTTCATCAGAACACATCAGAATTTTCGTAACTTTGGCCTGCGTGTTAATAACGAACGGAACAGAAACCGTCGATATAATATTCAGAATAATCGTATACTACGTACTTTTGATAATAATCAGAGGCTGAGCTCTTGGAAGGCAGCTAAGCACCTTCACATTCTCTAAAATATTACGAACACTACACGATGACCGCAGACATGCATATCACCTACAGCCTGTTCAGGATTTGCACCCTGGTGATGCTGGAAAAAGAATAAGATTTTGCCAGTGGCTTTTAAACTTGACTGAAGAAAATCCTGACTTTTTACATAAGATTCTTTGGACGGACGAGTCCTCTTTTACCAGACGTGGGGTAATAAATTACCGTAATATCCATATTTGGACACATCAGAATCCTCGAGAAATTCGACCATTCATTTCAAAATGAATTTTCCGTAAATGTTTGGTTGGGCGTTATTAATGGTAATGTTTGTGGTTCACATTTCCTATCCCCAAGGTAGAACTCGGAACTGTTTATGGAGTTTCTTAACAATCTGCAGGGCTATCTAGAGGATTTTCCCATTAATTTAAGGTTGGATACAATCGGATGGAGTTCCCCCGCATTTTGGAATAGCTGTAATAAAATGGCTCAATACCAGTTATCCTCAACGATGGATTGGACGGCTAGGGAGGAATGACAAGAATAATGACATTGTTAATGTTATTGGACCAGTAGCCTGGCCACACAGGTCATCGGACCTCAATCCGCTAGACTTTTACGTTTGGGGCACTATTAAAGATAAAGTCTACGCTAATTCCCCCATTAACAATTTAATTTTAAGAATTCAGTAAGCCTGCAATGATATGCGGCGAAATCCGCATGAAGCATCTGCTGCAATAAATGCGTTAGTGAGAAGATGTCGAAAATGTATTGAGGTGGGTGCATTACATTTCGAGCAATTTTTGTGATTTTAAAGCCACCAATTAAATTTTTCATTTTCGTTTTTGTTTACTTAATTGCTTTTCAGAAATCATTAGGTAATTTAATTTTTTACTGGCAATCGGTGTCTCCAACGAAAAAAAGGAAGGAGTCTGTTTCGGTTGTAAATTGAAGAAGGATTCTAGAAATAGTTTCTGTTCCTAAAAAAACATTGGCGTACCATTTTTTTCATTAAAATTTCCCGAAGATCTGTCCCCTACGCACGCCACTGGTGGAATAAAAAATAATATTTTTTACGTAAAAATAATATGTATCTAGATTACCTATTCAAAGGTTCCAAATTTCATTTAAATATCTAAAGTAGTTTTAAAAATATTAATAAATTTGGAACTTTTGATAACAATTTTAACACCCTGTATTTTTGCAACGAAGCATTTTTCGAATATAGTTTATAATACAAACTGATATTATTTTGTGGTTCTTTGTCTGCCTATAAAGTTTCCGCTTTCGAAAGTGGACCACCCTGTATGTATCTATAATAATAAATATTCTTTCTTAGTGTGAAATATTTCTTATTAGACAAAATTATGAAATATGTCTCACTTTCCTCTAGATTAAATAAAGAACTACTTAATCTCCTAAGTAAATAAATGCAGTATTTTTTTTACAAAAACCGCCGGAAAATCACGTTTTCGCTGGCTGGCTGCCTGATGCAACCAATTCATGGTTTTATTTGAATCTGTAGTTGCATATGCAGTTGCTGGCAGCACTCACGCCAGGTGGATAATAGGGTGTTAGCAGTACTATACTTAAGTATGACGTCACATCGCTGGATTATCGGATTTTCTGCAAAACCCCGTTGAAATATACACATATTTTGTTGTTTTAACGTAAAGATAGAATATCGCTCATAAACCCTTTAAGCTTTTAGCAGGTGTGTTACAAATCAGCAAAAGTTTAAAGATGATGCTTTTCGGATACTTTTGTTTTTAGTATAAATAATTACTGTACTTGCACTGCATGCTTCTATTTTGGGCAACTTAAACCCGAGAAAGTTATTAATGCATTTATTAGTATTTCCCTGTTTTTAGTTAACGATAAAAATACAGGATGTTTACAAACTTGAAAACACTAGTAGTAACTTCAAAAAGCAAAATCATGCAAATTGTAAACTTATCAAGTACGCCTGGAATCATCCTTAACTTATGTGAACAAGTCCGGAATATGAATTAAAATTATATACAGGGTGTTTTTAAATGAAGCAGCAAAAATGAGACCACAGATTCCTTAGATGAAAATAAATCGATTTATCCTGACATACCGATATCCCAAGTCGCATAATAAAAAAGATACAGGGTGTTGAAAATTTTATTTTCTATATTTGTAAATAACTTCATAAGAAATCCAAATATTTACATAAAATTTGTTAATCAGGGGTTTTTGTGGGCGAAAAATTCATATTTGCTTCTAATTTTGACGTCACTAGTAGAGAGCGCCACTTGTGGCACATCATGTTTTAAATGGCAGAATTTTTTTGCAGCTTAGTGTATCCATCTGACTATCGAAACAATCGATTCTCTTACCTGTTTTATTTGAATAAGATATATCTTGCTGAAGTCGGTAGGAATAACCATTTTTTAAATAATCCTATTTGAAATGCTTAATCGAGAAAAAACTCTTTCGGTTTCAAGTAAAGTGCCTTTTCTGCTGAAAATACAGCAAAATGTTACTTGAAAAAGTTGTTTAGAATGGTAAATTATGCACAAGCGCAAAATTTCAAGAAAATCGGCGAGGTTTGATGAAACCATTTTTCAACATAGCACAAAAATATTATCAAAGCAGGCCGATCTTTTTGCACGTTTTCATAATTTACCGTTATGAACAACTTTTTCAGGTAACATTTTGCTGTATTTTCAGCAGAAAAGACATTTTACCTGAAACCAAAACTGTTTTTACTCGGTGCAAACATCAGTATTTCAGCTTGCACGATGTCAAAAAATAGGCAATTTTGAAATAGGCTATCGAAAAGCAACTTTTCATGATAGAACTGAAATATATCGAAGACCATTAGAGATAGAAATGGATCGGTCAGTGGTCGCGAGGTTTAAGGCGTCAGTACTTGAATCGAGGTGACTAGATCGCTGTGGGTTCGACTCCCTCAGCCGGTAGATCGTATATAACTTATAATCGTGGAGAGGATTGGCACCCTCTCTGCGGGTCAATGTGAGGGATTGATACCGGTTGACTACCCCCCTAATTAATGAGGTTTTCTAGGTTTCCCTCATTTCTGCACTGAATGGTCGTTAGGGTCGACCAACGTAAGTCGTTCCTGGGCGCAAATGTGGCTAAATAATAATATGTCGCCCTCTCTCCCGCACAAGTCTTCGACTTCTGGGCTAATCCTCGTCATTAGAATGAGGGGTCGAGATATTATTATTATTATTATTATTATAGAAATAAAGAAGCTTATTGAAAGTCACCTTGAAATTACGCGTGAAATATGCAAAAATATGCACCGGAGTTCATTCAAAACAAACAAGTAGATGACGAATTGGGATACAACTGGAAGTGCTACAAGAATGGAATTATTTTATTTAAAAAGAACAGCCCCGAAAACACCAAAGCCTTTTTAAAAATTGAAATCTAAAATTATTTTAATAACCAGATAATAATAGCTTTATTAGTGGTCTTTTTTTATATGAGTTCAAGTAAATTGAAACACTGCAAGGTGTTCATTGAGGGTGAGTCACCCTTAAAAGTATATCAAACTTTTTTTTTAATTGATCTTATTTTAAAAAATATATATAATATAAGTCAAATATGATTTCTTCTAATAAACATCACTTTAAAATCTTGTTTTAAAAAAGTATTTTAAATTAAATTCTGAGCGAAATATTATCATTCTTTTTAAATTCGATCAATAGAAAAAAGTTTGGTATAATTTTAGGAGTGACTCACGCTCAATGAATACCTTGTACTGTTTCAATTTACTTGAACTTACAGTCAAAGAATGCCAATAATAAACCTAAATCATGTACCAAATTTGTTTATTAAAGTAATTCAGATATTAATTTTTTCGAAATATTTGGCCCCACTTTGAAGGTCTGTAACTCTGCCTATAACTTTCTATACAGGGTTAACTATGACTAAGTACAAACATTTTAACCATGTGCTCAGGGAGCCCTAAAAGACAATAAAAAGTTATTCCAGAATTTTAGCTCGATATTTAAAAAATGGGGCAAAACCCTTTTTTCCTACGGAAAGTCGGCGCCTATGATGAGTATCGACTGAGATGGCTTATGGCATAGCTCCATAGTTGACATTACATCTGTCAACAACTACCATGCGGTCGTTTGCAGTGTTTCTAATTGCAGAAACGACAAAAATTATCATTTTTATTAGTAATAATACCTGATCGGTAGGTAACAGTTAATCCAGTTAGCTCCAGTATTTTGCATTCGTTTTTCATTATTTGGTTACAAACTGGTAAAACTACATTTTCACTCACTACCGATAAACACACTTCCCGTAGGTACAATTAGATACAATGCCTATGTATTATAACAAAATCGAAGAAAGGGGTGAGTAGGTAGGTTCTAATAGATAACAGAAAACGTATAACACCCGCGGCAGTCTTGTCCCATAACCTAGAAAAACAAACCGGCGAACTATATTGTGGGAAAATATCTGTACCCGACACATGTTCCTTTATTTATTAACTATAAAACGTTTAAAACTAAAATAAGACACTAACAATTAAAGAAGAACACAAAACTACAACGTAAACACAGGAATTAAATTATAACATGACAGCGAACCGACTCGACTGGACCGACTGCCGACTGTTGCATGACGGTTGCTTGCTGGTTGCATACTCTAATTCTCGCATTGGCGGCGTTAAATTACGATTTAATATAATATCAAAACAATTTTTTTTTTCGCATTATAAATAAATTTGGAATTTCTTTGAAAGAAAATTCTGTTAATTCTTATTTTTTTCTATCCCCTCTTAAAATATTTGTTCTTAGTCATAGTTAACCCTGTATAGGTATGTTTGGTTAAATTCCAATATTTTGGGATCCCCTGCTCCCCCACCTGCTCTGTAGTATAAATATTGGGGGTATAATTTTATACATTATTAATACCGAATAAAAAATGCTTTAAAAAATTATTTACACAATCTACAATTTTATGTGAAACCTCGATTTATTATTACAAAATGCGTAGTTTTTAACAAGTAGTCGTTGGAAAATAATTGAATGTTCATTTTAAGTGCATACGTTTGACGTTAGTATTGAGTAATGACAAGTGTGACATTTATGCACTTTGAACAACGATAATTCAATTATTTTTCAAGGAGTGCTTGACCCTGCCAGCGCTAATGTGATTTTTAGGTGACATTTTGCTTATAACTTTTAAACAAAAAGTAATACAGACAAATTTTTCTAAATGAAAGTTTATTAAAAAAAAGAGAGCTTTTTAACAGGAAAAAAATTTGGATATGTTTTTGGAATCTTGATGACGTCATTAGTCGTTTCTGTCAAATACTTTCGATTGAAAATGGAGCTTAGTTTATATAAATAGTTTATCCTCACAATAAGCCCATACCATCGAGTTAGAGACACTCTGTACATACAACATCTTCCTGCTAATGTGACAAATAAAGCGGTGATTCATGTGCAGCGAAACCAGCCGATACTGTAGGTAACATTAGCTTTCAAATGTGCATGCGATAACGCGTACTGGTTTGCAGTGATAATTTACTGGCAAATACACTCCAAACTTTTTTAATGCAACTGCAACGAATATATCACGGTCACGTAAAAAACTTTGAAAATAGTTATTTATAGCTGTATTCCACTTAAAAAAGAAATATAACCTTTTCCAAACAGATTAAATAAACGACGGCAGAGACGTGTATATGTCCCAGAACAAATCTATACAGTACAATACGAAATGAATACCAATGCAGCAGGAGAGATTCCAATATTTGGATTCTATGCCATAAATATCATCCCTGTATTGGACAGAGCAATACACAAATAGATACTAAAACGATTCCGATTCAGTTAAAAAAAAATATATGTCTCGTATATTTTCGGTAATGGCCCATTAGCGCTGCAACCTCGAATACTTTTATGCAAGACTGCGCAACTGTCCCAATTTTCTTGTTCAGGTTTAAGATACATGGACCCGAATTGGTTCTAGTTTTCTTCGAGAAACAATAAAAATGCAAATTCTGAATCTTAATTTAAATAAGCAATATTTTGCAGAAGGTTTGATATTTTCTCTCACCGAATACATTCAAATATCTTTTAAATATGTACACATACAACAGGATTCCATGCTTTGATATTCTTTTGAAAATATCTACCACAGAGTTTGAGATATCAATATGAATTAAATATTTAGAACAAATGTTTTGAATTGTATCTAATATTTTAGTCTCGGTTTTAATTAAATTTTTGGTGTTCACTGTTAAAAAGAAAAAGACTTCGCCACATCATAACCCAGGTAGCACATTTAATGGACCAATATTGGCAAAATATTTAAACAGTGTCCCAATATTTGTAAGCCTTTGCCATTATTGGTATATTAATGGTTTCATTTAGTGAAAAAATGTTTCAAAAACTATATGAAACCAGTATTAAACTATTATGTTGATATAAAATAACTATTTGTTTTTATTGGTTAGAAATATTGCCTTAACATCAGATTTATCTTTGTGAAAAATATATTTTTATGGAATTGAACCAATCTTCTCCTTAATTAAATTAAAATATTTCACCACTATATTATGAATGTAATTGGTATAAAATTATTTAAAGTTATTGTGATAATATCGTATCTTCGTAATCGTCAGTTTACCTACAATTAGGTATAAGAATAAGACTACCTACTAATAAATTCACGACCGTCGCAGGTATCCCACAAGGTTCTAATTTAGGGCACTTGTTATTTATATAATAATAATAATAATATACGTTTATTTACAACAATAATATAATATAGATGAAAACATGTTCTACTAATAAAACAGTACAAATATGTTATAAAGAACAGCAATCGAATAAGTAAATAAACTAGTGAATCACTGGAAAGGTTACAAGTATCGCTTGTGTGTGATTAATAATAAGAATTAACCTTATTATTACTGTTATCCTAAACTAATATATGAACACTCGTAGACATGAATACATAATCGCATTTAATATTAAAATACATACACCTCACATAATACATTTATTTATAAGTACAACAAAAGATACAAATATGTAAACATAATTATTTTTTGTAAACAATCACTAAAGGGCGCTAAAGCTAAACTTCATTTCTGTGGCTGACTATATTGTGAAAAGTGCCTCGACTTAATTTCTGAATCCAAAGCTTTACTTTACACTTAAATGATCTGTACACGTTTATGGTTTTTAGAGAATTAGGCAACATAATAATAATTATTGTCCCTGTTTCTCGTACTGTACATGTGATTTAATAGATTTGGTATTAAATACTTTTTCTGGTACGTTTTTAGCAAAATATCCAAACAAAATAATTACCTGACGTCCATTAAACCGCTTTCTGTAAACAATTGATCGCTAGGGTAAGTGATATTTTTTTTGTACATAAGTTTAATAATCCATTTTTGAATTGTTTAAATTTTGCAGGTGATTCTCAGATATACCACCCCATCCAATAATACCGTAATTCAGCTGAGATTGTACTAATGAATAGTAAAGCATTTTTAGGTGGTGTATATCTAAAAAGTTTTGACAATATTTGCAGTTTGTAGGTTCCACCTTGCATGTCTATCTATAACTATTCCAAGATATTTTATTGAAACTTCTTCAGGTACTTCTGTATTGTCGTCAATAATTAGTGGACCCAGACTAGGCATACCTGATGCATAAGATGTAAATGGAAGATATTTTGGTTGTCTCTACATTTAAGGTAAGTTTATTTTGCTGAAACCATATTGTTATATTTTTAAAATCTGTTTCTGCTTTTATTTTCAGGTCTGACCAAGACTTTGACTCGTACCACACTGCAGTGCCATCAGTAAAACTCAAAATAGAACCAGTTGTGTTAATGCTAAGTAGTTCATTTATGTATATTGTGAACAAAAGTGGTCGCAGTACCGTCCCCTGTGGAACTCCATAGGTAACGGTATCCGTATCACTCATTACACCGTCAATACGTGTTTGTTGTTTACGATTACTTAAATAGCTGTTCAATAAATGATACACTTTCACACATTAATTTTTCCAAAAGTATTTTGTGGCTAACTGTGTCAAAAGCTTTAGAGAGATCAACAAAGACACACAGTGCAGGTTTTTTCTTATCAAGAACACTATAAATATATGATGTTAATTTATAAATGGCATCCTCCGTTGATTTCTCTTCTCTGAAACCATACTGCTGATCTGAGATTTATATTTTTCCATGAATTTTACTATTCTTTTTTTTATTATTTTTTCTATAATTTTAGCTATATTAGAAATTAAAGAAACAGGTATATAATTAATATCTTCCGTTTTATCTCCACTCTTAAATAGAGGTTTTATTCCAATTTTCAATATATCTGGAAAACAACCAACCTTAAAACAATTATTTATTATAAACGGAACAACACTTTCATCCGATATTTATTTTAATGTTTCTGCACGAATATCATCATGATTCGGATATTTTTTCAATTTTAATTGTTTGATTATTAATTTCACTTCTTCGCAATTTGTATGATATAAATACATGGTATTTCTCAGTATATTATTTATCCCTGGAGTATTGTTAATTTCTCTGATTTTATTCGCATAATTTTCCCCCAACTATATACTATAATATGAGTTAAAAAAATTTGACATCTCGTATTTGTCTGTTATTATGTCATTGTTAATTTTGATTTTACTTATTTTTGTTTCAGATCTAGACTTACTGCATATTTTGTTAATGGTTTCCCACAACGGTTTAGAAGAACTCCTATTTTTCTCAATTTGTGTTTTATAATAATTTCTTTTTGCTTTTATTATCAATGTATTTAGTTTATTTTTGTATGTTTTATATCGAATCTCGACATTTTTGTTCCGTTGATTTATTTGGTGTTGTTTGTATAATTATACTCTTTATAAATGATTTACTAGATAATTTAACCAGTAATTGCCAACTTTTCTCTGACTTAAAATTTTATAGGTCAATCATAACACAAGCCGACTGTGCCATATTGTAAGACGATATTGATGAGCTTTATAGTAACGATCTACCTTTAAATATAAAAAAAATATGTGTTAAGGACCTTAACGAGAAATACTTATACATAAAATCAATTTTGAATATTATATTAATGGAGAAGTTTTAAAAATAATTGCACAAGTAACTGATCTTGGAATATCATACGGCGGAAAATTGAACTATAAATCACATATTCATAAAATTGTTCAAAATGCATAAAGAATATTAGGTTTTCTTATTAGACAAAATAAATATTTTAGTAATATGTTATGCTATGCTGCTGCTATAATTTTTTGTTACAAACTTTTAAATTATTTAGTAAATTCTAGAAAACTTCTGTCGTATTTCCTTTGTATGCTCCATTTAGGTTTACCCGATTCATATCTGTTTTCAGTTTACCATTGGTACCTCATACCCAGCCATTGCTAGGTATTATAAAATTAATTAATTAATTTTATCACCTACTTGACCTGGACTTCATCATCAAGTTTGAATAATTAAAAGATATTAAACTATTTCTGCATTTTGCAAATTGTTTTTACTTCTTTATTACTTGACCTGGATTTTTCATTAAGTTCAAATAATTTTAAAAAGATTCTGAACCATTTTTGCATTTACTTAAATTGTTTTTATTATTACGTGGCTGAACCGAGTATTATCTATAATGTAACATATTTTGTTTAAATTTAATTGGGTAATTTACTTAATATGCATATGCTATTTTTAAGTCTACTTGTTTATACGCTTGTATCTTTTGTAATTGGACATACTGCATGTTAGACATTCAATAAATAAAGTAAATACTTTGTAAAACGCAAGGGTCAATGTAGGTCATTTATGGATTTATTTTATTATTACATATATTTATCGTTACTGTAAATGGTTGGCACAATGTTGGCCTTATCTTGATAACTCATAGGTTTATTTGATTAAATCAGCAATGACCCATCATTTGGATACAAATTGTATACCAATATATTATAATGAATGACAGTTATTGATGTAATATTACTTACATTCATTGTGTCAATATCATATAAAGACAAGGGGCCACATTCGGTAGTATTATTAAATTACCAAATTTGCCATGCGCCATTTTCTTCTGTGTGGTTTTGTGGTACTGTTTCAAAACTGACGTCAAAAACAAGCACATGTAATTACGTTTGATTTCAGATTAACATTTAATGTTTGCTACCTACCTTGTACTACTCGTGACTGCTAAGAATTATTTTATTTACTTTAATTATTACAGTTACTTCAAGAAGTAACCTAGGCAGTTGAGTAGTACTATTTATTTTGAAAGCTCTTACAATTCTCTTTACAACAGACTTTAAATTTTATAATTCCGCGCAATACTTTGAAAAAAATTTACATTTTGAAATTTAAATTATGTTTAGTTGCTTACTTACTACTTAGTTGATTAAATGTTCAAACTGATGACCGCCCGCTTCCATAGAAGAATAAAGATTTTATTCAAAACGTTCGCGCATATTCTGAAGCATTTCCGGAGTGATTCGACGGCATCCGTCGACGATTCTTTGACTCAAATCTTGCCAGCGACGCTGGCTGTGTTTTATACATTTTACTTTTTAGATATCCCCACAGAAAAAAAACCAGTGATCGTGGAGGCCACTTAATGCTGCCTCCTCTCCCAATACAACCCGTGGGAAACATTGGTCCAAGTACTGACTGACAATTAACGCATAATGCGGAGGAGCACCGTCCTGTTGAAAATTCAAATGATCTTCATCATACTCTGGAACATTTTCAATAATATTAGTAGAGGCAGGGTCAATAGCGTCTTCCAGTAATTGCAAATACATTTGACCAGTCAAATTACCAGGTAGAAAAAAAAGACCCACCAGCCGGTCACCGAAAATTCCAGCTCGCTGACTCATTATTTCGCAAAATTGCAAACAGCGGTCATCATCCTCATGAAGTTCCTGGACTAAATGTATTTGGTATGATAGGAATTTATTCTTCTTCAAAATGGTTTGTATGCTATTCGATTGATCGCAGACACAGATGGTAGCTGCCTCGTACGTAATGAACAATTCCACAGACAAAGCTCTATTAATTAGCATACCTAGATCTTTGGTATCAGAGATCATACATATGACTTCATTGATAGGAATTGTAGGAGATTTGATTTATATTAGCTTAAGATACCTTTCTAATACAGTAAAAAATGTTACAAAAAATAAAGAATATATGGGTAGATATTGTAGGTGTAATTCAATGCTGGTTGGGGCTTTAGTCCACAGAGTAGTTAGTTTCACACAATATTATTAATACCTAAAAATATATAAAAAACGATTACATAAAGGGTAAACATTATTTAAGTAGGCGTTTGTCATATTTAATTTTAATTCATTGACAAGCTAAAATCACTTTTGACATTGTCGATATTTAATTTCAATAAATTTTAATTTATATAATAATTTTGATAGTTAGATATTTGACTCAACTTAAAGGAGGCCACCTAAAAATGCAGAAATAGAATTTTCGAGTTCCCACTGTTTCAAAAGTGAATTTATATATTTATAGAGTGTTTTCATTAAACCAGGTTAGTAAACTTAGCTAGATTATTTTTTTTTAGATAATTATTGAATAGAGCTTTGTCTGTGGAATTGATCGTTAGCATACCTAGATGTTTCGTATCAGAGAACATACATATATAACTTCGTTGATAGGAATTGTAGAAGATTTGATTTATATTAGCTTAAAATACCTTTCTAGTACAGTAAATAATAAACTAATATTTAGAACGTAAGCAGAACAAAACAGATGGGCATCCTAGAAGCGACAAATTATTTTATTAATTTTATAATAACTTTGTAAATTTGAAATTAAGAAAGTGTAAAGTAATCGCTTACGTTCAGAATCAGACGATAAGAGATACGAGACCGGCAAAGATGGAAGTCATACGGATATATAGTGTTTAGCGGAACATGGACTGTACGGGTTTGTACGGTTGTATCTAGCGTTACGAAAACTGCTAATTAATTATGAACATTTTTTATATTAACCTTTTTATGTTGATCCACTGAAACTATTTATTATAGAAAAACTTACAGTAGATGGTCACAAAGTAGTAGTAGTAGTAGTAATAGTAGTACCAGTTGATTCTCACCTAAAACAAAAATAGAAACAAAAGATAAGTAAATATATCAATGTTTTCGAAAAAAATACTAAATTCTATAGGCATTTGATTTAGTAATCATATCCTTTTATAGTTTATTTTAAGCTAAAAATACTAAGAAGAGTAAACAAAATGCACAAGCACTTCCCATTTTCTTGTCAATTGAATGCTGAGTGTTCTAATTAGTTTTTTGGAAGCATTTAAAATATTTCTTACTGTGTAAAAAAAGTTGCTGTATAAGTGAGATTTTCTATTATGTAATTTAGTATGTGTAATAATTTTACACACTGTGGCTTTTTTATAAGTTTTACACAAAATGTGTTAAAATTACTAGTTTTATAATAAAATACACTGAATTTATACAATATTTACCAGTAATTTGTTAAACATACACCATTTTGTGTAGACTTAACTCGTCTCTGCGTTCTTCTATCCCTACTCCTGTACAACTGCGCAGCCTGATATACTGCAATCAACTATTTTAACATACGTCACTACGCCATGTTGGTTGTATAGCGTTGTTGTGTTCAGTTATTTCTCGTTCGCTGTGTTCAAATGGAGAATATTTAGATTTAAATGGAGATTTAATCAAAGAAAATGGTAAGCACTTTTCTAAATATAACAAATATTGCTGATAATTGTGATAAAACTAAAATTAGGTAGGACTATAACTCTTAAAAATATTAGGCGTGCACTCTGAAGTTTTAGATTACATTACCATGTATTCTGATTTTCTTGCATAGAAAATGATATATTCAGATCACTACCAGTTAATTTTCATAAACTACTATGGAGTGCCTAAATATATATTTGTTTAATGTTTGCTATTTCGTTGTTTATAAGTCTCTTATTAGAATATGTACTACTCTTACTAATTTTGTTAAATATTTTATTGTTGGTTGGTTGAATTATATATTTTTAATAAAATCAGAAAAGGTAAAATATATTTTACTGTATTATTTCTGTAACATCATAATTCTCAAAATACTATATATGTTGATACGGAAGCTCACCTACAAAATACAAGTAAATTTAGATATTTAAGAACCGAATAATATAGAGTTTTCCAAATAACAGGAATGTTATCTCATGCCACCTGCGAATATTCAAAGGTACCGAACTAAAACGAATATATAACGACAGAGAGCGGTCTAACCAACAAATTTTTAGGTACATAAATCTTCTAAAATACGTAAATGTTGTTATAACGTAGACTTACATAGTTCTGCATATAAGACTATTCACTTTTGTTTATAAATATGTGAAAATAATTGTTAAAGTGTGGGATTAGAATAGCAAAATAATGTGTTTCTTACAAATGCATTTTAAAAGTTATTATACTTGAGGAAATTTTAAATAGTAAAAGTATATAAAAAACCTCAATAATTATATTTTTGATAATACTTTTACTTTATGTGTTTCGAGATTTCTGCATCAAAAAAATACCGCAAATTTGATCATTTTACGGCGAGAAATATGGCGATTTTAAATATGTAGTTATATGTTTACAGTGTAATATGTAAGCATATTTTTTTCCTGTTACTGAGTGTACTTACCTGTTGGAAAATATAGAATTATCTATCTATTAGAGTGGAGAAATTATCATGAATAATTTTATGTGAAAAATGTGAATGGTAATACACATTTGTTTAGATAATACAAATTTGCTACTTTGCCGTATTTTCGTGGTGGATTTGTTAATGTGCGTTGTTATTATATATACTTTTTCAACCCTATGTTTGGATTATTTATGCTTATTAATTGTCTCCCCCTTATCTACGAAACCAGGTCCCCAAAGAACACCGCGCTTTACTGTATTGTTCTAAGTTGTGAAACTAATGTATAATAAATTATATGGTACGTCTGAGTAACAAGGCTTTTCAACGTAGAGCCTGAAAATATAAAATATAGTTCCTCTTTTTTGCTGACCTCTGCTCGATGAGATGTGATGAAATAATATACAATAGGGACAGGAACAATGCCGGCCATGGGAACATGGAAATTTATATGGCCCTAACAAGTAAGAATGACAAATGAAAGTTTAGCATTGTCTGTAGCGCCATGAAAAACGGATTTAACGGTAAAGTTTTGTGAGTAAAAACGTTTTATTTATTTCAACATAGGAATCTCATCAATAGCAAAGGTGCTGAGGATATTTGGATATCTAATTTATTTTAGAACACTATTAGTACATTATACAGGGCGTTTTATTAAGAATGGAATACAGTGCAATGGGAGATTATTGAGAGCTAGAACTGGAGCGATGAAGTTCAACGTTGTTGAACAATTTACATTGTTCTAGGATTCGGTTATTGTCTTTGGGAGTATCGACTCGTAGCAAATGACAATCCAACTAGCAATTTGGTATTTTATAACAGCCATAAAAACGTTTCGAAACAAATGTTATAAAACAACATAGATCACAAAAGCATTGTAAGAATGTTCATACATCAATATATTATACAGCGCTTTATTCTTCGCTGTTGTTTGAAATACCTATTGTAAACAATTATGAAATAGTTATATAATAACTGTCTGTTACGAAACAATTGTATAAGAGATCTATGTTTCTATCTTTAGTAGCCATAATACGACATTTTTGTATCATAACATTACAAAAACAAACGGCTTACCGCTAGGAAGCTCGTTCTGAATTATATGAGATATACTCGTCCAATTAGATAGGTCCCACTTTGTAAGCCCTCCCATAACTGGGAGAGTTATCCAATTTTGCGTCTTTGAAATGTGCTGGATAAAGTCTGCACTGAAATATAATTCATCAATAAAACTAGATTATTTATTAACTGTATCGTAAAAGTATCAGAAGATTTTAATTAACGAGCATCTCTAATCACAATGCCTGCAATTGGAATGTTATGTGGGATATTACTCAATATTATTTTACGTGTTTTAGTGCATTTTGTGAACGCATTTTTTCATAGTTCTTGACGTTAAAACTAGCGCAAACGCATTAAAATCGTCATAACTTTTCATAATTGTCTTCGTTTTGACTATTCAATATTAGGTAACCGGCTAAATTTGTGATATTCTACATAGTTATACGCCACAATGATTATAAAATAATTTCGTCGTAAAAACTAGCGTTAAATGACAATTAAGCTAAATGAACGTTTTCTATAAAGCACTAGAAATTATGATTCTAGAAAGAATTTATCATAACAGAGCCGTATCATAATGGTAAAAAATATATGAAGGTATTTAATTATACATTTTTCATATTTTCAATCAAACGGGTGAGGTAAAAATAAGATTTCGATATGTCATAGTTTTTTTTTGTTTTTATTTCTTTACATTTATTCTAAATGCGCCACTTCTTTTAATTCTATTTCACTGGCATAAACATGACATGTTTATTCTTATATAAGAACTAAGAAAGCTAAAGCAAGAGGTAAAACTAGACTTCTTCTGTTAGCTATGGCACAAACAAAACAGTTATTTTGTTGTTTCAAATTTGTTTTATAGAATGGTTTATCAATGTAATTTTGACTGAAAATAAACGTTTTTCTGTTGTAATTTATTAATGTTGTAATTTATGTTGTATTATTTCTTTTACTATTTTGGTTGTACAACTTCTAATATTATTATATAATAATTAAGTATATTACAGTGTATAATACACCTATTTGCTTTTATAAGTAAAATAGTTTCCAAGTGTCATTTAATATAAGTTTTATAAGTTGATAACCCACATGTAAGAAACAATTATAAACATTTTTTATAGCGCTGTTAGAAATACTATGGATACTACTAAAAAATTATTATAAAAATTTTTAATTTTATTAGCTAAATTGTTTTATAAGCTTGCCGCAGAAATGTTTATAAAATAGTTATATATTTATTTGTCGTACAAGTTGTTTTATAAATTCAGCTACCAAAACGTTCTTGTGATGAATTTATAAACTAGTGTCTGGCTGTTAACAATTTGAATCTTTTTGCTCTGTGTTTATATGTCAAGATTCACTCTGACTCTGATTTTTAATTCGTAACGTAGACGACAACTGTATTAGAACAATTGTATATTACATAATATTGTTGGCTTTACTGAAAAATATTTTTTATTGTAAACCACTCATAGAATCCACAAATACAAATTAGATATTACTTGGACAATATAAATATAATAGGCAGCTAAACATTCATTTGTGGATATCTACCCAACCCAACTTATCAGACAATAGAGCATATTACTAAGGTGAAGAACTCAAAGTGTCCAATCTTTTACATCAAGAAAAAGTGTTTGCGTGTCCGTTAAAGTGCCTACTTCTTTATTTCTATACTTTACATTTTCCACTGATTAGAGCAAATATTCCTCTATTTAACACGTAAACATGAACGTTGTGTGGTACTTTTCTATTAAAAGAATTCATAACAAATTATGTCACGTACCTCAACTTGTAATACATATTTCATAAATTTTAAAACCTTTTCACAGTTTGTTCTAACATCACATACTACAATAATTTTAGTTAAATTGAAGCTCTACTACACTGTCCCAGGTTTTGCTAATGGCTTATAATGAATAATTAATATGTATGTCGAATATGAATATTTTATAGAGCATGAGTATTAAACAAATATCTACCTGATTTTTATTAAAACATTAACATATATTGTTATTAACTTTTCCAGTCATACACCTATATATAAGGTCATAATGTCATTAATTTTAAGAGATGAGTATAATACGAATATGCGAATAAGAAAAAAAATATTTTCAAACCATTATTTAAACCCCCTTTTCAAACTGTCACTGACCGCTGACGGCAATTCAACTCGGTGTTGACTTGACGCGACGTTGCCAAATTTAAATATTTTTCTCTATTACCCTTGAGTATTTACACCAAGAGAGTCAATCCTTAATAAAAACCTAAATAGTTATCATAATTCCTGTTAGATGTCGTACTTTGTAACAATACACATTTATTCAAACGAAGGAAATAAAGCACTACTATTTTAATCTGCAAAAAACTGTGAAGGCGTTTCGAGGGCGTGGCCGCGTGACCCTTTTTCATATACCTGCCTAAATAATAAGATTGTGGCAATATATTTATATTCAAACCACAGATCATAAAGTTTGAAACATAAGCAGTTTATTTTATTGCGTTAGAGAAGTAAGAATATGAACTGTAAATTAATTAAAAAAAAAAAACAGAAAAATAAGATTGTTAAAAGAGTTTTCAACGATATGCCAAAATTTACATTTTCTGTTTTATTTCCTTTAAACATATTAAGATAATTCAAATGAATTCAACATACCTACTTGTGAAATAAATATTATTTTGTAGTCTTTTTGAAGAGTAATTTTTAAATTAAAATTAAATTTAAATTAATTTAAAAATTCAAATAATTTAACATTTGCGCATGCAAATTTAAATAAATTTACATGCGCTAATGTTTTTAGTAAAAATAATTTGTGAACTTTACAGGCCTCATCAGAAAAGAACCATTAATGATGTGCCAGAGTAGGAATGACAGCTCTGGAGCAAAATGTGAAGATATAGCTAAATATGCCTTACTAAAATGTTGCTGTGGAAAAAGATACAGGTTTACGTATTTTTTTTTCGTTTTTTTTAATAACTAGGATCGCTCAACCGATTGTCATCAAATTTGGTAGGGAAACATATTTTAAGAAAAGCAATCATAATTTATGTAGTAGGTACCTATTAAAACAGATATTTCCAGATGATGATATTTCTATCTTATTTTTTGTTAACGAAATTTCTACCGTTTTCCAGAAAACTGATCTAAAACAACCAAATGTATTTTTCGACGTGAGGAAATCTCTTAGGAGCATTAGAAAATTGCCATATTGAAAATTTTCTGTAATTAGCTGTAATAATTAGTTTAATTAATTAAGACATGTAGAAGTAGGGAGAGTTTGCTCAAGGGCTAAGTTGTTTTTACTGCTCTGTTGTTATTTTTGTCCATAAAAGTAAATATGTAGATCATTTTTTTTTCAAATATGAGTTTTTTCCCAAAGTTACTCTGGACATTTAAAAAAAGTAAACGACTCATTGATACCTACTAATTTTTTTTAATTAAATTTCAATCAGTTGAGAGATACTTGCGTTAATACAAAAGAAGAAAACACAAATAAAAATATTTCAACTTTGATACCTTGTATCTTTTTCCACAGAAATATTTTACGAAGATATATTTAGCTATATCTTCATATTTCGTCCCAATGATGTTACTCCTCTTCTATGCCCCCTTGTTAATGGCCCACCCTGTATATTTTTATCGACACGTATTGAATGACTTTTTCACTTGAATTTACCAAAGCTGGAGGAGTATGATAAAAGTGTTATCTGGCGGTTAATATATTTTAAGCTTTGACTTTCATTGATACGCGAAAGTGAATATGAACTGGATAACTGCACTTCTGTATTTCTTTTTATTAAAAATCGAAATTACTATAATTACTTATCAGAATTCAAAATCTATCATTATAGTCGATTTTCGCCTTGCGCGGAAAAGTTTTATTCCTGGAATGTTTCATCTAGTTTTATTACATTTTAAAAATTAACATTTATTTCCTGCCTGCTTCCTTATGACTAACACATTCACTTAATAATAAAATAAATAGTAATCCTATCGAATGTCATTAAAGTTATGAATTTTAAGTACATACAAGCTTTTGAAATAACAATGACACTCTCTCAAAACAGTTTTTGAACTTCTCGAAGTTCTGAGTAGAAACTCATTAAATTTATATTGGTAAGTGAAACAACTAATTACTAATGTTAAAAGTTGAAAGTAGATTTCATTACAAATACGTCAGCAGTTCAAAAGAAATAGCAAAATTGAATTTAAAGAGTGCCAATATTATTGCAAACGATTGTACATAACATAATATGTATGAACCAATCATCTTCGATGGGAGGAGCTTTAAAAATTATATATACAAATTCATGTCATTTTAGTACCTAATATTGCGTCATCTATTAGCAAATAGCCCAAGCGTAAACGTTCTTTTTGAGTTCGTTTCCCATTACGCGAGAGTTGGTTTCCCATTCAGGCCAACAAGGGTTCCCATTAGATTGACTAGTCTTAGTGTACATAGTCAAGGCTATTACTTACTTATTGTTATAAGTAATAAATGCTATAAATTATTTTTTTAAGTATGTAATTAACATATTAAATTTCAACATAAAAAAATTGATTTTGAACTTACAAAACTCCAACGGATCAAAATAAACCATTTACATTTCAATATATAAATAGTAAAATAAAATCAAATACTAACTAGGTTAAATTATTAAGAAAAGCTGAAACGTTTTTGTATTTAAATACAGACAGTAATAAAGAAACTATCGTGCTATCAATAAAAAACAGTTGGAGACATACCTATTCAGTGATCAACAATTCAGAAATTCGAGTCTTGACCTCCCGTATTTAGATCAATAACCTTGTTTTTTATGTGTTCTCAATGACAAGCGCTGCAGAACCGCTAAATAGATACTAACAGAAACACACAATAATTAAACTTGCATCTTTATAAACACCCGGTGTAATCAATAGATAACTATGAGAATTTCATAATAAATGCCAACGGAATAATCAACGTGAGATGGCTGTAATCGGCACAGCTAAAAAGCTGGCAGTTCAAATTCCCGTTTAATACGTTACCAGCGAAATAAGTCCAACATCGTTCGGGTCGGTTTTTCTATGCAGGGGACTGTATCTGGAACAGATGCACGCGGCCCGTCTTCTCTCCCTTTTTCATCCATCAGTCATTATTTTTGCATGGTAGAGGTTGGTGAATTTAGTGTATTTGTGTCGCCAGTTTGGTTTATAATTATTAATAAAATTTGCTATTAGCCTATATAGAAATGTAATTCAAACCAAACAAAGCACAATGATTTTATCAAAGCACGTCATCATAATTTACCGTTCTAAACAACTTTTCCAAGTAATATTTTGCTGTATTTTTAGTAGAAAAGGCACCTGAAACGATAACAAGTTTCAATCGATGCACCGAATATTTCAAATAGGATTATTTCGAAGACTATTACTCCTAACGACTTCAACAAGATATATCTATTTCAGATATAACAGGTAGGAGAATCGATTGTTTCAATAGTCAGATGAATACACTAAGCAGCAAAAATGTTCTGCCATTTAAAGGAAACATGATGTGCCATAAGTGTCACCCTCTACTAGTCACGTCAAAATTAGAAACAAATTTGAATTCGTCACCCGCAAAAATCCCTGATTTATAAATTTTGTGTAAATATTTGGATTTTTTAAGAAGTTATCTACAAATATCTTAAATAAAATTCTAACTTTGACACCCTGTATCTTTTTTATTAAGGAATCTGTGGTCTCATTTTTGCTACTTCATTTTAAAACATCCTGTATATATTTTATGATTTCTGTAATGGAAGCAGATTAGCAAATTTTAAACTCCTAAGTTTTTATGCAAATGCAGTTTTTGAGAACGAAAAGAGAGTTTTTCGAAACGCCTTAAAATAAAAACCGAACTATAAAAGCTATTGAGGGATTTAGTTGCTTAAAAATGGTGATTTTTATTGTTAAGTACAGACATATAGATGATTTAATATGAATGCTATTTGAATGTAAAAATTAACTGCGTACAACTCCTATGCTATAACTTCTTTGCGTAAAGATACTTTATCATACGTAATTTAAATTCTACTGATTGAAATATTATAAATGTCTGAGTGATACAGTCATTAGTGAATACTTATAAATATACTGGCGAGACATGCTTCCTGTGTATTATCGACCAGGTGCAAATTGGTGGTTCCTTGACCTGTCAGTTGAACCACAACTTCCGACCTTTGTATCATTTTTTTACCGTCATTCTCAAGGTTAACAGCTTCGTTATACACTTGATTTGAAAAATTATTTCGTCCTAATTAATTAATACCGGGTAATTCACATACTGGATAGTAAATGAGTCACGGTTGTCCATGGGAAAGAATAAGATTTTCTCACAGAAGAAGGTTATTGTATAATTTGAAACTTCCTTTCATTTACCTGCGTTAGATTTGTATGTATTACGCGCAGTGGAGAATATTACATAATTTTGAACAATATTTAAAGAACTGTAGCATAAAACACGTACACTGAAACAATTCCCAAGTAGCACACTAGTCTTATAATTCAAAATTACAAGACCAGAAATTTATATAAAAGATATATAGCGGTTACATGACAGCAATTTCATCGTATTATTGTTCCATTTGAGATTTTTTTGTTAACAGCTGCTATTTTGCTGTTTAAGGTACCTGTGAGATAATAATGTAATCCGAACAAGAAAAACGTTATAGAAATTATTTAAACTATTTTCAGAACGTTCTTGTGTCTGCACTTATACAGTATTTTTGCTTCAGGAGGTCATTTTACTGTATAATGTCTATAGTAGAAACCACACGACTGACCATAAAGCGTTATAAATCAATTTTGTGGTCGGAATAGAAATATTTAAGAAGATTGTTACAGCAAAAATAAAAGTTATAAATGCTGTATTAAAATATTGTTGCGGAACAATAAAGCAAAACAGGTGGTTAATACGAGCAAACGATTTTATACAAAACATAATGTTCTTATGTTTTGCTTTTAAATAACATTAAAGTATTTTAAATGCTTCTGAAGTGACCAAACTGTTTTATTATTTTAGAGTCATGTTTATTCACTTAATTCCGATTGCATTTCAGCATCCAATCAAAGACATTCATGAAAATAGCTTCCGTTGCTCATTAAAAATAAGAGTTTATATTATATGGAATTTAGAATTCGAACTGGAGATATTTTTAAGCAATAAATTTGCATGTATTTAAACTTTCAGTTTTTTTGTGAACGAAAATAGTATCTTTATTTTTTAGTAGATACTATGCAGGCACGTTATGACTTTTCGAACTACTTTATTCATTTATCACAGTAAAATTTGATTCGCACCTGAAATTCAACTTTGAATTAAATATTTTTAAGTTTATAAGTATAACATCGTATACATAATATACTTATTATATATTAGCTTTATCGTTGTGATGGGCTTGTAAAAAAAGTAGAATAATTGTATAATGTATCATGATATGCTTTATTGGTATCGTATAGTTTGTTGTATCAATGCTGTCAGCTCACTGCTAAAACATAATTTGTTTTTATATAGAACTCTTAAAACACAATTATATGTTTTATAAAAATGTGCCTATTTCACGCTATTAGCTGCTGTGTTGATGCCAATAAGACGTTTATGCGACTAAACCCTGCAACTTTAACTCTCCAAAAATTAGTTACAGGAACATTCTTAAACACTGCTATAAAATATCTTGTGTTACTTGGGTTTGTACGTGAATATATTGTAATTTGCGGAGAAAATAGTGTATTATCGCAATATCATTACTGTACAGGGTATTTCAAACTCGATATTATGTGCCTACTCTGAGGTTATAAAATAATTAAATAAAATTTGGTGGTGTTAAATTTTTAGTCGAAAACATTATCATTGGGATTCGACAGAAATGATTTGATGACGTTATTCATCAAATATATTTTTTTCCAGAATCATACCCAATTTTTGTTCCTGTAAAAAAGCTCTCTTTTTTCTAATGAACTTCTATTAGAGAAATTTTTCCCATTTAAAAGTTATAAGCAATATCGTTCTAAAGAGTCTCAAAAGAAATAGCACCTAAAAATGACATTAGTGGTGGAAGGATCAAGTAGTCCTTGGAAAATAATTTTTGTTGTTTAAAGTGTACAAATGTCACAAAATACTTGTCATTACTCAATATAAACGTCAAACGTATCTTTTGTGCTTACAAAATGTTTTTTCATTCGGAAAAACTTGATATGTTGCTAATTTACGGCGAGTCACAAAAAAATCAAGAATAGCTGTAGAGTTATACCGAGAAAGGTATCCAGAGTGCCTCATTTCTGATAATAGAACCTTTACAAGATTGGAGGCGACCTTGCGACGAAATAAAGATGCACTTTCTGTTCAGTATTTTGAACAAAATCCACGAAATTCTCTACGGCAGGTGAGCCGGGAATTGAATTTGGGTAAATCAACCGCTCAACGAGTTTTAAAGACCAATGGGTATCACAATTACAAAATTCACAATTTAGAGTATTTGCTTGAGCGTCACATTGAAAACAGACTTATTTTATAGCTCAACTTGTAATAAATGTAGAAGCTGTTGATCAGAATCTTTTTCGGCACGTTCTTTGGACGGACGAAACTCGGTTTGTTAGTAATGGTTTGTCAAACAGGCGCAACGAACACTAGTGGTCCATTGAAAACCCCAAATTGTAAATCCAGTCCAAAACCAAGTTAATTTTGAAGTAGGCATTTAATTGCACTTTATTTTTATGAACATACATTGAAGAGCATGAATTACTAAATTTCCTACAAGAAGAAATTCCTGCGCTTCTGGAGAATGCTTGTTAAAGTTCAATACTGAAGAGATATATTTTTTCCAATGACGAACTTCTAGTATGTAATGTAAAATATCATTTTATATATTTGAGATGTCGATAGCAAATACTCGTGATTTCATATTTATTATACTGAGTCCGTATTCATTATACGAATTTAATTGTTTGTGTTATTATTTGACAGATTTGTAGCGCTTAGCATTGAGTAGGCATTGAAAACAAGGTTATTGACGGTAGGTTCACATTCGGATTGCCGAATTGTTTACCACTGAATATGTCTCGACCTGTTTTTTGTTGACAGTATGAGGATGCCTTTGACCCGTATTTTTTTGTTTTTCCGATTTATCATTTTTTGAGGGCCCTACGGCCCCTAGAAATTTTTGTTTTTTGAAAATATATTTTGAAAATCATTTGTTTCCAACATTGTTTTTCCAACATTTCTAACACTGGCAAAGAATTTAGAAAAAGAAATGGAAATTAGTTTTTGAAGATAACTAAATGGCATTACGGCTCTCTGTGATATTTGACAAAACTACTTTCTTAATAATATTCATATAGACTATTTACAACCCCATACCAAAATTCCATTAACATTGGCTTCGGAATTTTGGAGATTTTTGGAAAAAAACAAAATTTTACACTAAATCTCAAGAAGCCCCAGGATTCCTAAATATTAGAATTCGGGAAAATAACAAAATACGGATCAAATAATTTTTCAAGCAGATTATATACTCTAAATGACCTTGTAGCACTGCGAGTATTTGGTTGGATATTCAAGTTGGTAAAAATGTTGAATTTGTGTAAGTTCCTCAGTACCAAAACTTCAACTAATCTTTCCAAATGACCTTCACCACTACTAATCTCGAATATGCTAAGGGGGCATGCTGTGTTTTACAATTTAGTGCAAAGGTATATATTTTTTAAATACGTCTAGTTCACAGAAAAAAAATAAAAATTTAAATAAATGACAAAGATAATAGACATTTATAGAAGTTTTTAAAAGTTAATTATAATTTATATAGCTAATTTAAGTAACTAGGAATTATAAAAATACAGAAACGTTGCATAGAATTTTTGGAAATGTATTTTAAAAGTACAGAAATTTTACAATGCAAAATAGAAAAGATATAAGTACCATAAGTACAAAAAAATCACACCGAAGATTTACAAATTAGGTCTATAAAACCGCATATGGAATATACAAAAATTTCGTAAATATACCTACCAAAGCCGCCTAAGATTTTTGTGAAATTATTGGTAAAATAATGGGTAATAATATACCCCTTGTTTTACAAGTAAAATTACAAATAAATAAATAGTGTTTTACGGGAGATAAAAAGTTCTCCTGAATTTATGTTTAATTACACACGTTATGTGCTACTTTAAAAATTTCATATTTTGAAGCTTAAAAATGTATGTTTCCCAGAATATAAATTTCAGGGAAAATAGAGTTTTCCTTTACCATATTTTGCCTGAGTAAATGTTTTCATTGTTTGATTTTTTCTACTTATGTTTGTGTTCCATATTATTATGTAATTTTTAAAAACAAGGCAGGTGTTCCGTTCGCCGAATATTAAATCAATATTCTTGATGAAAAAGTTTCACATGTGATTTGGCTTTTACTTTCCGCTGTTTATATTTAGAAATTTCAGTTGCTTTTATTCGTTCTCCCCATTGTAAATAAAAAATGAAAGGAAGATATATATGGCATTCGAATATTTAAAGAATATTAAGCTCTTTTGAACAGAAAATAGTTTATACGACCGGAAGTAGTTTGATATGATTGTATTGGAAATGACGGTATAATTCGTTGCTATATTTATAGCCTTTAGTAAATTGAAACCGGAAAATCTGCAATAATAAATCTAAATCATATTAGAAGTGTAAAATTTAATTTGGAAGACCGCCAAAACGAATAAAGCTCCTTTTGCCAAAAGACATCTTTTCATTTTTCATCTATAATGTGGTCACACATTTTCTGGGGACATTTATTTTTTTCTTTAAACGTTTATTTAGAAATACGCTAATGGATTTACATTATTCCAAATGTATTTTTAAATGAAAAATAAGCAATCATTCAATTATCAATTTATCTTATTATTCTTATTCTCATAAATATATTCAGTGCGATAATCAATACTAATTTCCTTAGTTATCTTAGATGTGACAAAATAGCATTCATTTATGATACCTCTGTCTAAAACTCTCAGAATAATAATAAAAATAGGGGAAACATATGCAGAAATAAACAAAGCCAATATTTCCCCTACGTTGACAGATATGTTCATATTTATTAAGGTATACAGACAGTCTCGCAATAATAAATATCATTTAATAATAATAAAGTAGTGTATTACACACAAATATTTATCATTACAAAAACTAAACTTAATTTGTACTTATCAATTTTGGAAATTAAATAATATATTATTACATTTTCTTAATTAATTTCGCTTCGAAGTATAGTTCTACGTGGCATATTGAAAAAATTGTTTATTTGGAAGCCTGCCGATTGTCAAATATCGTTATTTATTGATTTATTTTGTTCTTTTTGAAGTGAATTTCATAGCTTTGTTATATTTTTCAGTCTTTAATTTCGTTTATTACATTATAGTTCGCGATGGAACGCAAAAAGTATGTAGTTTGTGGAAAAGTGGTAATCTAACCTATAATATTTTTGTTTTGGCAGTCCATAAATTAAAAACACCTAAGATTGTTTTGCAAATCGTATTTTTAAGATTATAAGTAATTAAAGAAGCATTACTTATCTACTATTATATTAAAAGAATACACCTCTAGAATATGAAACAAAAACTAAAATGAAAATGACATGAATTCGTTTATTATTCTTGTTCAGTTCATTTTATCGATGACATGAGTACCTTTTCTTTAGTCTAAGGCTGAATCTAACTAGATTTATTATTTTATCTGTCTATTATATGTGTTAAAAATTTAGGCATTAAGTTGTAAAGCTTAGACCGCCCCTAGCAAACTAAAAAAGCTAAATATGTTTCAAGGACACTTCTTTAAGAGGTCCTTACTAGTGTCCATCACATTTTACTAAATTATATTAAGTACCTACTTTAAAAGTTATTCAAGAAAATATGTCCCTTCAGGGACACATATTTACGTGGGGAAGATCTGTAGAAAAAAAATTATAGACACTTCACGTCATCTTATTTTTTCATGTTATATCTGAACCCGAGAGATTTCTTACATTTTACCGAACACCCTGTATGTTATGCAAATATTTCTATTTGGATTTATTTGGAAATTTACATATGCTGTATAGGTAGTTTTGTAAATTTTATATTTTTATTTGAAGTTTTACTTCACCTGACTTATGGAAGTAGCATTTTTAAAACAGGGTTATTTAACAGTTTTGAAATGATATCTACATAAAAACGTTAAATTTGATTGGTGTGCAAAATTTCCGCCGAACTGTTTGACAGAGTAAAATTTTACTATACTTTTAAATGTATAAACAGAAACTTTAGAATAACGAAACATAAAAAAAATAATTTGGAAAAATCAGTATGCTGTGTTGACAACATTGTTTCTTCAAATAGTGCTATTTGTTTTATATAATTTTAAAATAGTGATTTCAATATTATATTTTTTATGAATTTAGAACGTTTTTTTGTCTCTTGCAATGTTCATGACCCTCCACCGCATATAGTTTCCTTTCCAATATCTAATTTACAGATCAACATCTAGTAGGTTTCTATCATTTTACATTTGATGACAGTTCATGGTTCCTAATATCAAATATGCTATGTATTAAACATTAGGAACTAAATAAACTATCAAGGGGGAGAGAGGGTGTGTGTTAATCACAGATACATTATTTACACTAATGTGTATGTTTTCGATATTTCTTTGATAATTACGAATTCCTAAATATCAGTTTTGTATTTAATCATTCCTTCCCATATATTTACAATACATATAATTGTTATTTAGTAATTAGTTTTCTCACAACTTTATATAGTTAAAATAGTTTGAAATTTAGACAACTGAACTCGATGTTTTAGTGTTAGTTTTAGTACACACCGATAAAACGTTTTCCAGTTATGATGCAAACAAATGGAAGTCAGACCTAGTTATACGCGAATGCTGCCATTTGTTTACATTGTATGTATCCGGTGTATTCACGGCTCTGGGTGAAGTGTGTGTGAAAATATTTAGACAAATTCTATGGATTCTCAGTGTTACTGAACAATCTACTTATAGGCTCATTGAAAATATATTTCTTGAAAACAAAATAATAAGGTGTTTGTTAATGAATGGGCCATATTTTAAGGCTAGCTGTTTGGACTAAAATAAGGTGATTTATATCAACTTACCGAAGTTATAGATCCGACAAAGTGGCTCTATATTTCGTTTTTTTACAATAATTTATTTATTTCTTGCGTAACCGTATTCAAATTTTGTACAAGAACGTTTTTTATATGAAGCACACGAATATCTGATTGATGTTAAACCTACAGGTCGTTCTGAGCGCCTGTGCCACTGTACTTTTTCTTTCAGACTTCTTTTTAAGGGTGGAATTTTTTGGAAAATGATTAGTTTCTTTTAAACAGAATTTTATTAAAAAGAGCTGTTTTTGTTACGTGTCGTGAAATATCATTTTAGAAAAAACTGCATTTAAAGTTTGAGTTGTAAATGTATAAATTACTCAACAATCTCGTGTATTCATTAAACAATGGCCATACTTTAATGCTAGATGAAAATAAGGTGATTGATTTATTTCAAAAATGATATTAATCTATTGTATGTTTTAATGTCTATACCTTTTTTTAACGCTTTTAAATTCTTCTTATCTTCAAAATATGCCAATAGTACATCCTCATTGACGTATTTTACTTTCTTCTGTCCACGCCATTTCTCAAATTTTTCATAAACCAAGTCATATACCGCTTTGGATTTTTCAGGAATCAGTGAACATCTTCTTCGATATCACTCGGTATATCATCAGAATCTGAATGTAAATCGCACATTCTTCCTAATAAATGATAATAGTAACGATCAGCGTCACAGAATAGATCAGCGTCTATTAAATGTCAAGCCAAATGACAAGAAAATTTAAACTGACACTAACCTACTAGATAATTGTTATTTAAATTATACTTGTAAATGATCAAAATGAAAAACTTGTATTTCCCATTTTTCGACAGAATTAGAAAAAATCTTGTATGTAATACGTTATGAAACATGATCTTATGTAACTCGTGCGATATTGCGAAACTTGGACTTGTTACTTAAAATCATACTTTTCATAACTGATTACATAAATAGCTATTATTTACTTATATATTATAGAAACATTAATAAAACATGGATAAATGAAGGCCATATGATGACAGAACTGTGGCACTATTTAACCAGATGCTGTTGTGGTTGTATGGATAATGCTTTTTTTCGTAGTACACCAGAATCAGGTTCCAATTGTCCGAAGCATGAGCACTGCATCTAAAACAAAGCATTTTCAACTTTATGTAGGCATTACAAACACAATGCGCGTACGTCTGACAGTTGGAAACTGTTTACTCTTTCCAACAGTTCTACAAACAGACCTAATAGCCGATGATAAGTGTTAAGGTGGTTAAGACTGCTTTATAGTTACAGTGTCAGTAACCAGTATACTGTGTATGCAAATAGTGCAATGTATTAAAGGTTTGATATTCAAGGAGTGCGCATCGGGTAGGTATAAGTGGGTAAAGATGGCATTTTACGAGTGAGTATAAACATTTTAAAGTAAACTATTATAGTGCTAGATTCACCCATCGTCAACTTATTTTTGGTAATTATGTGTCCTTTGAACCCTTCTCAAGTGGCACGCCTATGGAATTTTATCCTCTGCAACCCTCACCACCTGTGCTCATCTAAGTGATGTTTTATTCGAAATGTCTGAGATTCATATTAACGATACAGAGTCTAACTACTATTATTTCTGCTAATGTATTGAAAAGAATACAGAATGTACTTCTGAAACTTTTTATTCAGGAAACGATATGCAATAAACAAACGTATTATAGAAAATAGATCGTGTTTGCTGCATTTTATTAAAAGCGACAGTGATAGAGAGAGCGTGGCATAACAAGAATTTTATTCAATTAACCTACAATGAGATCTCGTGGCAGTATGGATATGTCATGTTTTAAGCGGATATTGCGTGCTAGCTGCAATTATTGTTATCTAGTAATTACACTACACCTGAATCCCACGAGGAATTCGTGTAATGGCCGACATACATTTGAGCTTTGCCTAAACCCACGTAATATCTCTGTTTGATTGCGATTATGGGTATTTTACTTAATATCGCCCTAAACTAGTTGATATTTGCATTTATAATTGCGTAAATGAAATTTTAACATGTCTGGAACAAAATCTCTACGTTCAATATCGGATGCTGGAATTTCAAACAGTAGTAGTAAATACACATTATGCATTATTTTGGAAAATGTATCATCAGGTATACATATCTGCACTTTAAAGGTAATAAACGTTAACACTATTTCATCTAATATTTTGTCTCGACAATTACTGAACAAGTATTATTCTCTTTTATTTATCGAATATCCATATATGTTTCACTAACAATAAAAATATTGAAAAAATAGAGATACATTGCCTTTAAGGGATAAATATACAGGGTGTTAAAAAAAGAGTGTAAAATATTTAAGGAGGTAATAGTATGAACAAAAATAAACAGAAAAGTCTCAATAAACATGGGTCCGCAAAGTAACGGTTGCGGAGATATGGAATGTTTTATGTTTTTTTAGCCCTAGAATCTGGACATCAGGCACGTTTTTAATTAAACATTTGGATGGGTATTGTAGGTGACAGGTTTCTAGGTCCTGTTGTTTTACACACTGTATGAGTTTTTGGAAGACATTTCTTTGAATCAGAGGCAACAAATGTGGTTCCAGCATGATGGTGCACCAGTTCATTTTTCCATGGCCGTTTGAGAGCATTCACACCAAACTTTTCCACATAGATGGGTAGGAAAGGACGGACCTGTTTTATGGCCTCCAAGATCGCCTGATCTGAACCCTCTAGATTTATTTGTTTGGGGATATTTGAAGACATTAGTGTATGGTACTCCTGTAAATAGCCTGGAAGAGCTGCAGCTACGGATTAATCAAAAGTGTCAAGAAATCCAAACCAAGGAGGGTGTTTTCGAAAGAATTCGAGTTGCGTTGAGACGAAGATGTGCCTGCTTGGAAATGGACGGAGGGCACTTTGAAAATCTTCTGTAACCTTATTTTTTGTTTGTTAAAAGTTTCCTTTGTCGGTTTATTCCTAATAAAATAAAATGTTTGAAAAACGAATAGTGGTCCATATCTCCGCAACCGTTACTTTACGGACCCATGTTTATTAAGACTTTTCTGCTAATTTTGGTTCATACTATTACCTCCTGAAATATTTTACACTCTTATTTTAACACCCTTATATTGTATGTTTTCAAAAGAAGTAGCACAAATTGTACCAACGAATGTAGAGTTAATAGGAATATACTACGTTACAAAAAAGGTAAACACTCATTGAACATAATTTTATTTTGATAATTGTTTGCATATTTACTTCTCTCCTTACAAATGATTAAATTTTCAGGTTTATCTGTTAAGTTTTTTTTTTTAATCTGTATAGGTCTTACTTTGATAACGTAGCATTCTGTTATAAAAAATGTCTGCTCAAATTTATGTTGTAAGTGTTGTGAAGCTGCAATCGAAATTTTTTTAAATGATTACGTACCTGCAGCACGTAGATTTGGACAGATTTTCCAGCTTAGCGAATTTCTAGAAGAACTAACAGATCCTTACGTATCATAGTAAGGTATTGCCAGGTATGGATTCAGAAACCACAGAGCGCAAATCAGTGGTTTAAAGAACGTGGGGGTATGGTCTGCATGCATACAGTATACCGCAGAATACGAAGTTTTGACCTTTTATCTTATTGTTCACATTGGATTCATCGTGTCACTCGTTAATGATGTAGAGAGAGGATTCAGTGGAACCAAGAATGGAATCAAATGATATTTAGTGACAAATTCCGTTTCTGACTGGGGATGAACGATGGTCGTGCAAGGTTGAGAAGGAGACATGGTGAAAACAGCAGCATTTTCCCATGACCCATGAAGTTTAGAAAACTTGGAACGAGATACCCTAAGAACATTATTAGATCCGATCCCAAACGTAACAATGAGTGTATTAGGACTCATGGGTTTCGAAAACGTTATTGAATTTGAATTTTCGTAGCAGTTCTCTGATCTTGTTGAAAATGTAACTATTCTATGGTGGCCCGGAACCCGTGTGCCAACAATTATTAAAATCTAATAAACATATCTAGGTGTTTACCTTTCTTTGTCATGTGACAAAGTATACATTCATAAAAATTATCTTAGTAAAATGTTGATCCCTTGAAGTCAACTCCAAAAAAATATATACAGAGTCATTAATAATGGTACACAGCTTAAGGGCGGATTGTTAACGTCAAAATATAGCTATTGAGCCCAACAAGCCTTATTCAATTGTTGCTCCTTATTATTCTGCAGGGTGTTAAAGTTGAAAAAATGTTTTCGATTTTTTGCTATATTTTAAGAACATATGAACCGATTGTTTTGAAAATTGTTAGTCATATGTTTTTTGAGGTGGCTATTACGAATATGCAAACAGTGTTGAGATCACGACTAGAGGCCGCAGATAATTTAAGTTTTTGAGATTGAAAAAAAGAGTAAAATACAAAAAGTTACATCGACAATACAGTATAATGAGCGCCCCCTAGTCGTGACCTCAACACTGTTTGCATGTCCAAACATTAACACCAAGGGAAACTGGGAAAGACGTCGATCATTTTTGAACTGCCTTTTTGACTTTTTCTTTACAGAATTGTATTTGTAAGAGTCCCCTGTACAATCAGATTTTTTTAGATAAGTTCTGAATCACCCTGTATATTGTTTTATATATGCATGTACAGTTTAATGTATGTTTGTACAGTGGCCGCGACATAAAGGTTTCCAGCCTAACACGTACATTACTTTTAATATCGTGTCAATACATGTCAATAATTCTGTTTGTTCTTGCACAAATGGTTAAGCCATCATAATTTAAATAAAATTCGGGTTGGAAACTTTTATGTTGCAAATATCCGTTTAAAAATAAAATGAAACACAATTTACCATGACTTTTATCGTTTCCTTTTCAACAGTTAACAAGTTAAATGCTTATAAATAAGCAATTACAGTCTGTAAAATATAAATGTGTTAAGTAATAGACTTATTTCATTCCCTCAAAACTTTACAGAACATTTTCGTTTTTATAAGAAATCAAAGCATTGTGAAATAAATTAGCTGTCTTAACAACTCGTTCATTAAAAAATATCAACACTAATTAATAATTAAATTTTGTGAGTAACTGTTTGCCCAGAATTGTAAAAAAATGCGGGGTAAGTCTTCATTAATTTTAAATTAATATAAGATAAAAAATTATTTAGGATAATCCCAGGAGAACAAAAAATTGTATTACACAACAAATTAATGTATTAAGGCAGTTACAGACGGTCGTAGATGCACGCGTTGGATGACGTTCGTGTGTAGGGCAAAAGTTGACAACGTCCGTCATGCAATTTTTAAAGCTTGCATTCACGACCGTCTGTAGCGACCTTTAATATCACACGTATTTCTCGTCGTAAAATGATGAAATTTTTAGGTAGAGAAATCTCGAAAAATAAAACACGTAGAACAAAAATAATATCAAATATAAGATTCTTTTGGTGGATGTTTTGGTTATTCACTTTTATTGTTTAAAATCCTCAAATAAAATAATAACTTTTAAAAAGCGTTTGCAAGACACACATTATTTTACTATTTTAACCCCACATTTTAACAATTATCAGATATTTCAGATATTTATAAACAAAGGTGAACAATCTTATATGCAGAACTATGTGCATAAGTTTATGTTGTAACAATATTTACATCTACAGTTGAATTTTAAAAAATATGTATTTTGAAAGATTTCTGTACATAAAAATTTGTTGGGTACACCGCTTTCTGTCATTATATATCCATTTTACTTCGGTACCTTGGAATATGCGCAGGTGGCATTAAATGACATTCATATTATTTGCTAAACTCTATATTTATTATTAGACTTAAATATCTAATTTTATAGTTCCAACTACATTTACTTTAAAAATTAAATATCTAAAATTACTTGTAATTGTAGAGGGCACCATTTTAAGAATACGGCGTCCTTAACTGATTTGTGGATAATGTGGTATCGCTTTCTTAAAGCCAAGTTAATTCTGTTTAAAAACTGTCTTTTGGACCTATTAATTTTTATACCAACTTTGGGAATACTAATTAAAAAAACAATAATCTAGGTGGCATGTGTAAGTTTGTCATAAACTCCATGTCAGACTTAAGGTGTTTCTTTGCGACGAAATGTGTTCAACCCGGTTCAAAACATTATATTTTTGCGTTGACACGTCACTGTGTAAACCATGTTTAAAACGTCCACTGAGTCCGGTTTCAACTCTTTAGATGCTTTGCTATTGGTCTATGCAGCAGTTGCCTAAAAAGTAGAGATTTGAAAATCGCTGTGGGTTAAATTTTTAGATTAATATTTAAAATGGTTGTTATTTTGATACTTCTTATTTTTGTTTATTTCAAAAGGAGTTGGTTGTGGACTATTGTATGTACATCTGCAAATTTAAACGTATTTTTAGACATCCTGAACATAATCCAATTACTTTTCTATCTAAATTTCATAAACCTGTCACTCCTATAAACATGTTAGATATTTGTTTTTGGTTTGCAGTTGCTAAAATCAATTTCTATATTTTTGTTGCAAAATTCACACATTTTCAAAATATATGTACAAAAACATGCAGAAATAGGTTAATAATTTCGACCACTAATAATCGTTCTATTTTAATTCAAATCTAGTCAAGAGAAACAAATATTTGATGACGTTACGTTATGAAACTATACATTTTCTTGGTGCAATACATTAGTGACGTCACCATTGAATACGTTTTGAAACAGTCGATGGATACGGTTCGTCACAAAAAAACAGCTAATACAAAGTGTCGAGTAACTTATTTTTGAAGTGTTTAAATTAGTTTTTAATACATTTTTTTACAAAATAGGTAAAAGTAAATATGGTGAATTTTTCCTTTGAAGAATTGGCCGATATACATTTTATGTTAGAAAAGCAAACGAAAATTTGAATGAAGCAAGGCGTCTCTATGAAGAAGCATTATCTGCCAATTACTTTGTGCAAACATGTATTTGTCGCAGTAAGATACAATTTAAATCTTACGTGCACTCAATTTCAGATATCCGAAATTAGGCAAGTAGGTATCCGAAATTAGGAAATCGAAATATTTGCTTGATTATTACATTTTGTTACATAGAGAAATATGCCCAAAGACAAAGAGAAAACACACGTTTGTGATTTTTGTCTGAACGGTTAAGTTTATTTAAGAAAATGCTAACTGACAACTGTACCATGTTCAGTTTTTTCTTTTTACTTAAATTTTCTTGTTCAATACAAAAATTATGAGATATATTATAACATGACCAGCATTTTTTTAAATATATTTAATTACGTTTATCCACATCCACTATATTAAGATGGTTTGATAGTCTGTTTCCGTAGATTAAAGGCCTTTTAACACACTCGTGGATTAGAATTCATAATACCACGCTTCGATTTTATAGCATATTATTTAGAATAATTATTATTAACATTAACATTTGTCTCAAGAACGATCTTGTCTTTTTGACATTATTTGGTTTGGTATTATTTAAATTCACTCGATAAGGAGTTTCTGAAGGACTGAAGTGGCGCACGACTACGCCAGGTAGGAGCTGGATTTTTTCAGCAATTGACATCGTGTTGGACAGTGAATCTTCACTATAACTTTCCGCTGCCGTAGTCGATTTCCATCCACCAGGACGCTTCACAGTGGTAATATCACCCCCAGCATTGATCAGTAATGTCGCCGAAGAACGCCTTATTCCATATCAGGTACAACTTACTGAATCAGGGAGCCCAATAAATGGAGCCACCTTTAAAAATGTTTTGGAAATTATATTGATGTCTTTGTTATGTAATACATTTCCCTGTCATATATCGCGAGAAAAATCTCCCACCGCCATTTTTTAGGTCGCAGATTGGTGTATTTGCGACACATATCTTTCTAAAGCATTGACTGGAAAAGCTTCTTCCATGATCGTGAGACTTATTGAAATATTTCGTGTCCGGATTGAATACGTAAAGGTAACTCTAACTGCCTTTGTCTTGAACATGGGTGATATACAGAAAGGTTAATTCATTGCATCTACAAGCACCTGCGACTCCAATTATTGTTGCAACTTGTAAAGAGTTCAAAATAAAAAACTGTATAAATTGAAATATTAAAATCGTGTATTTTCTATCTTCACTTGTAAATATTTCTCATTCGGTACTTTTTTGAGAAATTCTTCGATTTGGTTTCTCTCCAGTATCTTTACCTTCTTTGGTTTATAATTTATTGCTTCTATTTCCAAATATGAAGTAAGTTTACCATACTCCGAAATATCAATACATGTATGCACTTTCAACATGACCGGTTTTGACCGTAGTGGTGCATGAAACGTTGAATTATATTCGGGAAATTAACCAGCCTTTAATCCTCTCGAAAAAATGGGCTATATGGGATCACGTATATAGTTTAGAAATGAAAGAGAGTAAGTAATAAAAGCTTATTATGTATGCAAATCGTAAATAAATGTAGTACTGGAGCTTATATTCAATATTTCTATATTATGTATTATCGGTATAGATGAGGTGTACTTTTAAAAAAACTTGACTTGTGTGACCGGGTTGTACTAAATTGTAGCAGGTAGCTAAAACGTAATCTCCGACAATCCGTCTTTGTCTATGCCGCTTCAATTTCTCGGTCCATTTCTGTTATAAGTAAACAATATAAAAACAGTTTTTCAAAACATGAGGCTACTTTAAGCATCATAACCGGGTTAAGAGGGTTTTTAGTAATTCAAATAAAATTATTCAATATTATTATCAAAATATTTATTTAACGAATAGATTTTTATTCCACACAAAAATATATGTATTTTGAAAATTCAAATTATGGTGAGTAAATGTAGTGTTGTATAAATGTACAATAAAGAAAATAAAAAAGTAGGTATATTAAAATTCATCCTCTGAATATTCTGATGAATTATCGTCGTCTCCTAGATTGATAACGATAGGTTTCACAGTAACGTCAATTAAATTATCGAGTTCCCACATTTTCTCCTCTTCTTTTTGTACATGATGTATACATTGCTAGTTATCTGCAGTTACTCGTTCCAAGGAATTTTTTAACAAAATTTTCACGTCACTTAATTTAAACGTCGTATTATTTCGCGCTACATCTCCTTTTACCTGCGCCCAGACTAATTCGATTGGGTTAAGTTCACAGTGATAAGGTGGTAACTGTAGTACCGTTATTTGGCGATTTGTTGCCGTTTCATCGATAACATATTTTTTCTGAAATTGATAAGTGTCAAAAGTTCCTTTTCACCATATTTGTTTCAAAAGAAATGATTTTTCCGGATAACCATTGAATGATATCGGCTTTCCTCCAAGCAGTCGTAGGCGTCCGCTCGGTCTGCCGTGAATGATAACTGGCATTATCCATGACAATTACAGATTCAGGTGGAATAAGATCCAACATCTGTGTAAAATACTTTTCGAAAACATCTGCGTTTATGTCTTCGTGATAGTCACCTGTATTTTTAGATTCAAATAAAAGTAAACCGCCATCTACAAAACCACTGGCACTACCTATATGTGTCACTATTAATCTTGGCCCTTTACCTGAAGGTGCCATGAACCCTGTTGAAAGTCCAGGGAGTAGAAAACTTTTTACATTTTTATTTTGCCATACTTTTGTTACAGTATATCTTTCGTTGACCCATGTTTCGTCTAGATAATAAATATTCCTCCCTTCGTCACGGAATTTTCTAATTGATCTTAAGTAGGATCTCCGCCAATAAGTAATTTCATCTTTATCGATAAGAACTGACTTCCTGTTCTGCTTTACCTAGCAAAAATTCAACTCTCGTAAGACGGCCCATAATTTGCTTCTACTGATTTTTTTACAAATCGTTGTCCTCTGAAAGTTCCCTTAAAATTTTGTTTAGCGTTGGTATTTCTTTTTTAAAATAAAATGAGTGTACTTTTCTGCGAATTATATTTTTGAAGAAATCATCTATGACGACTTTTGACCTCCCTGTAGATGATTTTGGGGGATTTACAGTATCTTGTTCATTTTTTGTTTTCTTTAAAAGTCTGTAGATAGTCGATTTTCCAATCTCTGTCATTTTGGAACACTTTTCCACGATGTCGTCAACACTGTTGGTAGGAGTTTGGTGTTTCAATGCATTAAATACATTTAATATAATAATCTTCTCATTCTGAGACAGCGCACATCTTTTCACGCGTTTGGCAGGTACATAATCTGACAAGCTCGACATTTTACCCAAACAATATTATATCCACTGGCACAATAGTCACTAAACACAAGTCGAGTTTTACTCTACTGCTCTAGCACGTCTTCGTATATTCAGATCTAAGACTTGATTGATCTGTCGCAATACACTGGCTTCTGTGCCCTATGATGTATCCAGTAAAATATACTAATGTACACCCATTACCTGTTAGCATTAGTGTTACCCGATAATTACCTGAAACGAAATATTACCACGCTCGTGGCCGGTTCTTATCTCGGGGTTTTATTACTCTCTTTCATTTCCAAACAGACATAGTTTATTTAGAGAGCCTATCCGGTATTGGACTACTTCCCGTGATATCCGTTAATTAGGACATACGACTATACATATAAATTGAAGTGATGAAGTACTAATATTATAATTTAATAGTAAATTTCGCGAGGTGTGTATAATGTAATAAAAGTTTTGCTGCTGGTTGGTGAAATTCGATTATTATGCCAGACTTCAGAAGCAGCCGACTCTTGACAAATGAATATTGAATGCATTATGTCAGAGTATCATTTGTCAAATGCTGTGAAAACTTTGTTCCTTTCATAACTTACCGACCCGGACCGTTAAATGCGTTAACTAATAGGGGGATTCCGTATATTCCTAAGAAAAGTTAATTAAACCGAAGTAATTGTTACTTTGACCCTGCGATTTATTAAAATGTATTGTAACTGCTAAACGAAGTTGAAAATCGTAAGGACTTCTTTAAAAATTTTAGGTAGAGTAATTAAGAATAACCGCTCTACCGTAAATTCTCGGCAAAATGGAAAAACGTTTTGGTTCTTTCTTTCTTCCTTTAAGATTTTTTCCTCCTGGGGTGATTTAAATATATAATTACTTATTCCAATATCAACTGCAGTGAATTCATCAAAAGGATACTTTGAGAACAATAAATTTTACAATACCTTCCAAAACAAATTTAGCAGTTTTAATTGTTACTTTCTTTCGTAGGGAATGAAACCATAGAGGAATATCTACAAAAAAAATTGATCGGTTCCTTATAAGAAGAGTCAGGTGTCCTCATTTAAATAATGATATTCCTATATTATACTTATTATTCATATTGTCAACAAAGGAGATCTTTGGTTTACAGCTGGACACATATTTTAACTATTTTAAATTAAAAACCTTTTTGGCATACATACGAATATCAAATTATTTTATTGAATCAAAAGTATAAACATATTTACAATCGATATTGTGTCAATGTTACACAAGTGAAATTCAAAACAATTACAAGTGTCCAGTTGCAAAGGTTACTATCAAACTACACTATGTCTATCCTTCTTGCTCTCTCTAAGAACCAAGCGATAGACTTACTGGTTGTTCCCATAGTTTCAATAGATAGTATAATTCTGACAGACTCAGCATTTTCCGAATGTGTATAAATACTATTGAAACTGGGCTAATGTCAGCCAGTCCATGGCCAAAGGTCGGCGGTCAGCCGTTGGCTGGCTCTGATCTCTAGAAGAGATACTCCCCAGCGCAAAAGTCCACTTTATTGTAAGTATGGTTGTTGTTATGGTTTTAATAAATATGTATTTTTATTAAAAGGTTGAGTTTCTTTACCTCTCGCAGGAGCCAAGCGAGTACCCCAGAATATAAGAGAGGTATTATTTTTATACGTTTATAGGTGGTGCAGGACAGTCACACATTTTCCGTGACATTCGAGGGAAGCCCTAGACTTCCCTGCTAGATAGTCACACTCATTACGTGACATTTGGTGGAGGCTCAAGCTTCCCCGCTATAGAATCAGCACATTTTCCCTGACAATATAATATCTGTTATTGCTTAACCTGCCATAATAAGGAATTGAAGTGGTAATATATTGACATTGAATATAAATAAAACCGTAATTTTTTATTGTTAAAATAGAAACTTGTAAACTATAAATATTGGTTATACAAAATGTTACACGAAACAACACAAACATTTGATAGAACAAAATTAAATAAGAACAAAGTGACATCTACTTAAGGAATTTTGGACCGTATTGAAGACGCATACAAAGTTGTTCAGAATTTATCTAAAAAATAATTGTTTTTAATGGACAGGGAACTCTTACAAATACAATTTTGTAAAAAAAATCAAAAAGTTGAAAAATCATTTAAAAATACACTTCTACACGCTGGAAACTGGTCCACTATCAAATATGACAAAGGCAAATAATATAATCGGTGACTGGACAAAAGATTGAAAGAAATTCCGAAGGAAATGAATAAATAATATTTTATAACACCTGTCTTATACAGCAAGTTCAATTGCTTTTGCTGCTATTGTTATTAGTTATTAATAGAATTAATTTGTGGTTCTAATTATGTTGCTGCAACAACAAAATTTTGGGCTTTTTTGGCGGTTGTGGTACCGGTCCCCTTCGTCCAGTCCCTTGGTATTAATGCTTGGACATGCTGTATATGGTATGGATATAATTGAGCCTCGTATACGATACACCACACTGCTGCAATACGCCGATTACGCCCCGAACCTCAATCTCTTCCACGATTAAGTTTCAAATTTCTTGTATCATCCCGACGATGTACTACACTTGCATCCCCTGCACACCGCGGTAAAAGTAGCTGCATTTAGCACATGTTTAACGTGAAACCGTTCTGCTGAAGTGTTTTTACTTCACGGAACTTTAAAACGATATCCATCAACTCCGATTTGCTATACACATAAGCCATTTTTGACACTTGAAAAACTAATGTTAATACTAGCACCACAAAAACGTTGATACTATAATTAATCGGATTTCAATAATCGGCATCGCTTGGCTAGAGACCACAGTAACCCAGGGATGTAAAGGTTGAAAATACTACAACTTCAATAATGTTTTTCTCGGAAACTATAAGGATTTTGCAAATTTGTTTTACGATATCGACTCCATTTTTTCCTGACCCATCTATTCTCAAATTTTTTTACACAAGTTCTGAATCACTGTATACGTGGGCATCAATTTCACTATGCAAAAAAATGCTTCCATTCCTAGAAGTCCTTATGAAGAAAAACAAACAATGTTTAAGTCAACTCAGATGAATAACTATCTGGGCGTCTAAATAAACTGTATCACTCAGTTATAACATCGAATACGTACCATGTCTGAACAAAATCAATTGAGCGAACTAGATGTGATCTGTGACTTAGAGAAGACGAATATATTAACAGAAATATTGAACAAGCTATCAGTATCACGCCAAAGAGAAAAAAGCTGTACACAACAAAATAAATGCTATATACTAGACATTTTAAACCCCATTAAAGTTATCAAAAAGAATTATACAGTGCTTTCGAAAAGTAACGAATAAATTCATTATTATTGAAATTGAGAAGTTTTAGAAAAATCCCCTGACACGTCGATTTTGTTTTGAATAAAGGCACTTTTTGACATACAACCCACATTTGTGACGTCATCGTTGTTCGAGACATGACGTCATTGACAATTTTTTTAAATAGCATCCGCCAATTTGACCATGCCATTTGAAAGAGCGTGTCATTCTACATACATACATCATGAAAAATTATGGTGTTACATAACAGAAATATCAAGAAAATAATATTAGAAGATTTTAAAATATCTAATTTGCAACGCATAATGTTTTGACCAAGACTACAAAGAAGCAATTAACAGAAATAACGACGAAAGCGAATTAAAGTATCTAAGAGGAAGCGGGATGGGATAAAAATAGAAGAATTAATCGTAACGTATATGGTAGTGACTCAAAACCATCTACCGGGATCTCCAGTTTCTAAAGAACATGATGTCTCCCGAAAAGTCTAGAACTATAAACTGACAAAGCGAAACTTTTATCCATTGGCAATTGCTATAGCAGTTTACAAATCCCTATAATGTATACTTAGGTATATAAAATTTTACAAAATATTACAAAATATTACTTTAACAGTTTTAATAATCAGAGTAACAAAAAAACGTACTTTCTACTATTACCATATACACTGATTACAGCTTATAGTCATATGTTCATAGCACAGTAATATTCTTTAAGATGCTTATTGTACAGCAACTTCAAAGAATATTGATATAAACGTTATACAAAATACCTCAACACCTATAGACACAGCGGCTATTATACCTATTGTTGAGTAGCCAACAAATATCACACATAAACTCTGTTGGCTATTCATGCACCTATAGTAATAATTGTTGTACATGCGTAAGTTGGTGAAAATCCTTGTATTGATTGGAGAATTATTGGTGCTTGTATATTTACATGCTATTGTTACATAATGTCTATCAACCTCACAATACATACGATCCATTAACGCTTGTAATT
Source organism: Monochamus alternatus (assembly GCA_037114965.1). Classification (NCBI taxonomy): domain Eukaryota; kingdom Metazoa; phylum Arthropoda; class Insecta; order Coleoptera; family Cerambycidae; genus Monochamus; species Monochamus alternatus. The sequence goes on from CM073426.1 coordinate 101,520,381, forward strand.
AGAACTTAACATCAAATATGGTTGTTAGTATTATATAATGCGGCTTCTGGATAAGTATACTAATATATAATTTTTTATTGTACAATGTGTCTGGAATATAAAGGCCGACGCTAAAGAGGCTGTATATCTAACCAAAAATAAAAAAACTCTTATGAATAAAGGCCAAAACTATTAGTTTGTGTTTGTACAAATAGATTTCAAAATATAAATATATAATAACTGCAATAAAATGCATTACAAAGTAAGGCACAACTAAGATTAGACTTCTGTTAACATAATTTGTTCTTTTATTAACACTAATGAAGTAAACAATATAAGTTTCAAAAAAAAACTTACCCTGTGACGTAGCTACTGCAAGGTACAACAACAACATTGCAATCCATTACCTGCTGCTGTTAACCTGAAGTTATTATTAGTAATAGTATATGGCTAGTGCGTTTCATTTTCCTGTACCTACCATTTGCCTGATATTTGTGACTGTACATAAACAAAAATGGAACAATTTGTAGTAACCATGACCAGTTACAGGACATAATTTATGATAAGTCTGGGCAAAACTCTCTGACTAGGAGCCGTTTGTACAATAGGAGTTTTTCGCAAGCACCGCCAGTCATTTTGAACAGTTATACTTATAACTATTTCACATTTTATACTGTGTTGTGGAAAGACTCTAAGAAAATTATTCACAGTAAGTATGTTTAGGTGTACTTGTAATTATTATGTATAAACACCTGACATGATAGGTATGTAAAGTTGTCGAATGTCTATTTCAATATTTATTTCCTGTTATTATTCTATTAATGTTGGTCACAGAAAGAACAAAATTTTAAGCCAAATATATTTTGTTTAGTACAATTTATCAAACAAAAATAAAGAAACTCATACCAGATATCGTGTATAAGAGTTATACCCCAACATTTTTTGCAAAATAAGTAAATCTGTAGCTATTTTAGGTTTACTTTAATATTTTGTAGCAAAATATAAATTATAAATAGCAATAACTTGAAAACGATTAATTTCGAATAAAAGTCTTTTTAGTTAGAAGTACCACTAAGAATTTCAAGTAGTGATAGTATTTCCAAAACAATCAGTGGTATCGAAAATAACAGCTCATACAAATTTTAGAGCCCCAATACCAAAGGAAATTAGATAACACAGACAATGGAAAGTAGGAACATAAGACATGTTCTAAGGATGTGAAATATAATTTCCGCCTTTCTACTTCTATTCAAGGCGTGAAAAAGTCTTTCACGTCTTGATAAACTTATTTTTACTGCGAATACAGGATGTTCGAAAATCATACGTCAATATTCCGGCAGGGGGGAGGGAGGTAGGAACTTATAAAAATGTTCAAATAAAAAAGTTCTAAGTCATTATTTGAAGGCCAATGACAGTTTAGTCTCTTTGCCATTTGAGGATAAGCGTCAAATTAATAACGTGGATACAAAGAAACACAATTTAGAAAAGAAATGGGTAGACTCACAAAATAGTTATTTGGAAAATAAAAAACAAAAATTTGACGCCCTGTAACTCCGCTAATCTCGACAAAATGTTATAGGACTTTGTGGCATTCATATTTTATGCAGATTCATTCTTCAAAATATTAACTCATCATTTCCTGACACCATATACAGATAAATAATTTCAAGTTGGTATACAGGGTGTTTCAGGAGATGTACATACTTCAGAATGTTATTCCATGTTCAATTTTAAGCAAAATATCTCCTATGAACTTAGGCCTGGAAACGCTTCGTTTAGAATATACAGGACGTATAATATATAATTTTATAAAACTTCTGTTTGTACAGGGTGATCACGAAATCACATTATATCCAGCTGTAAGCTGTAATTTTGTTATGCTAGGAGATATCGGAAAACTGAAACAAGCATTCCTTAATAAACAATTGAGCATCGTATTACAGATATATTAATATTAACTTAGTTTTGCTTATGAAATCCTCTGTATATTATTACATTTTTGAATTCCCTACTTTTTCCTAATTAAATTGATATACTTAAGCATGTAATGGGTTATCTTTTGCCATTTGATATCGATATCATGTGATTTCATCTAGATGGCTATATGAATAACGGAAAAAAGAAAAAGGAAATTCGTAACAGATAGTAAATTGTCTGCTATCATTGTTGTTATCAATTATTCTTTACCGACGTTTCCCATATACCCCTAGGGTAGCATAGTTACAGCCGAATCTGTCATTTTTGTGTGATCATCCTGTGATCATCGAGTAAAATAAAAAACAAATGAAGCTCAAATATGTTTTAATTAAATCCTGAATATGGGTTTACATTTTTGGTAATTATAACTATTTCAACATTGTAAATCCACTTCCTAAGATTACGAGACCAATTTTTGAAAGTATGTTGGCTCTTATTTTATCCAAAACCTAATTACATCACCCTATTTTTAATAAAATCACTGGTCCTAGATGATCCAGTTTAATCAAGGGATCCCTTAATGACCACAATTCACAGCCCTGCATAATCAAAATAATCACATCCGACTAAAGTTAAACAGCCCCAGAATGCGTATATCTCAAGAGCATTCTTTGAGAATCGGGCAGCCATTGAGGATTATTGAAACTGTGTTGGCTAGACAAAGAAGGCGTACGTTTCCGGTTCCGGCTGAACGACCGGAAATGTCATTTTAGAGAAAGGGAAAGGAAATAAGATAATTCTGTTAGGGACGAACTTTGAATCTTTGGAAACTGGCATCCCTTTAAGTTCCAAGCTAAATTGTACATGATAGTTTTGGCTAGAACTTATGCGTGAAATGAATTGACATTTGGGTATGCTGTTTGTGTTTTGTCAGCTACAATAATTTTGCTGCTGGATAATTGACATGAATCTATAGAAGGTACCTTGCATGCTAATAGAGTGTAGTTAGTATACAGTATGCGCCAAAAGTATGGAATAAATTCAATAAAAACGAAACAATTATTTTTTGGGAAAAATCCTCGAACAGGTCGATTTTTAATTTAAAAAATACATATTTTAGCGTAAAATGCGATTTTCAAATGTAAATGACGATTGAATGTTAGAAAACGTAAATTTTATCAATAAAAAAGTAACAATTCTGAGGTATGTAAAATAAAATAAATTGATTAAGTTTTATACTTAAATTAAATGTTCGAATTGCCATCCACCAACTTCTTGACAATGCGCAAGTTAGTGAAAAAATTCTTCTTGCACATTATGAATGATTTCTGGGGTAACTTTGCGTATTTCGACCCGAATGCGATTTTGAAGTTCTTCTAAATTACGTGGTTTATTAATGTACACTTTTGACTTCAAGTATCTCCTTAAACAATAGTCAAGAGGTGTAAGATCTGGCGATCTTGCAGGCCATTCTATCGGTCCGCGTCTGCCGATCCACCTCCCAGGAAAACAGTTGTCCAAAAAATCTCGTACAGGGCGCGCATAGTGCGGAGGTGCACCGTCTTGCTGAAACCATATGGTATCGTCAGGAATGTCAGGGTCATTATCGTTAGGAAAAATTACTGCAAGGGCTGGAACAAGGTCATTTTCTAGAAACTCTAAATATCTTTGTCCTGTAAGGGTTCCTTCAAAGAAGAAAGGCCCTACTATTCTGTCGTCAACTATTCCAGCCCACATATTTAATTTCTGCGGGTGTTGGGTATGTGCCTCTGCCATTCAATGAGGATTTTCCCGAGTCCAATATCTGCAAGTTTGACGGTTTACTGTACCATTCAGACAAAATGTGGCCTCATCTGAAAAAAGTATTTGCCGGTGTAAATTTCTATTTCCTTGACATAAATCCATTAGAATTTCGCAAAAGTGTAAGCGGCGATCGGGATCATCTTCATTGAGTTCCTGCACAAGTTGAATTTTGTAGGAATGATATTTTTCCTTCCTCAAGATACGTAGCACTGTGCTCTGACTAGTGTCATTGTTTAATGCAACCAATCGTGAAGAATTATGAGGATTATCCACCATACTTATCAAAATGTTCTGTTTCTGATTTTCATTAATGCTTGGACGTCCAGGTTTTGGAATATTTACAACATTGCCAGTTTCTCTAAATTTAGACTCTACCTTACTGACTGTTGATTGGCTGATAGGGCGATCTGGATATTTTTTATTAAATAAATCGCAAACTTCCTGCTGAGTTCTAGTCATATTCCCGCATCCGATAAGAATTAAAATTTCAATTCTTTGAGTAACACTTAAATGTGCCATAATACTTTAAATTGAATAATAATTTCTATGTCGCTTACAATACTTATTAGAAAGTCGGTGTGACAATGACACTTTGCAAAGATTTTCACCTACGTGATTCATAAAAAAACTATGGAATTCGAAAAACTAACGTTGATAACGTTTTTGCTTTATTTTAATTGATTTACGTTTTCTAACATTCAATCGGCATTTACTTGAAAACTTTCCTATGTAAGAGGGCAAAATTTTAGTACTCTCTGGTAGAGAATTAAACGATCTTTCAGAATCAAGGAAAAAAATATGGTGTTGCCATTTAAATAAAAATCGATGACGTCATTACTCGAAAACAAATGACATTTGAAAATCGCATTTTACGCTAAAATATGTATTTTCTAAATTAAAAATCGACCTGTTCGAGGATTTTTCCCAAAAAATAATTGTTTCGTTTTTAAACGATTAAATTATACTTAATATTTCGTGAGTTCAATTAGTGTATCTGACATACAACGTATGATTAGTAATGATAAGTAGTGATTAAATAATAGCAGTTTCAATAAAAACTTCCCTTAGCTAATTGTTTCATAGTCGAAAGTATTATCTTTGGTCTACTATTGGTCCATTGAAAATCCCCACATTGTAAATCCATTTCAAAACCAAAGCAATTTTGGAGTAAATGTATGGTACGGCATCATCGGTAGGCATTTAATTGGGCCTTATTTTTATGAACATACGTTGAACAGCGTGAGTTACCAAAATATAATTGATGACGTCGTTTCTGTCAAATCTCAAAGATAATGCTTTCGATTGAAAATAAAGCTTACTTCATTTCATTTAACACCATGTGCCCCAAATAAATTTTATTTAAATTTTTTTTATCCTCACAGTATGGAACACCCTGTATAAAACGAAAACCCATTTGCAACGATCGTATTCGAGCGGTCATAGCTCCCTTATATTGTAATTTAGGACACACGTACGCACATTACGAACTTATTTTTCGTGATTTCTTATAAAAACGACAAAAAGAATCATTAAGAAAACTCAAGGTTTTTCACCTTATCGGCAATTAAATGATTATTTAGAGAAAAAATCTGATGTGCTCCATATACAGGGTGAACCTTAAATAAGTATAAATATTTTAACCATCGGTACAGTTCACTGTGTAGAACACATAATTAATAGTTATTTTTTTTTATAAAAAAATTAGGAATAAAAAAGTAAAATTTTAAATAAATTTTAGATTCAACAATCAAAAAATTGTTGAGGACGACTAATCTGACTCCGATCTAATATTTTTAAGAGTCATGGTGGATGTGAATTCCACAGCGTTGCCAGTGTTACACTAATATCTTCGAATAGGCTTCAACAATATTAGCTAGAATTTTTAGAGATGTCATTGACTGAAATATGTTTATTTATTAAAATATTAATATACTATACCTCACCAATAAATTGAAAATATAAACCAGATTCTCTACTTACAATCATAGTAATCCAGAATTTGGTCATTATCCATTTTTACTACACTTCAACTGATTTATCACAATACGTTATCTTTATTACTATCACTGATTATCACTACATAACAAATATGCTTTTAGCATGTAAACCGTTTCACTGTTTGAATAACCCGCCATATATTATTTAATCACAGTGTATTTCACCAAGAATTATTATTTAAATACACAAGGCATTTAAGAGAAAAACACTACCCGTGAAATTAATAAGACGATTAAAATACGTTTTATACGTTAGTGCCGCAACTCTTAAAACAGATGTGTCATGCTATCCATTGTTCAGTAGCTTAGTTCAGTTTCAGAAGATGCAAAAATATCTCATTTACTTTCTATTTACGTGTATTGAAAATATCAAATCCCTTTCCACAAATATTACATGTTTTGTTTCCACTTGTCTTTGCCACAGCTTATTCCTTTGCCTTAGACTATACTAGTGCGTCGATATTAATATAACCTCTTCGATTTCGACTATCAATCTTAAAGGATGGGGCTGGTGCGGGACATTTTGCCTACTGCTCGTGACACCTACCTGCTACCTGTGCCTTCAACACCAGTTTCTTTTTTGCATGCAATTGATTCTACTTTTAAATATTTTACTATACCTTATTTTGATATTGAACGCATACATCAAGCTAGTTATTTTGTTTCATGTTTTGTTATTCTTTATAAAATAATTTAAGGAAATAATTTGTGATAATCTTTCTAACAGAGTACAATGGTACTAACTTCTAAAATATAGATATCTGTTTAAATAGCTGATTTTTCAGTAAGTAGATGAGCTTTTATGCACGTTTATGGATCATTTTTTGGAATAATTGAGCAAAGTAACTTCCTAAACACTTTAATTCATAGTATCTAACTTGCGGAAAATCATATTTTAATCGTTTATGATAATTTTACTTTAGTTATTGCTAAAAATAAGTGTTTTTAAATTAGAAACAACAGTAAAAATTGAATTTACGTTAAAAAATGATTTATCTTACAGACGATATGGCAACCTCGCCTTCAGTAAATCATATGGTTTATTTTATTAGGTTACGTCAGTGGTCTATCTGGTGAGAGGACCTCAAAATGTGGATATTTAATAATAATAATAATATCTACACCTGCAGTTAAACTATTTGTACTTATTTAAGGTTCATCTGTATATCTGTATGACAGACATCCATTTTTAAACATAAATGGAATTGATATATTCTATTAGGGATCCATTTATTCTCTCAATTCCTCGAAGAACAGAGGATAGCGTAGCCGAAATTCATTACAGTAACTCTCCTAGTAATCACCGTGTCCGTTTTGCCTTAACCTCCTGAAAGCGTTATTGTTAGTAGAAAGCCCACGTCCAGGCATATTAAATTGTATGCTTAATGCATGGCGTAAAAACGTAAATAATGCTTTCAAAATAATGATAACAAATGCTCATTAATAATTTATAAAGCTGTTGTTGTCAGTTTATGAATAACGCATAATCAATCTTCATACAAGTTTCTTCGCTCTCGGTTAGATATTAATTACAATATGATTCGATGATTTCTCGTTGGGCACAAATATCACAACAATCGATAACCAAAGTTGGTGAAATCCGAACTTAAGACCTCTCGCGAAAGTTTATACCCTTCAAGTTATCGGGTAAGCATGGAGGTTTATCGAATTTATAAAGCGGTTGTTCCCCCACTTGATTTATATCTGGCACGTTTGGTCCTATTTACCAAAGTTATATAACTGATATCTTATATTTATTTGATATCGATCTTTGACGCCTTAAAGGACGTCTATAATATGTTTATCTTATAGAATTTTGGTATTAAAGGAATACTATTACAAAGCGAACACAATACTTTTATTTTTATAGACCAAAATATTATGTATCATTCCTAGCAGTAAATAGAAGCTTTTATCTATTGCAGGTATAGGAAATAGTTACTTATGATGTGAGTGTTTCAAGTCCATTTTTAAGGCACGCATGTAAAAGTACATCAGTGCCTTAAAAACACTTTTAACACAAATATCATACAATATTTTTTTATATAAACAGTATTAGAAAGAATTAACCCGGGTAGAAATAAGTTTAGTTTTAAATAGCAGCGTTGGTACTATATCAAATTTTCGAAGTGGGCACTTGCCAATGATATACTAATCATGGTGGCAACCATTGTTGTATTCATCATTTCTGAAAAGTTTGAAAGTTTTGGATTTGCCACTTTTAAACGTTCTGTCGTTTTGCCCTTATAAAGAAAATATGGAAAAGATCAATCCATTTAAAAAAATCGATGAAGCGGCCAACCGAGTTATTTTGGACTTATTACCAAGAAAATACCGGATTGAATATGGAATTGCATACAATAAGTTTTTAAAGTGGTGTGAAGAAAAAGGCGTTCCTGGAAAATATACTGAAAATGTATTCTTGGCCTATTTTGAGGAGAAATTGAAGATTTGGAAATCTTCATCTATATGGTCTAATTATTCTATGATTAAAGCTATGTTACGAATAAATAGCGACGTAGATATCAGCAAGCATTTTAAGCTCATTGAGTTTCTGAAACGTCAAGGAGAAGGTTATCAACCCAAAAAGTCAAAGGTCTTGACCAGAAACCAAATTGAACAGTTTTTGAAGTGCGCACCGGATGACGAGTATCTTATGACGAAAGTAGCTAAGTACTTTTTTGGGAATATTTGGTGCCTGTCGTAGAGAGGAGCTTTGCCAGTTGACTTTCGATAACTTGGAAATTGTGGGCAGTTTCAGTTCAATATTGGTAAAGATATTAGATATCAAAACCAAGGTTCAACGAAATTTCACTATCATTGAAGAATTTTATTTGGATTTTTACGAGAGATACATGGCTCTTTGTCCAGCAAATGTAGGACATCGGAGGCTATTTCTAAAGTATGTGAAAGGCAAGTGTATGAAAAACCCTGTGAGAATAAATACTTTCGAAAATTTTTCTGCTGCTATTGCTAAATTTCTGCAACTTCCAAATTCTAACTGGGCATTGTTATCTCGGCAAGCTTACTAGCACATAGTGGAGCAAATTTAACGACAATTAAGCGGTATGGAGGATGTAAATCTTCAACAGTCGCCGAGGGATACATCGAAGATTAGTTGGAAAGTAAAAAATTCGATTTCTCGAAAACTGCTTTCATTGCCATCAGTATCAGCGGATTCTGCTCAAACGTCGACTAGGAATGCGGTCGTTTCAGTCGATAGTGATAGTAATTGTGAAAGGATTTAATTTTTCAAATTGTGTGAATTGTAATATAAATATTCATGTTAATAAAGAAAATACAAATTAAATGCATTGCAAATTTACTGTCACAATTTGACATTTACTTTAAGGCACTAGTGCTTTTAAGTTATCATTTTAAGGCACTGGTGCCTTAAAGCAATATTTATAATGCTACAAGGGAGTGTTAAAAATTGCATTTTTAACATATTTGTGGAAAAATATATTTATATCTCGTAATAATAACAATAATATCTCTCCTACATTCTAATCTAGTTGAAAATTCGGAGATTTATATTGGAAAGAGATGGCATATTATTATTCAGTAGGCTGTATTCGCGCCCAGGAACGACTTATGTTGATTATAGTTGCAGTAAGAATTCAGATGACTTACGTCATACGAACAAATAAATAATTAATGATATTTTCATCAAAATTTTAAGAAACTGCAACTGAAAATAATAAAATAATACAGGGTGATTCTAAACTTTTCCAAAATAATTTTTCAATACACAGGGTACTCTTACAAATACAATTTTGTCGCACGGCACTGGAAACTGGTCCACTGTAAAATCTGATAAGGCGTATTATCGACGACCGGACAAAAAAAAATTTAAAGAAATTCCCAACGAAACAAGTAAATTACATTTTACCTATTTTTGTACAGCAAATTCAACTACTCTTGCCGCTATTGTTATTAATTATTAATATAATTAATTTGTGACTTTATAGTAAATTAGACTGACATACCTGATGTTACAACAAAATTTTGGGTCCGTCTTACCCTGTTTCTACAAACTAACACAAATATTTCTGCTTCTTGTCCGTTTTGAACTAGTAAGTTATTGGTAGCAGTTATTTTTGATATTTGAAAAACTAATGCAAATATTTGCATCATAAAAAAGTTAATACGATAAGTAAACGCATATTTGAAATCGCCTGGCTAGAGACTACAATAATCCAGCAATGTAAAGGTTGAAACTACTAGAACATCAATAATTCTTTTCTCTGAAACTATAAGGATTTTACAAATTTTGTTTTTAAGAACCTTTTTTCATGACGCGTCTATTCCCAATTCAAAATTAAAAACAAATTTGAACCGCAAAAACCCCCGATATACAAATTTTATGTAATTGGATTTCTTAAGAAGTTATTTACAAATATCGAAAATAAAAATTCAACTTTGATACCCTGTATCTTTTTTATTATGCGACTTGGGATATAGCTATGTTAGGTTAGATCGATTTATTTTCACCTGAGGAATCTCTGGTCTCATTTTTGCTACTTCATTTAAAAACACCCTATACTTCAGTATAAAATATTCCACAAGGCTTAAGTCAAACGTATAATAATTATCACAAGAACAGACCTGAGTACAATGAGTGACTGTGTAATATGACTTATCCAAAGAATATTTCATAAAATAGATTTATCGACATTTTGTAACGGTTCCATTTAATTAATATGGCGCTAGATACAATGAACCCTATATCTAAGTATTTTAAGTTGCCTATTTTATTATTTGTATGGAAAGTGAAATAAATCATCTAATTTATCTGTCTTCCTCACGCCTAGTTCGCTGTTCATGGACGCCTCGCGACTAATAAAAACTCAAAACCAAAAAGATATCTTCGACAAGCCAAATTCCTATATATTTTTAAATTGCCTGCCCCATATTTTCTACAATATTACCTTGATCTTTAACAAATTTCACCCGTTATTAATTATTAATTTATTCTCCTAATTCCCACCCTTGGGTGTGGATAATGCTTCCCATTAGTAGGTTGGTATTCCTAATTTTATGGTTAATTATTTTCTATTATATTGGTATCTTTTCTATTTCCCTCCAAATAGTTTTTTAAAACAACCTTGAGTCTTTTGGAAAAAATCACTTAGTTTTACTGCTGTTAAGTGGTGTATGACATATTGGCCAAAACCTTTTGTGGTAATTGGTACCACCCTTATTGGGATTTGAAGTGATTTTGTGCCGAATTATTTTACTTTTGGTGTTGGTTATTGATTTACCAAAAGTATAGCCTTTCTGGGATTTTTGTGTCGTCCACTCTACTTCTGCAGCTACTGGTGGAGAATTTTCCAGAAAAAGTTTTCTTCTTCTACGATACCATCTTGGAGAATATTGTTCTACCACCTTCTAACTCAAGAAAACCCTCTATAAAAGAGGTAGGTACTTCAGAGTAATTATCTAGTTTACCCTGCATGTTCTTGAGCGTTAATTAACGCATTTTTTTGCATCTCTAGGGTTTTTTACGGGGTTCTGTCCTCCTCGCAAATAATACCTACTTCAGGTGATACGTAACCTACCTTCAGGACCACTTCTATCATACCAACCGATGGGAGCTTAGGATCTGCCATTTTCTTCCACAGACCTTCACCACGTGGAGAAACACGTTGAATTCAACCTTCAAGTGGGATTTCACCTACCCTTGACTCAGCTGGACCTTCCGGAATCTGCTTACTCTTGATGTTGGCCAGATAAGTGAAAGTTGTGCAAGTTTTCTTGTTTAATATTATATATTAACGTTTTTTTATCTATCACTAAACTCAACCCTCCACTGTTAAGCAACAAATATTGCTTGAGAGCAAATAGATGTAATATAATGTTAGTACTTACGTTAAATTTAGCTATACTTGGTATATTGGGTGAATTTGTGGTCTCTTGATCACAACATTGAGACATATATATATATATATATATATATATATATATATATATATATATATATATATATATATATGTACGACTTTTACCAGCTGTACACCAAATCGTGGATATCCATTTATTGGTAATATAACAATAATTGTTATTCTTTTCGCTGATACTTTAGATTTCTGTTAGATGTGTCTCTGCTAATGAACTTGACGTAAACTCATTTGCACATATTTAACTCAATATACCGATTCTCTATCTCGAAGTTATATATTTGTATATTTCCTTCCCACTCTGATTCTGAGAACAAATAAAAAAAAGAGAAAACGAAAATTGTTAGTTTTGTCATCTGTCAATTATTTTTTTTTTATTTTATTTTGGGGAACTCTTTTATGGTTTTTTGAGACCCCAAGTAATGCAAGAGAGGAGCAGGTAACCAAATCACATGGCGCCCTAATTAAAGAAAAAAAATCTTAGTTTATTGGCCTTAAATTCTTAGAAAGGCACTGCCCTCTTAGTTTTGTTTATATTTTTTTTATTCTTCAATTTTTAAAATTAGAAATAGCTAGCCAGGGCCTATGGCGTGCCACCTAACATCACATAGTATTTTTTTGGTAATTAAATCGCATTTTCTTTGTTTGTTAACAACCCTGAGATATCGGCGTGTTATAATTTACAAAAACAAAATAATTAAAGGAGGACTTTTACGATCCAAATTTAAACTAATGTTTCCATTTGGTAGACATGAATTCCCACCTTATATGTTATTTCAATATTATCTCGGAAACATACAAATTACGCCGGAAATAATTTCGCTACCACTAAACTCGATGTGGCGGAAGTGGCATAACAGTGAATCTGAATCGAATCCTAAGTAACTTCAGATGTGTTTAATATGCATAATTTATAGAGAAAGCGCAGATTTAGACTTTACATTTACCTTTCATTGTATTACTCATAAGAAATTATACAGTTTGCCTTTATTGCCTAGATGTTCAAGCCGTTTAATTAAATTTTACCTGATGAGAGAATCAAATCATACCTACGTAAGTTTTAATGTTGCCACAGTACATTATTCCCTGTAGAAATTGTATGTCGATCAACGTGAGAGGATTGTTGAATAGGTGAAATTTCTAAATATGGACTTGAAACATGTGCTCAAAGTTTCCACGTAATTTGTTTTTGTGCTTGCTGTTTTCGAGATCTAAGACATGTGATTCGATTAGACAATTTTTATAGAAAACCGAAACATTTTGAAATAAATGTGTGTAGGTATAGTTGCGGCAAGAATTCAGACGACTTACGTCATACGAACAAATGAATAATTCTTTATATTTTCATCAAAATATTTATGAAACTGCAACTGAGGACAATAATAGTTATTTATACTCGTAGTACAAGTAGGATATAGGCATTGTTATACATGAGTGAGACATTTTCACGACGAGGACGTAGTCCATGTCATGTAATTTCACGAATGTAATAAAAAATGCCGTTATCACACGTTTACTACATAATATTTTATCTAGAACTTCAAAAAATTTCATCTATAACTACCTTTAATTGAGAAAAATCAGATATTAATTTGTAAGTTTTGATTCAAAATCAAGGAGCAAAGGCATTGTTATGGTAACTTGTCAAACTTCCTGTCAAACTTGTTATAAACAAAATTGAGTTTTCGTTTCTATATTTTCTTGTAAAAATAGTGGTGTTGATTAAAATAATGAGTGATTCAGAAATAGAAAACTTGCCTCTTGAAATTAAAAAAGCTTCTGCATCAACTGCAGTTTCACTTTTACCAGATAAATCGAGAACCCTACTTGGTTCGAACAATTTTATAAACGGATTGATTAGTGTGCATCTAAGAATATAAAATATGAAGCAAAAGAGATGGTATTATTAGCATTTTTTGAATAATGATTCAAGAAGTACAAATCATCTAGTCTTTGGGCGTATTATTCAATACTGCGGTCTACAATCCAGTCAAGAATATTAACAAAAGACAATGTTTCAAAATTTTTACAAGATGCTGATGACACAAAATTCTTGCTAATAAATGTAGGATCAAGAAAATGTTTGCTAGTTGAAATTCATAAATGCGTAATTTAAGGTTGCCTTAATTATTGAGGTGCAAGCAGAGTGTACGGTTTGTAATTAATTTGCTGTTAGAAAACGAAAAAAATTAAGGAAGCATTTTTCATATCTTCATACCGGATATGAAAACCGAAGTTTCTCGAGAATTCTGTATCACCGCCGAGAAAATTGAAAATGTGAATATGGTCCAAGTAATACGAAAATACCTCGCCCTGCGTCCTAGTCATGCCGATCATGGAAGAATTTTTGTTGGTTACAGAGGTGGTGAATGCTTGAAATCTTCTATTGGCATAAATACTTTTAGTGTAATGCCAAAGAAATTTTTTTTCTCAATTTATCACAGCCTCAACAATATACAGGGCATTGTTTTCGACGATCATCTACTTCACTTCTAGCCAATACAGAAACACACCTAACCATAAAACTGGTTGGAAGTCCAACACCGTATATCATGCACGGGTGTAAAGCCAAATGGATTAATTATAAACAGAAAACGTTAGGCAACATCTACTATTGACTGACAAAATTTGTGTACGGCAGTGGATCTTGGCGGTCTATAAACATCAAAATTTGTTGGCAATACCAACAAGTCACTTAGGGCAGGGCCATGTTTGCGATCTGGTCGTCACGACGTGAACGTTGCGACAAAACATGGTCAAAAGTCAACATCACGGCAACGTTTTTGATTAGTTTTCAATCTTGCTCTCAATGAAGCGTCTTATGTTGTTTAAAGAAAAAACCGTTAATATTACGTCCGTGGGATGTCCATTTTAGGACAAATTTAAATAAAAACAAAAATATGAAATGAGTGTAGGATAGTGAGTTTCCGTAAAATTTGCAAAGAGTTGGTTCCCCTAGTGGGTTTTTAGGTCAAAAATAATAAAGCAACAATGATGAATTTCAAGCTAACGTTTCGAAAATTTATTTTTTCATCTCATAGAGCTATAATTCATATAGTTGTTCTTTTGTCCAATTTGCAAACCGCTCCTTAACAATAACCATACTTTACTATCAATATAAACATAGGTAGGGTGACCCTCAAGAACATTACAGTACCAGCTCAAACATTAACTAATCGTCATAACAAGACAACATCTAAAATGTATAATTATTATCTGTGATGGAGTATTTTGTTATTGTGACTTTTAAAAATTTGTTTGTATAAAGAAATGTACATCTTTCTATAAGGTCAGTGTCAATGAACTATGTCGCTAAACAAAAGATAAAAAATTAGTAAATAATATAAGCAAAACGAAATATTGATTTATTTTTAATACCTATGCTATAACTCCCATATTTTAATTATATTACTTGTCTTGCAGTTGCTACAGATAGGGTAGTTAAAAATACTACCAAGAAATTAACCGAGGTAGCGATCCAATCATTGTTAAGTAAAGAAATGAAAGCTGTAATGGAATTTTGTTATATATAGCAATAACAAGTTTACATAAAATAAAATATTATATATTTTAGATAACAGAACATAATTATTTTTTGTATAATATATTTTTTAAGTTGGCATATTTATTTATTTCTCATGGAAAATTAATTTTGAATATCCCAAAAACGTCTGTCTCCTTTGGGACGACGACTCTGGTACTTATATTTTACACACATCTAGTAGGTACACAAATGATACAAAATACCCATTTGTGAGGCATCGATGTCCAATTTTGTGGAAAACGGACCTAGGGAATGTCGTTTCCACTGGATGTTCATTATTAGACGTCCTAAGGCCAAGTTATAAATAATTTTGAATATCCCAAAAACTGCATGTGTATTTTTATACACAAGGTACGTTCTTAGCATATCCTTAAATACTCCAAACGTCCATTTGTTGTCCAGGGATGTCCAATTTTGTGGAAAACGGATCCCGTACAGACGCCTGTCGGACATCCTAAAGGTACGACCTCCTAATGTCTATTAATTTTCGTATTAAGAACATCCTTAGGACGTCTTTGTGTTGGATGGGTTACTGTAATCAAATCACAGATGTGACAATCCCTGAAATTCAATGTACATCCAAAACTAACATAGCTTTGGATAAATAAAGTATGACTAGAACGGGAACTACCAATCATTTTTAGTTTAGCATCATTTGGAATAAATAATGCTAAAATTGGTTTGACAAAAGCTTCTTGTCAACGCAGTCTAGATAACTTTAAGTAAGACTGATTTTTGTCCACAAATTTTGACTGTTGTAGATAGTCAGGATTCAGAAGGCATTACAATCGATTTTGACAGTCGCCTCAGACTTGATAAATTAAGCATTTGCCATTATTATAACCTATATCATATTATGTGGATTTCACTAAAATATAACTGATGGCTTCAATAAGTGCGAATACCAATTTTATTTTAATCAGCTGCAATTCCTTTGGGTATTCGCAAAAATATTAATTCATATTCATAACAAACCCTACAATAATCTAGTTTGTAATACGTGCCACATAGCGTAACTCCACAGCTAATTTGAAATTTTGATTTGTCGTAATTGAGAGATCTAACACGTGTACAACATACAAATGTACAGTCGACCAAAAACATTTCAACTGTGATCATAATGGCATTGATTTGTATTTATATTTTAAGATATAATTTGAAATTAAAACATATTATGATAATATAAGAAATTAATTTAAAAATATCTTAGAAGTATTTGATTCCCTCTTTTGTATTTTCTATTGCTATATTGTTCAGTATTAACAAACAGTAACTACGACTTTATTATGCTAATGTTTTAAATTTAAACTAATCCAAATTCACATTGGTAATAAAATTGTTTCCAATACTTCCATTCTTGATTTTTCTGTAATTTTAGTCAGATTATTAAATGTAGTACGAAAATGTTATTTTGCCAAACTACATTTACCGTTAAACAATATAAAATTTTTGAAAAACTTTTAGCTTCTTCTCTATAAATAAATCGTAATTCATCCTTTCGCAGCGCTGCGTTGCACCTGCTGTCATTATTTGCAGTCTAGAATTTTAACTTGATCCGTAAGAAATAAGATTGATTATGTTCTAATGCAGGAGAAGCGATTAATTCTCATTCATTATCTAAACTCGTCCCTTTGTCATTTCTTTATTATATTGTTTTGGCCAGCGCCATACATAAATTGGATTTTTGTTAGGAAAATATGATGTATTTCAAATTTAATAATAATGTGTTATGTAAACTGGCCTATCTGAAACAGCACATAAAAGAATTGTAAATTGATACGTAACTTGAGTTAATTTATAATAATAATTTTACCAAAAATATCTCTGAAACAGGTCAATTAGTATATAGATATTGCCATTTTTTAAAAAAGACGTTCTATATTTCATAGTATAGACCAGGGTCGATAATTTTTGAAACCAAAAAAAATAATAGTAGGATGAAACCCATTGGAAAAGGAAGAGAATACAACAAAAATGAAAGGAAAAATAATTTACGGGCGATCTGAGGTCACGAAGTGGAAGAGGGTGAGTTTTAAGGGTAAAAAACGGTTTACCTCGATTTCCTACAAGTCCTATGGAAAAAAGTCAAATAGCAAAGTTGTAGGTAATAAAAAGATCTACAACTTTTATATTTACACTTTTTTCAGATAACCTCAAAATCTATGTGAAAAATTCAAATAACCAAGTTTTTGGTTTTTTATTTTTCTTTTACAACAAAAAAAAATCACGAAATTTGGTGAAAACTTACCTTTTTATTTCCCAAACACACTGAAATTTTTTTGATTTAAAATATTTGTTTTTATCACCTTATTTTGACTTAATATCGAAAAAGCACCCTAATTTTCAATCGAAAATTCTCACGTCAAAATATCTGCGTTTTTAAAAGAGTCGGTGTGTTTTTTGTTCGTTGAAATCTCTACTTTCTGATGCTGTAAAAAAATATACATTAATATGGTAAATGTTCTAATAAAATGCAGAGAAACGGTGCGACAAACTCGAATCGGATTTTTTTTTGAGCTATTTATTAAAATTTATACTTTAATTACTCGAAAAACGTGAGATTAAATGTTACATTGACAAACAAAAAAAAATTGCAAGTCGAAATATACTATTATAATTAACAACCAAATAAGTTAATAAAGTTAATATTTAATAAGACATCTACAATATTTTTTCGTTTCTTTGCATTTTCTGAGAATGTTTACCATAGTAATGTATCTTTGTTTACATCATAAGATAGCAGAGATTCCAACGAACAAAAAGCCAACCGACTTTTTTAAAAAAAGCATATATTTTGACGTGAGAATTTTCGATTGAAAATTAGGGTGCTTTTTCGATATTAAGTCAAAATAAGATGAAAAAATTTATATTTTAAATAAAAAAATTACAGTGTATTTGGGACATAAAAAGGTAAGTTTTCACCAAATATCGTAAAAAAAATTTACTTTTTATACAAGTAAAAATAAAAAACCAAAAACTTGGTTATTTGAATTTTTCACATAAATTTTGAGGTTGTGAAAAAAGTGTAAATATGAAAGTTGTAGATCTTTTTATTACCTACAACTTTGCTATTTAACTTTTTTCCATAGGACTTGTAGTTTTGTCAGAAATCAAGATAAACCGTTTTTTACCCTTAAAAACTCACCCCCTTCCACTTCCCGACCACAGATCGTCCGTAAATTATTTTTCCTCCCATTTTTGTTGTATTCTCTTACTTTTCCAATGGGTTTCACCCTACTATTATTTTTGTTCACTTTTTTCCATTTTCAAAGGCTTCAGCACTGGTCTAGTATAGATATAAATAGATTTCTAAAGACGAATGCAGCTAATGCAGACGAATAAGGTTATAGTTACCTACATTTTTGGAGTCGTAAAATATAGAGAAATTGAATGAAAATGAACAATGACCAATTCAGTGTTCAAATTCATCATCATCATCATTATTATGTTTCGAACTTCTTGTATAATACGATTGTTCTATCCATCAATAATGCCTGATCTGTTCACATACGTATCTAATGTTTAATAATGCATAATGCTTTAAAAAAAAACCCACAAAATATGCAAGGGGGATTAATTCAGGGGAGCCTAGGAGACTTGGCAGAACTTTAATAATTTCTCACATCACGGCGATGTAATGTTCACCACCACCATCTTATTGGAACGAAACATCACCAGCACGTGCACAAATCGCATTGTGATTAGAGAAACATTATTCTAGGATTACAAGGGATACAAGGTTGCAGTGTGCGATTGCCTACTATTTCAACTGAAACATTTAGTTTATCCCTTATGTTTTCCTGCATCTATTGCTGAAAACTGAAAACTATGTGATTTTTTCAAGTTGGGTTATCTTTCAAACAAATGTCTAATTTCCTTGTAATGTTGTAACCTTCTGTCTGTCTTCTGCTCAGGGTTCTCGTAAGACAATAACTTCGTAAAGATACGGATTCCCTGGTGCGACTGCGGCTGCGGCTCGCGTCTGTGACTCGTCGCCAACCAATAGACAGTCTGAATGTTCTCATCAACTCCAGTATTTAGACTGCCTATTGGTCGGCGACGAGTCGCAGTCGCGAGCCGCAGTCACAGTCGCACCAGCGAATCCGTACCTTAAGGACGCAATTTTGGAGGCAGAATCATACGAACTGAGGATATCGACAAGTTGACGTTGACTGAAATAGACCTAATGGATGAGTGAGGATTTTTCTCTAATGGTGAGCATCGCATTTTGACGGCCATTTTCGCTTATCGTTATTTGCTTTCCTGATTTAAGAAAATTGCATATACTAGATAATAGCTAAGGTGCTCTTCGAGCGCAACTTCAAAAGTTCGATATATTGTGAAGAGACCTGTTTCAGAGATTTTCTTCAATCTCTTTTTTCAATCAGATGAAAACGAAACAGAGCTATTTTCAGTAACTGCGTCAAGATTGTAGAAAAATGCTCAAGCCCGTCGATTTTAGATTAAAGGGGGACATTCTTTGCTGGTGTTCTTGACCCCGCCACTTTCATCCCCAAGCAAGGGTAGTAAGCATCACCCTAAAATATTTAAATGGCATTGGGGATTGAGCAATATTTGTTTTGGAAGCTGTTACAATTCTCTTTACAACAGATTTATAAAATTTAAAGTTTGTTGTAAAGAAAATGAAAGAGAGAGCTTTCAAAATAAATATTATTCAACCTCCAATGCCATTTAAGTATTTTCGGGTGATGCTTACCCTTGCTTGGGGGTGAACGTGGGGGAATCAAAAATACCAACAAAGAATGTCCCACTTTAATCTAAAATCGACGGGTCTGGTCATTTTTTACAATTTTGACGCAGTTCCTGAAAATGGCTCTGTTTCGTTTTCATTTGGTCGCCCTGTATATATTTTTTTATAATAATGTGTGCGGTGAAATTGAGGATAATAATTTAAATTTTAATTTATTGGTTTCATTTATTCTTTTGCTGATTTAAAATTGCACAAGGTGAATCTTAAATAAATACAAATACTTTAACTGCAGGTGTAGATCGTCATGGAGATGCGTCAATTGAAAGCGACTTTTAAAAATTTCAAATATTTACGGAGACATATATATTTTTTAAATATCCACGTTTTGAGGTCAGCTGACCAGATAGACCACTGACGTAATCTAATAAACGATATGATTTAAATGATGCAGATAAATAATTTTTAATAAATTCAATTTTTGCGGTTGCGGCTTAAATTATTTTATGAAGAAAAACAAAAAATTATGATTTTTACACAACATTTTAGAGTTAATTTTCGCCACATAACCTCAAACAGCGTGTCAGTGTTACCCATTTCGCACTTCGTAGTTTCGTAGTGGGTGAAACAGATTTTAAAAATAAACACCATACATGTAATAACAAAATAACGAGCTTGTTGTATACGTTCAATATCAAAATAATGAATAAGCTGGTGTCGTAGGCACAGGTAGTGGTATCACAGGCAGTAGGCAAAATGTCCGGCACCAGCCTTATCCTCTAGGATTGATAGTCATAGTCAGTGAGATCGACGTTATATTGATAGCGATGCACTGGTCCAGGGCAAAGGAATTAACTTAGGCAAGGGCAAGGTACACGTGGAAACAAAACATCTAATATTTGTGGAAAGGGATTTGATACGCCAGCAGTTCGAAATAAATAGCCAAACTCGTTTTAAAGAGTGTCATTAATATTGAAAATGAATGTACGTTTAAGATACGTACGATATAATACTGGACAATAATTGCATTTTTGATTCATTGACGGTCAGTTTACAAAAAATTACACACCGTTATCCTTTTCAACCATTCACGGTAATCCAAGTCGGAGCGTGAATAATATAGTTGATAGTTGATACGGGAGATGTGTGCAACTTTGTTATTTGTATTGGAAATAATTAGTTGCCCAGAGGTGTATATACTCTCAGATAGTGACATCAGTCAATGTAATTATAAAATTACCCACATCGGTAGCAGATCATACTGATACCAGAATACTTCGCACTCCCCTCATATTATGTCAGCAAAATACTAACTGTTCATTTTTTCCAAATCACCACCACCATCACCTAGTACCACTCCTGAAACTTGATTAATGGTTATGCAGCTCTAATTGTCGTTGCCGTTGATACCCGCGCTATTATCTGAGCGACCTATATTACTAATTGATTTTTCAATTGGATATTGATACGAGAATCGCGCTAATTGAAAAATTGATTCTATCACACAACCGGAACTCGCTCATGCTAATCATTCTACTTTATGCGGGACAACTGATATGGAAGAGAAGGGTCTATTCGATTCAACAAAGTAGCTGGATGGACAAAGGGATAAAAATGGATTTATTTCAAATACACTGGTTTCAGAAATTCGTTTTGCATGAGAAAATTTGTTTCTTCTAAAAAGAAGTATAATTAAGTTTGGTTAATTGATTTCAGTCTGAGGGAATGGAAGGGTTGTAGATTAAAGGGAAAAAAATCCTTGAAATGACAATCAATCTCAAGTTGCTCCACAAAAATTTCGTGGAAAATTTTAAAACAGATAAATTGATTAAATTAATTATTGTTTAAGATACCGCATTTACAATATTTTATTAAAGAAGTGTTATTACATACATACAAGGTTTTTCTGAATTCAAATGACAAACGTCTAGGAGAGATTCCTTCCATAAAAATAAGACAAAAAAATCTTATATACATACGAATATGTCCGAGAGAACTTCGTTTTCGAGACACAGAGTGTTACAAGTACAACAAAGAAAATGGTTTTATAAATAATATGTGAAAAACTGTTTCGCCAATCTGAATGAAATGTTTCCAATGTGTATAAGGTATCTTTTGACTTTATAAAGTTTACTCAGTAATTCCAGGTGCAAAACAAAATGGCAAGACGGGTAGATTTGTGAACGAAAAATAACATCAAGTAGACTTTTTCAACTTATTGTTGTAGTTACTGTTAAAGCAATTAAAAAATAACTTGTTCGTCTCTTGCCTTGTGTGGTAACACAAAGGGAAAACTAACTGAACTACTACGATTCTTGTCCACACATGGGAGCAGCATGAAAGTGCTGCTGATGGCCTGGATCTGCAAGGTGACGCAGCTACCACTGGCAGAAATCAGTTGGAATCAGTGCATGAACTTTTCGCAGATGGTAGGGATGCACGCAAAACTCACTAAACTGCTTGCTGATCAATTCTCATGGATCTCATTATCTATAGCACGACAGCTAGCGGACTGATCGTTTGCCATTGTTTCCAAGATATCTTCCTCAACAACCAAAGTTCTTACTGTTCTTTTGACACTACCATTAGACCTTATTACACCCACCTGTTTAGAGAATGTGAGCTAGGTTTAGATCTTTGTAAGGCAGGTTAGCTTTAAGACTTCCACAAACAAGAGCGATATAGCCAGCGTCCTAATAGTGATGCGTTGTAGTGATAATACACTAACGCAGTATAGCACAGAAGCATTCAAATAGGTGCGTTTGCGATATTAACAAAGGTTACTTCTGATCCAATTAAGGCTGCGCGTATGGGTAATAAACAACATACCACGTATAGAGTATACTATCAGTCAATCATTTTTAATTTTTTTTATATATATTTTTATGCTGCGGACTAAAGCCCCGACCAGCGTTGAATTACACCCACAATATTTACTCATATATTCTTTATTAATAGCTTTTGTAATAATCATTTTTCAACATAAACCTATATAAATTTGCTGTTATAAAAAAATTAATAAGTATTCAAAATTTCTGTTTTTAATGTTCCGCAGTGAGCATTTGTAATTATTGAATATGTAATTTATGAACTTCTTGTGTATTAGATACTAGATAGCCTAGTGTCGAACATTTTAGAATTTCAATAATTTCAACATTTTTCTGTAATAACTAAGATTAGCTTCTAAGCAGACCAGTACTCATGGACCTGTGTTTTATTGGCCTTTTTACGGGTCCGCTGCTTTGTAACGTGCTGCCTTATTTTATTCAAAATTTTATCAAAGCGCTATGTTGTTATCCTAAAGTAAATGCAAAATAAACGGATTTCCGCTTTAATTTTGTCTCTTGAAACATTTACGTCATAAATCTACAACACATAAAATAGTAATTACTAATTTTTTTCGAGATCAGTCCTAAAATGTATGCGTTTCCATTGTTTTTCAAAATTAGTCGTATCTCTGTGAACATTGCTTCTTCATTAACTGCGACAAGAATTAGAAGCTTCTCATCTGAAACTCTTCTGTTTAACTGGGTATTCTGGGTTTTGGAATTGTGAGAGGGTAGCCTTAAAGAGCCACAGCACTTAGACCCCATTGGACCCCTTGTGCTGCCTCCCATTAAGAGATCAATTCACCTGAACCGTTAACCAAAGCGAAAAAGGTGGTAGCATTGCTTCTTCTCCTTAGCAAATTGGTAGCTATTTGTTTCATCCCACCGTCTTCTGATTTTTTTGTGGGTGTTATCCTTGATAATTTCAACGAAAGCTGACAACGGAAGCACACTGGAGGGAAAAGGTCCGAAGATCTCAGTATCTTACCCGTTGTATTCTTGACCAGTTTATCAGCTATTTTATTGCCATACCACCGCTCGTGTCTCTTTACCCTTTAATTGGGTATTCCTGCCACTGAAATATAAAAATATTAGCAAATAACCGCTTGTGTAAATAAAATAATAACCCTAGGTTCCTATAGTTGTTTGTAATATTCCTGAGGTCGGAACAGACTCTCAGAGGACGATGGTTCGTTTTGTCTTTACTATTCTTTACTTTTAAGTGACGAACTAATATGGATCGACCTTAAATAAAACCATATGATTATTTTAAATATACATATCTCTCTGTTTTTTTCCAAAAATTACTTGGGTAGGTACCCACAACCGTCAATCAAAAATAAAAGTTTACTTCCTTTTTCCCTCCCTCTAACACTTCGTACAATTTTTACCTAAATAACATTTTGAGTTGTGGAATATTTTCTAATGGGGTATTGAAAGCGAATACTGGCATCTTTCAAAATTCAATTCAAATATCAAAGACATAAATTTCTTTCTAATTTCCATTTTTAACTGCTTCCTTGAATAATATTACATGTGTACATGTCTAGCAAGAGAGATGAATCTATAATACGTTTTCCTATTAATACTTACAATAATAATTTTTGGTAGATAGACTTAGGTGCAATTTATATTCTCAATCCCTCAATAAATTAGAGACCTATGAAAGGCAGCTTAAGTGCTTAAAAATGTTATCATCATGGAAAAGCTAATCCTAAAGTATAACAGGTATTTGCATAAAGAACGAATTTATGCTTTAAAGGACGTGTAAATTTAATATTCCGTTCATTTATCCAATGGACTTTATAGATATTTTCTATAAATAATTTATTTCAAAATAGTATACAATTATTATAGCATGTCCAATAGTTTTCGATAACGTTAATATTATTATTTTGTAGAAACTACTAGAACTGAATATCTTTTTTACAGGTGCATCCTGCCCACGACCAATCCATCGTTCAGCAAATTGGTTATTAAGGAAGTGGCACACAGGTTGAACGTAGTGTGATGGTTTACCGTCGTGCATAAACCACATGTTATCTCTTCTAATATTCAAAGGTAAATCTAATAGTCCTGCCAAAGTATTTTCTAAAAAATGTAGATACTGAACATCATTTAAACGTGGAAGTAGCTCAACTGGTTCTAACAAATGATCACCGAGAATTCCAGCCCACACATTAATAGAAAATTTATGTTGAGAATGACAGACAATGGTAGATTTTGGATTAATGTCACTCCATTCATGACTATTATGCAAATTTATTACTCCATTTTTTGTAAAACACGCCTCATCGGTAAATAAGAGTGAGTTGCAAAAGTCATTATTTTCATTCTGTTTGTTCCTGATCCAATTACAGAAATGTAGTCTAGCGTTGTTATCTTGTGGCAAAAGTTCATGTATTCTGATTAAATGGTAGGGTCTTAACAGCTGTTCTTTTAATATGTTGTGGACTACAGATCAGATCTTGAAACGTTGAATTCAGCAGCAATCCTTCTTATGCTGGTGTGTGAATTTTATTCAACCGAGTTGCATACCGTGGGCGAGCATGCTCACTAGTATGACGTGTGAATAAGTACCTTTTTCTCTAAACCTTCGGTCAATTGCAGCAAAAGTACTGGGATAAGGAACTTGTCGACCAGGAAACTTTTTACCATATCGTCTTGCTGACGCTAAAGAATTACCTCTATATTCTCCATACACTAAATGCATGTTAGCCAATTCATTCAAGCTATACTGGTTGTAAGACATAATGAAGTATAATCGGGGTTTTAAATACAGGATAAATTTCAGTCATAATGCTATTTTAAGAAGACATAGAGGACAATACGAATACGCGATTAAACAAATTTTAAAATATATATTTACTCTAAAAAGAATTTGAAATATTATTTAAAACCCTTTTCAGGCTGTTACTGACCGCCTCGATTCATTCACAGCTTCCAAACCAACTCGGTGTCTTGCCAAATTTAAATATTTTCCTATTTATAGTATTGGAGATCATAAACAAACAAAATTTGTTTTTGAGTCAATAATAACTAAAAATGTTGAAATATGCAGTGCAAACACGTTGGTTAGATGAACATACATTTTCTACCCCATATACAGAAGGCTATACGAGTTTACTCTGGCGATCGCGCTCGCCATCTTACGGGTCCTCTCTCTGTCAATGTAGACATTCTTCGTCTAAAAATCCACGTACACCGCGAGCAAAATGGATCGGAGCACCATTGTGCATATACATATACTCTATATCAGGTAGCATGTGAAGAGGAAGAATTTCTATTAAATTCTCTCTTCCCTTCTAAATTCTATTAAAAACTGACAGTAACGTGGTCCATTCAGACGCTTCGGTAGAAAATACAGTCCAATTATTGTCTGACCAAATGTGGCTGTTGATTTTAAATAAATTAACTTGGTTTCAGTATTTAATATTGTCGTGTTATCGATAAAATCAATCCGAGACACTCTTCACTGAAAAACAATCCGGCACGCTTCTGATCCGATGTATATAAAGGGTTTGTCGAAAGTGAATCTTGATTTATCGTATTAGTTTTTACTGCGTTTTTAATGTTTACTTAACGGCAAAGAATAAACAGACCTTTTTACCTAGGCACATGAATGAATAAGATATTTTACCTTAAATATTAACAGCTATGATTTATTTGTTAATGAACACAAATGTAGATAATTGTTTTAAATTTTAGATTATTTCAATTTACAATTTTTTATATTATTAACACTTTCACTATGTTTTATAATTATTGAATATGAATTTTGTCACACATCTGAAAAACATATATATTAATTGAATAAACCCTTACGCCAAAAGGTTATTTTTGAAATTAAGTTTGCCTGACAAAACAAAAATCACATCACTATCGCGCACTTCCCTATTTTTTTGGCGTTTCGAAAAACTCTGTTTGCGTTCTCAAAAATTGCAATCGTATTAAAATTAAGCCAAGTTTGACAGTTTAAAATTTGTTTATCTGCTTCTGTAGAGATGTTAAATGATTTTTATTTTACTGTCACTTACTTCTTCTTGATACAACTGTAGTCAACAGTGGTCAATGTTTACTGAACAGTTTGACAAACACTTATCCCCCGTTCAACCACAGATAAATATAGTTAATTTATCTGTGGTTCAACAAAGTAATCACGGTCTCTTTTAATTTTCTTTTTGCTGCATTCTCCCCTTTCTCTAAAATTCTTACCGAAACTTAATTTATTATAATACAATTTTTGAGATCGAAAACAGATGAGTTTCTCTAAAGTCCAAAAAATTCGGAAGTGCGCGATTGTAATATGATTTTTGTTATTTTTTGCTTAACTGCTTTTTCAGTGTGAGATGTTTTGGTTAGGCAAACTTTCTTTTAAAAATAACCTTTGACTGATACTTTTGGCACAAGGGTTTATTCAATTAATCTTTATATGTAGAGGGTGTTAAAAAAAGAGTGCAAAATATTTCAGGAGGTAATAGTATGAACCAAAATAAGCAGAAAAGTCTTAATAAACATGGGTCAAAGTAACGGTTGCGGAGATATGGACCACTACTCGTTTTTCAAACATTTTATTTTATTAGGAATAAACCGACAAAGGAAGCTTTTAACAAACAGAAAACAAAGTTACAGAAGATGTGCAAAGTGCCCTCTGTCCGTTTCCAACAACATGCGTTGTGAAGGAATCTGGCGATTTGAATAAGCGTCAACATAAAGACGTCGCGCTTCGGTGGCGTTCCCATTACCACGACCATACATGAAATGCATGTCTGTTAATTCTGCGTTAGAGTAACCAGCCATAGCGAAAGAAAACTTGTGCACTGAGAACAACTGTCAAATACGTACTCTTTATTTCACTAAACATCAACCAACTATTATAAGAAAATGCACAACGTTTTTGCAAAATAAAAAAAGGGGCTAAAAACATAAAACATTCTATATCTCCGCAACCGTTACTTTGCGGACCCATGTTTATTGAGGCTTTTCTGCTTATTTTGGTTCATACTATTACCTCCTTAAATATTTTACACTCTTTTTTAACACCCTGTATTTCAGAAGTGTGGCAAAATACCTAAATAAATTAAAGGAAAACTAGAATTATGTCACAAATAAATAGCTTCAGAGAATATTATGCTCAATTGATTATTCAGTTCGTAGTTATGTATATTTAGGAACTTCCAAACTTTTCAAAAAGTAGTGCCGTACTTGCTTCGTTAAAATGCCAGTACGGGTATAGCGACACTCATCCACTCATAAACTGTTAATAAAGTTGAGATCAGCTGCACTTTGATTTTGAAATCAACTGCAAAATTCAAGATGACAATCATTTCCGCGTATTCGAAATTCATAAAATTAGCCGTAAAACAGTCCGATATAAACTAATGGTTGTGAGTTGCATTGCATTATTCTTTCCACGTATCCTCCTCCATATGTGTGATATCATCTCCAAATTTGCGGGAGATGCGATTGACGGTGGTAGATTTAAATAAACACAAGTGATAAACAATATATCGTTATGCATGTGGTCCTGACATAGCACCGCTGCTTTGTTTAAACACTCCAACGCTATATGACTTCGTCACTAGAAAATTCAGACGTGATTAAAATTAATGACATTATGACTGAATTGTAAGCTTCCTAAAAGAATAAGCAGAAATTATATTAAAAGCTTCGTTCGTTTAATACAAATAGAAAAGGTATTATTTACTATAAATAATGAAGACTCTTTATTTTTGATTAATCACGTTACAATTTCATAATAGACTTCTGTTTATTATGGAAGAAAATATATATGCATAATAGAGGTAATGGTATGGAAATACATATATGCATGCATGGATGGTTCCATTAAAAGTTAATACAATATTTTTTGAGCTTTTCGAATATTCAATTTAATCACAATTTAATTAAATATGCTAACAAATTTTAAGCTTTAAATTTGATTTCCGATATAAAATAATTTATTGATTTAAAGTTAATTAAAAATAAATTGTTTTTTAATACAGATGATATGTGTATTCCCAATGGTTGAGCTGTCTAATCAATGATAATAAAATTAATACGTAGCATATACAGGGTGCTCCGTTTGTCATGTCTCACCATTGCCATTTTGAAAACCGTAAAATATACAGGGTGACTCAACTTAGAAAAAAGTTGTGCCTTTTAAATTTCACCGACCATTAGTTTCGGTTATACAACATTCAATTGTTTTTGTTCTTATGGGCGCCATATTGGATATTGACAGTAACAGATATAGAATACAATTACGAACACTTTAATATGCAGCAAGACCTTTTTTTTAAAGAATAACCCATAAAATTTAAAAAACAGTAATTTAAATAAAAACTCTGGTTTGTTCATTATTGACGTAATTCAAAAATGAACAAACATTTTGATAGATGCTACATTTGCTAGCTTTGTTTTTCTTGTTAGACACCTTACTTCTCATAAGTATTTAAATATTTTTTCTACGTTTATGCAAAAAATAAAACTTTATTGAACTATATTTAGGGGAAAAAGTAGTTCTTTATTGCACCAGTGCAATAAAATGTTTATTGCGTTCATCTGTCATTCTACTACAGCGTTTTGTCATCATGACAAACATAAACGTTCAAATCGACGTCATATTTTCCTACACTTAGTGTCATCTAAATAAAACATATTTTAGTTTTTGCATGAACGTAAGAAAAATATTGTATGCATAAATAACTATTAAGGATGGAAATGGAGAATGCACTGATAGTCATTCATTAAATTACGAGTATATTAAAAATTTAGAAATAGGAAAATAAGTTCCATGGCCTCCACGTTGTTAATGTCTCTACCCATTATTTTTTTTCTTTGACATCGTCCTGAAGAAATCTATTACAATCCCTGAGAAAATATATAAGATTTATGCGCCACATTTTTTTCTGCGTTTAAGACTATTTCACAAAGTATTTAAAACGTTAGACAACATTAGATTAAGAACTAAGCTTTATGTAGGTGTCACTAGAAAGTATTTATGTATAATTTGTAGAATTTTTGTGTGTTTTGTATGGTTAAGTATTAAATATTGTTTTATGAAAAGAGCAACTAGATTCTTTATTTAAATTATTGTATTTTTTAAATTTTATGGGTTATTCTTCAAATACAGTAGTATTATCACATATTGATATATTCGTACTTCATCTACATCTCTTACTGTCAAGATCCAATATGGCGCTCTTAAGAAAGAAAAATAATGTTGCATAACCGAAACTATTGATCCTGTTTTTTCTATGAAAATTTCAGTACTTTCTGTTGAGAAATAATGACTCTGGATGGCATTTTCTAAAATCGCAACGGCAACAGATATCTTGGATATGTCTTATCGGCCATCAACAGGCGCAACTTTTTTCTAATTTAAGCCACCCTACATATTTTACGGTTTCCGAGAAGCCAATACTGCGCCAGGAAAAACGGACCACCCTGTATATCTGGCAAAATTCGGTGTTGTGCGAAGCTGTAGTGATTTAGGTTATCAACAATCAACGAATAGTGCTATAGAAATAATTAAATTTCTGCTACTACAGGGTGCCATTGAAAAAGTATAATGCATAGCACCATATGTTTAAATTGCTTTTGTTTTCGAGATACTAAGTGTTAAAGAAGTTTTGGAAAAGTGAATACAAACTTTTTATATGTTTTGAGGTATTCTATCATGTGGTGCACGCATGTATTTTTTTTTAATCGTACCCTGTTGTTGTTAATAGGGGAGCGGATCGCCCGCAGCACTCGGGTCTAAAGACCCATTGTACGTGCCGCTGATTATAGAGTTCAAAACAGGCCCGTGCTGCGCTCAAATGCGAGCAACCAGCTCTGCTGGAATCACTCTGACGTCTTGAGGAGACAGAAAAGCCGCCCCAAGATATTTTTGTCTTTTTACCGTTAAACAGACACAGTTACAAAGGATGTGAATCGAATCCTCATCTGCATTGTCGCAAAGTCTGCGCCTTGCGACATTTCATAAGCCAATACTACGTAGGTGCTTGTTAGAAGACCCGTGACAATCCTGATGTTGCTTCTATTAAGTATAATGAGTTTCGGTTTGCGTAAGCCCAAGGCCTCCCTGACGCAAACCGGATCCCACCGACCAATCTTCAGTTGAATGCTTCTTGATTCAGTTATCAATAGACCTTGCGAGATGGGATTGCGGTAACCCCAAAACTGGTTCGAATCCCACAAATTGACTGCTCGAGCCTTGTCTGGCCAACATGTCAGTCCTCTCATTACTTGCCACACTGTGATCCGGAACCCAGATCAGGTTAACACTATTGTCCCTTCCCAAGAGAGAAAGAGGATTATTACAGAACCACACGAGAGGTTATCCTGAAGGACAGAAGCGCTTGCAAAGCTGCCTGGCAGTCTGTGCATACTTGAATATGCTGATTTACATATCTCCTCCTGATGTCCTCTTGAACATAGACCAAGATAGCAAGATGAGCCCTTTTGAGACCGGAGCATCAGTATTAACGAACCAGGCTTCTAGCTGGAAATTTCTTTGAAAAGCATAGGTAAGGGATATCTTGTCGCTGGGTGCAGCAAGAATCTTATTCCCATTTACTAACTCCTTATAGATCACGGTGTGACCCTGCCGCGATTTTGACCTTTCCATACCCCCCCCCCCCCCACTATTTTACCCGATAAGAGAATACTCTCGCCTCATCTTCGATCACGAGATGCAGTTTTGGAAAAGACAGGAGAGCTCTAGTGCTCCTATGGGAGCTGTGCTTAACGCCCCTGTCGCACTGGCACACCTAAGTTGCTGAAATTTGTTTAAGCGCCCAATAATAGTGACCCGTCGACCTGCAGGCCACCATACCATAGCAGTGTAACTGAAAGAAGGCCTGACCACTGCAGTATAAAGCCACAATGTAGCTTTTGGATTAAGCCCCCACATTTTTCCAAAGAGTCTCCTGCAAATTCAAAAGGATGCAGTGGCTTTTTGCAATTGCTTGTCAATATGAGGTACCCAGGTTAATTTATCAACCAGAGTTACCCCTAAAAACTTAACCGTTTGTGTCCTCTGAATGGCTACGTTGAAAATAGTCTGCTCCTTGAACCCATCTATCTTCCACCTCCTGGTGAAGATAACAAGATCAACTTTAGAGGGATTAACCCTAAGACCCCCGTTCTGTCCATCAGCTTTCTATGATGTAGAGCCCTCTGAGGGAGCTCACCGATAACGCCTGGCGATTTCCCTGACATGAGGATAACAAGGTCATCAGCGTAGGCTGACACACTCTGTACATCTTCGTCAACTCATTGTGTTTTCCAAGAACTTTGTCTTAATTAGTAAATGGCTCGTTGTTTAATTTTAAGTGATATTTTACTTTTAGCTTTTTCTAGAAGAATACTTTATTTACAGTTGCGGCAAATGTTCAACATTGAAACCTATCAAAAACAAACTAAATTAATTTAATTAAACACCAATTGTTTCAACAGGCTAGCGTTATTCCTCAACAAATAACAAAAATATCTCTTTAATTAAGGTGCCTGAATAAATACCTATATTAAACTATTTACATTTTATATACGGTAACAAAAATATGCAATAAAATGTAGCATAAATGTAACTAAAAAATATATTAAATATTTATAGATATAATAATTAATAACAGACAATTATCGACTGTTAAATATTAAGTCTTCTTCCTTATGCATGTGTACTTCCTTCTGTAAAATCATATTATTATTTTAAAATTCACTTTGAGAAAATATACGTCTACTACATAATTTCAACGTCACTTATTTCGTCCTTTTTGGAATAATTTGCAATAAAACTTTATTTCTCATGGTAAAAACAAGTGATCCAAATCCATTAAATAAGATAAATTATATAGAATATAGGTAATCATAATGTCCCACACTCACATTGGTTTGTTCTTTATGATAATGTCCGTAATTCTTTAGGATTAGTTCTTTCGTGACCGATAAAATTATTCACGTACTTATAACTACGCTTGAAATGACCGTAATTTCTAGAAAGATTAGAAAAGCAAATAATGCACCTACGATAGATATCTACTAATTCAGGAATTATAACCTAAACATGAAATACATTTACATTGCAGAGCTAGTAAAATGTTCTTTTTTCAGCATCAATACATCACAAATGCATTTAAAAAATGCATGAGTAATTATATTGCTATTACGTCTGCTACTTTATAGCGGAGTGCAAAGTTTTGTCTCATTAATTTTTTTAAAAAATATAATGCCAGTCGCAAAAATCTTGTCACCCAGCTTTTTCGAACTTTCGACTTTCACCCTTAAAATCTTTAATGAAAATAGTATTCTGTGATTGTGTCAATCTAATAAGTATTCAGTTACCCTTTCAACGCTATTTAACATTTTAATTTTGAATGATCAGTTCTCTAGGTTTATTAAGTGGAAAATTTCAAGATCATCAAATTCATTTATCACTAATTTTACTTTATTAGCTGCTAAAAAAAGTTCAACGGAGACAAATCTGGTAAACGTCAGTCCGTCTTGGAAGACCACCGTTATCCGATAAACGGTTCCGGTCGTAGCAGCCATAATACCAACAATATCAATCGAAATCAATACCTATATGAGGAACCCAGGAGTCTGATAGCAAGCCCACCGTCACAGAGCCTAGCCCGAGAACAGCAAGGGTAGGTCAACGATCTCAGCGAAGGCTAGGGATGTTTCCACTTCCGTGGCATAAACTAAGGTCTTAATGTTTTCCCATAAATACAAATCCAGTGGTTTTAACTCAGGTATACGGGCTAGCCAACGATGTGGCCCGTTCTTGTATATCTTCGAGCATTTCTGGTAGTATGTTCACGTTCAAGAGATTCAAATATGATAGATGCTTCCATTCAGATCATTTCTGGCAATGTCCAAACCGGTTTCGGGCTTGTTACCTCTCATCAGTATGCCATAAGGTAAAATGACCGTCAATTGAACTGAATGTTCCTTCATGTGTATGTTCACATATGAACCAAGTGAAGGTGATATATACTCGTAAGTGGTCTTGCAGGAAGTGACCTACATTACATCAGGTACTTAAACCTAGACCTCTCGGACGACGCGCCATTAAATCTATAAATAATACTGCAGTATTTCTGTGAACAGCCAAGAACCCTTATCGGCCGCACCACCAGACTAGACCGATGTCGGTCTTGTTAGCACTCATCATGCCATAGTATGCCATAGGTGAGATGACCGACAAAGTGAACTCGCTGCTCCTTCATATGTATATTCACATATAAATCAAGTGAAGGTGAGATAGGTGAGTGGTCAACTTACTTCCTGCTCGGTTTAAGCGGCTTGACTTGCAGGAAGCGATTTACATTACAGCAGAAGCAACAATAGTATCATTTATAGATTCAATGACGGCCCAAGGCGAGAGGTCTGCTTTTAAGTAGGTCGCTAGTAAGCAGACTTATATCTCACCTTCACTTGGTTTATATGTGAACATACATATGAAAGAACAACCAGTTAAATTGTCGGTCATCTAACATTTGGCATACTGATGAGGGATAAGAAGCCCGAAAACGGTTTATGTCTGATGGTGTGACCAACAAGAGTTCTTGGCTGTTCACATAGTTGCTGCAGGTGTAATTTGGCATATTAAAACTGAGACACCCTGTACATTTCCACTATATTTAATTCCCTATTTCAAACTTTCACAGTTTATGCAGTAAGTTAAGTCTGTCAAATAGAATAGTTTCTGTTTTGTCTCGCGCGAAATAGGGACTATAAATTGCAAATGGAAATCTCTAAAGCTTGTTATGGTAGTGGAATGAATGATTCCATTAAGGTGAAATATTTATATTCTTATCTACTGCATGGGTAACACAGGACAACAGGATGCAATTTATTTAAATCTTGGATCGTGATATTCAGCTATTTTGTACATGTACTCCATTCAGTCACGTGTTTTTGTATATATTAGGACATTGCACTGGAAATTATCATGCATTATTACAGTTAGTAAATCAGAATCTTAATGGGCTTCCGAATGAAATTTTAAAACAGTTTATTTGCACAGAAGACTGAAAATATTATCACTTATTTCTTTCCGATTTTTTATTTTGCTGAGAGATGAAAAATGCAAAGACATTAATTTGTGTGATGACAATTAATTTACAAACCGATAAAGTCGCAAATTAATGTTTATGTTTTAAAACATTTAAACTTGGTAGGAGCATATTGCCAATATATTTATTTATTTATTTATTTTACTCACACTATTCTACATGCCAAAGACCCAGTCAGAGAATAGGAAAACACACAAAAAAGCATACAAAAGCAAATTACACAATACTTAGACATAACACATATGACAAATATGAAAAATAATCGATCTAAATATCTAGATAAAGACAATAACAGTTACAAAACAAGTCTTTTCAGACTTGACACTTGAGAGGTTAATACAATCCATAAAATATACGGGCAAGATAAGATAACTTCATTATATAAATCACACATATTATGAAGTGAAGAGCGTCCCAGAATATTTGTCCTAATATTCTTAAGATGGCACTGCAGACAATGACATTATTCATTACTTTATGTAAACAAATTAAATAAGCCTTGTTACGTTGATTTTCCAAAGTTTCAAGACCAAATCTATTAAGCATTTCAAATTGTCGGAATCCAACAGAGGGATACTCACCATCGGCTTTAAAACTAATATATTTTAAGAATTTACGCTGAACATTTTCAAGAGCATTCACATGTACAACATAATTAGGACACCAAACAATTGATGCATATTCACAATTGCACAAAAGTAGAATACAAAATTTTCAAAGTGTTCGAAACTGTTTACTATTCCTTATAATGAAACCAAAAAATCTATAAGTCCTTGCGGTCACATAATGTAGATGGCTATTAAAAGACAATTTTCTGTCAAATATAACACCCACGTCACAGAAGGTATCAGGTCTAGAAAGCGTGTGTTGTTCGATGAAATAATGAAAATAAAAAATTGAATTAACTGACAGTACATCACACTTACTAATATTTATTGACATATTATTAACCCTGCACCATTCATAAATGACATTTAGATTGTATTGAAGTTCAGCAGCATCGTCAGCGTTCTTAATTGTACTAAAAATTTTCAGATCATATGCATATATCAGACAGGGCCCAGTTACATTGTTAATGATGTCATCAATGAATAGGCTAAAGAATAAGGGTCCCAAATTAGACCCTTGAGAGACCTCCGAGGTGACTCGTACTTTATCAGACTTGCAACAGCGGTAAGCAACATGTAGACAGACCTCTGTTGGAAAGATAAGAGCTTATAAGATTTAATAAGCTGTAAGAGAAACCAAAATAATTATCTAATTTATTGAAGAGTATTGGTTGATCAATTTTGTCAAATGCTTTTGTCAGGTCAGTGTAAATCGCGTCAGCTTGAAATCCATCATCAATGGCATTGACTAAAAACTGTGTAATATAGAAGAGATTTGTAAGATTTGTAGATTAAATCACGGTTTTGCATTATCTTATGACTAAAATCTTTTGTCCACGGCTATATTACATGGACAAAATATAATCTGTATCTAAGTATAATAATATACTTAAAATTTTAAACTTCATTCATATGTATAAATTCAGTAATAAAGTATATTTGATATAAATATTTACATATTCTTGACATCCAAGCTTTCTTATACTTAGTTCAACATTTTTCTTTCTTAAAATGACACTAAATTTAAGATTAAATAAATCTTAAAGAAGAATATTTTGTTAAAAATATGAGTAAAATATTATTAATTATATTATAGGTTTATTTTGTAATAAATGTCATAGTGTAATATTTAAAATCCAATCCAATTATATTGCACAATAATAATATATGGTGATCATTACCAAAGATACAGGGTGTCAACATTTAAGAAATAAATCACATTTTATTTCTCATCATTCGATCGCTTGACGCAAATTTCACGAAATTTCGCTTATTTTGGTCGCAGTATTAAGCTTTTAGATAAATTGTATGCATCATTAGATGCGTTTTTCTCAGAAACCATTGTTTCTAGCGACATCAACAAGGTGTTTAACTAGAAAAGATAGGGAAGAACATTTTTCCAGTCCAAAATGAGATACAGTGTAGCACAAAAAGTCGTAGCGATTTAAAGGGGTCTAAACCATCGTTTCTGGCGCCCTCTAGCAGATACACAAAAATCGTCAACATATTCGAATTTCTAGTCCCAAGAAACCCCCTATACCAAATTTCATAAACTACGCTCGATGCGATCGAAAAATAATAAAGAAAATGTGATATATTTTTTCAAATTTGACACACTATAGCTCTGTTAGTATGGACTTCTGGATTAAGGTAAGTTGAGTTAATTCAGCTTATTTTTATCCAAACTCTCTACATTTGAAGTTTGGCCCATTCTTTACTGAACACTTTGTATAATTTTATGATGGTGTCTTATTAAAGTACGATTTGGGAATCGACAACAAATTTTTAAATGATGGGAACATAAAAAAATGTTATATAGAAAAAATATTCAAAATTTATTGTGACATATTAAAAAATGAATGTTGGTGAAAAAATAACGCTGCGACGCCTAGCGTTGTAAAGATATTTTGACCCTACCTTCAAGTAAAAGTAATCAGAATTGCAATAGTTTAAAAAATAATTTATTTTTCTCAGACATTTCCCAGAAAAACTCATTTCTCCAGCTAAATCGATCACCCTGTACCTACAATTTTTATGGAGATAATCTCTTAATGTTTGTAAAAAAAATAATTATTCCTGAATTTGGAAAAAACGCATACGGGTCTATTTTCAAACGAATTTGAACATTTATACAGGAGCACGTTAACAAACATGTTTATTTATTTCCAATGTTTACACGAAAATTAAATAAACGATTTGAGAAAAACAAATTATATTACGAGTTTTCATGTGTTTACTGAGATCCATAGTAACTAGTTATTTATGTCCCAAGAGAGATATATTTAAATGGCATACACGTTTACTCGTAAAATGTGGCAGTAACAAAAAAGTTAAACCAATTCATTACTCAGGAATTTTGGTATATACGTACACAGAACGTCGTCCTTCTATATAAGCTTAACAAACTTGATGTCTAGTATTATAAATGATATGCCGCAGGAAGGGTTGTATGGTACTAAAGCCGTTAAATATAATAAATTAAGCAGCAATTTAATTACGCCTGTCAAGATAAAAGTGATTCTTCTGCGAAATAAATTGAAAGGATAATTTTTAAAATGGCATTTATATCAATCGATGGGTTTTGATCCAAAACAAACCTACGTTATAGTGTTGAAACATATAAGGTGAATGTAGCTCTGTACAATTTAAATTAGTGATTTTTTAAAATCTGACTAAGCCACTCAGCATCGTCTAAAAGTAGATACGTAGTTTACTGAAATTCAAAGAGATTTGAGATAAAGGTAGCAAAGACTAAATTTCACTTGCGCAAACGCTGCTTGCTTTCCGAGACTGGGTGACTTAGGTGGGGGAAGTATCAGGGTTGTATTTAGAAATTTTAGTGATTAATGATTACCCATTTTCATAAATAACTAATGATAAAAAACAAACATAATGTACGTATTTACTAATAATTTCTTTTAATCTATAACAAATACTTTTTATATCTGTTATGTCACCTATATAAATTTCGACAGTTTTTAATCAATATCGATTATTAATATGTCCATTATTATATAGAAGAAAATAAAAACAGTATGGGTCACTTTTTTAGTAATTTATAAAACAAATCAGAATTACTGATTTGTGTTGGTTTGTATTAAATTATTTGATAAATATTATTTATTTTTATTTAAAACTAAGCGTTACGATCATGAGGAATGTGAAGTGTTTACAGTGTGTCCGGAAATGATGAGCAAGCAATTCAAGGGATAATTCTAGACCGAAAATAAATGCTACCTCTTTCTATAACATTTTTCCCAAAACTGATTATTAATGGAGTTACAAGGTGTTAAAGTTAAAATTTTGTTTTCAATATTTGTAAATAACTTCTTAAGGAATCCAAATATTTACGTAAAATTTGTAAATCGGTCATTTTGACGTCACTAGTAGAGGGCGGCACTTATGACACATCATGTTTCTTTTAAATGAACTTTTTTGATGCTTAGTGTGCCATCTGACTATTGAAACAATCGATTCCCCTATCTGTTATATCTGAAAATGGTATACCTTATTGAAGCCGTTAGGAGTAACAATTTTCGAAATAATCTTATTTCAAATATTCCATTTCATTTTTGAAATAATCTATTTGAAATGCTCAGTGCACCGATTGAAAACTGTTATCGTTTTTTAGGTCGTTCAGAACGGTAAATTATGGAGAAAATTTTTAAAAAATCGGTCTGCTTTGAAAAAATCTTTGTGCTTTGTTGAAAAATGGTTTCATCAAAAAAATTTTGCACGTCTCCATAATTTATGATTCTGAACAACTTTTTCAAGTAACATTTTGCTGTATTTTCAGCTGAAAAAGCACTTTACCTGAAACCAAAACAGTTTTTACTCGGTGCTCTGAGCATTTCAAATAGGATTATTTGAAAAATGGTTACGCCTACGAACTTCAGCAAGACCTTTTTCAAATAAAGCAGGTAGGAGAATCGATAATTTCAATAGTCCGATAGATACATTAAGATGCAAAAAAGTTCTGCCATTTAAAAGAAACATGGTGTGCCACAAGTGGCACCCTCTACTAGTGACGTCAAAATTAGAAACATATTTCAATTTCTCGTCTGCAAAAACCTCCGACTTCCAAATTTGATGTAAATATTTGGATTTCTTAAGAAGTTGTTTACAAATATCGAAAATAAAATTTTAACTCCGTTAATAATCAGTTTTGGAAAAAATGTTATAGAAAGAGGTACCATTCATTTTCGGACTAGAATTATCCCCTGAATTTTTTGCTCATCATTACCGAACACCCTGTATCAGGTGATTCATCCTGGCAGGATGTAGTTCTAAAATGTTGATTCAAACACGGTTCATGTTAAACTTCTAATTTTATTTTATAATATCTACATATATATATAGAATGTATAGAATTTTTGACCCGTGCTATTGCATTTATTGCAAGGTTGCAAATAGAGGCTAACGGCAGTACACTTATCTAAAAACAATTTTTGAATGTACAATCTTACAAATACAATTTAGTAAAAATAAAATCGAAAGAAGCAGTTCAAAAATGATTTAAAAATACATCTACGCACGGCACTGGAAACTGGTCCACTGTAAAACCTGATAACGCGTATAATCGGCAACCGGAAAAAAATTAAAAGAATCGCAAGGAAAGAAATAAATTACATTTTACAACACCTATTTTAATGCAGCAAATTCAACTGCTTTTGCCGCTATTGTTATTAATTATTAATAGAATCACGCCTGCGTTTGCACTACACTTGCACTCACTGCATACCGTTGTAAAAATAGCTGCGTTTGGCACATGTTTACTGAGAAATAGTTCTGCTAATTTTCACTTCACCATACTATACGTAAACCATTTTTGATATTTGAAAAACTAATGTAAATACTCGCACCACAAAAAAGTTAATATCATAAGTAATCGGATATTTGAAATCGCCTGGCTAGAGATTACGGTAGCCCAGTAATGTAAAGATTCAAACTACTAGAACCTCAATAATTTTTTTCTCGGAAACTATAAGGATTTTCAAACAAACTTTTTACGATATTGACTCCATTTTTTATGGTAATCCAACTATCATTTCCAAAGTTTCTCACAGAGTTTGTAGAATACAAATTATCACCTTAGACTGTGTTAAATATTTAACACATTGCTACATGCAGAGCAGAGAAATGTGTAAAATATACACAATCACGTGTGAACTCTGATTAACACAGGACTGTGTTCTTTGTGCTAAAATGTGTAATTATTTACAGTGAAATACTTATGCATTATGCCCAACGTAATTTATAAATTATATACCACGAAAAGAATACGGAAGTAATACGAATGTTACTTATCTAATAATTAATTATTATTATTTAATTAAATATTCACAGTATTCTGAGGATTTTACACGCAGATATACATATGTCTTTTGATTGACTCCAACAAGTAAACAGTGTGGAAAGAGGAAAGTAGATACCTACTTGTAATTTGGAGACATGTCTAATACAAATTATGTAAAACAGAGAAGAAGCACCATGTGGATTCATTGTGGAACTAAAGTCAGAAGAAAAATTGAGTCTGTCACTCGGCGTACATTTTATCTCTGCTTTAAAGCCTAACGTAGTAGTCTGGTGGAAATTAATTAAACAAAAAAATGGTCCTCCTCTGTGATAGCTTAATGCCATTCTCGTGAATAAATGGCACCAAGGATACCTCTTACAATTTGAATAAGGACTGCTCTAGCCGATATTGATATCCGAACAATTTTTCTCCGTTCATATATCAACTGCAGTGGATTAAAGAAATATACAGGATGTAAACATATTGGATTTGCAATAACCATGTATTATGATAATTTAATTTTAATTTTTTTTTTAAATTTAATTAGAAAGTAATAAATAATAATAATAATAATAATAATAATAATAATAATAATAATAATAATTTATTTTTCAGTTAGAAATGAAAGATACATGTATAGGAATAGACAAAATACTAAAAGTTAACTTAAACATTGAAAATATTCTCTTACAGAATAATAACATTTAGTTACTAAAAACGTTTTTAATTTACTTTTAAATAAATGCTCGTTTTTTTTAATATCGTCAGGTAAACGGTCAAACATTAAAGGACCTCTATAAATAGGTGAATAAAAAGTTACTTTCAATCTAGCTGTTGAACATGGAAATCATATTTCTGTTTTGTATTGACATTATGAAAATCTCTATTAATAACAAACTTTCTAAAACACATACAAACTTCAAAAATATACAGTCCTGGTTATGCAAGAATAAAATATTGCTTAAATATATGTCTACAAGATTGAGTGTTGGACAAATTAATAAGACATCTTAAAATACGCTTAGGCAAAAACACAGAAGTTGAAAAAGTAGAGGTCCCCCAAAAACAGACACCATATCTTCGTCGGGACTCGACTTGAGCGTAGTACAAAAAGAGCAACTGGTCAACATAAAGTAGAGCTTCGCAATGACCCCTCCAATTAAGGTTTGCATCTACAGTTAAACCTAAAAATTTGACCATATCCGTATTCGACCATAAAGAGACATTATTAATATTTATATTTAATTTATTGCAAATTTTTATATGAAATCTTATAATATTTGTTTCCTCACAGTTAAAATAAATAGAATTTTCAGAAAACCAATCACATATATCAGACATTATTTTAGTGCAATTCTCTACCAGTATGTCATCAGATTTATTAGAAATAATTAAAGATGTATCATCAGCATACATAGTTACATGACATTCAGACGAAACCTTATCGATATTATTGACGTATAACAAAAAAATGGAGGCCCCAAAACAGAACCCTGTGGTACTCTCATTGTAAGAGAAGCATAATCCGAGCTATGCCTGTATTTAGTATTATTTCGGAATTTGAATTAGTTATATTTTTAAATAGTTTGTCTCGATTGAAAACTGATGTTAACAATTTAAACTTGTCAATAATAATAATACTATAGGAATCATAAAATATATAGAAAGTCAAAATCCTTTACATTAGGCACTGAAAAATAGTCAGACTATGTAGAAGCTTAGAAAGCAGCCATCTAGAGAAAATTTAATGTAAGCTGTTACTGCATTTTGATACCAGCATACAATTGAAATGGACTGTTTGTAATTGGATCATAGAAATCACGTGTTTCTACGAATTGGACGTAAAATTTTCATATTTTGAAATTCCCGCCCATTGGTGTGAGACTACCCCGTCAGTACAACCAACTCATAGTAGCTAAATTTCGGCAATATTACCAGACTCGCGTTTTCTCCATAGGTTGACTATTTTCGGTACCTATTTTGGCGTTCTATATATTTCATAATTTCTATGAATATGTCTTAACTGATACTCTTATGTTTACCTTAATTTTGCTACCTGCTTACTCCTTGGATATCTTTAATTTGCACTATGCATCACGTATGATTGTAGATGTGATTTAATATTATTTTGATAGGTTTTAAGATCGATTAAAATTTAGAATAAACCTTGAATACTAGTATCTCACGAAGCGGTTCAGTGGATGAAGCGTTTGCGAATTAACTTTTGAAACAATTTTCAAATTTAAAAACAAAATATAGCCTTTCG
The DNA here is from genome assembly GCA_037114965.1 of Monochamus alternatus. Lineage (NCBI taxonomy): Eukaryota > Metazoa > Arthropoda > Insecta > Coleoptera > Cerambycidae > Monochamus > Monochamus alternatus. The sequence goes on from CM073426.1 coordinate 101,563,313, forward strand.
ACAATTTAAGCAGTGCTAAATGTCCATTCTCATTTACCTAATGGAAAATTGGGTAATTAATTAAGAATTTTGAAGGTGAGTAATGTTAATTAATTTATACAGAATACTTTCATCCTAAAATTACGCTTTAAATAGATTTCTTTTTGAAATTTTGTTCACTATTAACGCCCGTACACTTTACTTTTAAGTTATCAAATTTCTGATTTAAAATTTTGTAATTTTATCACCCATTTTTTAACTGCCCCGGTCATAATTCATTGGCCCCATTTTCTGATTCTTTAGGGGACACTTATTATTTGTTAACCACAGTAAAGTTGGTAGTTTTACTTTTTGTGACTAATTTATGAATTCATCAGTACTTTTCGGTTCTTTTTTAAGTTTTACTTTCGATAGAGTTAATTAATTTATTTTATTATGACCTCACGATATGTAATAGATAAAATCGTTTGCAATAATAATGGAACTTTTTAAAATGAATTTTGCGATTTCTTTTGAACTGCTGATGTATTAAATGATGATGTATAAAACTACTTTCAATTTTTAACATTGGTTCTTAGTTGTTTCATTACTATCTCAAAAGCATGTACATCGAATATTGAAATACTCTATATTTATCGTTTTAAATATGTAGTTACATTTATTTGAAAAACACTTTGAACTTATTATGTAAGTGTCGAAACGAAGTAACTACATCATCTAATGCTTTTGTAATAATCAATAACATACTTAATCTAATCAGTAATACATATTAATAGCGCTGTCATTTACTTATCTAGACAAAAATAGATTTAATATGGAATTTCATATTATAAGCAGTGTTTGTATACCTATTTTAAGTGAAATAATCAAAAGAAATAAGAGAATAATACTGAAAAATATACCTATGAACCAAATTTATTTGAAGATATCATGTTTTATTTCACAATTAGTTGAATTCTAAATAAATTTCAATCTTAAAAGCTGCAAAGCTTTATCTACAAATAGAATGTTCTTATAGAAAAATGTCAAATCTCAAAATAAATATTTTATATCTGTACTGATAATTTCCGTCGACCACATATGCTATTTAACAGTAATGCATAGTAAATCAACCATTCCCGCTTAAGTCTATACAAAAGAAGCTTATGACTTATGATTGTTAGATGTAGTATAAAAAGATTTGTTAAAAATAAGCTCCTTCCTAAGAGCGTGATAAAATTCACTGCGCATCCCAAGATCGGAATAGTGAGTCTGTACTGTCATATACTTTCTAATATATTTTATAATTAAAATTATATCAATATCTAATAGTAATTAATAAAAATATATTTATATTTGAGATGTGTGTATTAGTAAAATTCGATTTCGAAGTAAATATATTCTGAAATATCCTTGTTTTTAGTAAATTAATGGTGTAAATAGAATGCTAGTCTTTCTGTTTACAGTGAAAGATCTTTCTCTTCAGCGTCAATGTAAATAAACAGTTGACATAAGGCCATTGAGAAGGTTCTAAACGAAAATTTAATTTAAATTCAAAACTAAGAAATCAACACCAACTTTGTGAAACAAAGATATATTTGAACGATTGATGACAAAAGTTTGGAGTTTTCAACGGAAAATGGAACTAGTGAGGAATCGTATAAAGTTTTGTTTGGTAGAATCGGCACGTCAGCTTTGAATAGTTGAGTTTCTGTATAGCAAACAAATGAAAGAGTTTGCCAATAAGCGTTGGATTAGTTTTGTAAACTTTGTTAATTAACACCTTTGTGTTAACCTCAATGTTATTTTAAATTAATTTAAGTAAGATATGTGCTTAACAGCCTCAATGTGTCGATAATTTTTTCGTCGATGTTTTAAAAAAAACTTTCTGGGCCTAATGTAACTGTTAGAATAATGTGTCTCATACTTTACATTAAGGAAATAAATATTTTACCATACAGGGCAGGGGGCAGTGCCACAATAAAAATACCATTTCAAGGGCAAAGAATCAAACCTGAAAGATGTATTAAAAATAAAATCGATCCAGTAGGTGGAGGTCCTTATTAACGTAGTGCTAAAATATAATGCTAAAACAGAAACATTCCTTTAACTTTTGAGGGAAAAATACGCTTGAGGACATGAAAAACCATGAATTCTTCTGAATCACTGTGTTTTCTACACCGTGAAAAATACTTAATCCTTTACATAAATTTAAGTATTATTAGTTTTTTATAAGAATTCTGCGGGATGTAATAATATTTACAATGTTCCTATACAATTTTCTTAATATGCAGTTGACATGTAAAATTCAGGATATTTTATGAAAGTGGTGCTTTTTCCCTATTCTAAATCACTTGTCAGCTTGAAAACTGTTATACAACCTGGAGAAAACTTGTATAATTGACACAGTGAAGAGACAGTCTAAAAAATGTGATTAAGATAGAAAGAATGTTTTAATAAACAGCTATAAAATTTATTGAAAATGTGCGTATAAAAACGGCACCCTTAACAAATAAGAATCACTAACGTACTTTAATCATCTAATCAATTTATTACATCCAGTAACTTTAGATATTAGTTATGGAATTCCCCATGGGGTAACCACTGCGATCAAAATTGTGACAAGATTTCGTAAATAGAGATTTCCAAGGCATTTTACAGAATTTGGGGTCATTTCAAGGAGTTACCAAGGATTTCGTATTTGATAAAAATTACTATACTTATACAGTGTCTGTAAATGAAAAAAACACATATTCCCTGGGCAAAAATATGATGGCTTAAATCAAATTACCATAGTCCAAAATTTCATAATTTCCGAGATACAGAGTGTTGAACTTTTTTCTCAATAACTTTATTATAAATTGTAGTATATACATAAAATTTGGCACTGATGAGTTGTCTGACACAAGAAATTGAAATATGGCCTCGAATTTGCTGTCAATCGTAGAGGGTATTGATTATCAATAATTCTTATTATTTGAATTTTGCTTCCTAAGGAAACGTCTTGAACAACTGTTTTTTTTTAATACGATTTTAAGGTTTTATTTCATAAACATAGCCCCATAGTCTTCTTTCATACTTTAATCAATTAGGTACTATCAAATTTTGAACTAAGGTAAATTGGGTTAGATCATCATATCTTGGCTTTAGGAACATGTGGTAGCATTTTGTCCAGATCTTTTAAAGACAGTCTGTACTGGATGTACAGGCACCAAAAAGTTATGACAATTTAAATGCAAGTGAAGTACTGTAGGTCGCACCTATATCAATTTCTCGTGCCAAGAAATTCCTCTGTACCAAGTTTGACGTATTCACTACCATTTATATGAAGTTATTGAGGAAAAACTAAAATAAAATTGTATGTAACGCCATGTATTTCAGAAACTATACAATTTTGGACAAAAATAACTTCATTTAGATCAATACATTTTGGCCCTCGAAGTATGTGGTAGTATGTTTTCCCAACCTTACAGACAACCTGTATACGCGAGATATAAAAAATTTCAAACACATCCTCACGTATTAACTCGAACAAAAATCTTTCTACGATTGCTCAGAATTGTGACATTCTTGATCATAAAACTGATTTTGATCCTAATCACACCCTGTACAAAAAAAAAACCGTAAAAAAATAATTCGATGGCAATGGCGAAAATGCGAAATATACGACATTGGCTAAAATTTACAAAAAATGTGAAATTGACAGTTTCTTAGAAATAACGATTTTCTTATTATAAATTTTGCAGAATAGTTAAATTGTTTCACAAGGTGCGAAGCGCCGAAGTTGATTTAATCCTCTTGAACCGGCGGCCAGGTACAGAGTGTACTGTGTGCAGGGAGTCCGGTTTTAATGTTTATAAACTTTTAGAGAAACTAGTGGATAGAGGCATTCATTCAAAAATTAACGTCGAAGTGCAAAGTCAATAAAATGAAACAAAAAACATTAAACTTTGAAGACTAACAGCCTTCTAGCAGTTCCAAATAACCGTGATACACACGCGCACATAATAATGTGAGCTGGAACCTGCTTTATTCGCGAAATAGAAACGCGAATAAGTATAATGACGTCGATAATGATGGCAGGTGAACAGTATTGTCAGTCTTTACGGGAAAATTTATCTCCAGATGATGGACAATTTTGCGCAATTTCGCGCGATTTCTTGTGATTTCGCAGGATTTCACAAGGATTTTGCAGGATTTCACAAGATTTGTGACAAGATTTCCATGAGTGGTTACCCCCTTGGGAATTCCTATGTATATCTATAAATTACTGTAAACAGACAAAGGTTACACCAACAACATTTTTAACGGCACCGGCGGCGCGATTTGTAAACAGCGATGTTGAAGCATTTATGAATTTGCTTCTAGGAATCGTAATAACGGTAATAATGTATATAATCAATCTTCAATACGTTCTTAAGAGTCCGTTCTCTGTACACTCCTCGGGTAGCGCTCCGGGGTCGGGTGCACGGGCGTTACGGCTGGAGGCGGAGATTATCGCTCTCCCACTACAATGACTTTACGGTGGACGTATTTAGAATATTTAGATTTAGTAGAGTAAAATCGGCTATCAATTACGCCGTTTTGTTTTTAAGAAAATATAACCATCTTGTAGAAGGACCTTTTTAGTATCCAAAATGGACTTACAACTTTTTTTAGCAGGGCCGCATTTTATAAATTATCGAGGCTTGGGACATTATTTACAATTATTACGTTTTTCGTTACAGCGCCCTTGTAAATCAATGATTTTACTTATGTTCGTAGTTTTTTTACAGCTTATATAAAAAACTACAGTACTTCTTACGGTACCCATCAATTTTTAATAACTTAACGCCTTTTCGAAAAAAAAATGTTCCAAAGTCGGCCCGGCAAATTTGTGCATTACAAAGTTATATTAATTATTTCCTATTGATATGTAGTTATATCGAGCAAATGTAGTCAAAACTATAAAAAAGTTTTTTAAAAACAGTTAACGGTGTTACACTTTTCAAGAAATTAACTTTGTGCGCCGTGCGCATACTTGTGATGCATTCATTCGACGAGTTAAAAATATCTATATTTTCCATAATGAGAAAAACATTTTTATTGTACATATTATGATTGTGTTTAATATATTTATGGCATTGCCCTCTTTAAAATTAGAAGAACACAGATTTGATAACAGGTAAATTTTTATATAAAATAAATATAGTGACTACATTTATTTCAGTGTTTTATGTTCATTATTTTAAAATAGAAAATACGTATTTAATTTGCGGAGAATTTTGTTCAGGAACTTACGAAAAAATCACATTGTTTTAATAAGCAATGTAAAAATTGCATACCTAAGGAATTCTTGTAGAACTTCTTATATTTCCGAAACTGTCTAAACGAAAAAATGTATTCTACAAGAAAGATTTAGACACCACCGCCAACAAAAGAATCAGCATCGATCTCCATACGATCGATTAATTCAATATTGTCTCAATTGAGAACGTATAGATTATAAGTGACTATGTATTTCTTTGAAGTCCGGTCCTGCCCGCATTTACCTATCTCTGAGCCCATCCCACTGAGTGAAATACGTGGATGCAGCATTTAAAATATATTCATATTTGAAGTTGTAGACGTTCGACATTTAGCATAGAATTTTGAGTATTTTTTATCAATTCGATATAATTTTGGTATCGTTATAAAGTTAAAAAACTGACTTAATTCCCTCGTGTAACCAATTTTCGATTTAAGCCTTTATTTTTAAGTAAATAAATTGTAAATATGACGATTTCTTGCACAGTTTACTCATTAAATTTAAATAATTAAAAACTAATTTTGAAAAAAATATTACACAGTGGCCTTAGGAAACAATTTTGTCTTTCGATTGTTTTTTTATTTGGACCGCTATGTTTATTCGTTGTCTAAATAAGTGTTATGGGCCGAGCGTAAAAAATCGGTTTATTTCCGCGCGACGGACTCTTAAGCACAATATAATGCATAAGGATGCATCTGCAGCATGTCCCATATCAACAACATATAGATAAGAAAGAAATGGAGACCATGGAATCCGTTGGTGGCCAATTGTGGAAGAGAGGTTCTTCGCTGAGAGCACAACAGAGACCATCTAATACAATTTGCTATACTGTGCGGTCGTTTCTTTTCCGTTATTAATATATTATATTTAAAATTTCAATGCAATTTTGTAATGTCGTTTCTGATTCGTTTTAGTTAAGTTTCAAATGTGTGTACAGTAACTGTGTAATGTGAAATAGCAATGTCCAGGGCCTCAAGTACCACTGAAGGAAAGGAAAACGTGAAAGATATGCTAACGATATCATTAATTATAAAAAAAATAAGCGCGTTTTCTTCAAAGTTGGCCGATTTAAAAAGTTGACGAAAGATTTATTTCATAATAATATTACTCATTATAGCTTTTCAAACTGCAAATAAGCATTGACAAGTACATATAAATAAAATATTAAAACGGTATTTTGTGATGCGCGTAAAATAGAAATAAAAAAATAATTAATTTGAAAGTTCGAGAAAATCGTAAAATAGAAAAATTTTTATTTAAACGAATTTATTCTCCTAACAACAACAACAGTTTCAAATAATCATGTTGTCACCAGTTACAAAATAAAATCGAAAAAACGAAAATTGTTTAAAATAGGTATAAGTTTGATTTTTCGCCATCGTAATTTGAGAAATGGCTCAGCAATGGCAATGCAGAACAAGCGCGTAATAATTACATAGACGCATATCCTAATAGAAGATTAGCACATGCCTAAACATTCGTTAACATTCCTAGACGTCCTAGAGGGAGCAAGATTAAAAAAAAAAGATAATTATAACACAAGAAGACCAAGAACCGCTAGAACTACAGAAAGAGAAAAAAGCGTGCTAAATGCAATATAAATAAATTCGACTATAAGAAGAATTGCTACTCAGAAGGGATTGCTCATTCTATAGTTTGGAAATTTCTCCACAAGTAGCTTCTTCATGAAGATCCAATGTGTCGCTTACAGCTCTGTAAAACAATTGTGGAAAAATATGATGAGGATAATGCATTTATTAATAATATTTTATTTCCTAACGAAGCTGGTTTTACAAGAAAAATTATGGTAAAAAATCAAACTTATATCTACTTTAAACAATTTTCGATAAAATTTGTAAAACCAATTAATTATTAATGACATTTATTTGGTTTTTAAATGAACGTAGAAAAAATATTGTATGCAACACGTTCAAAAAGTGTTTATTGCACGCGACGTGAAACACGCTTACTTTTTGTACTTATTGCATAAATAACTCTTCAATTTCTGTGATGTCTAGCAAAAAAAAGTTATGGATAAAAGTAACTCTGAGTTTTAGGTAAAGCACTCTCTACTTAGAGGGAGTGCCAAATGAGATAATAATGGAACCTAAATGAAATAAGCTATTTAAAAATAAAAAATAAACTTTGACAAGCTACTACTTGCAAACAATTGATATTGGAAAAAAAATTCATTACATTCTGCTATTATTTTAATTCGTAGAATCACCTCCCACACTTTCCTGATGAACTTTCAGAACACCCTGTATACAGAAAGGTATAAGTAAGCTTATACAGGGCGTACAGAAACATGTTCGTAGTCTTAATTCTATCTATTAAAAGTATATTAGTATTAAATAAATGAAGTCACGATTATTTACATAATCACAGTTGTTTGTACAATTCTGTTTGCACTCGTAAAGGTAAAAAAAAATCTTTGTTTAATTTATTTAATAAATAGGTAAACATCCAAGAGAATAAATTAAACTTAAGCTTCATACGTCTTATAAATACAATCAATCTTATTAAATATTTTCTACAGATGCTTTAGATATAACTTCGGAAGCTTCCATTAGTTATTCAATCAATGATGCAATCACTTAGAACTTGCGTCAATGTGTTGAAATTTATTGATAGTGATATTACCAGAACTTTTTTATTTTAGAAGATATTTTTCCTTTATAATTTTTTGTGTCTTATAAAAGACTGATTATAATGTAGAAAGAAATGATTGAATACATTACTTTATATCTTGACTTATGTAATACTAGGAATTTTAAATTATGAAATAACTGCACTGAATAAATACTCTATATTATTTGAAACTTACATTCTTTTAGCAGTATGACTTAATTAATATCTACCATAAAGCTGCTTACAGAAATCTTTTTAATTAACTATTCCTTTTGAAAATAACTAATAGAATTACATTTTCTTTCCAATAACGTGGCAAAATTATCAGAGCGCAGGGAGCATACTTACACCGTAGCAGATTATTATCCATTTACCTGAAAAAGAGAGAAAAATATTAGTACCTTAGAGCAAAACCATTTTTAATTATCTAGTAGATACATCAAAGTAGAGGAAAATAATGATATAGAAAGAAGAAAAAATGTTTGGATCACCGTTCAACTACAGAATACTGAAATAAAAATATATTAAAGTAAAAGCGCTTTTATTAGAAAATAGTGATATACAAAATTCAAAAATTGCATCTACAGTATACCTTGTGAATGCAATAAACATTATGTTGGAGAAACGTCTCGGCCTATGAATGTTAGAGTTGAGGAACATGAAAAATATATAAAAAGACGGGAATTTGAAAAATCCAAAATTTGCGAACATGCTTGGGAAGACGGTCATTTAATTCAATGGGGCTCGGCAAAAATTTTAGAGAAGGAAGATAACGCAACAAAAAGAAAATTAAAAGAGACCGCGATTATTTTGTTGAACGGAGATAAGTGTGTGTCAAACTGTTCAGTAAACATCGATTATTGTTGGCTACAGTTGTATCAAGAAGAAGTAAGTAACAATAAAATAAAAATCATTTAACATCTCTATGGCAGCAGATAAAGATAACGCAACAAAAAGAAAATTAAAAGAGACCGCGATTATTTTGTTGAACGGAGATAAGTGTGTAACTGTTCAGTAAACATAGATCATTGTTGGCTACAGTTGTATCAAGAAGAAGTAAGTAACAATAAAATAAAAATCATTTAACATCTCTATGGCAGCAGATAAACAAATTTTAAACTGCCAAACTTGACATACGTTTAATATTTTTATTACTATTTTGAAAACGAAAACAGAGAGATTTTCGGAACGTCAAAAATACGGAAGTGCGCGATAGTGATGTGATTTTTGTTATTTTTTACTTATCTGTTATTTCAGTGTGAGATTTTTTGGTTAGGCAAACTTAGTTTCAAAAATAATCCTTGACTGATCCGTTTGGCGCAAGGGCTTATTTAATTAATCTTTATGTTTTCAGAAGTGTGGCAAAAACACAATAAAACTAAAGAAAAACCTTTTATGTTGTATATAGTTCTTTCAACGATACGTTGTTTAGATGTTTGCATCAGAATTACACCATTACATGTATCTCACCATACAACATTCATTTCAAGCATCATACTTATCTTTATGATAGTTAAAATTGTAATTCCTTACACCAGATATTAACATTAGTTGTAGTTACGTTAATTATAAATTTACTGTAACTAAAATTCGAGCTAAAAATATTTATTTACACACAGATATACGTATATCTACAAATACTTGCAAAAATCAAGAAATATATACTGATGTTTCAAGAATAATTATGTAGCATTTTCAGCGAAAATATTCAACATATTTTCTAATGTGAATGAAATACCTATATTGCAATACATTTTTGGATGATGGGTGAACAATACACTTTTACAGAGAAGGATGAATAATTCACATTTAGAGGATGGATGAACAAATTGCACTAAAAAAATCTTCCTACACAGAAGTTATTTTTACTACTGGCAAGGCCTTCTTAATTACTTAAAAATAAAAGTGTGACTCGCATAGTTTACTTAGTATTGAAGTCTAATAGAAAAATCTACTGTGCTTCAAATAATTTGTTAGTAAAAGATATCCTGTGTATTATATTGACTAGCTTAAACCTGTCCTTTTGTATTACATTAAAAGTAAAAACTTTTCCCTCTTTTCAGTTTCTGTCAATACACCCTCCATATGACTACAATAATAATATATTTACAGCTCCATACAAAAATGTATGGAACTGTTCCCTTAACCCTCGATTTCTTTGACTTACAACTTTCTCCTTGTTTGTTTCAAAAACGCTCGCAAATTTGATTTTTCGATGTTCACATTATACTTGAACCATTGAATAATCAGCCTACAAACTAGAATTCTTTAATTTGTGGGCCACATCCGAAAAGTATGGCAATAAAACATTTTCAGAGTATAGCGTTACATTTTTTTTTAATACACCATTTCTCGAATTTGATAAAGGCAGCTTTATATACTGCACCAGATTTCATCGGCAGCAAATTTTCTACAGCCGTTCTAGCCGCCTACACGACCTAGGAGGTTTATTACCAACTTCTACACTCATTTTCAATCTTATTCAATGTCAACCGACGTGACGATTTTACATATTCGTTGTGATAGATGCAAGTACGTATCTATGGTAACTATAAGTAAAGGTGTCCCGTAATTCCAAGTATTGAAGGGGGAGGGGGGGGGTTATTCTCTGAAATAATTTAGGGAATGTCTTTTTTATATTTTTTTTTATTTGAGCCCTCCCTTCAGAGATATTCGCGTTGGTGGAGTTAACCATAAAATTTTGAAATTGGGTACTTCACTTCAAAGTGGTTGAAACAAACAGCCCTTTCTGAAGTTTTGTTCAGAATTGTTTTCTAGATGACTATGGATCAAAATTAAAATTACGGTTTTGTGAACCTATAAATTTAGAAACTGTTTTGCTCTTTCAATGTTTCCTAAAAATTAATACTTTCTGAGTAAAAAAAAATATTTCAAGCTGGAAATCATAATAAATAAAAACACATAGGAGGCGTGTGTCGTTTTAATGTTTAATTGTTGTGGAGTCTTATTAACAGTTCCATAGTTTTCAACTGCTTCACTTTTCTTGTTAAACGAATTGTGCCTAATCTAATAATTACCATTGTTAGCATGGATTTCCCACGCTTGACACATCATATATACTATTACTAAAGTTGTTTTTTTTCTATTTAATGATGCTAATTGAGCGGCAACAACATATTTTAGAATTACTTTCATTACAAAGATTTACTAATATTTTATATAGTTTTAATTTAGAACCCCTCTGTACTGAGTGCTTGTAAACAGGACTAGCAAAACTGAATGTAATGCGCAACGTAAAAGTTTACAAACGGAACATAATTAACAGTCGTAAACTACGTGAGCTTGTTGGTTTTTGTCGTTCAGGGAAAACTTTGCACAATAGCAAACATATATTTCACTTATCCTTTGTAAGAAAATTATACAAGGATTCGGTATAATATCTTGCAAAGTACTGGAAGATGTTTTCTAACATCCAGAAAACATTACCGGTCCGATTTTACAGGGAAATTCCGGCTTTGCCTAAAGCTAAACTGAACCTCAAAACATCCACACAAAAGACAACGGTGTGAAACTCGCCTAGAGGCGGATGCCGTGCTGTTGAGATCTGTCTGTTACCGTTAAAGATGCCTTTATGTTGTGTTTTTAGCTGAGAGAAACGTCTTAATAATAATTGGTGTATATTGCTTACATTGCTCATGGAGGTGTGCGGACAATCTTAACGCTTTCCCCTTGTCAAAATAAACATTAAAGGAACTCAAACGCATGTACACCGACCCACATCAATGTAGCAACGAAAGTAAAACAAATTTAAATAGATGAGACTGTTGGACGTTTCTTGAAGAATTATCTGTTAAAAAATTTCTTAAAAAATGTTGAGCTTTTTCGTCATTATTTTGGTGCTTTTTTGGCAGAATTGTGAAAATATTTAATTTAAAAATTGATATTATAGAGGGAAATATGAATGTCCTAATTTTAACGGCTGACCAATAGCAATAAAAATTCTTAAGAAAAAAATGTATAAAATATATAATAGTTTTTCTACAACTACATTTCTAAAATAAAAATACAACTGGAATAAAATGAAAAATTATCTTACAAAATTGCAAACTAAGGTACAATTAATGTTAAGTAAAAGCTCCTGTAACGTAATTTGTTCATAATTTATTTTTTGTATCAGTATTAATGAACTAATAGTCTAAGAGCCAGTGGCCGGCAACCTATAAGTAAATGATTATACCTGAAATTTTGCACAGTGAATTTCTTATACCTATCACTCATGAGGTGGTGACTCGCTAAGCCCGGCGAGGCCGACTCAAGAGTTACTCAGGTGCCAGAAGTATGAAAATGTAACCAACTTCGTTATTAAATGAACAAAGCTGCCGTTTGAAAATTTTAAAATAATCAATTATTATTATATAAAAATAATAAAGGCAGTCGATTACCGTGCTTCCAAGGTCATGGAAGACACTTGTGAAATTGGCAAAAATTATAAATTTCAAAAGTATTTGATTAAATCTGATTTTTGACGTTAAAAAACTGTCAAAAATGTCAAGCATTGTAATCGACATCACAAGATCTCAGAACCTGTGCCAGAATTAGAGGTAATTTGTTACTTATATTATTTTAATATTAAAAGATGCTAACTATAATAATAAAAATAAATGCCTAATTTGTTAGATCTGAGGGTGTTGATCGCAATGCCCGCTTAGAAAACCAATGGTACTATATCGAAGATAATAAAAAGATGTGACTATATGCCGCCTATACATACGTACGCTCGGGCAGTAGGTAAGGTTTTGCTGTATGCCCCTGCCGGCATGTTATACTCGGAAAAAAACGTCTGCCGTGATAAATATAGGTTTCTAATACTTTAATGAACAATATATAAAAAAATCAGATTTAATCAAATACTTTTGAAATTTATAATTTTTGTCAATTTCACAAATGTCTGCTATGACCTGGGAAGCGCGGTAATCGTCTGCCTTTGTTATTTTTATATAATAATAATTGTATATTTTAAAATTTAAAATTTTCAAACGGCAGCTTTGTTCATTTAATAACGAAGTTGGTTAAATTTTCATACCTCTCGCACCTGAGTAACAGTTGGGTCGGCCTCGCCGGGCTTAGCGAGTCCCCACCTCATGAGTGATAGGTATAAGAGACTCACTGTGCAAAATTATGTTGTAGCTGTATTTTTAGATTTCAAAAGAGCTTTTGAAACTCTTGATCGTGTGATCTTAATAGAAAAGTTAAAACGATATTGTATTGTTGGTAGAGTATTACAGTGGATTGAAGATTACTTAACTGCCAGAATGCAAAGAGTTCGAATTGGTAAATGTATGTGAATGTGTAATGTTGTTCGAATGTATATCAGATAATATTGTCAATAACTTTGGTGTGCCACAGGGGAGTGTTTTGGGACCTCTCTTATTTCTTATCTATATCAATGATATGTCATTATTTGTTAATTGCGAATTCATAAATTTATTTGCCGATGATACGTTATTGGTTTGTAGTGGTACGAATCTGAATGAATGCATAGATTTAATGAATACAACATTGAACAACGTCAATAAATATTTTAAAGTTAATAGATTGAAACTCAACGTTAATAAAACAAAGGTTATTATATTTACAACTAAATATAAATCTATTAATATTGATGTTAATAATATCAATTTAATCATTGATAATGAAAAGATTGATGTTGTAACTGAAATTATTGTGCATCACTAATGTATATGTTTAATTTAAATCAACTAGCTCAATTGCAAAAATTACAAAACAGAAGGATGAGAATTATTCTAAGATGGAATAATTATACGCCAATTAGCTTAAAGCTTTCTGCACTCCAGTGGCTTTCTGTTAGAAATCGACTGTTATACTGTACGATGATATTTATTTATAAATTATGAAATTGTTTATTACCTAAATATTTTGATCCATATATTATGTTTAATTACAGTGTCACATACAAATTTTTATTCTACAAGGGTGTAGACAGTTATAATAAGTTACCGATTGATGTTAAATCCTCTCAGTCCTTAACTGTATTTAAGAAGAATCTCCTTAATTATGTTATGTTAGTAATTTTGGTTAATTGATTAATGTTTTTCTTTTTTGTTGTATCTTTTTTATGTAATTGTAGATTATATTCAATTAAATTTGTAATATCAGGATGTTCCTATTTCCAATAAAGTCGTTATTATTATTATTAGTATTATTATTAAAAGGAAACACAGCTTTACCCCCATCGATTATGTATAAAGTTATTTAAATTCAGTGGACGTTTGGAAATAAATTTATCACTTGTGTTACATTAGGATGCCACGCCGGACAATATCAGGATAACAGTTAAATCGCATCGTAACTAGAGTGGCATTCATTGTATTTTGTGAAATGAACCGTGACGACAACAGGATAAATCAAATAAACTTATCACTCGAATGGCCCCAAACAAGGCCCCGCACACGCCTCCGGAATATTATCGGGGATGCCAGCTATTTCGTGAAGATTTTTCCAATTTCCCTTGCAATTTTGCGGGATTTTCTATCTCGATCCACTTTTCATGGCGCATGGGGCCCTTCGCGCGAAAACGAAATCGGCAACCGCTGACTAAGAATGACTACAATAGGTATGCAATAAAGACGTGGGGGGTAAATGGGATGAAGAAATAGAGTGCATTACTGCTGTTTTTTATGAAGTGTTACTATTTATTTGTATGAGGGAGAAAATAAATGTTGATTTTTATTGTAAGGAGAAACCTATCTAAGTAATGCCATTATTTTGTGTCTTCAAGTTCAGCTCATATTTAGGCAAAAAATAATTATATCTACATGTCTAAAAAATTTAAAGATTGCAGTGCTTTCTAGTCAGTGTAGTCCTGGAAATAATAGGTTTGTTCCTGCACATAAGCCATGACAAATAATTTATAGTCGCACATATCTGACAATTTGTACTTAGTTGCGAATTTCTTGCTGGAACATTTGATTGTGGATTGAACGAATGACAGAGCACGGGACAAATATAACGAATAACTGATCATGGCGACAATAACTATTCTGAAGTTAAAATTGGGTTATATCTGAGACAGAGACAACTATCCATAAAATTACAGGTTAATGTTAGATGTCTAGCAAGAGTAGACAGCTGACAGACTAATACGCATGCACTAGGTTTACAGAGAATCCGCTTTCCGCGAGAACTTTTTAAACTGTCAGCAAATTGGTCTTGATCGTCTTGGAACAGCGCATTGGAGTTATAGATTGTAGTTGGATTCTTGCTGGAACGCTTACATCCATACTGCGCATGCCGCTCATAATTATGGGCAGTAGCAGACTGCTGCAGGAATAAACCTAATATATCAGCTGGCGTTTCATAATATAAACATTGGTTATACTATTTTAAATATTATTGTGAAACAAAGGTGAAGTCAAATATAATAATTTTGAAAGTCCCTCCTAAATTAAATATCTGCTTTACCGACGAAGTCGGTATGTTATGAAGTAAACATTATTACCGCCATCTTATTTTTAGTTCAATTATTTTGGTGGCCAGGCAAAATGACCTTCTTGTATTATATATTCTGTGGCTGCAACTTTAGAAATATTTTTCCTGAAACTACGTCTCTATAAAACTAACAAGTGTGCCAAATTTGAAAAAAATCATTCCAGTATTAAAACAGTTATAACCAAAACACAAATTAAAAGAACGACTTTGCGGTTAAGTTTCTGGACACACTGTTTAGAGAATGTATTATTTTTAAATAAATCTAATCCCGGTGCAAAAAAAATATAAATCCAAATCCCCTACTTTCTTTAGTAAAGCAAACATAACGTTTTTATTTTTAATCAATTACCGTGTATTGAAGCACTCAAAGTATTAAACTTTTAATGAAAGTTCCATTAGAATTATTTAGAAAATATCTGTCTCGTCGGCCAGAAACCTTTTATGGTAGGAACTAAGAACAAATCCATTAAAGTTTTCGCAATAACTGGGTCGTGTCCAATAGGCAGGAAGGATCAAAGCCCGCCTTAGAATAGCCATGTGTATAAAGAATCTTCTCGGTGAATGGTGCCGAATGGAGTTAAGATTTTCGGTCTGTGGAGCGCAAGCTGGTTATGGATACCTTCTTATCTGTCCCCATTAGATCGGCGGATTGAGTGCGTCCACATCTTGTTTCAATTTACCTGTTCCTTCCTTTGATGTCCGAAACGTGATTGATAAAAGCTGCAACTTTTCGGGATTACTGTTAAAAAAAGTCTGCTGTGCTATACCTACTAGCCAAAAGGTAAATTGATTAATTACATGATGTTAACATCATCGATATTACTAATCTAATCTTACTAATATATACAGAGTACTCCATAAGTCATGTTATACAAAGGAGTAACAAATTCGTGACGTAAATGTCAACCAATTTATCCTTTGTCAAAAAATTAAAAAGGTACTAAGTAATTCATAATTTTATTTCAATGACTCTTTCGAAAAATAAAATTTATACAATTTTGGCGAGGGGCGGATATATGGGGATTTATGATACCATACCAGGATTTCTTGAGTATGTACGACGATATTTAACAGATTCTTTTTCTCAACAATTTTTTAATAAATATATTTATTTCATTTCCCTAAATAATTTGTTCAAATCTTTATAAAAATAAGGTTTTACAATAAAAAAATGATTATTGATTAAAATGAATGTTCCAAATCAAATAAAGTTATTTAATTCAAAAATGCATATTTTTAATTGAGGGATGTGAAAAAGTAAAACATAATATTTTAATTACTTTTGTAAAGTTTTATTAGGTTATATAATCTTTTGAATAGCCGTAAATTAAAAAAAACTCAATTTCTTAATACAGTCGTATAAAAAATGATTTGTTTGAAAAGAAAAATTCGAATTGTTTCCTATAAACAAAAAATAATTGTCCAAAGATGCCCGCTAGATGTGGCTATGCTATATTATGAGCAGCCAGAGTTAGTCATCAGTTAACTCACCACTCGCCTGTGGCGTACTGATGAGGTATATGTTGACTAGTTACTATAGATTTTTCAGGCGTCGGGGCATTAGTAAGCAGTTCTTTCCTGAAATTCTTGAGCAATAAGTTGTTGACTTAAATAAGCAGATGTTTCATTAGAAAAAAAATCTTTCAAATATACAAATATTAAATATTGTTTTACTGTTTGAATATAATTAAATCAACACCAGAAGTATATCATTGAAAATAAAATAATCGTTTTTAACAAATGTTTTCTTTACACAAAATAACAGTAATTTTGCTTTTTCAATATAAAATGGTTTGGGGGTCAGGAAATAAATATTTGTTTAGCGCTATATTACACTATTTGCCTTTTATGTTATATATGTGCCATTTATGATGTAGTCAACCCAGGAAACTTGAAGTCGATCTGATAAATAATTTTCGAAATATACCAGGCCAAATTGGACTTAAACGTTCACTCCGTATCGTGACGTCATTGCCTCCTACAGCTTCTTGGTACTCGTTCACCTCGAACTCGGGTAAGGATCTTTCTGTGTTTAAAACAGTTTAGCAAATGCTAACTACTTTTAAAATTCACAACTTACTATTTAAAAGTATTTCATCTAATCTACCGATTGTAGATTTAATTATGATGAACAAAATTAATAAGAGGTGTAAAAACGAAAAAAAAAAACGAAATCGTTTTTCAAATAATGTAGATAGGTACTTAAATAACTAAAAAATATATATTTATTGTTACAAAATTAATAACTATATGGAATGTTTTGGTTAAAAAAAGAGATTAATGTAGGCATCTACAACAAAACAAAACTTTTGTTTTGTTGTAGATGCCTCTTTTTAAATTAAAAAATTAAATTTTATTTTTTTTAACTTAAAGTTTGTTTATTAAATATACATTACGCAAACCTTCAAATTTTTTTAATTTTAAATGATTAAAATTTTATATGAAAATAAAATAATCCGCCTGGTAATTGCGTATAAGTTATAATATTGTTAAAAAGGCTGAATTCTAAAATTATTTAAAAACTAAGTATTTTATTTTCATTCATATCTGCAGTATTTTGTTTTTAGTACATTATTTTTAAAAGAGACATAGTTTTATTAACTATAAAGAAACAACTTCACTGGATTATTTATAGTGACAGTTTACCAACAGTTTTTCTATGAAGAAATGGGGCTTTAATAACAGAAAGTTATTTATTCCAAAATCGCAATAGACAAATTCAAAAATAATGAAAGCTGTTTTGAAATCATGTTGACAGATATACAAAGCTAGAGCTTTGACTGCCATAACTTTAACAGGTGATAGTATACATTATAATGAACAAATAAAATCTTATATGACATGAGTCCTAAACCCAACCATTAATCGGTTAATCAAAGGTTCTCACCTTCGCATTCGTATCTTTGCATAAAAATACTAAGAGGGGAAAAATTTAGTAAATTTATTGTTCTATTTACTGCAATTTTTTCATGTCGAGAAACGTTTAGAAAAAAATTAAAAAAACAACAGAGATTGGTGGTTGCCACCCTTGTAAACATTTGGTAAAAATAAAAATCATACTCAACAATGTCACTGATTTTCAGATTTATAAGTTTAACCGTTTTTGAGGAAAAAAAATGAAAACCAAAATTTTTTCAATTTTTTAGAAGCGCTTATTTCGTCAGGGAGGGCTCAAATCCAAAAATTTTATAGAAATAACCCCCCTTAAAATGACGCAAGGGACACACCCACCAAAGGAGCGCACATCATTATGGGCACTCTGTATAACAATTCACTTGTATTCTTGGAATAAAATTGAACAACCAGTAACTGCCGTAAATGTTCAGATGCTAATCAGTGGCGTTTGTAGCTAATAACCCATTTCGGTCTCTAAAATGTTTGCTCAACGTCCACAGAGGTCACTGGGGCATATTTAAAGTATATATTTTATTTTTCCATGAATGGAACATTTCAAGCTGGGTTCAGAAAAACCTACTTTTTTGCCATCAAAAAGATCTACTATACGGCATAAAGTTAAGAAATCCTGGATTATTCTGCAAAGCGCTATCATTTTTTTTTCTTCACACGTTTAGAACTAGATCCTTATAACTGGGAAACAAAATGTCGCAAATAAATAAACATTATTTTCTTCGCGAATTCTAGGATCTTTAAATATCCGTTGATATAAAATATAAGTAGCATCATTTGAGTGTAGTCGCCGTAGAATACTTTTTATGCCGTGAAAATGAACGTATAATATGACCTGCTGTAAGTTTAAACATGTCTAAATAAAAACAACACTCCTGGACCTCGATTCTCGAATGCAGTGAAATAAATTCGAGTGGAAATTCATTCCACTTAAAAAAATCCTTAATGTATTATCATTTTCTGATTAGAATTTAGGTCACTTTCTGAGGGAAAAAAGTGGAATGTTTCTGTAAGATTAAATTTATTTTAATATAAATAAAAAATACCTATTTCAATATTAACGAAATGCCGGCTTTATTAATCACCATTTAGATATTATATAAACAGTAAAAGATAAACTATGACATGTTTACATTGTAATGAAGTGATTTTTCAACAGTCCCGTATGAGACATTAAAAGCCGGTCGACGCTCGAACTTTATCTAGCGCAAGGTAGACCCGCAAGAACGGAATGCGCATCGAACCGCGCACCAGAGACTCTACCACAGCGGAGCTATGATGTAGGATGCGCGCTCGACCCAGCTTGTACGATTCCGAGTCGACAGCAATATTTTGAAACTTAGGAAAATTCAGTATCTGTCCTGGCCCACACCGAGCAGCTGTGTCGTCTCCAGTCGTCTACTCAGCGGACCTGCGAGGAACCGTAGTAAGTCTGTAAGTGAACCGTTTCAAAATTATTCAGTTCAGTAGACCGTCTAGTGCGCAAGCGTCACCGATTCACTAAGTAAGGCTTGCTTTACACCAGAATTAATGCATACCAGGCCACCAAAAGAAGCAGTCGTGTCTCCAATATTGAGCCGCTAGCATCAAGACCAGTCCTGTTCTCCACTACCCATCTGAAGCAAAGTAGCACCAGTCTTCTGCGCAAGTCTTCTACCACTCCGCGCCACGAAGTTAATACCTAGCAATGTAAGCAGTGCAGAGTCAGTATCAGCCGACCGCTCCTGCTATCTAGACGTGACCAGCAGAAGAAGTGAGTAAGAGGTTGTTAGGGAAAACTTGGCCACTATTAGTTGTGTACTAACCATACTTTGTTTTCCAGCCTA
Organism: Monochamus alternatus; assembly: GCA_037114965.1. NCBI lineage: Eukaryota > Metazoa > Arthropoda > Insecta > Coleoptera > Cerambycidae > Monochamus > Monochamus alternatus. Next base: position 101,583,392 of record CM073426.1, read on the forward strand.
TGTACTGTACTACAGCGTGGGTGGAGTTGCTGTTGCATTATCCGGTGACTTTTACCTCACCACGCGTTCGGTTGATAGGATTCCGTCCTATGAATTGAAACGTGGGCCGTAATTTACCGTTGTTTACTGTATACCGGCGTGGTTAGAGTCGCTGTTGCATTATACGGTGACTTTACCTTACCGCGCGTTCAAGTTATAGGAGTATACCCTATAAGTTGAAACGTGAGCCGTATCTTACGATTGCTACTTGTACTGCGACGTGGATGGAGTTGCTGTCGCATTATCCGGTAACTTTGCCTCACCACGAGTTCAGGTCATAGGAAATCATCCTGTAAGGTGAAGCGTATGTCGTAACTAACCAGTACTTGTTTCTTTTCAGCTGTCCGGCCGTGCGTTCCAGGAGAGAAGCTGTACCACCATTTCTTGTTGTTATATGTATATCTTTTAGATAGTGGCCAAGTCTGTAGCTTTATAATTCATTTTTTGCTTTGCTCGCTTGATCGCTTCCTCTTACTTGGTTTCCGTATTAGTTTTGTAAACTAGGTGTATTGTAATATATGGGTATTACTCTATTGCGACTTTTATTCCTGGATAAGTCTAACTCCTACACGACTCTCTGGACATACCGTGTCTTCACTGTAGCTACCCGAGCAGTGGTGTTTCTGCACTGTAAACAGAAACTGGCCCCCGAGGTTACCGCCGCCCCAGCTCAGGTGTCATAGTGACACCGCGTCGCACCACTGACGCGACGTAGGCACGTCACAACATTAATGCAATTAGCATAAAATGGAGAATAAAAAAATTGAATAACATACAGGGTGTTTCATAAGAAAAACAATTTTAATGTTAATATTTCTAGTGTAGTAGTATAAGGGATGCACATTTCAGTTTTCCGATATTCTAGGGTTGCAAAGTTACCGCTGCACTTAACTTGTTCGCCCGATCTCCCTGTACTTCATGCAATGTCTTTCAGAATATGTATTTTATATCTGGAATAGCAAATATTGAATTTGAAATTAAATTATTAATGGAAAATAAATTAAAATGTTGACTTTGACAAAAATTCATGCTTTAATCCAAATTTAGTCGGTATTCACCATCAATCACAACTGGTTTACAAGCAAGATAAAAATGTGACCAATATTTTATAATTTTTCCACGCACGTACTCGTATGAGTTATCTCCCGCTACTGTTTAAAAAAGTATGTTAGAGAATTTTATATAGGTATGAATATTTTTTCATTTTCAAACAAAACGCTCTTCCAGGAATGGTATCATATAAATCACAAGGGAAATTTATTGATGCGTGTTTTTTCACTTTTTTGTACACAATTTGAGTTCCTAAACATTATTCCTTATCGCCAGTGGCCAATATCTAGCGAATATTTATATAAAATAAGATTATACGTTCCACATTTATGTAGAGATCAATTATGAAGTTAAATGATTAATTAATATTCGTTATTTTGCAGAAAATGCATAACTTTTATTTACAGAAATATGCACTGAAAAAATGGTTTATGTAAATTTACCACGATCATGTGTTTCTTTATGCATAACTATGGTAATTTTAGTTACGAATGCTTTGTAAAGTATCAATGTAATAATTACATTAAATGGACAATATACGTAAAAATTATAATGTATTTTACCAGGCAACTTACGTATACATAATCGGACATCATCGGATAGTGGTCGCGCAGCTGGTAGACCGTATAGCTATAACGTAAAGTTATATTCGTGAAGAGGACTGGCACCCTCTCTGCGGGTTTGGCAGGGTGGAAGAATATTGGCTCAGATCAGTGTGAGAAATTGATACCGGTGGACGTTTGACCACCCCCCTAAATAATGAGGTTTTCCAGGTTTGCCTCATTTCTGCACTGAATGGCGGTTAGGGTATATCAGCGTAAATCGTTCCTGGGCGCAAATGCGGCCTGCTTTATAATAATATGCCGCCCCCTATCCCGCACAAGTCATCCACTTCTGGGCTAATCCTCGTGATTAGAATGAGGGGTAGAGATATTATTATTATTATTATAATATGTAAATTTACTAATACATTGTAAAATTAAAAGGTAATTATTTATTTAATGAATTTAAAATTATAAATTTTTACTATCGAAATGAAACACTAACCCTCCTATACAAGGTGACTCAGAAATTATCCAAAGATATAAATCCAATTTTATAAAAAAAAAATAAAATAAAAAACCAGTTTGAAAATTATTTAAAAGTACACTTCTGCACGGCACTAGAAACTGCTTCACTGTAAAACTTGACCATGCGAAAGGCAAAGCAATTAGTCGACGACCGGCACGGCAGTAAATTGAAATAAAAAATGAACGATGGAAAAATTGAAAGAATGCCGCTATTGTTATTATTTTGTGGTCTTAATTAATAAAATAGTTTAACATACCTAATTTTACAATAACTGTTCAAAATTTTGTCCACCGAACAAACACAAATGTTTGTTTCTTTTCCGTTTTGAACTTGCAAATTTTTGGCAGCAGTTATGATACGTTTGCGTAAATCATCATTACTGTCCACTTCGGTACGCTATACATCATTTTTTAAATATTCCTACAAAAATAAGTTCAAAGGATACTGAACCGCATCCATTCTATTTGGTAATATGAATGGTCCAATCAAGCGATCATCGACAATCCCCGCCCAAACATCTAAGGATAAGCGTTGTTGGAAATGGTCCGTTGAATCGTGCCGATTTTCAAAATTCCAAACATCAGTATTATGAATGCTACATATCTCATTCTGCATAAAAATAGTTTCATATGTAACTAATACTTCAGCTGAATATCTGAGAGTTAAAAAGTTAAACCATTTTGTTGCAGCAACCATTTAGAAAATCTAATTCGCAAGAGATAATCCCTTGATATTAATGCTTGGACACGCTGTACATGGTACGGATATAATTGAGCCTATAATACGCCACACTGTTGATTGGGATATTCCTTGTACTTGTTGAGCGATTTACCTGGTACTTATTCGGGGACTTTTTTCGACAATCTCTAAAATTTGCTTCTCAGATGCTGCAATACGCCATGTATACCTTGGACCTCTATCTCTTCCACGTTTGGGTTGCAAATTTTCCGTGCCCATGTTACACTACTGCGATAAAAATATTCACATTTGGCACATGTCTACCGGACACTAGTTCTACGTATAGATGAGAAGCAAATAAAGTATGTGTCTTACTTTAATATAAATTAAAACGATATTCATCAACTCCGAATTGCTATACACGTAAGCCATTTTTAACACTTGAAATACTAATGTAAACACTATCGCAAAAACGTTAATACTAAAATCAGATTTCAGTATTCGAAATCGCCTGACGCTAAAAACTGTAGTCGCCCAACGATGTAAAGGTTGAAAGTGTTATAATTTCAATAATTATATTTTCAAAAACTATATTTTATAAAAAAAAAATAAAAAATACGCTACTGGCTCCATTTTTAATGACGCGTCTATTCCCAAATTTTTTTGGAGAAGTTGTGAATCACCGTATATAAAGTGTAAATTAAGTAATTCTTCGTAAAACTCCATTGTAAGTAATTGAAAAATAGCATTCCGTTGATGAGAAATTTCTGTAAACATGAATCCGCAAAGCGGAAATGTCTCGCATCACTTTAATTTTAATTGTACTACATATCTATAACGCACATGATTGTATAGACAAGCAGACCATTACTGATTCGGGGCACTATAGGCGCATGCGTCGGAATGTGTTTACCATAACTATATCTGTAAAAATACATAATATTGGTAATTCCTACTAAATTTACACAACTGTACTCGATTTGGTGCTAAAATTACAAAGTGAAATATAACTATTACAATATATTCTGTGAATGTAAATATAAAGAATTTCTTTAGAATTTTACACATATTTTTTATTGTGTGGCCAGAAGTTGTTACGGGACATCCCGAAGGCCATTGTTATCTGAGGGAAGGTTCCGATCATAGCAAGACGGAGCCCAGATAGCAGAATCATTTTCTAGTCTAGTCCTAGAGCAACAAGGACAAGTCGAAAAATTCCAACTAAAACTGATGAATTGATTATTACAAGAAGGAAATACCACAAATGAGACATCTAAGGCTAGTGAAGTGCACACTAATTCTGTTATTGGCAGCAACAAGTTACCTAATTCACAATATAACAACCCAGAAACTACTTAAATTTTTAGATAGATACTATTGTTTACTGTTTTCTAAAACAATTTTCAAAATTTTTAAGTTTTTAGAGCTTTCAAAACTATGTACCTATCAAATTAAAAAAGTAATTAGTAAAACATTGCATAAAACATTAAGAAACTGAGATTTCTCCTTAGTAAAAAATAGTTTTAACCGAGTTAATGTTATGTTATGTTAATGTTGACTATTACCAGAAGGAAATACCGTAAATGAGACATCTAAGGCTAGTGAAGTGCACACTAATTCTGTTATTGGCAGCAACCCACTCAAACTTTTAGATAGATACCATTGTTTACTGTTTTCTAAAACAATTTTCAAAATTATAAAGTTTATAAAGCTGAGATTTCTCCTTAGTAAAAAATATTTTTAACCGACTTAATGTTAGTTAATATTATTAAAAGGAACTGACCTCCTATACCGAAGTAGATTCGATTTAATTTAACAAATTTAATAGTAGAAATTACCATCTGTGTACTTACTAGTTGCTGCAACCATTTGTTTGATCGATAAATATAGGGGTAATATATGTACCTTCAATCTAGATGTAGATTTGTATGAATTAGGAAAGTTTGTTGAAACAAGCTCCTAATGTGGTTAACTAACTTTCGCAATTTTCTAGCTAACCGTTGAAGCCCTTATATGGAATTATGTATGAATTTATATTTACATTAATTCGGCAGGAAAATAATCTGCGTCAGTAATTCTTAAGGAAGGAAGCAATTAAGTAAGTAGAAATGAAATGTGTTTTGATGGTTATAAATTTGTGTACGCAATTTTCAATTCACATCAGATTTTTGCAAAACTATATTACTCATTTTAAAGACAAAATTTAATGTATTGCAAGAAACATGTGTTATTTTCATTATAAAGGGTGACATATAACAGTCATTCCATATAAAATAGTCTAAAAATAAAAAAAATTGTTGCCGACCCATTTTAGATTTTGATGTAACTTTGAAAAACTCTTCTCTAGGGTCCCAAACAACAAAAATTTATACGAGTTTGATTTTTACAAGCGCTTGTTTCCGCCTATTTAAATAAAGACTCTTAAAAATTGCTATTTTTAAGCTTTATTAATTTTTGCTGTCAAATTTTTCTGTCTGAAGATGCACTAAACATAAAATAACAAAACAAGTGATGTAGTCATTTAAAGTTGAAGGTAAGAACAGTAGATTCTGTAAATATCAGATTTTTATCTCGCAGTCAACACGCTCGTTTCATAGCCTGAATATTGGGATTTTTAAAAATTTCAAAACTTCAAGCAAAGTTTTCTTCTATAAAGAGTAGGCTACTCAGCTCAACTTGTGGCTGAATTTTGTCTATGATATGTATACTTAATTCCCGCGGAGCATGAATTTTTAACTCTCAACAGTTAAGACGCCTAGAGTCGATTGAAATTCACGAAAAATGACTAAAAAACACTCATTTTCAGCACGCTGCTATTATTCAAAGGGTTCGTCCGAGCCAATTATTTTCATTTACACTGAAACTATTATCTTTCCCACTCTGAATTCCGTCTTGATCATTCAAATATCTTGAAACAGAAAAATTTGACAGCAAAAATTAATAGGCGGAAACAAGCGCTTGTAAAAATCAAACTCGTGTAAATTTTGTTGTTTGGGACCCTAGAGAAGAGATTTTCAAAGTTTCACCAAAATCTAAAATGGGTAGGCTTTGCCAATTAGACGATTTCAAATGGAATGACTCATAAGTGCAGATAAAGAGGGGTTGATGTATCTCACCAAAACAACAAAAATCGTCTAAAATGAGTAGTTTTTCTACAAATACATTTTTAAAAATAATGTGTGCAATAAAATAGAAAACTGCGTTAGAGGTATGGTTAAGTAAAATCCCCGGTAACGTATAATTTGTTTTTTGTATCAGTGTTAATAAAGCAAACTATTGAAGTTTCCCAGGAAATCTTTAAAACTGTACCGTAAAGAACGACAATCTATCATCTGCTGCAGTTAACCTAAAGTATATTATTAGCTATAGTAGTATTGTGACTAGTACGTTTCGTTTTTCTGTGATTGCTTGATATTTATGAGCATACATAAACATAAATGGAATAATTTACAGTAACCATCATCAGCTGCATTACATATATTTATGGTGAATCTGGGTAAAACTCTTTGGCTACGGGACATTTGTATTGCAAACGCTTTTTGCAAGCATGTCATTTTCAGCACTTATAACTATTATGCAATTTATACTGTCTTGTGGAAAGTGCTCTTAGACAACCATCCACAGTAAGTATGATTAGGTGTATTTGTAATTATTGTTATGTACATACAAACATCTGACAATCCTGACATGGTATGTGAGCGACACTGTCACATAGTTAAGACCTGTTTGCTGTAATAATGGTTGGTCAGAGAAAAAAAATTTAGTAAAATATGTTTTGTTTGGTATAATTTATCGTCCAGCAAAATAAAGGTATTCGTATTCCGGGCACTCTGTATAGGTATAATTGGATAAACAAATATCATTTTCTTCATCTATATTATGAATTAATAATACAGATGAAGAATAGATTAGATAATTAATTCATGAAAATTATTTGCTAATTAATACAGATGAACACATTTTTAGTGACTAATGTAAGAACATTTCTGACTGATTCTGATTGTTCTTAGCATAAAAATAAAATAAATAATTTTATGTAATAAAACAGTGCAAATTAGAAATAATTTTATTAAAATTACAACTATTAAAGTTATAAAGTTAAAACTTCCTCACGGATCCTTATTAATTCTTTTAAATTGTAGAAATATTATCACTTATATCAAAGAAACAACGATTTTACTATCTATATTTATTACTAAAATATAAAAATCTTAAATAAATATAAGACGTATATCGTCCATGCATCTCATTCTTTTTAATATTGATATATAGATTTTCGTTCCTAGTTCAATTTCAAGTATGTTGTTCTCGCTTTCCTAAAATTTCTATCATTCGTTCCATCGTTTTTACTTGCGGTTTTCGACTTGACATTTTCCCCACTGGTCTCTAGTGTGTAATTTCGCTTACGGTTGCTGTGGAATATATTTTTTGTTGCTTCACTAGCAAATTTATTTGGTTCATAACAATATATATATATATATATATATATATATATATATATATATATATATATATATATATATATATATATATATAAAATTTGTCAACGTAGACATGTCTATTTAAAACTTTAAAATGTATTATATTTTTAAATTATGTTCTCTTTTTACTGAATGTCCTGTTAATAAATTAATTTTGGTTATAATTATATAATAATAATAATATCTCTACCCCTCATTCTAATCACAGGGATTAGCCCAGAAGTCGGAGACTTGTGCGGGAGAGGGGGCGGCATATTATTATTAAGCAGGCCGCATTTGCGCCCAGGAACGACTTACGTTGGTAGGCCCTAAGCACTATTCAGTGCAGGAATGAGGGAAACCTGGAAAACCTCATTAATTAGGGGGGTAGTCAAATATCAACGGGTATCAATCTCTCACATTGACCCAAGCCAACATTCTTCCACCCTACCATACCCGCAGAGAGGGCGCCAAACCTCTCCACGAATATAGCTTATATACGGTCTACCGGCAACTGGGCTTGAACCAACACCGATCTAGTCACCTCGATTCAAGTACTGACGCCTTAAACCGCGCGACCACTGACCGACAATATCACCAGAATCATTGTTTTCAACAAATTTCTCTAGCTTCACACATAGTCAAGGTATATTTGTTTCTCGGCTAAGTAATACCAGTGTTTATAAAAGTATAGTTAGTCAACCTAGGATTTAATGAGTTGACAACAGATGGCAGCATATGTACTATTTTGAAGATATTTGTCTCAAGGGTTGTCCAAACTGGACATTTAAACCAAATTTAATATGTTTAATTTGATATTTAATTCACTTGTTTTAAAATAGATGTCATTAATAATTTATGAATGAACGTTGAGCTATTTTTCACCAACAAACAACACTATTATGGTTAGTTTCACATACCAATTTGGTTGCGAATCTTATGATACATAACTTGAATTACAAACATACTTCTTAGGATTAAGTCAGAAGTCAAAAATTTAAGTGAGAGAGGTCTCTCTAAAGAGTTCAGTCGCATTTATTACAATTATACAACACCAATTTACAAACTTGTACAATACAATTTTTAGCAAACACTAGTAGAGTACCTATGTACATACATTGATTTGATATGTAAAAAATATTAATAGCTTTAATTAAAGGAAATGATTTAGTTGAAAGAAAAAACATATCAATAAATTAACCATTAATTATTATTAATTTTGGTAAAATAATATTTAATAGTTTATAATTACCTATGTACATATAGATCAAGCAGGTAATTCATTCAGGAGATAAAACGATGATAAATCATTAATGAAAACTTTTGAATGCCTAAGTTTCTTCTATTTTTTAAGTTCACAAATAATGGAATATTATATATACGAAAATTCATACTTAAATATTATCTACATAAAAGCTCTTAAATCAAATCAATTAACATGTTCATCGACTAGTGTTGTATTATTAGAACTTCTATAAATTATTATATTGACGACGGTCAACTTTGTTAGCATGCTCTATTAATTTTCACATTCATTTATAGCTCTATTTTTTATTTTAAAAATATACACATAAGTAACGCAACCCCCCCCCCCCCCCCTAACGGAGTTATAGTTCCTTAAAATGAGACCCCAAAATTTATTTACTTTTTTAAATATTTTCAAAACAAATCGAGGTACAGTAAACAAATTTGAAATTGAGAATTACCATTGGATTGCAAATCTAATTTTTCAAAAAATATTTCCGCATAATTAGTCATAAGCTTACCAAACCTGGGTGTTATAGGGTAAATATTGCACTAACTTTCTCTCTCAAAATTTTGGCTGTTAGATAGAAACCTATAAAGAGTTACAGCATTTTATTGACTATTAACGATGTTGCCACATTATTGATCAATTCGTAGTTGTATTGCTAAAATTACTTAGATACCATGGAGATGAACAGAATTAACATAATTTAGTTCTCTAAATATCATGAAGAAAAACCTATTAGAGAACCCGGTTTGCAGTTTCCAACATTCCCATGTAACATAAGCATCTAATCGCAAGAGCATCCCAATTATTTTCCAAACATCGACAAACCAAACTTACCTCCAATATAGAATGCATTCGAACGCACTTACCTATTACGTATCCAATGAAATTATACCTTCAAACCCAGGGATAAAGATAGAGCACTATATCAAGAACGCATCAATAAGATCAAAATAATGCAACTGTATCTAATGCCTAGGGAGTCGTTGTTCGTAAGTGTCAATAAAAGAAACGTTGGTAAAACCTTGTCCAATACTTGTCACAGAAGACTTTAAAGAATAGCTTTATGAGCAATCGGATGAAAAATGGGCTCAACTCTATTCCCAGCTCTGGCAATAATCTTCAAGCAAACCTCCAACAAACAAACAGTAGTTCCAAAACCACACTATTGGTTCAGATAAGGACTCAGTTTCACATATCTTTGTAAAGAAATACCAGATGGAGACTATGACAGTATTTGCAGTAGAAAGTCTGCCCATATCAACAAGTATTTGAATGCTGGCTGTAATCATCACTTTCCTTTCCACAAATAAGGTATCATCAATTCCTTCTCTATTTATACGTCAGAACTACTGGCAGGTATGATGAGCTCTTTTAGGAAATATTTAAAGAAATATTGAACAAGCCTTCAGAAGAATATTTAACATCAAGGTGATAATTAATATCTAGCAATTGCCTATACAAGGAGACCCAGTCTCAACGCTTCTTTTTAATTTAGTACTAGAAAAGGTCATAAGAGATAGTTGAACAGAGAAGGAAACATATTGTTTAAAAGTCACCAAATAGTAAGTTATGCAGACGACGTGGCCATAATTGCTAGAGATAGGGAATTAGAAGTGACTAGAAGCACGGAAAGTGGGATTGCAGATAATTCAAGTGAAAAGTAAGCTTTCAAGAATAGGACAACAGAAAAAATATACCAATTTCAAAGGGAGAACACAGCACGGAGAGATGGAATTTGAAGAAGTTTAAGAATCTGTGTATTTAGGGGCGCTGATAACAGCTAACTGTGATGAGGAGCAAGAAATTAATAAGAGAATAATAAAATCAAACGGAAGTTCGGCCGCAGTTAATCGCTTGATGAAATCAAAAAATTTGTCTAGAGGAGTAAAATTTAGAATGTATAAAATGATTTTGAGACCGACAGCGCTGTATGACAGTGCAACCTGGATCCTCAATAAAAAGTTAAGAGAAAACTTATTAAGGTGGGAAAGGAAGATCTTAAGAAAAATTCTAGAGGGAAAGAAGACGGAGGAAGGCTATGTAAGAAGAAATAATTAGAAAATATATGCAATGTACCAGACACCAGAGTGCAGAGAAAAAATTTCAATACAGAAAAGAGAGAAATAACTTAGTACCTGAAACTTGAAACCATTCATCGGAACATGGGCCAGTTCGTACATTTAATATACATATAGAAATATCCTGTTTTATAGTTTTATACTCTTGGAATGTCAAGAAACCTAAACTATGCATTATTAATTAACTTAAATATAATGTATAAATCACATTTATCTGTAATAACATTATAGGCTTAGTATTGCTCTTGTATAGTTAGCATGACACTTTGGCCTTAATATTACCATATTTTTCTTCAGATTTTGAGTTAGAATCAGAAAGCACGCCTGGCTCAAGATAAAACAGAATTCTTTTGGAAAATAAATTATGTTCCTGCTGAAACATACATTAGTTCCTGAAAATTTATAAATTATTCAGAACAGTCACATCTCAGTTAATAATGAAAAATAATATTGTTCGAAGTAGAAAGGTAAAAAATATCAAAAGGAAAGGTACATTTAACAATGATAATATGAGTTTAAACAACTGCTCGCTGTGGTTGCTACCCATACATTTCCATTATATCCCTCCTACTCAATATTTCATAAGATAAAATGAAAATGAATAATGGCCCCAGATGTAGGAGAGGGCTTTACTTCTGCACTTTATTAAAAAGCAATAAAACTAAATTATGGTTACTGCTAAATATTTTATCAGTGCAGCGTCTCAGATGTGTAAACACAAAATAAGAGCTCATAAAGAACATTTTTATTACAATGGATCACTTTATTGTTGTTCTTAAAGTAATAAAGGGTGCTTGTGTCGGCAGTGGTCCGTAAATATTAAAATAGTCGTTTCTATTTGCTCATCATGTTCATGTTTGGAGAACAGTGATTCGTTAACAAACACAATATTGCTTTTTTATATGTTTATTTGATTTAACGTCCTTTTTTTATTCTAATATAACATCACGTTTATGTACTACGAAATCGTTCAAATACATATTCAGTGTATTCCGCATAAAAACCGAAACAGAGCAAATCCATCTAGAGGGTCCCAAAATATTGCGTACAAGCATACAAAGTTGTACACAAGCAGAGTTGCAGGCCTTTAGTGGGGTCAAATATTTTCGGAAAAAAATATCTTCGACTTACTTTAACTTATAATAATCGAATTTGGTTGGTTTGGTTCATTGAGGGCGAGTCACCCCTAAAATTATACCAAACTTTTTTACCATTGAGAATTTAAATGAATGATAATGTCCCGCGCAGAATTTAATATAAAACACTTTCTTTCTCTTGTTAAATTTTAAAAAACTTAAAGGTTTTTTAAAAAACTACATCAAGATTTTAATTATATAAGTGAATTCACAAACCTTAATCCACGAGAAAAAATGCACACTCGAGGCGCGGCCGGGAATTACATTTTTTCTAGAGGATTAAAGGCTGGTTAATTTCCCGAATGAAATTCAACGTTTTTTCTACAACCACGACCAAAACCAATCAACCAAATCAATTAGGAGAATGAAAGCCGTGTGAGAGTAGGTGAAAAATTATGGTTTTGAAAAACGTCATATTTGACAAATTTATTTTAATCAAGAATATTGATTGTTAGATGAATACTAGAAAATCTTGGAATCGTTTCTATGACATGCGTTTGTTTGTCTGTCAACACGAGTAAAAAAATTTGCAAAATCGACACATAAATTGAGTGAAAATGCTGAGAATTTCTTCACTCCGGCTGAAATCCAGCAAGAAGCCCCAGAAGCAACATTACGGAATTGGTAAGGAATTGGTGGAATTCGATTACTGGAGAAAAAAAGGAGGCATAGGAGAAGGAGCATTTACAGAAGAGGTGCTACTATCTAAATTTCTCAGTGTGGGGAAACTGTGTTACCTCTTCGATGTAGACAAAATATTCCATTCTAAAATCAATGATTAATTAGGTATTAATATTTCGAAGTATGGTAAACTTACTTCATATTTGAAATTGAATCAAGAAATTATAAACCAAAGAAGGCAAAGATACTGGAGAAAAACCAAATTGAACAATATTTGAAAAAAGCACCGGATGAGAAAAATTAACAAGTTAAGGTAGAAAATACACGATTTTAATATTTCAATTTATACTTTGAGCGTTTTATTTTGAGATTTTTACAGGTCGTAACTATCATGGGAGTCGCAGGTGCTTATCAATGTAATGAATTAACATTTTTAGATATCACACATGCCAAGACAAAGGCAGTTACCTATACGTACTTATTCCGGATATGAAAACAAATATTTCAAGAAGTTTCACGATCATGGAAGAAACTTTTTCAGTCAATGCCGTCGATATGTGTCGAAAATACTTCAATCTACGCTCTAAAAATGCCGGTGGGAGATTTTTCTTGCGATATGTGGCTGGAAAATATACTACACAACAGGTAGGCATCAACACAATTTCGAAAACGTCTCAAAAGTATTTGCATTTCTTGGGCTCCCTGATCCAGTTTTACCGGACATGGAATGAGGCGCTCTTCGGCAACATTACTGGCTAATGGTGGGGGTGATTTTATCACTGTGAAGCGTCATGCTGGTTGGAAATCGACTACGGTAGCGGAAAATTATATTGAAGAATTACTGACCAGCAAGATGGCAATTGCTGAAAATGTCCAAAGTTGTGGTTCTCTCCAATCCTTCAGAAACTCCTTATAGAGTGAATTTAAATAATTCCGGTCAAATTGACAAGATCGTTTTTGAGATAAATGTTAATGTTAATAATAATAAATCTAAATAAAACGCTATAAAATCAAAGCGTGGTATTATGAATCCTAACGTGTTAAACGTTCTTAATATAGTGGTCATGGATAAAACTATTATATTTCTGCTACTGTCTGTTATTGAAAATGGCTGGAGTAAAAAAGTATTTTAAATTAAATTATGCGGGGGATTCTCTTTAAATTCGATCAATGGGAGTTTGGTATAATTTTAGGGGTGACTCACCCACAATAAACACCTTGTAGTGTTTCAATATACTTAAACTTGTAGACAAAGAAAACCAATAATAAATCTAAATCATGTAGGTACCAAATTTGGTTATTTATTCCAAGTTAATGTAATGTAAGATATTTATTTTTCAAAATATTTGGCCCTACTTTGAATGCCTGTAACTTAGCCTGTGTGCAACTTTGTATATGAGTATGTTTGATTAAATTGCAATATTATGAGACCACCTACAAGCACCTTCTCTGTGTCGCTTCTTATGCAGAGCACTCTGTATGCAATAATGAAATAAAATGCTGCTGAAACACTTACGTCAGCTACGTAGTATTGAAGATGTCATATATAGGGTTAACTATGACTAAGTACAAAAAATTTAACCACGTGCTCAGGGAAGCCTAAAAGACAATAAAAAAATTATACCAGAATTTTAGCTCGATATTTAAAAAATGGGGCAAAACCCTTTTTTCCTACGGAGAGTCGGCGCCTATGATAAGAACCGACTGAGATGACTTAGATCCATAGATAAAACTTACATTTGTCAACAATATCTCTACCATCGTTGTTTTTTTGCAGCATTTTTTAGAAACGAAAATTAACATTCTTATTAGTAATAATACCTGATAAATAGGTAACAGATAATCCACTTAGCTCCAGTATTTTGCATCCGTTTTTCAACACTTGACGAATTCTGCAAAACAATAACACAATGTACCATTATAATCAATGACAGTTTCATGATGAAAATGATTCATGAGGAAAAGGCTTTAGGACATTTAGATTCATAGATAAAACTTACAGCTGTCAACAATATCTCTACCATCGTCGTTTTTTTGCAGCATTTCTAAATGTAGAAACGAAAATTAACATTCGTATTAGTAATAATACCTGATAAATAGGTAACAGATAATCCACTTAGCTCCAGTATTTTGCATTCGTTTTCCATTATTTCGTTACAAACTGGTAGAACTACATATTCGCTCATTACAGCCACTCACTACCGATAAAAGACACTTCCCGTAGGTACAATTTGATAAAATACCTATTTATTATAACAAAATCGAACGAGAGGAATAGATAATAGACGTTTTAATGTAACCGCGGCACGCGGTAGTCTTGTCCCATAACCTAGAAAACCAAACCGGCGAACTATATTGTGGGAAAGTATCTGCACCCAACACAAATGTCTTTATTTAATAACTATAAAACGTTTAAAAATTAAAATAAGGCACTAAAAACTGAAGAACACAAAATTACAACGTAAACACAGGAATTCAATTATGACATGACCTTGTTTGCAAATTTACAATTACTTCAGTAATTAAGTGAAAGCAATTTTTTGTGCGACAGATAAAATATAATTAATCATAACAATTTTCTATTTATCCAAAAAGTGAACTAATTATTAAAATTCGTGTGCTACTTACTAAATCAGTAACAACCAATTATATGATTTCTAGAGTGGAAACTGTAGTAGAAAGTACCTACGTAATTATTAGATTTTGTATATATAACAAGTAAAAGATGGTGCGAACTGATCCCCATGCTGGTATTGTATTATTATATAGTTTCAGCAGGTCAAGGATTGCTTGATATACGTACATTACTTCCTATCATTTCCAGGCACGTAGTTGCAATAGACCACATCATTATGGAAGACACGAACAGTTAATTTAATATGAATGGTTCCATACACTCAAAGTAATTGTGTGTTCAGTTTTAGTGCATTACTGTTGACGAAGAAGTGTAAATTAAATTATATTCCCAAATCGGCAGTCCAATATTCCAATAGATTTAAATAAATTATTTACTAGAATTCACTTGTACGTCTGCCAATAACAGACACTATTAATACTTCTTCAACGAGATAATAAGCAGATATAAATACTACATATTGAGCAATTTAATTGCGGCTATTGACCATGTTGTCGCTTTATCTTGATTACTATTCATTTGAGTCGTCTGGCTATAAAGCCCACATATTTGAGCAGAATGCGTCTGAACGATTTTTTGTATACTACGTAAAATTCGTTCATTTTAGTAGATATTCATTAAAGTATAGGGTAAAACATCAGGTCCGTGATTTGATCTTTAGTATGCTCACATACCTACTTAACATTAAAAACAAATAATTTGCGTTCACATGATTTTCTGCTGACTACCAATATGTATAGAAATACCGTTTACTACATTAACATTGCTCCACTTATAAACCTATATTAGATGGTGCAGTTTCATATGAATATATATGAGTATTGTGTTATTCTGGACCCAATTTTGGTTATCCACAAAGGAGTTTTCTTCTGTAATCCAATATTTCACAAGATATGTTAATTAGTGTTGATTTAGTGTAGACTTAAACAATAAAAGTAAAATAATGTCGTTCATTTGTACCTATTAGAGCTAATGGGAGCATAGGTGGTAATGGTCGTCTTTGACCTGCTCTTGTTGTTCTAACGCAAGGTTTTGAAAGGCGGACCCAGTACCAAAATCACTGGGCACGCCCGTATATTCAAGTTGCTTCCTTCGAATAATATTAATTCATACAAGATGTGGTAGTATGGGTTCACAGTATGACATTTCAAACTATTTCATTTCAAATTGGGCCAGGTTTAAGTCAGGTAATAATAATGCGAAGTGAAGTAATCACATCTTAAGTATCTGAAAAATCAATTAATTTTTCAACACTACTTAAAGTTTTAAACTACAGAGTATCCGGAATATAAGTGTCGATACTAAAAGAGCTTATATATCTGACCCAAAAGCAACAAAAAACTGTTTAAAACGAATAGTTTTACTACAAATACATTTCAAACATAAAAATACAATTACAATTAAATGCAAAACTGTGTTACAAAATTACAAGCTACAAAGTACAAGTAAGACTAGCCCAGCAAAGTAGTTCTATAAATTTAGAATAATAGGAGTTTTATATTCTGTTAATATTTTATAGTTGTATTTAGAATACTAAATTGTTGCATTAATGTTGCAAGAACGTTCTTAGAATATAATTTAAACAGCATTTATAACATAACTGCTAATGTAGCCCTATAAGTGTGTACAATAACACAATTTTACAGCAATGGTGCTTATAGAAACAAATTACTGTAAAACCGATGAAAAATACTGCTTTATAGAATTATACCATCTCCTGTGACACTCTTATAAAATTATTCCGAAATGTCGCTTATAGTTTAATTATAGAACTGTTGTATAAGGGCGTTGTTACGTTACAATTCTGCTGCGGAAAACAAATTATAAATATGGAAGCTGTAAACGAACTTAAGAGAAAAAGTTCTTTAAAGCAGTTATAGATAATAATAATACAGTTGTTATAAAATCATTATAGAGAAAATAAGTAACAAAAGCATTTTTGTTCCATAAAGAAACGCTATAGAGCTATCATTTTTTATATATGTAGGTTTCCCATATCTCCATCTGACGAGACCTGCCTGTAAAAGTACGAAATATTTTGATCAAAGTATAATAGGGAAATTAAACATTTCATTACGATAGACAAGATTTATTTGATTGCTAATATAGAAATTGATTTTCTTATAGAACATATTTAATTTAGACCATTCCAAACCTTATCCATTTGCACGTCTAGATGTTGAAGTTAAAGAATTTTATTAGATTTAATAAATAAGATTGAAATACCACAATAAAATATGACAACACTGTGGATATTAAGTGGCATAGAACTGTTACAGTAGTTGCTTACCAAGCATATTTGCTCCATAATCATTGCAATCGACACAAAAATGTCATATTAGTGAGAATCCATTGGAAGTACAAGATAATGCCTTTCTTTCTGTCGCCATATTGTAAAGATAGAAAAAAAAACTTAATTAAAAGTATATGAAATAATAACAATAATATGGATATACTTACTTACTGACAATTTTATATACAGTTGGTTGTTAAATTCATCAATATAGAAAACATTGTTTTTTATTAAATTTCCAGCAGCATAGGAAATATAAGGTTATCTGAGGGCGCGTCAAAAAATTACCATTACGTACTACATATTTCACGATAAAACTTTTTCCACATTAAAATGTACTGCGCCCTGATGGACAAACCAACTAAGCAATTCGTAATGTGAGTACTCCTATGGAGGCTGATTAGGTCCATCTTATTGGTTCTTATTGGCCCATCCATATTATTTCTAACATGTGCGTTACAGAAACATTTTGTTTTTAGAAGATACAATTAAACGATTGTATAACGAAGTGCTATAGAATTTTTATGAGATTGTTTTGTAACTGTGTTATAAAAATTCTTTAAGACTTGTGAAAACGTTTATTCAACAATTCTATAAGTATTTCCTGCAAACCTTACAGAACCGCTTAAAGAACTAAACGATTCTATAGAACGGTGCCCATTTTTATGGTATAAGTGTTGTAAGAAGGTTTTGAAATTGTTCTTAGAACAAACATTGCTCTATAAAATTTGCTCTGGAAACGTTCTTACGATTTTTATAGAACAGGAAATTGTTAACTGGAAGGTAAAAGCTCCTGTAACGTAATTTGTTTTTTCAATCAGTATTAATGAAATAAATAATAGTTTCCTAGAGAATCCTTAAAACTATCGCACGACATCATTGTAATCTATCACCTACTGCTGCTTACCTAAAGGTATTCTAAGTCATAATAGTACTGTGACTATCCATGTCTATTTCCATGTTTTGTGCTTGCTTGACGTTTGTAAGTGTAAACAAAAACTGAACAATTTATAGTAATTACCACTAACTGCATGACATGTTAATTTATGACAGATCTGGGCAAAACTCTATAGTTACGAGACGTTTGCAAGGTAAACGCTTTTCTCAATCAACATAAGTAATTTTGAACACTTGTAACATTTCACATTTAATTCTGAGTTGTGTAAAGAGCTCTAAAAAACAATTCACATTAAGGATGTTTAGGTGTATTTGTAATTATGATATACAAACACTTGACAATCCTGACAGTATGTGAGCAACGAGGGTTTATATGAACGTTTTTCGTTACTTTACGCAGTGGAATCTTATTTCTCCAGTTATTTCAAACATTTCTGTACCACTAACAATATTCGGATTCTTTCTTCAAAATTTAGCGTAATGTATCTCTAAGATAACATGTTTACAAACAAATAATTTTAATAATGTTTTCCGTTTATCATCAAAATTTAGCCTTAATAAATTAGTACCATCTGTACATAAGCTTCCATAATCACCAACGGTTGTTTCCATTGATGCTGATGATTAATCATTAAATACTAGTTTATATAAATTACATTCTCAGACATAATGTTTATTTAATAATAATAATAATAATAATAATAATAATAATAATAATAATAATAATAATAATAATAATATATTGCCTTTATTTTCTAAAACAGTAAATCATATAAAGAACAAAGTAAATTACTGGCGCCGTTCGGCAAAATGCCACTCTTCCGCGTAACCAGCCTTATAGTTAAACAAATAGTAGACTGACGAAATATATTCCTAACATATGTATTACTAAAAACTAACAATTCGTATTGAAAAAAGGTATTATTATATTAATGATTCGATTGGATCCAGGCCTTGACTCGTTTACGGAATATAAACATACTAGAAGTGGACTTAATATTATCTGGAATATTATTATAAATTTTACAAGCATTGTAAGTAAAAGATCGCTCAAACAAAGCTGGACTATGTTTAGGTACAGAATACAAACCGCGATGTCGAGTAGACATATCATGAATATCACAACCTCTAATCAACTTATTAAACAGATACCTGGGTAGATACATATTACTTATTTTATACACAAGACATGAAATGTGGTAAATAAATCTATCATCTAAATTTAGCCCATTAGAGCGCGGAAAAACGGAAGATAAATGATCAAATTTTCGCATATTAAAGAAATATCTTATACAACTGTTTTGTATTTTTTGTAGAGTATATTTGTCATTACCAGTACACAATGTCACAGTAAGCTAGATGTGATAAAATGAATGCATCGCAAAGATGCAATTTTATAGTCTCATTTAAAAATTCCTTATGCATATATAATATTTTCAATATGCTATATGACTTTTGAACCAAATTATTTACGTGATTAGTAAATCTCAAATTATTGTCAATCGTAAGTCCTAAATTTTTACAATAATTAACTGGCTTTAAAATTTGATCATTTATTTTTAAAACAAAGTTAGGATCAACCATTAAACTTAGCTTGTTTTTACCGAAAATTAAAAGTTCTGTTTTCTTTTCATTTAATACTAATCTATGAGAACTGGCAACCAGAACGATATTCTTTAAATCCATGTTAATAAGATTAGCTGCAACTAAAGCATCTTCCCCAGTAAATGAAAAATAAAGCTGAGTATCGTCAGCGTACTGATGAATTCTGCAATGATTTAAGTATGTGTGAAAAAGTGCGGTATAAATAGAGAAGAAGAGAGAAGAGTAATGGACCTAATATACTTCCCTGCGGTACTCCTTGTTTAACATGTCTATACAACGAATATGTGTTACCAAGACAAACCCTTTGACGACGATTTCCAAGATAATTGGTAAAGAAAGAAAGAGCATTATTGCTAAGTCCGAAGTATTTCAATTTCTTGACCAAAATGGAATGGTTAATGGTGTCAAACGCTTTACTGAAATCTAACAAAATAAGACATGAGTTATTGTTATTATCTATTTCTCTAAAAATGTCATCGGTGACATCAAGTAAAGCCGTAGTGGTACTATGAAATTCTCGGAAACCCGACTGAAAATAAGGTAAAATATTGTTATCATTAATAAAAACTGCTAACTGATCACGCACGATTCTTTCTAACACCTTTGATAACGTTGGCAAAATGCTAATTGGGCGAAAGTCTGAAAGCGTTTCAGGATTATTCTTTTTAGGACATGGAATCACATTAGAGTCTTTCCAGACTGCAGGAAAAGTTCCAGTTGTTAAGAAAGTATTTAAAATATACGTAAAATGATCACTTAAGAAAGGAAAAACATACAGTAGCATTCTTATGTTAATACTATCACAACCTTTCGCCTGAGTCTTAATACTAAATATAATTCTTTCCACCTGACTAGCAGTAATAGGGTTAAAAACAAATTCATGATTAAAATCATGCAGTCTTGTATTATATTTATTTAACATTTCATCCATATCTGCAGAATCTGAAGGCTGAGGCAAATTGTCCGCTAAAAAATTGTTATATAAGTGGGGATCCAAATCAGTGACATTAACTTTAGTTTCAGTAACATTCAAATATTTTAAAGTTTTTCAAAAGGTTTTAGGATCTGCTCTAAATTGAAATTGCAGAAACGCTTTCTTTTCCGCCCTAATGGATCTGTTAACTAAATTACGTAAATCTTTATATTCATTATATGAAGCTACCGTTTTATGTTTTTTATATTTAACAAAAGCATTCTTTTTTAATTTAATCATAGATTTAATATTAGACGTCAACCAAGGTGCCGGTTTTTTAGTAACTTTGACTGTTTTAAGGGGAGCATGTATATCAAACAGTGATATTAAATTATTGTTCCAAAACATTAACATATCGTCAACATTATTTAAGGTGTACAAGCTATCCCAATTAATTAATGCCAAATCAAATAAAAATAAATTGTAATTAAAATTAGAAAAATCTCTAAAAGTAATAAGCTTAGGAGTCAATTTTTCCTTCTTTATTTTTAAATCTCATTTAACCAATGAATGCTTAGATACTAGTTCCAGCTCATAGACAAATGAATCTATTACTAGGGAAATATCCGAAATAATCAATAGGTCACTTAAGGTTTCTGAATTACCGACTTTGTGTAGGTTGCCTAATAAGTTGATGTAAACCATATCTTTCAAGTAAATTAAAAAATCTGTTCACGTTAATATCGTTATTATTTTGTAACAAATTAATATTAAAATCACCTCCAAATAGGACACAATCATAACTGGGAATAAAATTAATTAAAATATTTTCCAAATGCTCCAAGCACAAGGGGAGGTTAGTTGAAGGTGGTCTGTATAATGTACCCAAACAACAATTCTTACCAGAAATTTTTACACTAATCCAGATACTCTCTAACGCACTGTCAGGTAACTCCGGGCATTCCAGTACTTTATATTTTAAATCTTTTTTAATATAAAAAGCTACACCCCCTCCGCGACTACGACGATCCTTACGAACTAAGTTATAATTATCTATGTTGACTGCATAGTTAGGAAAAGAAGAATTGAGCCATGTCTCAGACAGACCCACAACATCTAACGAGTTATCAGTAACAAACTCCGAAAACGAATCAAAACCTGTACCCATCGAACCAATATTAAAATGAGAAAAATTCAAATACGAATTTACAGGCATACTCTCAATAGAATATGCAACAATTAACTATTACATAGCAGGGCTCCTACTAATAAATACCTAACTAAATTTAACTTTAGCTAATACAGAAAAAATAAATTGCCATTAAATAGCACCTAAGAATAGAATTCAATATGAAACATTTCCATTAAGTAATTTATAATTCAAAATGCACCTAAATAGAATTTATACAAAATAAACATTCGGCATACAAAAAAAATAAATACAAAAAATACATTGGTAAATTAATACAAAAAGATTTGGAACGAATAGTTATCATTCTAAGAAAAAACAAGCTCTACAAAAACTAAACAGACAGCAAGTATAAACTGATTTATAGTTCTACCATATCGTTAAAGTTCTAAGTCATTCCCGCATGTCACTAAACAACTTTTATTACTTTTGCTACACCACACATAAACATTACCATCCATAGACCATGCTTTATTATTTCCCAATTTCTCCTTCGCCATTTTTAGCAAGTTAAAGCGTCTTTTAGTTAGGTCTTCAAAAATAAATACGGAACTATTTTTCAGCAACTTCCTGGCTTTCAAAATTTCAGAACGTTTAAACTTTCGAACAAAATGCACTACTATAGTTCGTGGCTTATTTTGAGTGGCGTCAAACTTACCACTACGAAAAATGGAAATAAAATCTTCATCACAACAAGTTACACCCAGCTTGGAAGCAAATAAATCAATTACATTTTGATACAAAGAAATACCATTTCTTTCTTCAACTAACCCACAAATTCTGAGGCTGTTATTTTTAGTAACTTGTTCTAGGTTATCTATTTTAACATTTAGTAAGGCAATTTCTTTCACATTATCATCAACTGTTTTATTTATATTGCAAAACTCCTTACCAAGATCATCCAACTTATCGTGAAAAATTGTAAACTTTTTGTCCATAGCATGATCCATTTTTCCCATAAATTCATTACAAACTTTGTATATTAATTCTTCTGTGGATAACTCAGTATTCATCTTCGTTTTATTTCTAGTACTCATGCTCGCACACCTTTATCAACGTGGTACGATGAAATTAACAGTTACCAGTTGCAAAACTGCATATATAGCAAAAGAGCAACTCAAATAAAAGCAAATACTCTTTTAAAACACTTTGGCATTTGTTACCCGTATTTAAATTATTCCTGCATATCAAGGTTTCTACTAAAACCTTGGTGTAATAGACAAGAAGGAAATTTGATTACAGAAGTTATTCGTCTCTCAATCATAACTGTCTGTGCTTTTTGCAACGAATATTTTTATTCAAAGCACTTAAAACTTTCCAATAAATAAGGTTAAGTTATTATTCACGGAGTTAATATTAGGTCAACTGAAGTATTTTTATCGTAAAAGTTTATTAACCCTACAATATCCCCCCCGAGTTATTACACATAATTACTACTAATAAGGTGGGGCAATTAAATAACGAGATGTTTTCATTTATGTATTAAATATTACATTCAAATTAATCTTATACACCTTCACAAAAAGTCCCGCCTAACTCAACGCAATGCTTCCAACGATGCTCCCAACTTGAAAAGCAATCTTGGAACTGCTTCAAAGTGATCACCTTAAGAATACGTGTCCTGATTTTTTGGATGTCCTCAACATAATGAAAACGGGTATCTTTGATCTGAATCTGAATTCGAAAAGGAAGAAATCGTAGGAGGCGAAATCAGGGCTATACGGAAGATGAGAAAATACAGGAATACCTTTCGACGTCAAATACTGATGATGAACTAACGCTAAATGCGGTGACGCGTTGTCATAATTCATCCGTCCTCAGTCAATGTTGGTGAGTCACCCTGGCCTTCAAACGCTTCAAAACTTCGAGCAGTATGTAGCAGTATGCAGAATTGACTGTTTGCCCAGCTGGCACAAATTCATGGTGAATTATGCCTCTGATACCGTAAATGGTATCTTTTATGGTAAATGGTCGCTTAGGCCGAGCAGGAAGTAGCAGACCAGTTACATCTCACCTGCACTCGATATATATGTGAACCTACATATGAAGAAACAGCCAGTTTAATTGTCGGTCATTTCACCTATGGCATACTGATGAGGGCTAACAAGCCTCTATGTCTGGTGGAGTGGCCGACAGGGGTTCTTGGCTTTTCACACAGATACTGCAGGTGTAATTCAATGCCGGTCGGGGTATTAACCCGCGGAGTAGTTGTTTCCTGCAGTATTATTTATAGATTTAAAGCGATAGTCGACGATCGCTATTCGCTAACGCATACAAATGCATAATATTGAGGTTAGTCCGAGTTGTTTCTGGAGCACCCTCTCTCCGGTCATGATCAATGGATGCACGTATTTAAAACTATTCGTCCAGTGGTAGACACGTGCTATTGATAAACATACCTCAATGTAAACGGCCTTTTTGTATGATTTCAACCGGTTTTTGTTAATTCGTTGCTCTTTTTTCGTGTTGCCCATTTTTGCGACTAAGGATACAGTGATATAACAGTTTTTGCTAATTTCCGGGCATTGGACAATAAAAATGATTTGATGTTGATGAAGTTATTTGCAAATTTTAAAGATTCTATCCGTATGTCAATTACCCAAAGTCGAAAATAATAGAGAATGACTAATTTACAGCACATAGACGAATACGAGAGGTTGCCGGGGACAAGATTCCATAGACGTGCCGCTTCAAAGGGTTCAAAGCCCACAAAATTACCAAAAATATGTTGACGTCGAATGACCCTCTAGCACTTTAACAGTGTACTTTTCAATCCTTATAAACTCACCCGTTGTTAGACGGTGATGACCCAACACCACCTGATGCACACTCCGTGGATATTACACTTTAACGCAGTCTTGTCTTCGTGGATGCGAAATTCGTGGATATTAGCAACTTTTGTTTTAAACTACTACTAATAGTGGGAAAATTTCAACACTTGACGAATTCTGCAAAATAGTACCATTATAATCAATGACAGTTTCATGATGAAAACGATTCATGAGGAAAAGGCTTTAGGACATTGCACTATACATATACATTACTCACTCTTGTTAATTTTCACGTCACTTATACTCATATTTTGATCTCGCGCCCTAATCCTTTCATACACGGCATCATTAGATGTTCCTTATGTGTTAGATTAGGACGGTTAAATCAGCGGAAAGATATATCCGAAATTTCCCACGCGCACACCCATGGTAGCGTTGGAGATGCAACAGGTGGATCCGTCAATTCGTCATAACCAATAGAAATCAAGCATTTCGATCTGGCACATGCGAATTTATAATATGAGTCACTGTCTATAATTTTGGCTGTTGAGTATAAAATGCATTGACATATTTGAAAGCACGTAAGTGCTGCCAACTTGATGTTTAAAACAAAGCCTCGTTTTATAATTGCAGTACCTTATTATTCAGAATTGTTTTGTCGATATAAAATTCACCATTATCCAGTTTCCATCATTGTTCTGTGTTAATTTTTATAAACAGAGCTCTGTACATAGATATTAGAAAGATCTTAATAGTTCCAATCGGCTCGATAACAAGGGGATTGGAGCTACAATTAGGATGATTAGTAGGGCCCATATTTCGATGAAGGGGTTGGAAACAACAGCCGGAAGCCATGCACTGCTATCAGTCGTTTAAATAATTTGATTAAAATTATAGCCTTGTAAGCTGTGGAAACATCATCACTGTAGTGCGTAGATTATATTACATTACCGCAGAGATATAACTTACCTACGTAAAGTTACAAGGTTATATGAATTCAGTTAACCTTAAATTAAATTTCACAATTACCTGAAACTTACATTCAAGGGGTAAGTGTATAGTAAATTATGTTCTATTATATTCGCAACGTATAACTTAATTATCTACATTTCTGACACACTAAATTTATTTCCAGTGTAAAAGTTACTTTTAAAAAAATTACCAAATAATTAATGGCGCATAACATGGGATGATATAAATAACATCGATTTAATATTATTTAGGCTGTTAAATATGCTTTAACAATTATGTCTGGTCATAACTTTTATTTGGTTTTTGTGATTTATAGCGGCAACTATTGATTTTACCATTGAGATTAATAATGAGAATAAATTTTTATTTACTTTATTTGCTCTCAGTTATATAAAGAAAAAACTGGAATGAAAAAAAATGCAAAGAAAACAAAAATAACTACAGGCTACAGATGAACAATATAAAATAAATATAGAAATAGATGAACTAGAGCTAGAACAAGTAAAGTGTTTTGATTACTTAAAAGTATCGATATAAGAGAAAGAAATGGAAAATACAATTAAAGTATACCATACCGAAAATAAAAGCTTCACTAGTAACAGAAAAATATTTACGAAAACAAAAATGAATGTTTATCAAACAGTTTATAAACGAATTTTAACATATGGATATGAGACGTGAACAATGACGAGGTAGCAAAGGAGTAAAATTTAAGCAATATATAGGTATAAAGTATCTAAGAAGAGTAAGAGGAGTAATGAAAATGGATAAAATAAGCAATGAGCAAATAAGAAAATATGCACAATCGATATTAAAATTTATAGAACAACAACAGTTGGATACGTGGGATAGTTCAGTGGGACAAATATTAGAAATCATGCCATGAAGCAAGGCTAATAGCAAGAGGAAATGTTTGTAAAGTCATAATCCTGACACTTACGGCTAAAAAAATATTTGATTATTACATTGAAAAAAATTGTGTAAATATACTAAATATGCAAATATGTTATATTACACTTGTAAGTACCTACATACTGTAGAAACTATCAAACCTGCATTCTGTTGTAGGTTATTTAAACTAATTAGGCTTTAGCGGAAACAAGTGGCCGCCATGATAGACATGGAACATTTTTTATTTAAATATGTGTAGATGGAGGTCGAACGAACTACTTATTTAAGTATCTAGAAAAAGTTATCTCAATAATTTATCTATATTATCTATAGATTTTCTTTCTTCTATATGTTCTTCCATTGCACTGGCGTTCTTAATGTATGATAAATATTAATATAATTTGTGTTCAGTAAATGTCACTTATAAATATTTGCAATTGTGAATATTTCATTATAGCTCATATCATAACCCGTATTCAATAAAATCATTGATCTGATAATTAGATTTGTCCAAAGAATAATTCGAAACTATCAAAAACTTTGTGAAATAAGTGTTCGAAGAACACCAAACCACCAATACCAACAATAAATCTGATGTAAAGCACACTACTAGTTTCCAACCAGTTGCGAATATCAAAATAATTCCCAACAATTAAAAAAACAATTGGTATGGAATGTACAAACGTATAAGCACAGAACATATGCGTATACAAAATTGTTCGTTTTTTATAGCTCACCACTGATGGTACGTAGGAGACCGCAAAACATGCAGGGTGGCTTAAATTAGAAAAAAGTTGCCCCTTATGACCATTAAAATAAACCAAATCAATCCAAGATATCTGCTGTCGTTACTGAGATATTGTGAAATGAATGATTTTAGAAAATGCCATCCAGCATTATTTCTCAACACAAAGAACTAAAATTTGGTACACAAGAATAAGAATATATGAGAAATCGATTTTTGTCGAAAGAAAATGCTTACGGTCATTAGCTTCGGTTAGGCAGCATTCAACTGTTTCTTTATCTTATGAACGCCATATTGGATCTTGACGGTAACAGATGGAGAATAAAATTATGAAGACGTCAATATGTAACATTATCTAATATTTTATTTGAAGAATAACCCTAAAAATTAAACCTTATGACCATTAAAATAAACCAAATCAATCCAAGATATCTGCTGTCGTTACTGAGATATTGTGAAATGAATGATTTTAGAAAATGCCATCCAGCATTATTTCTCAACACAAAGAACTAAAATTTGGTACAGAAGAATAAGAATATATGAGAAATCGATTTTTGTCGAAAGAAAATGCTTACGGTCATTAGCTTCCGTTAGGCAGCATTCAACTGTTTCTTTATCTTATGAACGCCATATTGGATCTTGACGGTAACAGATGGAGAATAAACTTATGAAGACGTCAATATGTAACATTATCTAATATTTTATTTGAAAAATAACCCTAAAAATTAAACCTTATGACCATTAAAATAAACCAAATCAATCCAAGATATCTGCTGTCGTTACTGAGATATTGTGAAATGAATGATTTTAGAAAATGCCATCCAGCATTATTTCTCAACACAAAGAACTAAAATTTGGTACACAAGAATAAGAATATATGAGAAATCGATTTTTGTCGAAAGAAAATGCTTACGGTCATTAGCTTCGGTTAGGCAGCATTCAACTGTTTGTTTATCTTATGAACGCCATATTGGATCTTGACGGTAACAGATGGAGAATAAAATTATGAAGATGTCAATATGTAACATTATCTAATATTTTATTTGAAGAATAACCCTAAAAATTTCAAAAAATCAATAATTTTAATAAAAAATCTATTTGTCTTTGGCGTAAAACAAAAATAAATACATAACCAAATAAAATACACATTTTACAAATCCTACATAAATACTTCAAAGTGACTCCCATTTTGGTGCACACAAAGCTATCCTTAATCTAATATTGTCGACAAAATTTTGAATACTTTGTGAAATAGACCTATAAGTAGCAAAAACTTTACTTTTAAATTCGGTTTAGTATGAGTCTCGAAAAAATAGCTCGACAGTTTCCGTGATAGCCAAAGTAGTAAGTGACATAATTCAAGGTCTGGAAACTAGAGAACATGTTGGTATTACGTTGTGCGACCTCTCAAAGGCGTTCGACTGTGTTTGCCATAATATGTTACTGGAAAAAATGTTTCGATATGGAATCCGTGGTAAATCGCTTCCGTTGATCCAATCTTACCTGCAAAACAGGAAGCAGTATCTCATTAATGAAAAGCAAATTTCGAACTTTGTGGGGGTGAAAAGTGGAGTCCCTCAGGGCTCGATCCTGGGGCCTCTGCTTGTCATTATATGTATAAATGACTTGTATTTATATCTATTGTTACAGGTAATGACTTTTATGCTGTTGTAAAAAATCAAAACCAGTTAATTGAAAGAGCCAATGTATGGTTTTCAAATAACTATCTCAAACTAAATCAGGATAAGCCACAGAAATTGATAATATCTAGTAATACATACCAGTATATCGGGGAGAGATGATGCGGTGCTTCTTATGCAGACATAAGTAAGGCAAACCACTCTTTATTAATTATAAAGTCATTACATTACCATGTTTTTTCATATTACTACAACTATGTGAAATCTATAATAATAAAGATAAAATAAACTCCGATTTTCACAGTTATAACGAAAGAGACTTAATAAGACCCCCCCAAATACCGTCTGTGCAAATCAGTTAAAAAATTATTGAATACTGCCTTTTATATCGTCTTACCATAGGAAATAAGACAATTAAATTCAATGAAATTCTAAGTAAAGATAAAAAAACTATTTAATTTCAATAACATTTTATTATTGTTTTAAATTGTTTGTTTTTTCGTATACTTTGTTTGCAATATTTATTATTTTGTTGTATACTGTGTTATGAAGTATGAACTTAACTGTTGTTTGTTGAACTATTTTCTATTGTCTATATGTTGACTTGCCACAAATATTTGTATATATCGTGGTCAATAAAACTAACTAAAACTAATTAACAAGCTAACTATAGCCTAGGTCTTCTGTATCTTCAGAGGAACTGTAATAAATTTTATTTTTCAAGTAGTCCTACAGAAAAATAATAATAATAATAATAATAATAATAATAATAATAATAATAATAATAATAATAATAATAATAATAATAATAATAACAATAATATTATCTCAACCCCTCATTCTAATTACAGGGATTAGCCTAGAAGTCGGACACTTGTGCGGGAGAGGGGGCGGCATATTATTATTAAGCAGGCCGCATTAGCGCACAGGAACGACTTACGTTGGTAGGCTCTAACCACTATTCAGTGCAGGAATGTGGGAAGCCTGGAAAACCTTATTAATTAGGGGGGTAGTCAAATATCATCCGGTATCAATCTGTCACATTGATGCAAGCTAACATTCTTCCACCCTACCATACTCGCAGAGAGGGTGCCAATCCTCTCTACGAATATAGCTTATATACGGTGTACAGCGGGACGCGAACCCATGCCGATCAAGTCACCTCGATTCAAGTACTGACGCCTTAAACCGCGCGACCACCGACCGATAATGGGTAAAGACATGGAGAGTGTCGATACAAAGCAGCAATCCTATGAGTGCCATTCTATATATTTGGTCTAATGAAATATTAGCACCACTGCAGAATTATAAGGGCTTGCGTCATTTTTCTGAAATATTTCTGAGATTTCAAACATCAAATGTTCTGTTTCGAGGTTTATAATTGTCAGTCAGTTTTGGTCAGTTACTAGTAACGACTAGTATTTTAAATTTAATTCTAAAATGAATCGAACAAGACTCGATTTGGGGTAGACTCAGTAAGAGCATTAACTTTGTTGGATGAGGGTTACTCGATGCTTTAGGTTGTTGATCTGATAGGACGCCATCATTCCAATATAAGTCGCATAGTTACACGATTTAACGAGATAGGATCTCATTCTCGAAGGGCAGGAGAAGGGCAAAAATGATGTACCCATCTAACGGATAAACGTTTTCTTAGGCAAACCGTTTTAAAAAATGATTTCGTAAATACTTGAAATCTTCCAGTGTCATCTCGGACAATTAGAAGACGTTCAAATGAAGCTGGATTAAGCAGCAGGAGATCGACAAAGAAGCCATTACTTACCAGGCAGCATAGAGTTCAAAGACTGCGTTTTGCCAGAAATTATCAACACTGGCCTGTTAATGATTGGAAGAAGGTTTTATTCTCAGATGAAACGAGAATTAGTCTCATTTGTTCTGAGCGTGTTTGGCGAAGGTCGGGAGAAGGATTTGCAAGTTGCAATATTTCTAAGTTCCCATATGGTGGAGGTTCTGTAATGTTTTGGGGAGGAATCTGCATCGATGGACGCACAGAGTTAGTTCATATACGTGTAAGGTCAATGAAAGCGAATTATTATTTAGAAAACATTATACTTGAACATGTAATGTGATTTGTCCCTTTTCTGAAACCAACAATAAATTGTTTATTCATGCAAGATAATGCTCGTCCCCACGTGTCTAGGCAGGTTATATACTTGAATGCAGTTGCTATTCCGTTGATGGAATGGCCTGTCCTCAGTCCCGACTTAAATCCCAGGGCAGGGCATACACGCTATTAGTATTTATCTATAATTCTTAGTTTGTAATATTGTAATTAAAGTAAGTTTAATAAAGTAGTGTTAATTTTGCTTCCATAATTTAATGATAAAATACCGAAGTGAGCCAAAACCGATCTCCATTAATAACAGAGATAATGAAGTGAACAAAAAAAGAAAATGCTCAGGAAAGACGGTGCTACAGTTTAATTTTACCTACAGTATGTTCTGGTTGGTAGTATACTTCACAGGGTGTTTCGAGTT
This sequence comes from Monochamus alternatus, assembly GCA_037114965.1. NCBI lineage: Eukaryota > Metazoa > Arthropoda > Insecta > Coleoptera > Cerambycidae > Monochamus > Monochamus alternatus. The sequence goes on from CM073426.1 coordinate 101,614,829, forward strand.
TTCGAAAGAAAAACCAATAACGTTTTAACACCCTGTATAAAACCGAAATCAACTTTTTATAAAATAATAATGAGAACAGTCAAATTCCCAAGGAGTCCACCTACAATTAAAAAAAATCATTCAAATCAGACCATCAGTTCAGAAATGCAGCAGCATGAAATTTGTTGTCAATTTACAGTATGCGCCAAAATAAATTCAATAAAAACAATTATTTTTTGGGAAAAATCCTCGATCAGGTTGATTTTTAATTTAAAAATACATATTTTAGCGTACAATGCGATTTTCAAATGTCATTTGTTTTCGAGTAATGACGTCATCGATTTTTTTTAAATGGCAACACCATATTTTTTTCCTTGATTCTGAAAGATCGTTTAATTCTCTATCAGACAGTACTAAAATTTTTCCCTTTTACATAGGAAAGTTTTCGAGTAAATGACGATTGAATGTTAGAAAACGTAAATTTTATCCATAAAAAAGTAACAATTCTGAGGTATGTAAAATAAAATACAATTGATTAAATTTTAAACTTAAATTAAATGTTCGAATTGCCATCCACCAACTTCTTGACAATGCGCAAGCCTGTGAAGAAATTCTTCTTGCACATTATGAATGATTTCTGGGGTAACTCTGCGTATTTCGTCCCGAATGCGATTTTGAAGTTCTTCTAAATTACGTGGTTTAGTAATGTACACTTTTTACTTCAAGTATCCCCATAAAAAATAGTTAAGAGGTGTAAGATCTGGCGATCTTGCAGACTATTCTATCGGTCCGCGTCTGCCGATCCACCTACCAGGAAAACAGTTGTCCAAAAAATCTCGTACAGGGCGCGTATAGTGCGGAGGTGCACCGTCTTGCTGAAACCATATGGTATCGTCAGGAATGTCAGGGTCATTATCGTTTGGAAAAATTACTGCAAGGGCTGGAACGAGGTCATTTTCTAGAAACTCTAAATATCTTTGTCCTGTAAGGGTTCCTTCAAAGAAGAAAGGCCCTACTATTCTGTCGTCAACTATTCCAGCCCACACATTTAACTTCTGAGGGTGTTTGGTATGTGCCTCTGCTATCCAATGAGGATTTTCCCGACTCCAATATCTGCAAGTTTGACGGTTTACTGTACCATTCAGACAAAATGTGGCCTCATCTGAAAAAAGTATTTGCCGGTGTAAATTTCTATTTCCTTGACATAATTCCATTAGAATTTCGCAAAAGTGTAAGCGGCGATCGGGATCATCTTCATTGAGTGCCTGCACAAGTTGAATTTTGTAGGGATGCTATTTTTCCTTCCTCAAGATACATAGCACTGTGCTCTGACTAGTGTCATTATTTAATGCAACCAATCGTGAAGAATTATGAGGATTATCCACCATACTTATCAAAATGTTCTGCTTCTGATTTTCATTAATGCTTGGACGTCCATGTTTTGGAATATTTACATTGCCAGTTTCTCTAAATTTAGTCTACCATACTGACTGTTGATTGGCTGATAGGGCGATCTGGATATTTTTCATTAAATAAATCGCAAACTTCCTGCTGAGTTCTAGTCATATTCCCGCATCCGATAAGAATTAAAATTTCAATTCTTTGAGTAACAGTTAAATGTGCCATAATACTTTAAATTAAATAATAATTTCTATGTCGCTTACAATACTTATTAAAAAGTCGGTGTGACAATGACCCTTTGTAAAGATTTTCACCTACGTGATCCATAAAAGAACTATGGAATTCGAAAAACTAAACTTGATAATGTTTTTGCTTTATTTTACTTTGATTTACTTTTTCTAACATTCAATCGTCATTTACTAGAAAACTTTCCTAGAGGGCAAAATTTTAGTACTGTCTGATAGAGAATTAAACGATCTTTCAGAATCAAGGAAAAAAATATGGTATTGCCATTTTAAAAAAAATCGATGACGTCATTACTCGAAAACAAATGACATTTGAAAATCGCATTTTACGCTAAAATATGTATATTTTAAATTAAAAATCGACCTGTTCGAGAATTTTTCCCAAAAAATAATTGTTTCGTTTTTATTGAATTTATTCCATACTTTTGGCGCATACTGTATAGTGGTGCGTTAATTTTGTCCAGGAGTCAAATTTCAGTAATATATTTTTTATTAACTCATCATGTCATTTTCAATAAACAAACAAAACTGTCGAGTTTACTTAACAAAAAACTAGAGAAATCCGTTCGGTTTAGATAATCGCCATAATATAGAACAAAGGAAAATATTGTTTCAAATTCAAGAGATAAATTAATTTTCATGAAAAGTCCCCAGCCACATTACGACGACGGCAAACTAACATGAAACGAACATCAAATGCTATGTTATTATAAAATTTTAAATGCACGTAAAATCAACGAAGCTTTATAATCATTTCAGAATTCATTTGAGAAGTCGACCGTATATCTATTAGATAATATTTACAAACAGGACGAGTCCTACGAAAAGGCGCAACATCTGGGAATAAGCGTTGCCATGAAAATAATAACAACTTTAATATTATACAGAAGGCCATCTCGTGTTTGCCAAATACTAAACGATGTGGATAGAAAGCTGAAACATTACTTCGAGTTTTATAGTTGTACGCGAGCTGAAGTTTTAGCTGAAAACTGAGTGTGTTGCGTTGTACCACATTGTAGACAATAATTTATTACATTATTTGTCGTATATAACACTACTGCATACAAAAATTCTGTCATTAATAATGTCATTAGTATATATCGGAATTAACTCGAAGTACATTAATAACGGTAAATATAAAACTTGTACCGATATTGGTTCTTGTACTATTTTACGATATTTTGAATACTATATACAGGATGTTCCAAGAAGACTGAGCTAAATCGATGTATATATGATTTTTTTGTGAAACAAGCATAGGGAACAAGATATAGTTCACAAATGAGGAATTTCAGGAAACAGAAACTCTGCGGGCTCATGTTTCAGATGTAATTCAATCCTGATCGGGACATTAGTCCGAGTAGTTGTTTTCTGCAAAAAAGGGCGATATAGGTTGGGGACTTTCAATGGTACCTACAGTATGATAGGTCGCTTTTTGCTGTGGCCCACTAGATATGGACACGTGCTATATCTAGCATAATTATGTTCACCCTTTTGTTGGCTTCCCTTCTATATAAAATGTTGGTAATGCCGAAAACAGAGGTGACTGCTAGATACATCTATAGTTAAAAACAATAATAAAAACTGAAAGTAGATTTCATTACGAAAACCTCAGCAGTTCGAAATAAATCGCCAAATTAATTTTACAGAGTGTCATTAGATTGTAACATTTCTTACCTAAACTCATATATTTTTCTTTTATACAAATTTCACAGCAACTTCAAACAGGTTAAAAATGAATTATGAGCAATTTGCACCCTTTTATTTCTCTGTATGTAATGTTAAATTCAATGAATTAAAAATAAAAACATATATACCTACGATTTAACCCAATCCATTTAGTACAACATTTACTTTATCTCCCTCTCTTTAAAACATTTGAAATAGTAGTGTAATCTATCCTTTAAGCGTTAAAAATGAACAAAGATTCCAGACCATTAGATGGCGTTGTAATGTGATCCATAAATAAGATATTTATTAAATGCTTTCTTTGCTTTATGAATGACCACAAAACATATACAGCAATACATATACTGGACAGTAATTAAACTACTTGTTTTCACAGACCACTAACAATTCTTGGTTTGAATGTATTTTACATTTTCTCTCTCTTTAATATGGTTTCTAGAACGATATAGATAAGAAGTAACAGTGGAATAAATTGCCAGGAGGTCTTTAGACCTGTAGTTTGGTCCTTAAAATCAGTAATTATTAAATTATATTATTTCTTATAGGTTGCATCACCTACGGCATAATGATGAGAGCTAACGAGCTCGAAATCGGTATATGTTTGTGACACCGCTGACGACTAACCGTGGCTGTTTGTTTTTCAGATGTAGGTAATACAATGCTGATCTGTGTATTAGCAGATGCAGAGTAGTTGTTCCCTAATATTATTTTTTTGCAAGTACTGCAATCAAAAATCAAAAAAATGTTTGACCATGTGTCGTAAACGGCTTTGTGTTCGAGATATAAAATTTTTGAAAAAAATAGCAAGCTAGTGCAAATATTTCGGAAGCTGTTAACTGAGGAAATTTGATGAACTACATCAACTATAATAAACATTTATTAAATTTATATACAGTTTTGTCAACCACTGGTGTAGATACAAGAAGGCCGTATCTAAAAGTCTAGAAATGCAGTCCATTTGATGCGAATAATAATCTGTTTGTTGTTAATCTGTTGTAAAGAAACATTTTCTTTTTTCTTTAGAAAATGAGTAATTTTTCTTACGTTGACTATAATTTTAAAATGCTTGATTGCTTCTTACTATTCTTTATAATAATCTAAATTTCTTCTTCTTTTTTGATACTTTAATGTTTACATTGTATTTACTTCAGTAACAAATCTTATTAATCTTTTCCTTAAAGCAAATGGTTTTATAGTTATTTTTGAATCTTCTCGAAAGCGTACTTTAATATTAAAAAGTAACAACTAAAAAATTACTCGTTTTTTATTCAGTAAAATGCTATAAACCTACTCTCCTTGAAATGCAAGTGGATATCAAATGAACTAATCAAATTTCCAAACTATTCAGTGGCGCAGAAGTTATTTAGTTTTATAATACCTCCGCCAAGCTGAAAACATTATATATTCATCTACAAATTTACAGAACTTTTACTTATAAATTTCCTGAATTTTGTCTATAACAAACAGCATTCGAAATATTTACATAGATATATTTTTCAAAACCTTTAACATTCTGTATCTCAAAACCTAGGTTGATAAGTATATGCGATCAAGAAACTATTTTTTTAAATAGTCTCATATTGAAAAAAAACAGCCTCTCATATCAAAATAACCAGTCTTTATGAAGGTTAAAATAAAATGATCTATTTATCTATTGTGATGTTACTCAAAGTTTTGTAGCGTAAGGGTAGAAATACAGTGGAGGAAGGTTTTCTGTTGACGCTTATCGGCGCGGTTTTCTCACACCGAGACCCACACGGAGTAAAACCTGCTTTCACTGTGTACGTGACCATTTAAAAGTATGTTATAACTTTAACCTATTATTTTTTATGTCGATTTAAATATGCTACAGCTTTCACAGCTTATACTAGTATAGGATCCCACTATAAAACGACCTTCACCGAGCTGGTTAATGGATGAAAAGTATTTTATATCCAATTAAATATGTCAATAAATACATAGCAAATGAGTTGTCTAAAAAATTTCAGTCCAGAATATGATTAATTAACAATTAAAAATAATTTTTTCTTTAAACTTTTCACTGGTTTGGTTAATAGACAAATTTCATACCAATCGAAAGTATGAAGCCCATAGAATATGCAAACGTTAGGTTTACTATTTTTTTCCCGTCACAACTCTTGGGTAGGCAGGTATAAACAGGTAAATCGATATTAGTAACTTGCACCGGTGTGATTAATAAATTAAAGTTAAATTAAAATAAAGATTATTCCATTACCAATACGGTGGTATAGGGTTGCCTGCGAAAAATCAGTCCTGAATTCCGGTTGTTGAGTTTTAACCATTCCATGAGATAGAAGAGTACAAAGCATTGCAGCTGTGTGTAGTTCGTCCATACTGAAAACGAAAACGATCCGTTTATCCGTTTCTCCAAAAAATCGAATAAAGTCCGGGGGCGGCGGTACCTATTATTATTAATCTGCCCCTAGGAACCCCTAACGCCCTTCAATGACAATAAAACAACATTTTCGACCCTACTAATGATATGTCGAGATCGAAAACCCGTAAAAAATAAAATTTTCTAATAATTCATTTGCCGCCCCGAATTACGTTTAATTTTTTTTAAGGAAACGATACATATAATCATAAAATTTTATTAGACTTTTTGATAGGTAAGGTGGAGAAGAAGCCACAAAACAATTTCAATGATTTTAGACAAATTTCGTGTGTTCAAGGGCGGCCCCCGGAGGGGCGGCAGGAACGTCATAATATCATATCAAGTCACTACCAGAAAATAACAGTCTGTACCGAAAATGAAGACAATCCGTTTATCCGTTTCTCCAAAAAATCTAATAAAGTCCGGGGGCGGTGGTATTTTGCCGCCCAACTCGTAAACCGTTGTATGTACAAAAAATTCTATAGAAGCATTTTTTCATATTTTCATAAAAAACATTCGAATATGTATCCGAAATGAAACAGAAAAGGTCCATTTCTCGAACTCGTGACTTCGAGACTCTACCCCTTAGTTATGAATTCGGAAAACCTCCGATCCCGTCCCACAGCCGCCGTTTACCTAGCGTTGTATGTTCGTCGTTAGGAGCAAAAAAAAATTTCCGCACATCTCACGTCCACAAATCGAATCCGATCGACCTCAAATTTTATGTACGTATACTTCGCGATAAGCCGGGGGCGCATCCGGTAATGTACCGAAAAAATTTTAAAAAACGGGATACCACTCCCGGAGCCGCCCCCTAACCGATCGAATAGAAATTTTAAAGGCACGTACTCTTTGAGACGCCGAATCGAAAAAATTAGTCCGTCTTCACGTTAGGGGTTCGTAGGGGCAGATTAATAATAATACCGCCGCCCCCTGACTTCGATTTTTAGAAGAAACGGATAAACGGATCGTCTTCATTTCGTCAATATTTCACTTTTTAAAACTCGACATCCGGAATTCAGGACTGATTTTTTGCAGACAACCCTATACCACCATGTTGGTAATGAAATAATCTTTATTTTAATTTAACTTTAATTTATTAACCACACCGGTGCAAGTTACTAGTATCGATTTACCTGTTTATACCTGCCTACCCAAGAGTTATGACGGGAAAAAAATAGTCAACCTAACGTTTGCATATTCTATGGGCTTCATACTTTCGATTGGTATGGAATTTGTTTATTAACTAAACCAGTGAAATTAAAAAAATAATAATTTTTAATTGTTAATTAATCCTATTCTGGACTGAATTTTTTTAAACAACCCATTTGCAATATATATATTGACATATTTAATTGGATATAAAATACTTTTCATCCATTAACCAGCTCGGTGAAGATCGTTTTATAGTGGGATCTTAGACTATACGTTCCTATTCAGTGCTGGCTACCAATAAGTGGAAAACATTTTCCTTACTTCGCATTACTATAAATTTGTAAGAATTATTTTATGAACTTAAAATAATATATTTTGTGAAATTTATTAGCATAATGCTAATTGCATAAAGTTAATGGTAACATATAAATAATTGCCATAATTTCAATTCAGATATCTTGCTGTTATTATGCCTGGTAACTTTTAATTGATTAACACCATCATAGTCGGCTTGCTACCGCAATTTGAAATGAACGTTCAAGCAGTAATGTAACAACTCCATTCTAGGTCAGCAGCCGTCAAGGGTGTTCCGAAATGTATATATAATTTATAAGACCCTGGTCTGTTAAAATATAATAAAGCATGGACCAAATCCATCACAATAATGAAAGAGGCAGGCTAACATAGTAGCTATAGTTTAAAACAGATGACGCAAATGTCTACGGTACCTATTAAGGACTTTTATCTCGCATGTTTCTTCTATCAGTTCAAACGCCGTCAAAAATTAAGATGTTACTAAACTATTATCATGCTTAAGAAACAATAAATCTAGTTTAATGAAATTTTCGATATGAAGAACAATGATCTCATTTTGCGCTAATATTAGAAGCAATTTCTGATGTTGACGCTGAGATTTTCTTTCATTTTCACACCCAATGTGAACCACCCAAGTGATTTACTACTATAGTAAAGCTTACTTCACTATTACTTGTAGAAGAATTTCTTTATAAAAACATTATTACCTCTGTAATTTTGCAAGAAAGAACCGTATAAATATCCAGTGGCTGCCACGCTCCTCTGATATTAGTCTATTGGTGTTTGAGGATTTATAAAGTACATTTATTCTGACTCAGTTAAGAATATTGATGAATTGAATCAGCATATTGCAAATGCGGCTGAAAAAATTAGGCAATAACCATAGGTTTTTCAAAATACTCGTATCAGATATTCTTGATTGCTCGTTTATGGATTGCGGACATGTGGAGTAATGAAAATGAGTTAGTGAATTAAAATGTTAAAATTACAGTTTCCAATTAACATTTAGTATAAATAAAAATATCTATTTGTGTAAAAATAATGCATCTGGCTAGCCCTATATTGATGTAATGTAAGTAAGAACACTTTATAACAAGTTGGAGCATTCCAATTGCAAACAAAGAATGCCAGGAAACAACTACTCTGCTGGCTAATGCCACTCATCAACAGCCCACCAGACATATACCGGTTTCGAGCTTATTAGCTCTCATCAGAATGCCATACGTGGCAAAACTACGTCTAGCGACCATTCGCTACTCCGTGCCGGACTAACAAGCCACTTACATGAAACGTTCTACATCGCAGTAGAAACCATTGACCTCTATCGCGATTCGGCGATAACGGTATAACAAAGTAACATATCGTTTTCGCCGAATCGCGATAGAGGACGCTAGCTTTCAATGGTTTCTACTGTGATGTAGAACGCTTCGTGTATGTGGCTTGTTAGGCCCGCATGGAGTAGCGAATGGCCGCTAGATGTAGCTTTGCTATTCCGCGTTACATTACAAATTGTTCCTTTGTAATTTGAAATTTAAAAATGCTATAATACGAAAGTAAAAATGGTAGTAAAGTATTTCACACGAACAGTAATGTGGTATCAGTGAAGTACATTCTATTCAATAAATAAAGCATATCTGCTATTGTTATAAAATTGTTTACAGTATTAGATAAAAAAAGTCAGCAAAGTATTTTCTAATAAAATATATTAACAGCTTTCACAGAGCTATACCACTAGAATAAAAATAGAAGTTGGTTGACGAAAGAACAGAATATTCACAAAAGATCGATGCGACCAAATAAGGAAACTGTTTGCCAATGGAACATGCGAGGTACAAATAAAGTTAATAAAAATTTTGCTTGCCCTAGGAAACTAGCTTCGTTGTAGCTTTGCGTTTTTCCGCTCTCATCTTATGCCTAGCGTTAATGAACGCGAAGTGAATTCTGTGAAAATGTGTGGAATTCCTTACACTGAATTGAAAATATATAGTTGCAGAAGTTTAATAAATACTAGAATATAATAAAATATAATATAACTTACTAGTATGCTTATTATACATGGTGTTAAAAAATGAGTAAAATATTTCAGGAGGTAATAGTATGAACCAAAATAAGCAGAAAAGTCTTAATAAACATGGGTCCGCAAAGTAACGGTTGCGGAAATATGGACCTCTATTCGTTTTTCAAACATTTGAAGACATTAGTATATGGTACTCCTGCAAATAGCCTGGAAGAGCTGCAGCTACGGATTAATCAAAAGTGTAAAGAAATCCAAACCAAGGAGGGTGTTTTCGAAAGAGTTCGAATATCGTTGAGACGAAGATGTCGTGCCTGCTTGGAAATGGTCGGAAGGCACTTTGGATATCTTCTGTAGCTTTGTTTTTTGTTTGTTAAAAGCTTCCCTTGTCGGTTTATTCCTGTAGCGGGACTCCTGAAATGTCGATGTCATTGTATCGATATCGAGATAATTTCGAAGTCGATCTCGATCCATTCGTTTCGAAATTGTCTTCGGATAGGTTCGGCAATTTCAGGGTAATCAGATATACCACCACGGTTAAGCCAACTCAGCGTATGTTTCTGTCTAACACATGATTTTGATTACCTGTCTCGTTTTATCCAGCACTCCCGCTGTTTATTTGAATTTTAAAAAGAATATTAAACAAATAAATAGAAGGTTATAAAAGTCATTTATGTATGTAATGCAAACTTTAAACTTACGTCATTTTTTTACAAGTGCAAGAATTAGCCTAATTAGAGTAATGGCCTTTAGGAATGAAAATATCTGAAGAAGGCAGTTAACTAAACTTTTTCTGGCAAAAAAATTGTGAAACTTTTTAAATTGTGGTATAATGTAGAATTTGTTGTTGAAGTAATCACTATAGTTTGTGTAATTTTCCGTAGGTAATACAAATTGAAGGGAGAACTATTTTATTATATATAATAGGTATAGACAGTAGGGCAATAACTACTCTTAATTAATAAAAAATGTTTAGGTACTGTTATAAAAACACACACATTATTGTAAAATAAATAAAAAAAAATACATTAAAAGTCAATGACATTTATCTAAGTCTTACTTTTTAATTTTGTTTAAAATGGGAAGTCTTTAAAATTTAACACTTCGTTGTTCATTCATAGTTTCTGCCCGAAATTCTTCCAACACTAAACCCCTGGGCCCCTTTGATAGTCAAAGCTTCAGAAGCTCGAAATTTTACACTTATTAAAAAAAATAATGATAATAGTGAGTTGTTACTTCATTACATGGTTATTTAAATCAATTAACAAAAATAAAAACTTAGATTTTCCTAAATCGTAGTTTCTCCTATAAATTTTGTAGGTATAAAAGACATTCATGAAAAAGACCATGCATATAATGACCCACTTCAAGAAAAGATAAAATAAATGTATACCTACTTGTAATAATTTTCTAGTCTTTATTTTTTATGTGCATGATATATAACATATTTATATTCCTCTTCCAAAACCACTGTAAATATATAAATAAATATTTCACACCCTCATCTCAGTATTCTTAGATGCGGTATTTGGTTTAACGCAAAATAAATAAACAACACATTCATATTTGTAATATTAAAAAGAAATAACAGTATTCAGTACATGAGATAGAAAAAGACAGCAAATTATTTCGACCAAGACCCGTCGATATCATTTCGATTCGAATGGACGGATTTTCGACATTATTTCGATGGTAAAATTTTCAAGAGTACCAATATATCGATATTATTTCGATGTCGATCTCTAATCATCGAATCGAGATTTCGGGAGTCCCTCAACTGGTTCATTTATGGCTGTATCTAATGGTAATTTACAAGATCAAGGGTTAACAATTTGTTATATTCAACGAAAATTACATAAATAAATCATAATGTTGCTGACAAATAAGTTTCTAAGTGTCTTATTGAATTCAAAATTAATTTATATCTAATAAACAAAACAACGATTTATTCTCGTTCATTGTTTGTGATTGTCTCCTATGGAACTGGCAGTTTCTCTATACCACCCCTGAAGAAATCCGGTGGTTTGGAATGAAGAATTTACTGTATTTACCTGTCGGAGTATTAACAAAAAATTGGCATAATTATGTTATTTGGCACGACAAATAAGAATTTTTAACTAATTTTGACATCACTAGTAGAGGGCGCCACTTATGGCACAGCATGTTTCTTTTAAATGGCAGAACTTTTTAGATGTTTAGTGTATCCACCTGTCTATTGAAACAATCGATTCTCCTACCTGTTATATCTGACGAAGGTATACCTTGTTGAAGTCGTTAGGAGTAACCATTTTTGAAATAATCGTATTTGAAAGCGATTGAAAACTGTTCGTTTCAGGTGGCTTTTCTACTCTACTACTCCGCGGGCTAATGCCCCGACCGGCATTGAATTACACTTGCAGTATCTGTGTTGTTTCCTGCAGTATTATTTATAGATTTAATGGCGCATCGCCCAGGGTGAGAGGTCTGCGAATAAGTACCTACGACAATGTAGGTGGCTTCCTGCGAGTCGAGCCGCTTAGGCCGAGAAGGAAGTAGCAGACCAGTTATATCTCACCTGCACTCGATTTATATGTGAACCTAAATATGAAGGAACAGCCAGTTCAATTGTCGTTCATCTCACCTATGGCATACTGATAAGGACTAACAAGCCCGAAAGCGGTCTATGTCTGGTGGAGTGGCCGACAAGGGTTCTTGGCTGTTCACACAGATACTGCAGGTGTAATTCAATGCCGGTTGGGGCATTAGCCCGCGGAGTAGTTGTTTCCTGCAGTATCATTTATAGAATGTTATACCATGTTAAAAAGTACACTGAATGCCAAAGAAAATGTAAATATCAGAAAATTTCCAAAACTAATAGGTACCATATTTTAAAAGCAAATCAGTTGGACTTAAACAATTTTGGACAACTTTTCATTTTAATAATAACTGATGTTTGTAGAGCTCAAAGGAGAGATGAGTTACTAAAGATAACGATCGATGATATATAAGACAAGAATTTCCGATTCCAAAACTCATACTCCGAGATGTTTTGTGATTTCAAGTCCAGACCAACTGAAAATACTGTGCTTTACGTCCGGTAGTTACTACAAGTATAAGATTCTTAGTGAACCAAAATAAAGAATGCGCCAAAAGAAATAACAACTTATCTCAATTTTCCCCACTCTGTTAGCTGACGCAGAGGCCAATATTACCGACATTAAACGACATGGGATTGTTCTAAATAAAATTTCAATCGCAACTAAATTGTTACCATCTTGAGCAGAGCCTACGGAACTTGCCAATAATAATACAGCGTGCGCAATAAACTTAAACAATTACAGCAACACACCCAGAACTAAAAGCAACGATAACTAACAACACTGGATCTGGCATAAATTTAACTCATTACAATATTGGCCCTTTTAGTTTACATGTAGTGTAATTGTAATTGTTCTGTTTATAATAGTTACTGTTTTGTATTGAAATATTATATTACCTAAAACGTATATTGTCTAATTAATGGAATCATAAATAAGATTCGAAAAAATCACAAATTATTTTGACTGACGCGTTCTAGAATGTAAAAATATTTCTCAGCTAAGTGACAAAAAAGACTGTCAACTGAAAATTTATCGAAAATGTCTATTCTTGATGGCAGTTTTCGAAAAAAAAAAGTAAATTTGAATATCCTGAGTTCTAGGTACAGATTTATCGTTTAACTAAATAAAAATATGCATAATACATTTTTTGCAGGTTTACAATGTATCTACCAAACATTGGCACTGGAATGAATTCAGCATATGTATATGTTATTACATTTTTAATTCATCTGTTGGTAACTATTTCCTTTGGAGCTGCGACTACTAAATTAATTATATATTATGTTCCATGTTTACCAAAACAATTATTTTAAATTCACGTTGACAGGTACAAAGCTGCTCTTTTCAATGACTGTAAAGCCCTTTCTGCTGCAGATGCTTGCTTGTTAGTGCAACTGAGTGGCTTTATATGTAAAACATTTCGTACTGCACATACTTCGTCACATGTGTATAATTATATATCTAGTTAATATTTAGTTTTACAAAATAGTTATTACTTTTTATATAGTATGGAGTATAAACATGAAGCAACGTAAAGCAACTAGTCCAAAGTTTAAAAATATAATTAAAGAAAATATTATGTTTATTAAGGTCATATCCGTTTCATCAATAAAACGTGTTTTATTTCTTTAACTTGCTAAATTACTAGTAATTTATGAAAATGTAGCTTTACGTGTAATAGTTAATGTAAATTACAAATTAGCTTGTAATATATGAAATTTTAATTTTAGTACATTTTAAAATGTACTCATGTTCCACAGAACTAGTACTGTATTTGAAGTATTAAAAATAATAATCTTTGTTGATTTTTATGCAAACACATGCACATTTTTATTCATATAACAAGATAATAGTAAAAATATATCGTCAAAGCTAATTATATAGGTTTTTATTTGTACAACTTTTGTTTCATTAAGTATTTGTTTTTCTCGAACATAGACCTTTTTTGGTAGAATGGATGTAACTGTAAATTATATAAATTACACCAGTTATCTCGTGGTATGTAATATTAGTCATAACAGTAATTTCGTCACTCCAGAATTATATTGTTCTATATCCATTTTTGGCCAAAATGACATAATGTAATCCCTGAAAACTAGATAATTAGCTTGAACTATATCCATAAAAATTATGTATTAACAAAGCTCTACAAGAAAGTTTTTAGTAAATTAATGTACTATATCCACGTTTTTTCCCCAAACATAATATTATTATCTTGTCCCTCGAAATCTATGAGAATTATATTGTTCCATAACCTCTAAGAAAATTATACTGTGCTATATCCCCTCTCAATGTCACTCCCATCACCCAGAACTATTTTGTTCTATATCCGATTAGACATAATATAGGAAAGCTCGATAGACGATCATTGTAAGTACGTATGAATAATAATTCGACACCTGAAGAAATCCGAAACTTTAATAATCATATCGCACGTAAGAATTTGGGTAATCCTGAAAGAAATAGTGAGAGGTGCCGCTTTTCCAATGATAACACAGTAGGAGTTATTACTTTTGATTGCAAAATACATTTTCATTACCAAAGTGCAATGTATCAAAGAATTTTTATAAAAAGAAATTGTCCTGTTATAATTTTACAGCTCGCCTCAATGTGAATAATACTGTTTACAACGCAGTGTTGCACGAACTTCTCTGTGAACGAGCCGGTGTCCATATTGCTAGTGCAATGCCTGATTGCCACATTTCTAGTGCCTGATTAGAATACTAAAGGAAATAGTTGGACATTCCTCAACTTAATACACTGATTTCATGGTCAGTTAGTTGTGTGCCACAAAATAAAAATTCGATAATGTCCTTTACTTTACAGAAATTTATTAAAAAGTGAGATCAAAAGTTCGGGGAGCCAGGCCATGGCAGCTTCCAAGAAACAGATAATGCTCACAGTTGCATAGAAAGGTATATACGCAATTTAGAAGTTTGGTCTCCTTTAACTTTAATTCGTCTCCTCCTGTCAATGCCAAAATCGTGGAAACTTAAATTTAGAATAATCCAGATGACTTCTAGAGATTATTTTGACTATCAATCATTTTCAGCCCGATATTCGTATAATTTAATTCCTCACACAAAAGCGAAACATTTAATATATGAAAAGGAAACATTACGTTGAAATAAAGACTGCTAAGCTAAAATATACAAGAAGAATAAATCTTAAGACATATAACGTCCCCCCAAATACCTAAGACGAATGTATACCCGGTCAGAAAAAGAAGCATTTGGTTGAGATGCTTCCTCAAATTCCAGAAGAGGAAAGACAGTTCCACAAGGCTTTATTAGGGTTGCATAAAAACTTATTTTTGTTCGACATCAAAATATCTTTTATTATATATTTTTAGGTATTAACAATATTGTGTGAAACTAACTACTCTGTGGACTAAAGCATACCTAGAAGTTTGGTATCAATGAGCGTACATATGACTTCATTGATAAAAATTGTAGGAGATTTGATTTATTTTAAAATACCTACAGTAAAAAAATCAAAATATCTTGTTCTATATCCCCATATTTCTTTACCAAATCTGAAAATAAGGCATTTTGTTCTATATTCATATATAAAAACCTGTTTTTATGATTTTACATAGTTCTCTTGTATACTAAAATAACTAAATTGTAACATTACTTCATATTTTGAGACACTGATCTTAATTCCACATCTCTTTATAATATATGTCAATGTATGATCGCCGTACAATATTTAGACACGATTTCCCAGAAGTAGCAATTTGGCATATAGAACATTATAATTCTGGGGTGACGATTTGTGTAAGTAACAAATTGTCAGTTTACCATTTACATCATTATATACAACAGGCGACTGTCACTGTGTCATAGTTTATAGTTTCTAACCATAGAAAAACAGTTAGGTAACTATATAAGTTCTAACATTATAAAGCAGTAGGTAGCAGGGCATCTGTACTTTAATAGCAATGATATACAACAAAAGTAAACAAGTTTTTACGCTTGGAGCGCGTGTCAACAGGTCTACCTGGAAAATATGGTTGGAGTGGAGATATGCTCTTTAGATGGTAAACGAACGAGGTCAGTAGTGCTGTTTTATTTACCTCAATTTAGTGCTGATGTTACAGATGAAGCCTTATTTACTCGAATTGGAATAGAAATCATTCACAATATTCCGAATTTCTTGGCAATGACCTGCCTGACCTTCTTAAAAATATACCCATTATATGTCACCTCTTCACTTACAGTTAGGCATTCGAGATTATCTCCATCAAGTGCAGGAAGTACAGTGGAATGGACGCGGTGGACCGGTAGCATGGCCTCCGCTGTCTCCAAATATAAACCCTCTTCTTTTTGTGGGGTAATTTAAAAAATGAAGTGTAGCTGACTCAAATAATTTGCGTTTACATGAATAGAAACCAGGAGTAGAATATTCGCTTTAGTACGGCAAAATTGGATAAGGCCCAAATGTGTGTACAACTCGAGGGACAAAATTAAAACAATTTATGTAATAATGTATGGGCCAGTTTGCATTGTTACTTCATTACTTTAGACCAGATTCCAGCGACGTGCAATTAAATATTTTTATATAATTTTGCATTCTGAAAACGTAGAAATATGCATACTGCATATATTAATTATTTTACATTTTGTTTTCGGATAAGCTCTGAATCATCCTGTATATGACGCGTATTGTCTATCACTGTATTTTGATCTAATATATTTGATAACGTCGCTTGCTCAGAGAGTGCTGGTAATATAAAATCGTAAATTTTTGGTATCATTTATGCATAAAATCTGTGGAGAACATATTTCTACAGAAACTGAGTTTGTGTTAGTTGCGCGGAGGGCTTATAAAATTCCAGGGAGGATCTTTCCGCATGAATTAGCGGTCGTCCTAATTAAATAATAGCAAATTGTGCAGACCCTCCAAGTCCGAGTCAATCCATATTGCCCCGCATCTGTTCTGTCCCTGTTTACAATAATATTTACTTTGTCATAATAATCAGATTTTCGGAGAAGGTATAAATGTTTGGATTGTATTCAATAATGCAGTCCATTTTCTATTGAGAGTTAAGGCAAATTATATAATACATAATATAAGTACGAAACCACCCATAGGTATGAACTGGAAATTTCAAGAATAATGTACTATTTTTTTACTGTTTTAGAAAGGTCAATGAAGTCATATGTATGTTCTCTGATACCAAACATCTAGGTATGCTAATGAACAATTCCACAGACAAAGCTCTATTCAATAATTATCTAAAGAAAATAATCTAATTTACTCACTCTATAAATATCTAACTTCACTTTTTGGCAGTTGGAACACTACAAAATCAACCACAATAGACGAGATCTGACCTATTTCTGCATTTTTAGGATTGCTTCTTCAGGTGGTCTCCTTTAAGTTGAATCAAATATCTAACTATAAAAATTATTATAAAAATTAAAATTATTTGAAGTTAAATATCGACAATGACATACATATGACTTCATTGATAGGAATTATAGGAGATTTGATTTATATTAGCTTAAAATACCTTTCTAAAACAGTAAAAAAATGTTACAAAAGCTAATAATAAGGAATATATGGGTAGATATTGTGGGTGTAATTCAACGCAGGTTGGGGCTTTTGTCCACTGAGTAGTTAGTTTCACACAATATTATTAATACCTAAAAATATATAAAAAATAATGTACTACATTGAAACTATTTACTTTTACTCATTTGATACATAGTGATTTTCCGGGTTGTTATGTCGTCATCTCGATAACTAGTAGCTGCCAGAAACAGAGTTTAATTGCACATCCCTAGCATTATCTGGGATTATTTTACCTGCCCTGATCGTTCTCGGGCTTGCCTCTGTAGAGACAGACCCGCTATCGGTGTCTCTGGGTCCGCCCATATATTGATTTCGGTTCCTGTTGTTGGTATTACGACTGTTACGGTTGGATCTGTTTCTCGGAAAATGGTGGTCACCTTGGAGGACCACCATTTTCCGTAGCCGTCGCTGTAACTGGTCGCATTCCATGCTTCCAAACGTTTCGCCACTATTCACTGTCGGCATCAGTGGTGACTCTGCAAAAGCTTCACCGCGACTGAGGACCGACCACAGATTTTTTCTTAAAATTCCGTTTTTGCAAATATCGCAATCGTTGTTGGCGATATAGATTTTGGTTTTTAATAGTAGATTCTCTCAGTATAGTGGGTTGCTTTCTGCTTGAGTAGACAATTACTACTAGATGTACACACGTGCTACGTCTTGCGGTCTTATATCCTTTTATTGATTACCACGAAATGTGAAGAGCTAACGTTGTTAGTTAGTGGTATTACCTGTGGTATACTAATAAGAGCTAACCAGCTCGAAACCAACATATGTCTGGTGGCACCGCTGACGAGTGTGGCTGTTTATAGTTGACAAATATCCTACAAATCTCAATTCTATATCTAGGAAGCTCTAGGTGCTATGACTTGTCTAATAATTTCGTTAGCAGTGTAAGTTCACAGTTTTAAGTCTGAATTTAGAGATTAAAGCCTGAATTCAGAGTTTAAAATCTGTTCCAAAGATTAAAGTTTGAATTGAGATTGATATCTAAATTTAGAGTTTAAATTCTGAATTCAGAGTTTAAATTAGGAATTCAAGATTGTAGACATGTAGACATATTAGATTGTGAAAGTAATATAACATTGTAACCATTATAAGATCAGAACAGAAGAATTTTTTACTGTTTAATTGAGTTTTGCAATCCATATTTTTTTATTTTAATTTAAGTTCTGGGGGTTCTTGTTTTATTGGAATAAAACTGATGGTTTTTATATATTTTTAGGTGTTAATAATATTGTGTGAAACTAACAAATCTCCTACAATTCCTATCAATTGTAGGAGATTTGATTTATATTAGCTTAAAATACCTTAAAATATGTAAAGCGTTGTTTTAGCAATATTGCATACTTCCATTTAAATCACTTTTATAAATAAACATGTTAAATGGTAAAATTATGTTTTTCTACGTTCAAGCAAAAAACAAAACTTTACTGAATTATATTTAGTGAAAAAAGTGGTTCTTTATTGCACTAGTGCAATAAAATGTTTATTGCATTCATCTGTCATTCTACTACAACGTTGTATCATCATGACAAACATAAACGTTCAAATTGACGTCATATTTTCCTACACTTAGTGTCATATAAAGAAAACATTTTTTGGTTTTTGCATGAACGTAGAAAAAATATTATATGCAACTCGTACAAAAAGTGCTCGTTGGACAATTTCACGTCACATGCAATAAACACTTACCTTTTCTACTTGTTGCATAAATAACTATTAACATTTTTGTGGATACCTATACAAAAACAATGTGTGTACCTATTGCATAAAAAGTCCTTTTAACAAACCCAAAGTCTATTGTGTGCACAAAATAATAAAACATAAAAAGGTAGCACTAGAAACGAATACACTGACTTTACACAAAACGTCAACGGTAGTTTATGTAACGGCTGCTAGCGGGATGGAGCGAACGATAGGAATATGTGACGTAGCATTGCCCGCTGCACTTATTGACGGTGGAGCGAACTTTGGGAGTTAATATCTCCTTTATTTTTGGTTCAATTAAACTTATTTTTTCAACATATACTTACATTTATTAAATTTATAATAATATTGACAAATTCAGATAAAATTTGATTATAACTACCACATAACCCCATTATTTTCAAACTACAATAGTTTCTTCAGCGAGGAAACTGTACGAAATTATGCAGACGTTGCGATCAATATCTGTTTTAGATTGAACATTATCATATTCTGTGAGAAGGAATTGAAATCTGAGGCCCGAGCCATTCCTAGAAATATTTAAACATATGCCTTCTATCGGTTGATTGGTTTCTATATACAGCAGCCGTTCATCAAATTGTTTCAAATAATACAAAACCGATAGTTTTACGTAAATTAAATTATTGACATGAGTTATTGCAAATTGATGTCATTATAAAAATTCGTTCAAAATTTATCGTTCCATAAAATATATCATGCCTTGTCATTTACGGTTATGCATCTAATTTAATTATATATCTATATGTTGAACGCATTTATGGGTACTTCCTAAATGGATTTTATAATGTCACAAATATATATGTTAATATTTTTATACAATTGTTGATTCGAAATGACTAGGTATAAAATTGTATTCATTAGAGTTAAATAACTGTAAAATCAATTTGGCAAACACACCACATACAATTTTTTATTGTAAGTTGTTAAAATATTTACGAAGCCCTAGAAGGGCCATGTCTACAATTTTTTTTTAGTTTAGACATCAATCTCTGAATTCATACTTTTAACTCTGAATTTAAACTTTAATATCTGAATTCAGACTTTAAACTCTGAATTCAGACTTTAAACTCTAAATTCAAACTTTTATCTCTGAATTCAGACTTTAAACTCTGAATTCAGACTTTAATCTCTGAACTGCTAACGAAATTATGGGACAAGTCACTCAGAGCTTTCTAGAGAATTGAGATTTAGAGGACATAATATACAGGGGAAAATGAAAATGTATGGTATTTGTCATTCACTATGACAACACCCTGTAAAATTTTACTGTTTCTGATTCTAGAGACGATTTAAGGTGCGACTATACTTGTTTGGGAAATGATTTAAACCACTTAATTTCCTTAGACCTATTTTTATTTCTGGATCTAGATTGCCCTGATGTGCTAACACCAATTTCCTGATTAAATTTGATTGTACCATTGCCATTAATAGTATTATTTAAGTACTGGATGTCTAAATAACGTTGCGCCTTTGAATTAATCCTGAAATGCCTATACCAGGCGGTGCCACTGTTTATGTACTGGTTTCAAACTGGTTAGTTCTTATCAGTATATCACAAATCAAACCAATAACTCGCAACCTTAGTTGCTCACAATCTGTCATAATAGTTAACAGAACATGAGTACGCAGGACGTAGCACGTGTGTATGTATACATCTAGTAGTCATTGGTTACTCAAAGCTGGGTCTGAATACAGTCACAAGCAGAAAGCAATCCACTATACGGAGAGTATCTACTATTAAAATCCATATTTTTAAAAGCGGAATTTTAGGAAATAACTACTCTGTGGACAAATGCCCTGACTATATATAGCATAGCGTAGCATGTAGTATCTACATTTGGTACTGACTGATTACTCAATACTGGGTCTCAATAAAGTTAGAAGCAGAAAGCAACCCATTACACTGTAGATACTATTGAAGGTCCTATTCCGACATTAAAGTCTGAATTCAGACATAAAAGTCTGAAATCAGAGTTTAAAGTCTGAATTCAGAGTTTAAAGTCTGAATTCAGAGTTAAAAGTCTGAATTCAGAGATTACACTTTGAATTCATAGTTTAAAGTCTGAATCTTAAAAAAATTGTATACGTGGCCCTTTTACGGCTTCGTAAATATTATATCCAATTCATTAATTCCTCTAACACTTTAAACTTTAACATTGGTTTGAATTCGATCTATAGGAAGCAAACCATTTAAGGGCATTCTCCTTAATCAAATACTTATGTCTTATGGACTAAATATATGACCATTCAGTGCAGGAATGAGAGAAACCTGGAAAACCTCATTAATTAGGGGGGTGGCCTAATGTCATCCGGTATCACTCTCTCACATTGACCCAAGCCAACATTATTCCACACTACCATACCCGCAGAGAGGGTGCTAATCCTTTCAATAAATACAGCTGATATACGGTCCACCAGCCGAGGGGATCGAACCCATAGCGGATGGGCCACATCGATTCAAGTTCAGACGCCTTAAACCACTGACCGATCGAATAAATCCCAGATTCGAATTCAGCGAATAAACGAAAAACAAACGATAAATTTTTGTTGTAGTGATGCATTATTAAACCGTTATATATTTTTATTTTGTAAATAATCTATAGAAAATATTTCTTATTTTCACTTTTGTTAAAATTAAACTATGCATTTATTTTTCATTGTTGTAGCAACACGATATTTATCATTTTCACTTTTATTCATACACCTACATAATACTTCTGTCATTGTAATTTATAAGCTACAAAATATTGCCTCGGAGTCACCGGTTTTAAATGAGCTTTTATTAATTACCATTTACAAAGAAACTGAAAAAGACCATGGACAAATTGAAGCCAGGCATTATAAATGGATAATCAATAAGTTATCCCAAGATGAAAGGAAAAATTCAACAATGCCGCTGCTTTAAATTTTAACGTCAAGGACAGTAAATGGTTTTGTTAATTTGTTAATCCTATTTTGACATAAAATCTGTTAAAAGCATTTCACAAGTTATTCTTAAATTGTCTTTTTGATATTAAATGCGTACCTTTAATGTTAAAAAAGTCCCCGTTTTATGGAAAGTAGAAAAAATATATGCTATAACATGATATAGTACCTATAATTTGAAAGAAAAACATAACGTATTGTCGCTGTTCCCGTAACGAATACATGTTCTATACGAAAAAGCAACATGGGGTATTATTGGAAAATGAGAACCGTAATCTTTGTTCCCTGCACATAGCTCAGTTGGGGCTTATTTGTGAACAAGATGTGACAGGGATTTACATCAGTGGGGGAAAATTTGAAACACGACATAAACGAATGTAATAATAAATAATTGTTGGTTACTTTATTCTGAGCTAACATTTGAACGCAATTTTCTCATATAAATCATTACTTTTTGATATACAGAGTTTTAATAAATACATAATTAGGCATACATGATGTTTCAGCAACTCGTGTACATTTGAGTCCGTCTTACCCAGTTTGTGGTTCTTGTCCTCTTTGAATTCGAAAGTTATTGACAGAGCTATGATAGGTTCACGTAAATCATCACTAGTGTCCACTTTGGTACGACACAATTAATTTTTTAAATATCCGCACAAAAAGAAGTCCAAAGAATTTAAGTAAGGATCTGGTGACGGCCATGGTACCGGTCCTCCTCGTCTAATCCATCGATTGTACCCCTTGAACTTCATTAAGGTTAAAAATTAAAGCACCATCGTGCAAGAACCACATTCGGAGTCGGACAGCTAAAGGCATATCTTCCAGAACATTTCGAAGTAACTCGAAATACTGAACCCCATACATTCGATTTGGTATTATGAATGGTCCCATTAAGCAATTATCGACAATCCCTGCCAAAATATTTAAGAAAAAGCGTTGTTGGAAATGCTCCCATTGATTAGCGTGCGGATTTTCAAAATACCAAACATGAGAATTATGAATATTATACATTTGTAACTAACACGTTAGCTGTAAATCTGGAATTCTGAGCATTTTATTGTAGCAACCATTCATAAAATCTAATACGTAAGGGATAATCCCTTGGTATTAATGCTTTGACACGCTGTACATGGTACGAATTGAGCTTCTTGTATGATACGCCACACTGTTGATTGAAACATTCTTTGTGCTTGTTGAGTGATTTGCCTGATAGTTATTGGAGATAATCTCCACAGTCTCTCCTCAGCTGCTAGCTGCAATACGCCGTGGACGCCCTGGATCTCCATCTCTTCCACGATTCGGTTGAAAATTTTCCGTGTCACTTCCGTGTTGCACTACCATGGTACAGTTGACATTTGGCACATGTCTACAGTGAAATCATTCTGCGTATAGACGAGAAGCTGCTAAATCATTTTGTCTTACTTCACCATAAATTAAAACGATATCAAGTTGCTATACACATAAGCCATATTTGACACTTGAAAAACTAATATAAACACAGCTATGAATTACTGTATAAATTGGAAAACATATGAAACATTTTTTTACTTAATGTTTCTGTCACATGTAATTTAAAATTCATATATTACTTTTTTTATTGTCAATAAAGACACTCGCTTCACATTTTCTGTAATATATCTGCACACAAGGGTATAACGTCCTCAAAATATAAAATATGTATTCATGGAAGCAATGGGCAATAAAATTATCTTCATTTTAGCAGAAATCATAGACTTATACGCGAAAAATAAATTAGGTACACATCATTTACTTGAAGAGATATACATACGAAGGTAGCTTGAAAAGTTTTCAGTTTAACACAGAAACAAATATTTTTTAACAAATTTGGTTTCGTGTCTCAATATGGGCTCCATTAAGTCTATACATTTTTCCCAGTCATGATTTGGTCTCTTTAATCCGTCCAAATAGTACTTGGCATCTATTTCTCAAAAATAGGCATTTACGAATGTTATGGCCTCAACATTCGATGAAAATCTCTATCCACTGAACAAGACTTCGAGCCTAGGAAACAGAAAAAGTCGCTGGGAGCCAGATCTGGTTAATAAGGTGGGTGGACCATCAATTCAAACCCCCGCTGTTTTTCTTTTTTTTTTCAAATACGATCCATACTATGCGCCCGTTATTGTTTTTTCTTTTTCAAGATAGTCAATTAACACAATTTTAACTTTTCCTTTGTTGTCCGTACTAGTTGCAGTTTTTGGGTGTCCCGAACGTTTATCGTCAACCAAGTTGGTACGACTTAAGATTCCTAAACAGAGGAGGTTGCCTACAAACTGCTAATTCTTTTCGCTCCGTCTACCCACAAATTCACGAGTGACGTCATTGGTATGTAAATTGAAGATGTCAGATATTTCTTCACATTTCGGCTTTGATTTGTTACCGTATTATTGGAATTATATTCGTTTCTAAGTGTAATATTTGTTTTCCTGGTATTTGTTACGGTTACGTTTGGTTGCTATTTAAGTGCTGGTGACAACACATGCTTTTATGTCAAATATCAAATTATGTTGTGATTTCTAATTCTCGAAGGAACAACATATTGTGGCTACTTGTAAAATCATAATGAACTGGCGAATCTATTAGTTGCTATAGATTCCCAATAGTTCCCTATTTGAGAAAAGAGCGCAATGGAAAGTGCTAAGGTGTAATTAAAAGTATACTTTTTATCCAGATAATCAAAGAATTTCCAGTGAGCATTTTTATACAGATTTTAGATATATGTGTAGAAGAAAAACTAATGTAGCTTCAAAGAAATTATAACCTACAATCTAGCCATGTGGTGTATAGAGTTATTACATTATATCAATCATTCAACAGTTTTTTGCCTCAATCTGTGTTCATCGTGCAATTGTTATGTGAAGACTATTCTATCAAGTACTACTATACTGGCGGCAAGAATTCAGACAACTTACGTTATACAAACAAATTAATAATTCATTATATTTTCATCAAAATATCTAAGAAACTGCAACTGAGAGTAATAATAATAATAATAATAATAAGTATATTTGCTACAAAATTGTACATAAAACCATTTACAAATATATTTATATGTAGGAAACAACTTAGAGGTACACTCACTAAAGGCTTAGCCTGTACGTGAGGGAACAAAATTAAGTATATAAAATAATAATAATAATAAAAAGAAACAAACAAAAGTATTGACAAACAAAATATAAAAAACACACTTTCAAGCTGTTACAAGTATTAGTAAGGTGTGAAGATTGCATCAACTGAAAATCGACCTATCTGGACGTTTAATTAATGAGCATTTTAAGCTCTACTGTACTATGGATTTGATTTCTAAGTGTTGCGAAAATGTACTGCTTTAGATTTTTTTTGAAAATTACATCATTATTTAAAGATTTTAGGCTACCAGGTAAAGCGGAGTATAACTTTGGACCAAGAAAGGTGTGACATTTTTGTCCAACATATTTATTTACTTTGACTGTTATATATATATTTTATTTTTATTTCTCGTGTCATACGTATGGTCCCTTGTTCTTAACTTACTTTTATTCTTATGTTGATAAGAACATAATAAATAAAAGAAAAGCTGTTTTATATCCATTAGAGAAGCCTCAGCAAAGAGATCATTCGATGAAAAGGTAAGTTTCTTTCTAAACATTATTTTAAGAATTCTTTTTTGGGTCACTTCTAAGTTCTGCAAAACATTATAATTTGCATTGCCCCATGACAAAATTCCATACATTAAATGAGATTGAACTAGCGAGGTATACACTACTTTCATCATATCAATATCAAGTATGTCTCTTAAAACCTTAAACTTATGGAATAAAAATCGAATTTTTTGTATGACATACTTGATATGCTTATCCCATTTCAGATGACTATCCAACATGACGCCAAGGTACTTAAATTCTGAAACGGATTGGATAGTAATATTGTCTTTAATCGTCATTGTCTGAAAGGTAGGGGTGAAACGGACATCCACATAGATAGGCAAAAATCGTGTTTTGTCATAATTTACTGTGAGTAGTCTCGAATTAAACCATTTAAATATTATCGCTAAATCTTTTTCAGCTTTCAGTTTTACATTTTCCCAATCATCATCATCATAAAAGATACAAGTATCGTCAGCATATGCTATGATTTCTCCAGACGTATTAAGCGAAAACAGATTATTTAAATAGATGTTAAAGAGAACCGGACCCAGAACTGAGCCTTGCGGTACTCCGTAGGTAATTTTTTTACAGTTCACTGCGCTCATTATTAATTCTGACAAACTGTTGTCGATTTGTTAGGTAGCTTTTAAAAAGCTTAAACGCAGGACCTCTTTCTCCTATTTCATTCAAAGTATTCAACAGAAAGTCATGGCTCACAGTATCAAGCGCCTTTGATAGATCTATGAAGACACCGAGAGATCTCTTATTATTATCTAGGGCTGAATATGCTTTTGAAGTCAAGTGACGTATAGCGTCCTGTGTGGAAACTTCGGTTTTAAAGCCATACTGCCTGAATGAAAGAATTGAGTGTTTGTCCAAATAGATGCATAATCTTTGTTTTAGTATTTTTTCTATTATTTTTGAAATCGTAGTGATTAGAGATATTGGGCGATAGTTACTTACATCAGCTTTATCGCCTGATTTAAATATTGGTATTACTACTGATGTTTTTAATGCAAAAGGAAAATATCCTTTTTCAAAGCATCTATTGAAAAGAAAGGCTAGAGGTTCATTTATATATGAGCTCATGGATTTTAAAATTTTACTTGTAATTCCATCCTCTCCCGGTGATTTGTTATTTCTTAGTTCTTTTATTACATTGCTTATTTCACCGGGTGTGGTTGGAGTCAGAAACATAGATTCCGAATGATTAGACTTATCGAATGGTACATCGAATTCTGAGACTGCAATTTTGCTTGCTAATTTTTCTCCAACAGTAGCATAATTGTTATTGAATATATCAGCCATTTGTTTTGGGGTGTTTACCATTATACCATTATGTGCTATACGTTCGGGATTCGACGTCATTCTACTTTTTGAAGAGGTCAGTTCCCATAGTGCTTTGCTGTTATTACTTTTTTGTATAATTTGATTTTTATAAAAGTCTACTTTAACATTTCTGATAAGGATATTTAATAAAACTATATATTACACTAAAAGTTTGCAATATACAGGGTTAACTATGTATGACTTAGTACAAATATTTTAAGAGGGAATAGGAAGAAATAAGAATTAACGGAATCATCTATCAAAAAAGTTCCAAACTTATGTATAAAGCGAAAAACAAAATTTTTAAAAACTATATTAAATCCTTATTTATCGCTGTCACTAGCGTTCTGTCAGCCGCGAGGTTAGGTATATTCAATCAATGTCAAAGGTTTCAAACATAGTGACAGGTCACCACGTTGACACGTGTATCAGTTTACGCCGCTTTGAAAGAAAAACAAAATATTTACAAAATGTAGATTATTATTGAATGATTTGAAATACGATATGGCAGCACAGAAAGGCGGCACCTACCTTACTAATATTTATTTCCAAGAGTTGATATTTGGAGAGATTTGAAAAATGTTGCATCATTTTCTGTTTTCTTACTTGTTTAAATTAAAACATGCCTTTGCAAAGATTTTTATATTTGCTGTGGACCTATCCTTCCCTCGACCGTTCTTTTTGTTTAAAGCGAGGTACCCACTTGGTCCGGCAGTCATGACCGTCGATTACTTACGTCGGGAAAAACTATAAAGGATAACAAAAAAATACACGCAAATGTACACAAATACATAAAAACACTGCCACACGTTTACCGCCAAGACATTACAACAGTTGTTCAATGTGGTTCAAAAAGTATTCAGCATAATATTTTGTGTACTCGGAAAACGTCTTTGGTATTACGCTGCCACATGATAATATGCACTTGTCACACTCCCATAAATCAGCACCTTATCCTTCGTCTAGGCATTCGAATACGACATGTTTGTAAATACGCGAACAATTAAATTTGCGAAAAGCAAGTAGGTACTGTAAAATGATTTCAAACTAATCATAGTATCGTAGTCGTATACAACATTTTGTGACATCTGCAAACGCCATCGCCATCTGTAGGCCACCCATGCAAGGTGCATTTCACGGCTAACAGCAACAATATTAACAGTAATCGACGATGTTTGCATAAAATAATAAGAAATATTTTAAACTATTACATCCCAGGTGTTTACAGTGTTCTGTAAAAATTTTTCTGAGACCCTTAGATAAAACTAAGCTCGCATGTTCTTTTAGGCTTGTAGATTATGCAACTAGCAATGCAGTATTCTAGGTTGTGTTATTTTATAACAGTGATTTTAAACGTTTTATAGTAATTAAAATATTTTATGTCGGATATGTTAGTGGATAATTATGACGAACCTGCAAGGAGTGAAAATGTAGTTGTCGTAGTGTGTAACGCAATTGTTATCTATCAGGTATTTATGCATTATTATTAATAATAAAAATGTTTATTTTCGCCGTCGCTCCACTTGATCACGCTGCAAAAAACGACCGCACAGTAGTTGACATATCTAGCGATCTCGGACGATGATTGATTGTCATAGGCGCCGACTATCCGTAGCAAAACAGGATTTTGCCCCATTTTTTAAACATTAAGCCAGAATTCCGAAATAAATTTGTTATTGTTTTTTAGGCCTCCCTGAGCACGTGGTTAAAATTTTTATACTTAGTCATAGTTAACTTTGTATATTGCACTAAATTTCAAAAAACGATTTTAATGCGACCAAATATCGAAAATTACGTTGCCAATAAAAACAATTGCGTAACGTCAACCATGACGTAAGACGTCTGAATTCTTGCCACGAGTATACCAGCATGTAGGCTCTCGAAAAAGTTATGCAACAAGAGTAAGTGAACTTTTCCTTCTATAATGGTGATCCTCCAAGTCATCTCATAGCCGCCTCTGTAACTGGTCACATCCCATGATTCCCATCGTTTCGCCGCTCTTCACTGTGGACATTTTCAGCAGTGACTCCGCAAAAGCTTTGCGCGTATTCCCTAGTCCTAATATCTTTGCTTATAAATGTATTGAATTAGATTTAAATGTTAATCTACACATGTAAATATTCAGCAATGTATTCATATAATAAGAATACTTGAGCACACGTATAATTCCAGAACTATTTAATATTTTAATTAATATATTCAAGATTTAAGTAACCATGAATACTTTTCAGAGTACCAAGAATTCATAGATTTAATACTTTTCCTGTAATGTTTCCAACTATGTGCCTGACAAATAAAAATTAAGATATACAGGGTTAATTATGACTAAGTACAAAAATTTTCACCACGTGCTCAGGGAGGCCTAAAAGACAAAAAAAATATTCCAGAATTTTAACTTGATATTTAAAAACTGGGGCAAAATCCTTTTCCTAGGGAAAGTTGGCGCCTATGATAAGCATCGACTGACATGGCTTAGATCGATGGATAAAGCTTCCATCTGTCAACAATATCTACTACCATACGGTCGTTTTTTTGCAGCCTTTCTAAATGCAGACATGACAAAAATTAACATTTTTATTAGTAATAATACCTGATTAATAGATAACAGATCAGCTGCAGTATTTTCCATTAGTTTTTCATTATTTCGTTACAAACTGGCAAAACTACATTTTCACTCATTACAACCACTCAATACCGATAAAACACACTTCCCGCAGGTACAGTTAGATAAAATGCATATTTATTATAAGAATATCAACGGAATAGGTAGGTACTAATACATAACAAAAACCTGTTTATGCACCCGCGGCAGTCTGGTCCCATAACCTAGAAAAACAAGCCGACGAACTTATTGTCCGAAAATATCTGTACCCGACACAAATTCCTTTATTTAATAACTATAAAATATTTAAAATTAAAAAAGGTCCTAAAAACTGAAGAAAAACTACAACGTAAACACAGGAATTAAATTATGACATGACAGAAAATTTTACCGTTGCTTTGCTGGTTGTATACTCTGACTCTGTAAATATCAAACGTGCGGCAGATGGGAATGGTCGGCGTTAAAAACGAGTTTGAAATTTTTTTGAAGAGTGATTCTGTGAATTCTTCATTTTCTCTATTCCCTATTGAAATATTTGTACTTAGTCATAGTTAACCCTGTATACTTTTCTTTATTTTATGAAAATATGCATCTTTGAACAAGATGGACCTTTTTCGGTGGAATATTTTATAGATATACGTAAGTATATACGTATTTGCACAGGTATATATAGGAAGTATTACATTTGTTGTCAATAAACAGCAAATGTTTTACTCTTAGTAACTTTACATGTGTTAGATTAGATTCGGTTAAAACTTGTATTATTTTAGTTGGTTTTCTCCATAAACATTTGATGAATTTCTTGAGGAAAGTAATTTAAATCTAGTTAAGGAAATGTATCAAAAATGGAGCGTATCTACAGCCATTGTGCTCGGCGGGTGGCTTATCTGACCGCAGGGGCAAACTACTATACACCCCCTGTCTCTAAGGAAAGGAAACATGGCCTGCTGGTCTTGAGAAATTTATGGGGCATATGAAATTTGTAAGTACATCGTTTTAGAGGAAGTCTGGCGGAGCGGTTAAAGAGCTAAACCTGAAGGTTTCGAGTAATCTGCTTGATAGAACGAGGAACCGCTCATAATTAAATTATCATGTTTGCGCCGTTTGATTGTCTTAATCCTAATGCACGTCTCTTGTAATTAATTAGATGAAAACATACATCCCTTCGGGGTTTTCTTTGCCCCTTTCTTCTCTGTATATATTTTCTGTCAACAACTGCTTTTCTTAAAGCCTTCCAAGGCACGTATCGTATTGAAATAATTAACTTTAATTGTATATATTCTTCTTGTATACCAATTATTATAATGAGTAAGTGATACTTCATAGTGTTAATTGTAAAATTTGGCTTTTTCTTGATAATTTCTAACTTTTGAAATATTCGAAAAATTCATTGTTCTGAAATCGTACTGGGTTTATTATAAACGCAACTATTCAATTTTTTTGTAGATGAATCGGTTAATTTAGCTTGTGACTTCATGCAATATTTCATTTCATTATCCTTTATTTATGGATAACGAGTCAAAATTATTAGCCCAAATGTAGTTGCATTTGTTTAACTGTTCAAATCTGTCATTTAATTTTGATACTGCTTTATCAAGAATATAAAAATTAACTTTGAAATTCAACTCTATCTAACCGCATCTCTGTCTGGAAATAACATTTATTACATACCGAGGTGGAAACTGTTTAATTCTTCTCGAGAGAAAAGGATGGTTTACCGAGGCGCGTGACGTGACGAAATTATCAAAGTAAGATCCCTGTACGTCACGTTGACTTTTTGACAATGGTTACTATGGTAGTAAAAAAGTCAAACATACAAATTTAAATTAATTGAATTTTTTATATGTATATTGTCATCAAAAAAATCAAATAGTGTTTTCGAAGACAATAAGCGATTCAGAAGAAATTATGTGTACTCTTCCTCAAATGAACAAGCCGCTGAAAGTTTAACGAAAGATTTGTTACTTAAGAAGAATCGTGCAAGCTTCGATAAAGGTTGTGATGTCTTCAACTTTTTAATAGAATTCTCTGTTCATGTTTCATTTCTTATAACCATACTGTTGTTTAGAAATAACAGTATTTATTTAAAAATATAACAATGTGCATTTTATTATTTTTTTCGTAACAGAAGTGAATGGTATTTTTATTTCATGTATAATCTTTTGTAGCGTCTCTGCATTTTATAATCATAAACATAATACACACACCATCAAAAGTTTTGGATCCCCTGTATATAAAATGATTCGATTAAACCTGGTGGTTTTTCTTAATGTGGTAAAAAAGTACATGTACATAGGGAACAAAAAAGACAATAAAAAATTGCAGACCATGAACCTTCACTTATATGTTTTTACAAATCTGGTCAGTTTTGCAGTGTATTCAGCCAAGTGCTCCTTTGAATTTTTGTACATTACAATGGCAGGACGTGAAATTTCTGAGTTTACTCGAGCAAGAATGACTGCTTTACATGATGCAGGACATTCTAATCATCAGATATCGCACATGTTGGGCATTCCTAGATCATAGTTGTACGAATACTACACAGATATGAAGAATTTGATACAGTGGAAAACAGACCACGTAGTGGACGTCCTCGAGATCTAATGAAAGAGAAGATCGGTATTTGATGCAATATGCCCATGGACAACGCACATATTCAGCTTCTGCTCTCAGGGCCCACTTTCAAGGTAGGTTTCGCCGTGTTAAAGACCATTACGGGTCCCCACTCTACTTCCAAGGCAACGTGCTGCCCGTTTCATGATGGCGCGAGAGCACAGAGGTTGGCTTTTATGCCAGTGGCGGTGGGTCTTATTTACAGACGAAACCAGAATCAGCTGGTTACTGATGACAATTGACAAAGAGTCTGGAGAGATCCAGGTTGTCAACAGCTATTTTCCCCCTGAAGTTGCTCCGTATGAAGGGGATACCGTAATGTTTTCGGGTGGAATAATGTTCAACCGCTGCACCCCATAAATTTGCATACCACAGAATATGGATCAGTCAAATTTACATCAAACAAGTTATTACGCGCATTATCTACCCCCTACGTAATGAATTAGGTGAAAATTTTATTTTTATGGATGACAACGCTCGACCACATCGCACAAGAAGGGTTCAAGAGACACTCGAAGCAGGACATATCAATAGATTAGATTGGCCAGCCAACTCTCCTGACATGAATTCTAATTGGAAACATATGAGATTTTGTTGCCATTCATAATCATATTCCTCCACCTCAGGCTGCAGATGAGTTAGTCGTGGCGGCAGAAGAGAAATGGAACAATATTCCGCAAGAAATTGTTGACCGCTTGATTATCTCAATGCACCGACGTGTCAATATGCTATTGGAACATGATGAAGGTCATACTGACTATTAGTCAAGTAGAGAACTTGCTTTGTTATTTTTTTTTGGTTTAATTAATTTTGTCAAAAATGTCACACATTTGCTGGTTTTTAATTTTCTTTTTAACTACTCAGTTTATCGAACATATTCAAACATAGACAGACTATGAAAACCACCGCAAGACTTTTGACGTGTGTATTATAAACGTCAATTATATTAACCATAGCTGTTCGTATTTTAGATCGTCATTGTTAAGTATAGAAGGAAAGTGATAAATAGTTTTTAATTTCTTTTAAGTTTGATAAACAAATATCAAATCGATGTAGAGGTGAACAACACAGTTTATGCACTAGGAAGGAGAAGGTGCAGAATTGCATATATTTTTTTCTTCATATAATAAACTTATCAGAGGATTTATGATGACAGAACTGAGACAGACCTAGATCGCATTTCTCTGACTTAAGCATAAGCTTATTTTTATGTAGGTATTTCTACTAGCACCTTTAGATTAACTTGTTACATTAAGTTATTTCAAAACATGGGATAACTTATTTTAAAAGTTTCAGACAGTCGAGAATTATTCCCTGACAAGATAAAAAGAAGAAACAATTAATATGGATCATGGATTTACCCTTTGTTCCCCCTTTTGGCCTTTTAGGGTCAGTTATCTGAAGACTCCTTTTAAATTATACTTGTAAAACATGCTGCTAACGTAATCCATTATTAATATAAATATGCCTAAACTATTAAAGTAAATGAAGATTCAAGATCTTTTTAAGGTTCATTTTCATATGTCTTACTGCATGCCGGTTATAAATATAAATTTGCATTTGTTGACTAAATATAATATATTAGTAAACTATTTACTACGGTTTATAGCCTTCACTTTTTAAAAATGCACGTAAATAACATATTTCTGCAAACGCCAGTAGCGTAAAAATATAATTTTTTACTGCACTGGTGTTAAAAGTTATTTACTTTAGCACTTGTCAGAGAAATATATATATTTAGTTCATTACATGTACAATTAGAGAATAATTAATCCCATGGCCAATCTCATTAGTAGCTGTGGTAGTAATTATTTCTGTGAAACCGAAGTTTTGGATTTGACTCGCCATGCTCTTCTTGTCTTATAAAGAGTCTCCTATATAACACTCCGCTACTGTATTGGACTTTTGTCCATCGTGTTTCTTAATTGTAATGAAATTACCATGTAAAAGGCAAATCAAGAGAATCACGCAATATAGGCAGGCATCTTACCAAATGTGTAGATTCAAACTAGAGTCGTAGCACGTTTATTCTTAATATATTTTATCAAAGTTGTTGAAGTTGTTGTACGAAGGGCTATATACTTGTTATAATAGTTTAAATAATACAGTGTATCAGTAATAATGAAAGTTCGTTGCACATTACTTTTTATTTCTGGTATATGCACAACTAGTGAAGTCCTCAGATCTTCGATTGTATTGCGTGTCAGAGTTCTTCTCGACGACAGGTTCCAAATACTTCAAAAATTACAATCACCTTCTACATATTATATGTTTCATTCTGCGTTTCTGCGAGAAATATCTCGATTTGTTCCCTAGTCACTACTTTTTCGGTCGATATCCTTCACCCTTTCACTTCAAAAAGCATCAATCTTGTAATATTTGCTTATGTCCTGATTCTTTATGTTCATCATCGCTTCAACTTAGTTGGGGTAACTGGGTAATTTGACTAAAGCGTTGGCGTTTCCATATTTGAGACTTTTCTTCATAACGGTTCTAATTTCTGTTACAATAATCAAAAACTTGATGTCGTCAGACAGTTTTCGAATTATTTAATTCATCTGTTTTATTTCTGGAAATTTCCACAACTACATTGACCAGAGTCAAGCAAGTATTTGGCGCAGTTACGGATACAATATCTTGGTCAACAATAACCTTATGAGATGCAAGGTTAAAACTTTATAATTCAATAATAAATCCATGCTATCATATTGCGTACCTATAGAGAGTTTGAGATACGAGATACTAAAACGTGTTTAGTTTGCACTTGGACACTTTTTTGAGCAACTACTTATTCTGCTATTGAATACATATGATTGCGTTGTCAGGCTGGAAACTTTTATTATTAAAGCAGTTTTAAGAACAATATAATTTATTATTGTTTTTAAAACTGCTTTAACCTGGTTGGTCAGTTTAATTGCAGTGGACAATTGCATGATTCCTAAAATATGTTATCTTCATCTATTAGATCTGTCTGATAACTAGCAGATATAACTGAGAATCCATTTTCCGTTGCCACTAACGTTCTCAATCTCAAGAAAACAATTGTACGAAAAAGCATACTGTTGTTCTGACTTACTAGGCAACAACTCGAAAGTGGTTTTATAAGCAGCTTATTCTATTTCCGTCGGCACATTTGAAGTTACTTTATATTTTATAAATTTAATAATTTAAGAAATTTGTACTTTTAATGATGCATGTAGAAAAAATAGTGTATGATATATGTTCAAAAAGTGATTTAATTTTGATCGAAGAGGTGTGATATTCCATCTTCGGTGACCCAAACTACATTTCTCAAGTAATAGCTATTTATATATACTTGCGACAAGAATTCAGACGACTTACGTTATACGAACAAATGAATAATTCATTATATTTTCATCAAACTATTTAAGAAACTGCAACTGAGAGTACTAAAACTATATACTACACTAAAAGTTTGCATTATATTTTGCACTAAATTGCAAAAAATGATTGTTTTTAACGCGACCAAATATCGAAAATTACGTTGTCAATATAAACAAATGTGTAACGTCAGCCATGACGTAAGACGTCTGAATTCTTGACGCGAGTATAATCAGTTATGGAAAATATGATTTTATGTTTACGAGTGCAAGTTCGGCGAACGAACGAAGCGAGATCCCGCAATATCGCACGAGTTACATAAAATTGTGTTTCATAACATATTACATAGAAGGTCAATGTCAGTTTAAATTTTCTTGTCCTTGGTTTGACATTTAATAGACGCTGATCGTTATTATTACCATATATTACGAAAAAATTATGATTTGCATTCAGATTCTGACGATTTACCGAACGATATCGAAGAAGCGGCAAGAAAAGCCGTATGTTCACTGATTACTGAAAAATCCAAAGCGCTATATGATTTGTCTTGTGAAAAATTTGAGAAATGGCGTGAACAGAAGAAAGTAAAATACGTCAATGAGAGAAGTACTATTGACATATTTTGAAAGTAAGAAAAATTTGAAGGCTTCTACGCTATGAACACTATGGTCTTTAAAAAAAGATGTATACATTAAAACATACAATACTTTCATATCATTTTTGAAAAGGTAGTCCGATGGACACTACGCTAAGAAATCAAACGTTTTTTCAAAAGCAAATATTTGACGGAGCAGGCAAGTTTTTGACGGAGGTGGATGACAATAATTCTTTAATGGCTAAGATAACTAATAATTGTTTCATTTAGTTGTCAGTTTACTAATTCGCATTTTTTGCTTTAGGTTGTGGGAAAAGTCGGTGCATGTCGGAAGCCAGAATTAACATTTTTACATGTTGAAGATGTTATATAGATAAGGAGACGTATTTTCGAGTAAATATTCCAAATACAAAAATTAGAGTAATTATTGAATTTGTAATCACCCCGAGAGATATAAAAGGACCACAGTATACTAATCAATATACTGTGAAAAGGACTAAACTTCGTTGACATTATCAGAAACTATAGAAACCTACGCCCGGAAAATATTAAACACTATAGATCCTTTGTGTATAATCAGTAGCAATTAATACTATTGGTCAGTTATCAAAGATGATTGCTCAAATGCTCAAATTGCAGAATTGTGCATTATTCACAGAGCACTCTTTCAGAAAATCTTCGGCCACTTTACTTGCAGATACTGAGGCCAATATTTTAAAAATAAAACAACACCTCGGCTGGAAGTCAAATTCTGTTACAGAAGGATATGCTGAAAATTTTATAGAAAATAAAAAATGTTCCTGGAGAACTGAGTAATACCAATAACATATCACGGACTATTACTGCAAGTTCAACAAATAAGATTTCTTCTGGAATTAGTTTCACTAACTGTACCAACTGCGTTGTGAATATTTATAATTAAATAATAATAATTAATTGCAATTAGTGATATAACGAATTTTTGGAAACAAGTTGCATAATGGTTTTCATTATGTAACTACTTACATAAAGTAGAACGTTTTGACACTTGTTTCGATAACAAAAGAAGTTAGTTTATATGCCAAAATTAGAAAAAGTAATTTTTAGCGCTTATATAATAAATAACTATTTTTAACATAAACTATTTGTTATAATATATATATATATATATATATATATATATATATATATATATATATATATATATAAAACTGCAGTGCCACCAAAGTCATCCATCACTGAGAATAGGACACTCTGTCTAACGTTTTCACAACTTAAAAACTTAAATAAATAATAAATGGTTTGTAATATACTCATACTTAATTACTAGGTACAAGATTCATATTTGTAAAAAAAGAAAATGTGGTTTCAGTAGCGCATATTCATAAGCAGGATTTACGTTGAAACATTGGGAATGGATTCATGTTTCCGTGTATGCAAAGATGCAGCGGGTAAAGGCAGCGAGAAAATGATGAGGTTGCCTCACAGCGATCCTTGTTATGACGTTATTAATGCTGCTTTGCGGAGTTTCTGCCCTTTTGTATGAAATGAGTACTAAAACAGAACTTAAGCCGTTTTAATCTAACTACCAGACCTTTCTGTTTACGTCAGCCAGAATATATATCGGAAGTTGGATCTTCTGCAATAAGTATTTTATTAAATTTCTCTGGAGTAGGGATTTTCTTAAATTAAGAAGCCTATTCTAAAGTTTATAACCTTGAACTCTGGAATGTTTTGCCCCTGCGAGGTTTCTCGCTTTTAAGGCTATATTGTTCACTAAGAAGGAATTATATGCAAGAAGTGAATATGCATAAAAAGTAATGAGCATTTTAACACAAAACTAATTATCATCCGAAGTCACAAAATCAGTTTGTGGTAGGTAAAATGTATTCCACGTTATAGGTAGAGCAACTACCATTATCTCTAAAGACTTTGAAGTTACAAAATCAATTATTTATGAACAATAACAGTAATATTTAAAACTTCCGATAGAGTGTATATTAAACAACAAGTTCAGAAAAGTGAAATTTTACTAAACAACGAACTTATGAGTACGAGCACGAACAACTTAATAATTTTATAAGTTCAGCAAAACTGCTTTTCTTACGAGATTTGTTTATATTAAATGTTCGAATTTTGTGTTAGTAGGTAATTACAAGGAAATTGTAATAGATATGAAAGCGTTACCTACAAAGTAACAAATTTACAAAATTTCATGGTAGATACTTGTTACAGAATTTCCGTAACCTAATAACTTGACACCGTTTTGTCTCCCACAAAGTATAAACTAGATTATTTATTTATATTATAACAGTTTCATTTTTGTGAGTCGAATTGATTCTAAGTTATATATTATTTATAAAAATGAGCCCTACTATTGAACACAATTTAGAAAATTGTTCTGAAGACATTTTAAATGCCGCTCGAGAAACATCTTCTAGCTTACTTCCTTTAAAGTCCAAGGAAAAATACGACAAGATACCTATATGAAATATTTTGTAAGTGAAGGATAACAAAAAAACGCACTAAGAACTGATGAAAGTGTAATGCTAGTATATTTTTTTTGAGATGGTAAGCTGCTTATATGCATATTTTGGTGTTTCTCATACAATTTCTTTCGTTATTTTAGAAAAAATCTCTTAAGGCATCCAGTTTAGTCTACATATACCATGTTGAAAAGTACTATAGAAATAAACAAAAATATACTTACCTTTTTCAAAACGTCAAAATAACACATACGAGGCAAATAAATCAGAATTTTATGGAAGATTATGGAAAAGGTTAAAATGGGCCATGGCAGCGTGCAGTTTAACTGTATATGATACCAAAACCAAAAATAAACGTACCGTAAGATCAGAGTGCAACGGATATGAAATTTATCATAAGTATTTACGATTTAATTAAGCAAGTAAAACACAATATAGCTTTTTCATCTACTATAATCACAGTAAATTTACAATACAACTAGTTGGCATCAACAGTTTTGCAAAATTCATCAAAAAGTTGCAGAATACTTAAATCTCCCAGATGCATCCAGTTACACTGACCATTGCTTGAGCCAGGACGTCTGCCATCTTCGCTGAGAGTGGAGTAGATATTATTATTAAGCACTTAAAAGACATGGAGGATGGTAGTCAACTAGTGTGGCTGAAGGCTATATCGAGGAAAGCATTGCCAATAAGTAGAAAATTTTAAAAAGTATATTTCATAAGCAAGCTTTAGTTTCACCTCAAGATCATTTACGAATGCAGATAGAGAATTATACCTAATAGTTTTCAGAAAGAACAAGTAGATAGTTGAATAAATTTCGTGTTGTTAACTTTTCGAATTTGAATAATTGTACTTTCAAATTTGAATTATTGTAAAAAATTAGAGTCAATTTTATACAGTTTCATTTATAGTGAAAAATATCATGCAATTGGTGTATATATTTGCCACAAACATATTATGATAAAATAGAATTTACTAAAAATTAAATGCTGTGAAAATTTATTTAACAAACAAATATAAAAGAATTATTATTGAAATATTTAATATTATTAGTATAAAATATATGTAAAATGTTAATTTTGAAATTATATAGTATAAAGTATCTAGAGAAACATATTATTCTAGTTAAAGACAAACTTTTACAAATTTTATTAAATTTATTTTAAAAATTCTATCAATCTTATTGGACATGACAACATATAAATGAACAATACATATAGAAAATGAATTAAACACCCAGACATAGATACATCAATAGAAAGCTTAAAGATCAAAGATTTTATATATGCATATCGCTAGACAAAAACACCTATAAATAAAAATAATTGTATAATAAAATAAAAAATTCCAATATTAGAATTAATGACAAATAGAACTGTAGAATGTAAAGATGGTTATACAATACATAATCAACATATCTGACAGGACTCAAGAAAAAACCAAATTAAGAAATACTTTACAATAAAGATTAATAAAAATTGTTATATATTTGTAAATTTAGTTTAAAAGATAAAAAAAGTAGTTTAAATATAAAGTGAAACATGTGTATTGACCTTAATTAAAATTGATAGGAATCAAGAGTAAAATTACATGGAAACAAAAATGTATTTACTAAGTTACGAAGAAACTGTGGATCGAGAGGTGTACAAAGTTTGGTCAGAGAGAAAATTTAGTTTCTTAAGTAGTAAAAAAGTTAGTTAAATAGTATAAATTCATACTTTCCAGTTTCACATAATTATTCAAAGTAAAGTAACTCAAATTTAACATCTATAAAGACAAAATTCAAGAAATTTGGTGGAAATCATCTCCATAGCAAGAGCTGGGGTTTGCAGAAGGTCCAAGGCATAGGTCTCCAGTGGGAAATAACCTCCAAAAATACATCAAGAATATCAACAGGTATAAATTCCAGAATTTGAACATTATATCCAGTCCAGGGTATCAACGGCATCCAGAGACTTCTACGACTTCCAGAGAGAGAGGGAATTAACTCCAAGGCATCAGTAGTACATACATTGTCTATAAAAAAAGGAGTAAGAAATTTAATGTATACACAAAACGAAAATCTAGCTAGATAGCATGTAAAATAACCAGTAAACTTCTCTAACGATAAAAAGTAAAATATATCATATAAAGACTTACCTCTATTAAAATTCAAAATATATTAAAAGTTTAAACTTTAAAATTTCAATTTTCACGAAAAACACTGTCACTTAAGACACCCATTTTGATTTAATAATAATATATAGGACATGATAATATCTAGGAAATTTTTATTACACACTTGCATATTTCTAGTTGCCAAAATTAAATAGCATTACAGAAATTTATTAAAATTAGATGAAATATACAAGTAGGTAACTGAAAATAAAAATAAAATTTCTTGTTTAAAGATTGTTAGAAAATATTCTTTGATGTTCATTGTTTATTGAACTATTACGTATTTAAATTGAGAATTTTCATTTTATGCACGAATAAAAATTAATGTACAGTTTCATAAATTATTTCATGTATACTGAGTGGTAGCAGATATAAGAACATTATATATATATAAAAAAAGGTGTAAGTTACTCTGCTATAATTCACTCCTGAGGTAAGAGTTAAAAATGTAGCCAGGTACAGATATAGTAGGTGAAAAAATATTATCTGAAATAAAAAAATCAAAATTTAAATTTCCCAATAATTATATTTATTAATAAATCAAACATATAGAACTCCCACATCAAATTTAACATAAATACACTTCTAAACAAAAATTAATAAATAACGTAACAAAACAAAATAAAACATTGGCGCCCAATAAAAATATTAAAATCATATAAAATAAAATAACACACATAACACAATTACATTCACATCACAATAATATATAAAATGTGTTTTGGTATAATGATATTAAAAAATTCGCTAGTATTTTGAAATACTTCACAGCTTCTGTCAACTCAAAACTTATTTAACTGCTTTAAGTTAATTTAGATTAGATAACATTACTTTCTAAAAAGTAGGTACAGTAGATATTCCCTTCAAATGAAGGGAAATTTAGAAATTTCGATGGAAGTTTTATCATTTATAACAAATACGTAAGCGGTTAGATTGCTGTTAGGGGAATTGATCGAATTTATATTAGCCTCAAAGGAGTATAGAGTTTATGATATGGTAAATGAACAGTGTGGAGATTTACCCATATAATATAGTTGTTAGTTATCTTAGTCAATTATAAATTTACGTAACTTCGGCTAAATGGTAATATACCTAATTATGTAACAGGTAATTAATTGAGAAGGAGTCAAAAAATTAGAAGCGAACTTTTCTTTTAATTTTTCATTAAGCAAATCAAATGGATTGCTTAATCTTTTATCCTTCTTCGTTGTATTTAAATATTACCTAATATATATTAAATTTAATAAGCCATCCATTTTCACAATTCAAATAACATATACGTCAAACTATAGCGATACCATTTTCTTGTTTTTAAGAAACTCTGAAAGTCTACATTACGTATTAGAAATAACATCGCCGTCATTTCTTAACAGTTACAAGGTGATTCATGCTACAAAAAATTAAGGTGGTGAAATATCAATATCAACCTTGAAATAACGTAACTGTTGTTATGACCCAAATGGGATACATACTTGGACTGAAAGTCTTAATAAACGTCTAAATATTAGTAACAAAAAAGAAAAGCTCTCTTATAATTATTTTCCCATCAACTAATTACCATCTGAGGAATTTAATATCTAAGAAGATGCAATTATAACCATTTAAAAATAATTATAAGATTTTAGTAAATATTTTTGTTTATTTAATAAAATACTTCATTTAAACCGCACCTACATTTAATTTTCTAAATGTCAAGTAAATATGGTAAAAAA
The DNA here is from genome assembly GCA_037114965.1 of Monochamus alternatus. Lineage (NCBI taxonomy): Eukaryota > Metazoa > Arthropoda > Insecta > Coleoptera > Cerambycidae > Monochamus > Monochamus alternatus. The sequence goes on from CM073426.1 coordinate 101,657,303, forward strand.
ATCTGTTTCAGTATTATGTTTTTACCAAGACCTGATTTTTTTAGAAACTCTTCATAAGAAATCAAAAGGAACTCGACGTTATATCTTATTAAAACTTAAGAATCATAATCAATTGAAATTATTTTCAGTCTTTAAGAGAAAAGTTAATGAGTTAGCCTCATTTATAAAGTCGTATAAATTGAAACAAACATTTAAAGTCGGTAAATATTGTTCAAGGGTGAGTTTGATTCATTAGCATTTTATTAAGGGCGGGTTCTGTTTTGTCAACTTCAATTTACGTAATACTTTCAGGTTGTTTATATATTCCTTGCTGCCAGAGTATGCATAACCTAAGTACAACCTTTGGAGTTTTAATTAACTAAAGAGTCTGTTACATCGGCGGATTTTAAGAAATTGACCCAAGGAATTTTATCTGTAAACATCCCAGTTCTGTTTGCATTACGCTTTATTAACGGAAATTTTATTTTAATTAAAGAGAACAGCAGAAACCACAGAAATGTACAATATCCAATTAAAAAGATTATCTTAGGTAAAACGTTTTATTAAATAAAGAAGGTATTACATATTTAAACATTGCAAAATATATTACAATAACTAGAAAATAACTATGGACTCTGGTTCTGTTAACTAATTACATTTTGCTTTTGTGTTTGTATTTAATCTAATTAAATGAACACTGAAAAAAACCCACCAAGTAAACTATGTTGATAAAAAAAATTAATTACCGTAAATACTTTTTTATTTGGTGTAAGGGTTTTATATATTGCCCCCAAGTAAAATAACATTTCTACACATGTATAATATGTACAAAAGATAAGCGATTACATCACTTGGTCAGTAAAGTATTTTATTTAATTTTAAAATTCACTTCCAGTAAGTCATTAGTTTATTTGTAATTACTTTGCAGTTGGTAAATATGATTACTGAAACATACATTATTGCCATAACTGAACCCATTATTATCATATCGGTGTTATAAATGATTATGTTGCTGCGACAAGTGAACTTGTTCACTTCTTACCGCAGAATCCTTCACGAATAAATTCTGCGGCGTCATTAAGTTTTATGAGGTTATGAGCGGTATGGTTTACGTGTTTAATCACTGTGGAATATCAAATACTATTAATTATTGTATGAGCAGGATTCAACTCTAAGCGTTTCAATTAAGATTTTGAAAATATTCTTTATTTGTTAGCTAATAATTTCTCACTAGATTATTTCTGCATCATCAATTAATTCATTCAAGAATGGCTATGACCGTCTCCATTCTCCATGTAACTGTAAATGTGCGAGTTTTCAAAGAAAATTTGCACACAAGTAAAACTAGTAAAAAGTGTAATTTTGGCATGTGATCTGTATAAAAAAGTGTGTTTCAGTATGTTACTTGTATTTTGCTTAATATGCTTACTTTTTAGAATTGTGACCTATTTATCGTTCTTATTTATGTTAAGTCAAGTACAGAATATATACTTTATTGTCTAAAATACAGGTAACTTACAAGTTAAAGAGTTCTACTGTAGCTATATAGCATGTTTAATTATTACTACTTTATAGTCAACTAACCTTTACTGTATCAGCAAGACATTTAGTTAAACAGTTTAATTACTGTAGCAACACAGTTCAGTTGCCCGAACAAGAAATTTCAGCCGTTGTTTGTAGCAACAATTACATGCCCTGTTCACTTGTGACTGGTTTTCAAAAAACATGATTTAGCTGCTAGAATTGAATTGTTTATCTCTCCTTTATTTTATACAAGTTTTTTGCCGAGCCAAGTGTATTTTCACCTACCACTTCTGAATTTTTTCTTCAGTATGATCTAATCATCGTTCTTATTTATGTTAAATGAGTATACACTTTAAAGCACGTACAAAATTTATACTTAATTTATTGTCTAAATTACAGGTACCTTACAAGTTAAAGAGTATTACTGTATCGATATAGCATGTCCAATTATATAGTTATAAAACCTTTAATGTACCGTTCACTTATCCTTAATGTATTAGGAATACATTTAGTTAAAAGTTTTAATAACTGCAGCAATACAGTTAGGTTACTTCAGCTAGAAACTTGATTTAGCGGCTACAAATGAATTGTTTATTTTATACAAATGTTTTTGCTGAGACAAATGTATTTTTACCAACCACTAGTGACTTCTTTCGTCAGTGTAACATTTGTTTAATAAACAAAAATAAGCAATTCGCATCCTACATTAATGGCTTCTAGAATGGCTTATAGGTTGTTACAATTACCATTTTTATAGCTTTTTACTGAAGTGCTATGAATTTAAAACAAATCATTTACATTTCATTTATGTGCATATTTTATGAATTTTAATTTATATAACATAGCTTCCAGGCATTTACCGTTTGTCACTAAATGGCTTTGATCTTTCCGAGCTTATTTTACTTACTTTATTTCAAAGTGAAAACTGGAAAGACATTCAGGTCATTTCATGCGACTTACTCTGAAATTTAGATGACATTCCCTTTAAAGAAGCTGTTTGTGTAAACACAACTCACCTAATTAAAATGCAGATATTTTAAGCAGAAATAATATTCCTTTTTATTACTGAACAGCATCACAAACGAAAACTTCTACCTTTTATATTAAGCAAATACTTACCTTAATTATGAATTATTGCACATATTTAATATTGTCATGCAGGGTGATATAAAAGTTGTAATGGTTACAACTGTAGAACTTTGGAGTTATTTGGTATATATGGCAGAGTTGGTATAGGAGACGTATTACCAACAATAAGAACCGCAAAATGATTTTTAGAGGTCACAGAGTTTCTGAGAGCAACTCCACCCTGCAAAGTTGAATCCGAGGACAATAAGGACAGGTCAAATAATGTATATCCTTAAACGGGTGTGTTTAAAGGTGAAACCCCTAAAATTTTAAATAGATAGTGGCTTTGTATAGATTGTTTTAGGACATTTAGTTTTTTAATTTTGTATGATTAATTCTCAAAAAATGATTGTTCATAAATTATTATCTGAAGAATGTAGTCATTCTGGAAAGAAACTTAGCTTCTGTATAAATGTTATCGTTGTTGAGTTGGGTATTCTGGATATGTACTTATACACATTAACTGAGTTAAGGTGATATATAAGTAGACCATTTATATCTCACATCTCACCTTGTCGTTCGTCTCACCTATGACATACTGATGAGGGCTAACAAGCCTGAACAGATACTACAGGAGTAATTCAATGCAATATCGCAGTTTCTCTCTGCAAGACGAGCCGCCTAGGTCGAGCAAGAAGGAGCAGGCCATTTATATTTCAAATAAAGAGTTATTCAAAATTCTGCCTATATTGTGATGAACTCTGAGTATATGAATATTGTCGGCTGTTTTATGTATTTCAACTACAACCGCTTGAAGAATACTAAAACTCCATAGGTTTCAGATAGGTATTTAAAATTAGTCACGAGTTGAATTAAGATGACTACGATCGATCTGGGAACTGTGTGAGATCACTATTTAGTAAATAATTGACAATCCAAAATGTATTTTTAATACTTGCTTTTCTGACTACTGCTGCTTTCTACATGAGGGGATAACAAAATAAGAATATTTCCTGAGGACACAGGAGAATCGCATTATTGACCCATTTATTGATATACTTGAACAAAACGATCGTTTTACCATTCCCAAATTTCATTAATTTTTAAAATGTGAGACAATTTTTAAACGAAACATTTCTAGAATGGAGTGGAAGAAGATGATCAACTGAATAGCCTGTACGTTTACTAGATTTTTATCCGTTGGACTTTATTCTGTATGATAATTTGGACTCAAAACTTGACAAGAGTATATCCTCTTTTTAAATCATCGTACAAGAGTGTATCCTTATTGGGTACTTCGCAAATAATAATAATATTAATATCTCTACCCCTCATTCTAATCTTCGAGAGAGGGGATGGCATTATTATTAAGCAGGCCGCATTTGTGCCCAGGAACGACTTACGTTTGTAAGCCCTAACCACCATTCAGTGTAAGAATGAGGGAAACCTTGAAAACCTCATTAATTATGGGGGTAGTTCAAATGTTGACCGGTATCAATATCTCACATTGACCTAAGCTAATATTCTTCCACCCTACCATACCCGCAGAGAGGGTACCAATCCTCTCCACGAATACAACTGATATACGGTCTACCGGCTGCAGAGCTCAAACCCGCACCGGTTAGCCACCTCGATTCATGTACTACCACTGACCGACCATAATGTTCCATAATGTTAACGAACATTTTGAACTATTTTTCTACCACTGCATGGTTGGTGCTGGTAGGTCTGTGCGATACCCAAAATAACGAACCGATATTTGATTTGTCAAAAAAATCGATTTGTATCGATTCATCCAATCATATAATTTCCATTGACTCAGGTCAAACGATTAATCCTGCGCAATAAAACGATATGTCGATTCGAATTAATTAGTATTTTTTGAATCCATCCATTGAAAAATCAATGGGTTGATAAATTCGAATCGAACTAAATTGAAACGGAATACCTAACTGTCGAGTCAGTTAATTTAAATCTGGTTTAACGGGAAACAACATAACACTAGGCTTTTAAATGAGGTATTCTATATGTTTTTAATTTTTTTATTGAGAATGGCATTTTAAATGCAACCATGTGTCACTTGTCACGTTTTACATGTTTCGTAACTAACGAATATTATGAAAATGTAGTTTCTGACGATGATGTAACATTGAATAAAACGAAACGTCACGGACAAATTTGACCGCAATATACCAGTAAAGCAAATCAAAAATCGAGCAATTTAAAGCTACACATATATGTTCAAATTCGATTGAAGTTGATATTCCTATTTGATTTTTCAATAAAATGTAATCTAATTGATGTAACGATTTTCTGGTCTACTATGGATTCGACATTTTCTACTAATCGATTCAAAAATGAAATTGATTCGAATCGATATATCGATTTTTAACCACGGCCCAGTGGTGGACTTTTTCAACATATAATAAAGTAAAATTAGTAGTAAGTGAATAACCTTTTCACCTTCAATTTCATAAAATTAACACACTAAATGGCGCTGAAAAAAACTCTAAGGAAGTCTTTGAAAATATAGTTAACAAACTGAAAGGGGTAGTTTAGTTCAACCCTTTCCAATTATTTTCAAAAAGTGAAAAAATATGCCACAAGTGTCTTTTGATGATGGTAACACTTCCATAAAATTTTACTGTTCCCACGCTTTTCGTTTCCGAGAAAAACAATAAGAACACTTTTTTCCCGCCATCTTTGCAACGCGATATCTCCGTAATGGTTGACTTGTGACCCAACGTTTATATAACAAACTACCTTATATTTTCAACAAGGAATCAACCCCTGAAATTTTTCGCGTTTGTTTAGAAACACCCTGTATATATATTTCTTACCCTGCATCAATAATTTTACAAATATACAGAAAGTTCGATATGGCTTAACATATTAAAAAATGTACACAAAATTAAAACTACTTATACTAATACGTATTATTAAACCAAAAGATAAAAATGGTTTCTATGGAAATGTGACGGGATGCATTACTAATTCTAATTTGAGCATTTAAAACAAATGCCTATAAAAATGCAATAAATTTCAATATAGATATAGATGCAGAACTTGAACTTTGAATTTCGATTATTAACGATTAGTGAAAAACTGCCACAAATGCAATATAGATCTGTTAAGAATTTTTAATTTTTGTTTGGTTTTGAATGAGTGAAACAAATACATATACCGTTTATTTCTTTGAAATGAAATTTGATGGAAATCCAGTTACGTAATCAGATGATTCCAAGTGGCACCGCCTGATTCCAAGGAGCTGTTCTGTTGAATGCGTTGCCTAGCCGGACAATGGAGTCCTGGTAACTTCTGGAAGAGTTCCGATATAGGTTACCATCAAAGAGGACAACAATCCTTGTGTAAGCAATCTGAAGTTCAAGTCACCCAGATTAAAGTAATGGACTCAATATTTGATTAAAAAAAACCCTAAGGAAAATTTAAACAGTTATGCACCCAAAAGGAAAAACAGCTTAAAATATTAAGTCAGAACATAAACTCTATAAAAACCAAAGCCGTGGGATGTGATGAAATATCCGTCTTCATTTTAAAATTATGTATGCCATTCTTATTACCATTTATAACTCATATAATCAACTTTTCTTTATTAAATTCGGTGTTTCCAGAACAGTGGAAGAAAGCTCACGTTTTAGCACGCCCAAAAATAGACCCGCCAACAGAACTTTCTGATCTTAGACCTATTAGTATCTTGCCATGTCTATCGAAGGTTATTGAGAAGATTATGGAGTCACAACTTCGTGAATATCTTAATATTAATAATATTTTACCTGCAACTCAATCGGGTTTCCGACCTGGTTATAGTTGTAATACTGCGCTACTTGATATAACTGATAACATTATAAAATCAACTGACCAAGGTAAACTAACAGCTTTAATTCTGCTGGACTTCTCAAAAGCTTTCGACATTCTTAACCACTCTATACTTATTTCGATTCTTAAATACATTGGGTTAAGTCACGGTGTAATTGTTTTAATAAAATGCTTTCTAACTGATAGGTCACAAGCTGTTGTTATTGGCACAAATGTTTCACAATACAGAATTATTAACAAGGACGTAGCACAGGGCAGTATTCTGGGGCCACTTTTATTCACACTATATACTTTTCAACTCTCTAATTTCTTTCACTTTCAGCCAGATGAAGTAGCTACTGCTTGCATGAGTGTGACCGCAGACCTTGCTAATATTGACGCATGTGCAACACAGCATGGATTATTATTAAATCCTCGAAAGACAAATGCTATTATTTTCGGCAAAAAGAAACAGCTATCATCAATACAACAGACTGTAAAAATAACATTAAGAAATGACTTATTAAACTTTAATGAAAATGTAAAAAATCTTGGAATTATCTTTGATCAACCCCTAAGATTTAAACAGCACATTGCAAAACTAATATCATCGGCATTTCAAATTAAGACTATTATATCCACATAGACATATATTAAACAAAAATGTTAAGGCGATGTTATGCGATTCGATTGTTCTATCAGGTTTTAACTATTGTGACTCCCTTTATGGGCCTTGTATAGACAATGTCGATATTAGAAGAATTCAAAAAGTTCAAAATTGCTGTTTACGTTTCATTTTTGGTATTAGGAAGTACGAGAGAATATCATATAAACTTACTGAGCTAGGATGGCTGAACATGGCAAATAGACATAGACTACATGCAGCTTGTCTATACCACAAAATCATTATAAATAAAGCACCCAATTACCTATATAACAAAATCTCTTTTAGGACTGACGTTCACAACTTAAATATTAGATATAAAGGTACTATAACGCCACCCATACATAATACTGAATTTTTTAAACGTTCTTTTAGTTACCAAATATCAAATGTATACAATAATATACCAGTCTCAATAAAGCAAACAAATCTATTAAAATTTAAAACTGCATACACAAAACAACTAATGAGGGAACAATCTTCATAAGCAAACAACTGAATACAGTATAATAACAACTTAGAAGACATGTCTTGATTGAGTGTGGGTATCTTAGATTAATATTGATTTGAATAAGTATTATGTGTATATGTGCATATTATTATTATTTTTTTTTAATTGTTTTTTGCTTCCTGTTTTCCTATAATTATGGTTCTAGTGTACAATGATGTACCAGGGGTTAAGTGGAAGAGCAGAAACTTTAAAAAGTTATCTGAACTTCGCCCTATTTCTTTTTTCTTTTTTTTTACTGTAATATTGTAATTTAACTTAATTAAATAAAGGCTATTATTATTATTATTATATAATAAAAGAATAAAATTTAGTAACATACCTTCGATTAAGGTTTTTTTTATTTGATGAATGTCTGAAATTGCGTGGTATTCAGTGTACTGGAGAATCGCTCAGAATCCTAATAAGCAGCACCTTTTTTTAAATTAATCTCCAATAGGATGACACAAGATCATTTTTATTTTTAAAGAAAAGGTTCGATTCACCATCATACACACAACTCTTAACATAGGAAGGAAATCCCCACCAAAACCAATTTCCGAATCAACCACAAGAGCACCTACTTAAGAGAAACTGCGAGTAGCTAGATCCGTACAAAATTCTAAACCACTACTGACGAATGGAGGGCGATACAAGATTGATAAATTTTATTTTGTTTTGATGATTTAAATTTACGAAAATATCTATATTTAATGTTTAAGTTTAAATTGTAGTAATTTAAATATATTCTGATTAAAATTAAAATTATACTGTAACAAAATACTGCGAATTAGTTACTCTCTACTATTTTGGAACCCGGTTATATCAAAAAGCATAATACAGGGTGATTCAGTGATTGAGTTTTGTTTCCATGGGTTGCTATAACGTTAAATGAAATTTACGCGGCTGGTGCGCTTCAGTGTCAGCAATTTCTTTGAATATCTCAGAAACAAGACCACGTCGAAAAAAAAAACAGGAGACGAAAAAGTTTCGAAAATAATCAGGTCAAAGTGGCATGTAGATGTTTTATTGAAATTAATTATTATTTTTTTTTGTAGTTTTGAAATAAAGTAAGAGGGGTTAGCATACAAAATACACTTCTAAGAGGGGTAGGTAGTTCAAACTTAAGAAGCTTATGTAAGATCATAAGCAGTGTTTGCGTTCCGAATTTCATTTAAATCGGGTAAGTGGTTTAAAAGTTATGAAGGAAAAACGATCTCAGAAACGATGCGTTTTAGGAAATAAGTTTATATTACAAATGAACATTATTTTAACCTGTTCTATCGATTCCTGAAGTTATCAAGATTAAACCTGAATCATCCTGTATATAAGTACGTATGTGACTTCATTTGCTGTAAGCTTTACAAATAAAATTTAAATTAATTCGAATCTGCTTTACACATTTAAGGTAAACTTCTGTATAAGGCACTGATACCTACATAAATACGTACGCTACATTTGTTATGTAGCAATTGCCATTTTTCCATCCCCGTAGGGATCCAAGGGAACATTTACTAAGTTCTTTAAGATTAGTAGGTTTCGTGTTTGCTACTCCTTAGGGACCGGCAAAATGTCTCTCAAACTACATAAGTAAATGGATGTTGTCTCGTATCAACGTCATTCATGCAGAGTACAGTAATATATTTTACGGCGCACATCCAGTTCCAGCTTTGTTGACAGGTGTAAATAAAGCCGGCTATCAGACGAATAGGACACTAATTAGTTATCTATTTTGCACATGTGATTAATTACATATTAGCAGAAAATAGGTATTAATATAATATCGTGTACATACTATAAAATTGATTTTTAAATATGTTCCATAATGCGTCACAGTGTAGTCCATTATGAATAGAAATAATTCTATTTTTTTTTTTTTGGAATAAATTTCTTTTATTTTTTATGCATAAAGTTTATTCAAAATAAAATCGATATTATTAACATTCTTATTATTGGACACAGTGTTGCTTAAATTTAGTAAAGTTGTCAAAAGTTGTAAAATCACACATACCCAAGATGTTTAATAAAGACTGTATTTTTTAAATGAAACAAACGGCATACTTTTACATTATTGACTAGACCTTTTTAGTAGTGATGTTACATACGCCAAATAATAGGAAAGCTTAATGCGTCTATAGCAAACAGCTAAAGTCACTGTGGCATTAGCTATTTCCAAAAATTTCTGGTGTTTAGAGGTCGCTAGCTTCCAATGGTCTCTACTGCGATGGCCGCTAAATGTAATCCCTTCTGCCGGGTTAAGGTCTATGGTCGGGTTAGACTTAAACAGCTAAGAGTCAGCTTCCTCATCTATGACATTCTAATAAGACCTAATAAGCTCGAAATAGGTATATGTCTGGTAGGCTGCTGACGAGTGACTTAACTGTTTGCTATAAGTTTTCCATGTGGTCAATGCTGCTCGAGGTATCAGCGCGCAGAGTAGTTGTTTTCTGGAATCCCGTGTTTGCAATTTCACTGATTTTTTAAACTAAAATTTAAGAATAACGAAGGTATTTTGATTTAAACTTCAAAATACAAAAATTATTAAAGAAGCGTTTGGAAACAAATGATGCCAATGTCAAATTGTTGCTAAAATTGTTGACGAACTACAGCAAAGTATTTGAAGTACGATTCTCGGCACTGAAAAGAGAACACTATTGAACGCAACAAAAAAGTGTTTTTAAGAGATGCCAATCTCGCACAGGACAACAAGGCACTGTTTTCGAACATTTAATTTGAGTAATTAATTACAGTACATTTCTCACCAGAAGAAATCACACCACTTTACCATTTTACCCATGTCGTAGCTGCAATAATAATATATTAGCAATATTACTCATTTGTTCTTTAAGATAATGTATAGCAGCCCTTCAAATTGTTAACTACATAATTTACGATGATCCTGGTCAGAACAATACTTTGAAAAATTACTTTAAGGATTTTTCATCTACATCTGGCTACGTAACCTGAATGAATATTATTTAAAACCACAGTGCAAATCTGAATAAAATTGACTTGGCATTTTTTAAGGTACTCAATGATATTTACCCAATAGATTTCAATGTATAACTATTTAGATATTATTTTATATATGCACTGAGAAAAAAATCACTAGTGATAGGTAACAAATACATTTGACCCAGCAGAAAGCCCAGCAATTATAGTAGCTGAATCAAGTTTTCTGAAAACTAGTCATTAGTCACAAGTGAACAGGTCATCTAACATGACTAAAATTTCTTGTTGAAGTATCTGAACTGTGCTGATATAGTTATTAAAATGTTTAATTAAATGTATTTCTTACATAAACAGAAAATCTATAAATAATTAAAAATTACGGCACAATGATGCTTGAAAATACAGTAAAGTGTTAAATAATAATCGAGAAATCGAAACAGATCACACCCGCACACGAAATAACAAAAAAATTCGCGCGCTCAAACTAGCCAGGTTATTCAATGAATTGATGAATTCACCTTCATATAAGCACTCAGAGTTGAATCCTACTGATGCAATAATAATATTTCTTGGTATTCCATAGTTATTAAAATTACCCAAAACACACAAATTAGACAACCTCGAAGTACACACCATAACCACACAAAGTTTAATGGCGCCGACTTGAACTGATTCAGGATCCTTCGGCACATTTCGCCTTTATTCGTAACGTATTCGGCAGTGACAAGTGAACAAGTTCACTTCATCGTAGCACAATTAGCTGTGGTACTGATCTGTACCGCTGTGACAATAATGGGTTCCAGTTATGATAATATTTTATATTTCGGTAATCATATGTACCAACCACAAAACTGCAAAACAATTACAAGTAAACTAATGACACCGTAAGTGAATTTTTAAATTCTATAAAATACTTTACGGACCACCTGTGGATAATATTTAAGACACCTACAATAGATAACAAATATTTGCGATAATTATTATTTTAGCAACGAGCCAGAACTTTTTCATTATGTAATAATCAAATTATCCATGGACTTGTTAGATTTTTTCTGTATGCATTTCTAAACATTTATTATATATTTTGACCAATTCTTTACCCTAACTTCTACTATAACGAAACATAATGCAATATTTATCGGAAACCAGTGACAATTAAATGTTTAGACAACATATTATGAAATATTTAATTTTAAATTAGTCAGCCTTGGAAACAATATAGTGTGAGTTGTCAAATGTCAAGTTACTAGTAGTGCATATAATTTAACTCGAAAGCAGTAAATATTTATTAATATGGCTAAAGGTGTGTGCAGTACAGATATTCATGAAAGAATAGTGCAGCATTATTTGCATGGAGAAAGTATGAAAAAAATTTGCGAAATCTTTAATGTACCCATATATAGTATGGCGTATATTTTACATTTCAGGAGACGGGAAAATACCAAAAATCGCGGAAAGAACAATAGGCGTCCAAAACTTATGTCAGAAAGGACAAGGGAAACTCTTTTTAATATTTGCAAAACGCGGAGACGAACACATTACTGCAGAACTGTACGCAGTAACTGGTATAAAAGTTTCCAGAGAGTGTTGCCGACAGTGAATACACAAGTCGGGCTTAAAATTTTACAAGATAAATATTGATTTAAAATAGTTGGAGACCTCGGAAATTATTTCTAAACTTGACACTGTATGCAGAAATTTGGCACCTAAACTTTACATTTTCTTTAGACAAAGGAGAAACATTTATTAACTGCAACCCAAAAAAACACTAGCGATTTGGGCTAAATCCAAAAAGTCCTGGACTACTCAACCACCGATTGATCCAAAATTATACTTAGTGATGAAGCAAGGTTCGATGTTTACATTGGAAACTTAAGAAAAATAATAATTCGAACAAAAATGAGGTGTTTCACATAGATTGCCTGGAAAGAACTGTCAAATTCCCAAAAGAAGTATAGTATGGGGTTGTGTGTCAGTAAATGGTGTGGGAAAAATGCAGGTCGCAGCTGGGATCATAAATGCTGCCAAATACCAAGAGATACTGCAAAATAACTTGATACCAGCTATTAATGAGTTAAAAATTGCGAAGGCAAACACAAATTTTGTGTTTCCACAGGACGGGGCACTTTCCCATACGGCGAGATTGACTAAAAAAAAATTGGTTTGGAGAACATGCTTCTGTGCTTTCGTGGTCATCCAATAGTCCAGACTTAAGCATAGTCGAAAAAGTGTGGCATAAGATGAACAATAAATTTATGAATAATCAAAGAACTTTGCCTGATCTGAAGGAGATCATATTACAAATTTGATCAAATATTCCAGTAGAATATTTCCAAAAATTGATGTCTTCAATGCTAGACAGAATTAAGGCTGTGATAAAGACGAAGGATATGTGACATGTTATTGAATAGTAGGAGTCCAAACATTTAGTTGTCAGTGGTTTTTCATAATTATTGCTTTTATGTTTTGTTCCAGTACAAGTTGAGCTGAAAAATTGTATTTACAGGGCGAGTCAGTCATAACGTCATTAATTTTAAGAAGAAATAGGGAATAACGAGTATAATACGAATACGCGATTAAAAAAAAATCTAAATGCATATTTATGCCGCAAATAAATATTTTCAAATCATTTTTTAAACCCCCTTTTCAAACTGTCACTAACCGCTCACAGTCTTGGTCGTTTACAGCTCACAATTCAACTCGATGTCGTCCTGATGCGACGTTGCCAAATTATTTTCCTAGTATCTACATCGAAATGACAAAACATAAAAAACCTATACCCAATGGGTTAATTATTAAGAGCAGCTGAAAAGTATTTCGTGTTTAAATACACACGCGTTAAATTAACAAGCTACTGCTTGTATTTTCAGCATCCCCCTCCAAATGTGTGGTGTTATCTCCAAATTTGGGGGGAAAGAAATGAGGGAAATGCAGAAAGTGCTACTAAATGGTGATAAATTTGAATAACACGCTGAAGTATTAAATGTAAACATGATGTGACAACGATTGACATTCGATTGTCATATGGCTACGCCATCAGAAAGTTTGTAGCATATCAGGAGCGTCGTGTTACTGATTTTTATAGGGTGATTTGTTTATTTTTTTAAAGGTTGAGTAAACATTTTTTTTTCGATTTTTTGCGTTTATTAGGCCTTCAGAATACGTGGATAAAATTAATGACATTATGACTCACGCTGTATAATAAATGTTTAAAAATGCATAAGGTTTCTTAGACTGTTACAAAAATAAATCTGACAAATCCATGGATAATTTGATAATTGAAAAAAAAAACGAGGAAATTCTGGCCGTCCAAACTTTAAGTTGTTAAGGTTCATAGTTTACTTGGAAGGTTTTTCTCAGTGTAGACATATTTGTTTTCAGTTAGTAAGCTATTTGTGTCAGTGAGTTTCATAATATGTATATAAATTAGAATTTGCAAAATACTTATTTTCGCTAGCGCAACTTGTTTACAAATACATTACTTTGCATGACATAAATCGAGTTCCATAAATTCAAATTTACCCTCTCTCGCTCTGTCTAGATAAAATTATAATTTTAAACATTTGTGGACCGTGAGTGTGAACATTAATGAACATAAATTATTTTGTTCATGTATATATACAAACTAGAATTTTGATTAAAGTTTTTGCCGGCACGTTTATATCAATTCCAATTTCAATACATTCATTCGCAAACTACAGTTACCAGTATTTTAATATAATATCGAGTAAAGCTCCATACGTTTCTATGTAATTTGTTTCCAATTAATGTGAAATAAATAACTTGTGAAAAACTGATATAATTTACTTTTACACTAAGTGTGCTCTACCACTTAACCCTTGTAATCATAAATATATTCATAGTCAAACTGAGAAAACATACAAAGCAAAATACTAATAATACAAAAAAAAGAGAGATATAAAAAAATATTGAAACTATGACAATATGAAAATATGAAAAAGGACACATACCGCTCATAGATATTGTAAATAATTATTTGAAATAGAGAAAAAACAAAATAAATTAAAAAATGGAAACAGGCATTTATTTAATGCTAAGAAAAACATCACAAGATAAAAATTAAACAGTGATCAGGGGTAGGATAACACATAGTTTATATCAAATTCTGCTCCATAAATAACATGTATTATACGTTTTGTATATGTTATATTTAAAACCTCTTACAAATAATGCAGTTTTGTGATAAGGTGTAGTAAGTAATCATTTAGATCGAATATTTAGAGTATGCACATCATTTCGATATTTAATTTTATTATACAAGTACGGAGGAGTTTTTGTCAACACAAGTTTAAGAAAAAAGTGCAATAAATAAAATTGTCGACGATTTGCCATATTTAATCAATGTAAATATATTAATTTATAAGAAATATTTTTTCTTATGCCATTATGAAGTGGATACAAGAATTTTAAACACGCTGAATAAGTCTGGTCCAAACAAAGCCCGTAGACAGGTGCACAGTAATTGAAGTGACTAGAGTTTCGCAGGGCATCTTCTTTGAACTGTAGTCAATATAACTTTTATGAGGATACAGATATGATCGTTGTATTTGCTGACTTGTTCTTTAAACCTTAATGACCTATCAAGAATTAATCCAAAATTTTTGACTCTTTCAAAAATAGTTAATGCTGAACTTAATTTTTAATAACTCAACTCAGAAACATTATACTTATTTCCAAATAAAATCGCAGCGGGATTCAAAACCAATTGATGATTTTTAGAAATATCATAATATCACAATAAAGTCACTATTAATTTCAACATTTGCCACTTTATAATCTATCGAATTAAATGAATAGTAAAGTATTAAAATATTTAATAAATTTAACAATTTTAATTTTTTAATAATTTAACAAACTGGCTGGTATAAATACTAAATAATACAGGTTCTAAACAAAACCTTGCGGAACTCCAGAAAAAAATAAATCTAGGTTTAGATAATTTGTCCCACAACCTTACAACCTGCATACTATCCTGTAAATATGATTGAAGGAGTGAAGTAGCTTCATTTTGAAAACCACATGATTTAAGAATGGATTAAAGTACTTGATAGTTAATAGTATCAAAAGCGGAACAGGCGGAAGAATATAATTTGTTTCTAAAAAATTACGAATTTGATTTTCCATTATTTTTTCAGATAAACAAGGTAAAATGCTAATAGGTCTTAAAGTCGATAACTGTTTAGGGTCATTATTTTTAGATATTGGAATCACAACAGCATTTTTCCATAATTTAGGAAATCTAAAAACATACTAATAACTATGTGTACCAATACTTAAAAATATAGGGACAACACAGTTTAATTAAATTTATACTTAAGGTATCGGCTCCAGGAGATGATTTTTTAAATTTATCAGAATTTCATGAATATTTTCCATGGACGCTAAACTAAAATTTAATGATTTATCACATATTTTATTGTCACTGTATTTTCGAATTATATTATCAGGAGAGACGTTTTGATGAGGAGTATTATCTAAGAAAAAAATGATTGATTTCATCTGGATTTGATAAGTAATACGGCAGTGTAGGTTTTATATTTATTACGCAAGATCTCTCAATTTATTTATAAAACAAATTATCTGCGATTTTATTATGAATGACTTTTAGATGATTGTAAGAATAAGAGAAGGAATTTTAAAGTGAATTTATTATTCTCTGTTGATAGTAAATAAGAGAAGGAACGTAAAAATATATTAATTATTCTCTACAATACTGTACTACTACTAAAATTATTATACTCCATCAGAGAAATATTGAGAAACATTTCAGTTAACAGCAACGATAAGGAAGTGCCAGAAAAATGAGTGAAAGCAGTTGAATTGAATAATACATACTTGACATTGTTTAGAGCCCAAAATGATTGATGGTAGTGAGTTCATTTTCAACGCCGGAAAGAGAACCAAGGATATGAATTAAGTATATTTATGGAAGGCGGAAAAAGCATAGCTTATGTTCCTAAAAAGTTTCTTTCTTGATTAATATTTAACTCTACAAATTTTTCTAAATAGGTTTATGTGGTACCAACATTGTAAAATGGCAGAAAATAAAGAAACTGCAACTTTATTCTGAATTCAACTGAGTTAGCATATATTTATTTAATTTTCGTGTTACATTCACCAAAGTGTTTACACATGTCAATTAAGAGAAAATGGAAACAAATTTTATAGAAAAGGAAAGAGTACAGTTTAAAATAAACCGAGACATAGCATAAAGTAAATTAATAATATAAAATTGATAAAAATTAATAAAACACTATACACTGTAAAGAAAATGATAAAACCATATAAAAGTTAGACAAAAGTTAAAACATTAAAACAATTAGTATACATAATTACAACGAATAAAATATGTATAAGTATTAAAAACAATAAATAAAATGATCCAAACAGAACATTTCTAACATCAAAATGTCATTTGTCGAAAAAAAGCATATTTCAATAAATATTTTTTAATTCTTTTCAACAAATTAGAGTGCAGTTCTTATATTTGGAGGCAATTTATTAAAAAACGGAATTCCCGTATAATTAGATCCTGTTCTAGTTTTCACAAGTCGAAAGTAACTACAATTAAAATCATTTTTATTTCTAATATTATAATAGTGACTGACTTCTGCTGTGGAAATTATACACGTTGGTTTTGCAAAAAGGAGACACCATATGTAAGTAGAAGGAACAGTAACAATATTTAAATTAGTAAAGGACGTTCTACAGTCATCTCTGTATCCCAACCCTGAAATAATCCGTATTGCTTTCCTTTGTAGAGAAAAAAACATGGGCACTAGAAGGAGCATGACCCCAAAGCAGAATAGCATATGAAATAATTAAATGTATTAAACAGTGATGAACAGTTTTTAAGAGAGACACTTTATGAACCAAGTTTCTAAGTAATCCAAAATATTTAGATATTTTATTACAAAGATAAGTAGTATGTTCATTCCAAGTTAACTTAGCGTAGAAATTTGACACTTTCAGGATTATCTGTATCGTTCAGGCTGTGAAGGCTAAAGATTATTGTTTTTTCTTAGATAAATTTATGGTAAGTTTATTACTATGAAGCCAATTATTTGCCAATGACTGTATTTCCGGTATAACATTAAGTAAAGTAAATAAGTTAGAATTAGATGTAGATACATTGATATCATCTGCAAACAGAATACTTAAAATATCAATTCCAAAAATATTAGGTACTGAAGTCGTTGATGTAAATAAGAACCAATAAAGGACCCATGACCGAATCTTGTGGGACTCCATGTTTTATTTCTAATATAAGGGATTTAGTGAAATTATAAGCAACATAATAATAATAATAGAAATAATTTCGGTAGAGAAACCATGGAAGTATAATTCATTTAATAAAATTTTATAAGGACACAATCAAACGCTTTATTTAAGTCCAAAAACTTTGAAAATACAAATTTTTTCTCCTCGAATCCACTGTTTATATACGAAACTAAGCTATCAATTGCTAACACTGCTGATAAATTGCTGCAAAATCCAAACTGTTAGCTAAATAATTGAAAAATTTCTATATAGTTTGTAATTTGAAGTTTAAGCAATCCTTTTTTATATTATTTTGATAAGTGTAATTTTCATACGACGTAATATACATATTAGGTACATTTTCTTTTTTAAATCCATATAATAACTGTGCGTAAAAACATTGAGAAAAAAATTCACTAGAGGTAGGTAAAATTACAATTGCTCCAGCAAAAAAACTTGTATAACATAGAGGACAGATAAACATTTTAATTTGAAATTAAATTAATTTTTACAGCAGTTTCTCTTGCGAATTTTAAGTTTTCGGCAAAATAAACATAGGAATTTATAACATCAATTTTTCGTATACGATTACCTTCGGGAATATTACCTACCATTTCTGAACATCCTGTATATACAAACATTATTGGGGCGTTATTAGCAAACAACCCCAAGCTACAACCAAGATTAAACAACCGCACTTACGTAGGGTCGATATAATCCTACATAGCTTTAGGGTCTCACAAATGAAGATGTTCTAGAGAACGTGACTTCGTCTTTTTTTTTGTATAGCACTCAAGTTTTCAGTCTGCTATCAAAATGTTTCACAATAATAATAATGCTTGCTGCAGACTATGCGTTAATTCGCGATTCGTCAAGCGCGATTGATAATTCGTGCATAGTGTATAGGGTTTTTATGAATGGATCACGAATACACGCATAGTCTGTAGCAAGTCTTACACGTTCTACCACAAATGAGATTTATTTTTTGTTCAATTTGCATTCCTGAATTGATATATCCCCACAGACAGTAGTCGCCTTTTTTCGTTCCCAACCAGCAAACTAGTTTTATCATTTTCAGGTTATACGAGAATTTTGTTTTATTACTGTATTATTGTTGCTTTCGAATTACATATTTGTTTTATTGCAGTGGTAAATACCATTATTTTGTTATCAGTAAATGAAATATTTTATAAATTTATCACAACCTTTTGGCTGCCAAATAATAAATTAGCTTATACGGCAAATATATAACTAGCTAATAATTTTAGCTAATAAAGCATAATAATTTTTTAGTAATCAGTTGGAAAAACGTTTACAGGACGAGCCAACAAAGACAAAAAAGCATGGATATTTGTGTCATGTGTTTCGGATATAAAGAAAAAAAATGGCACTGAAAATAAAGAGGATATAATTGTTCAACATATACAGACAAAAATTGAGAGAGAGAGAGAGGCCAAACAGTAAATGCTTCAAAATTGGTGTTAACTTTAATTATATAAATTTAGTATATGATAAAACCTTTTGACCATCAAATGTTGCTTTCGAACGCTTTAAATTTAGAAACGGTGATATGGAGAGAATGGCTATATCAGGAAATACTCCGATTTCAGAGTCTCTTTTAGAACAACAGAGAACTCAATTAAAACCTTGCCAATAAATAGTCCCACTACACAGAAAGTTTTAAATATAAATAGAAAGGTGAGTGGTTTTGATATTTTACAGTTAAACGTGCAAAGCATTCGCAATAAAACTAATGAAATCGGAGCTTTAATGGATGAGTCTGATGTACCTGAACACTGATATAGTAAAGAATTAATTCATTTTGTTTTAACATCAATAATTGCAATCTGGTTACTGACTTCAGTAGAGTTAATCATGCCCACGGAGGAGTAGTTATATAGGTATGCATTGAAAAATATAATACTAGTATACTATCACAAATTAACAGTATTTCGGTTGAGCTAGGTTGCAAATAACTGCCCTAGAAACTGATTACTGCAGAATAATGACAACGTATAGATCGCATGATGGTAACTTAAATACATTTTTTGAAAAAATCTCTGAAGCCTTATATAGACTCTCAAAATGTAACAAATTTATTTTTGTATCGAGAGATTTCAATGTTCATTTTCAGGATATCAGTGATATAAATGCCCTTTGCTGACAGACATATTCCAATCACTTGGTCTTTCGTTAACAACGCTAGCTAATACTAGGAAAAACAACTGTCTAGACAATATTTTTATAAATGTCTTACCGCACAATTATAAACTACAAAATTAACTCCCTATCTTCAGACCATTTAGGTATTCATTATGACAGAGCAAAGTAGTAGGAGAATAAATTATCGTCCTCTAACAGAAAGTGGACTTTGTCCAACTTTCTTTTAAATCAAAATTTTGTGGAAGAGTGTATCACTGATGTGGATAAAGCTTTTCAACGTTTCTTAGACGTTATTACCAGAGCTATTGATGTTGCAATACCCTTAAAATCCAAATTAATAAATTCAAAGAAATCAGAGGGAGTTCAGTGGTTCACTAGTGAACTTCGAGAAATGAGACGCCACCTTCACTTTTTACAAGAATATGCTAATCTACATCCATCTTCAAATAATACATTAGCCTTCAAGGCACATAAAGCTCGATACACGAAGGAATTGCGGAAGAGTAAGATAAAAGCGTAAGATAAATTTGTTGCCTCCAGTAAAAATAACAGTCAGGCAATGTGGAAAATTATTAACAGTGTGAAACCTAAATCTTGCCAAGCTCACAATAAAATAACACCTCATGATATTAATACATATTTTGTTAACGTAGCTTCCTATATAATTAAGGAACTTCCGGCAAGTGGTACTGTATTCACTGATTATATTAACAATGTTACTACTCTTGATGTATTTAATTTCTCAATTGTTACTGCAAATATGATACTCTCTTTAATAAACAACTTACGGAACACCAAAAGTAAAGATGTGTACGATATGAACACATTTATATTACAAACAACCAAACATGTCATAAATTTACCATTGACCATTTTGATAAACACCTGCATATCATTAAATGTATTTCCTAGTTGCCTAAAAATGTTAAAGGTCGTTCCAATTTACAAAAAGGACAATACAAATGACCCCTCCAATTATAGGCCAATTTCAATAATTCCATCCATTGCAAACATTTTTGAAAATCCAAATAATGTTTTATTTTGAAACTCAAAACAACAACAAACAGAAAACTTGATAAGTGAAATAGACGTGGGTTTCGAACAGAAGAATTTTGTTTGTTCGCAGTTTTTAGATCTTACCATGGCTTTGACTGCGTTTCACATCTAATTCTTATAAATAAACTGCGTTTTTATGGCTTCACGACAGAGAGTATTTCTTTATGACATTCTTATCTTAACAGGATAATATTTCATCAAATCGCCTAAATATTAATGCTGGTGTCCCTCAGGGATCAGTACTGGGACGATTTCTTTTCTTAATTTATGTTAATGATCTTCCCCTCTCAGTTGATAACTCGTTATACAGTTTGCTGATGATACTAGTCTCACTGGCCGTGACATGATACTTGCAGATTTACTTGAAAGAATTCAACTACTACAACTAACAATGAAAGACTGGTTTCTTTCAAATTAATTGAATCTAAATGTCTCTACACAAAAACTTACTACTTTAAGAGAAATAAAAGGAAGAAAAAATAAAAATTCTGTCAAGTTTCTGGGAGTCTACTTGGACCCTAAATTGTCATGGGATCAGCATACCAATTCTGTCTGTAACAAGGTCTCCAAAATTTATTCCTTAACGTATTCCTTCTACAAAGAAAGGCAATAAGAATAATCTCCGGCCTCGGTTTCAGAGATGACTGTAAAAGTAAATTTATTGAAAATAAAAATTTTAACCGTTCCGTGTATATAAATTTTACAGTATTTACTACATGTCAGAAGTGATGGAGATGCTTATACCACAAGTAGTCAGACCCATTCTTATCAAATAAGAAGTAGAAATAATTTACAAGCCACTTACCTGCGACTGAATAAAACGAGAAATGGCACTAATTATGAGGGTATTAAATATTATAATGCATTACCTACGCATATCAAAACTTTGAATATTAATTCGTTTAAATATAAAATTAAGCAGTTTCTTTTGAGTAAAGCGTTTTATAGCAATGAAGAATATCTTAGCAGTAATCTGTCAACAATATAAACTTTATAAAAGCCTTTTATATCCGTGTTTAATATTAATTTGTAATTTATATAAATTCTCTTTGATAAATTTTTAGTTACATTTTTATTTACATTTCTCACTTATCTGTGTTACTATACATATATTTTAGTTATTGTATTTTAACATATTTAAGACTATATTCCTATTAAGCAATTTTTATTGTGCTATTTGACTTGTGAAAATGTTTGATATATGTGACACCAATAAACTAAAAAAAATAGTACTTAATATTACAATCACAATCAATTATTAAGTAAACTACCTCCAGTAGCTCCAGATTTTATTAATTATCTGCAATGAATGGCTCCTTTGGACGTTTTAAAATTTTTGGATTTTGTAAGCCTTAAAAACAAAATAAGTATGGATGTTTATGACATCAGTTCTAATATCTTAAAAAAATAATGAATCCTATTTTGGTACCACTTACTCACTTAATCAATATTTGTATTACAAATAATATATTTCCAAACTGTTTAAAGATGCCTAAGGTAGTGCCGATTTACAAAAAGGAAAATATAAATGAACCATCCAATTATCGACGAATATCTATTATACCTCAAGTCGAAAAAGTCTATGAAGGAGTGGTCAAGGTTCAAATTGCCAAATTTATGGAAATATACCAATTATTCAGCTCGCAGCAATTCGGATTTCGTAAAAATTTATACACGGAATTGGCTATTGACTGTTTGACCTCTTAAATAAATAACGGTTTTGAGGAGAAGAATTTTATAATTTCAAAGTTCCTAGATCTAAGTAAAGCTTTTGACTGTGTTTCTCATGAGATTCTGTTTATATATTATATTACTATTGTTTCACTACTGAGAGTGTTTTCACTATTATTGTCGTATTTAGTTAATAGATCTCAATATGTTACTTATAATTGTTCAACATCTACAACACGGGCAATAAAACATGGAGTCCCTCAGGGTTCGGTCTTGGGCCCTTTATTATTTTTAATATATATTAATGATTTCCCCAACATTTTTGGTGGCAACGTAAAGAGTATTTTATTTGCAGATGACACAAGTATATCTATATCCAATCCGAATTTATCCACCTTCCTTAATATCATACCTTGATCTCAATCTATTGCAAATCACTGGTTTGTTAGTAATAAATTTACAATAACTTTGTCTAAGACTGAGACAATGATATTCAGTCTTCGTTGTCCAAATGATTTAAATAATCCAGATAGTGTCAAGTTTCTTGGAGTTTATTTGGATCCAAAATTATCCTGGAATCAACATACCAGTGATGTTTGAAAAAAAAATTCTAAGCATCTATATCTACTGAGAAGTTTGGTACATAAAGTGTCTCTATCTACTTTAAAAACCGCGTATCATTCTTTGATTCATTCAATTATATCATATGCGATTTTGCTTTGAAAACATGCTCCCACAAGTATTCATGTATTTTCACTGCAAAGGAAAGCCATACGAATTATTTCAGGTTTGGGATTCAGAGATGATTGTAGATATTGTTTTACACTTTTAAATATTCTTACTGTGCCTTCAACTTACATATTCCACTGCATTCTTTTCATAATAAATAACTTTTTAATTACCGACCATATTTGTTATGTAAGTATGAAATATTTTGCTTTATGTTTTTAGTGTGTAGATTTATTGTATTTTTTCTCATTTGTATTAGCTCCTATTTATTTTGTTCCTGCTTTTGACGTGTGTAAACACCTTCGTGTATGTGGCACGAAAATGAAATAAATAAACAATCAGAATAGAAAATCACTTATTTTCTCTCAAAGTTACATTCACAAAACATTGTATAAAACAAATTTGAAACAGTGTTTGTGTCATAGTGAACGGTAGAAGTCTAGTTTTACCTCTTGCTTTAGTTTTTATAGTCATTGTATAAGAATAAACATGTCCGGTTTAAGCCAGTAGAAAAAATTGAAAAGGAATGACGTGTTTAGAAGGAAAGTAACGAAATGATATCGAAACAAAAAAACTATGATTTTTATCTCGAAAATAAAAGAATTCCTACTTTTATCTGACCCGTTTGATTGAAATATTTTACAAATATGAAAAATACAATTCTTTATAGAATCATAATTTCCAGTGTTTTATAGAAATCGCTCTTTTAGTTTACTTGTCTTTTAACGCTGGCTTTTACAACAAATTAAAAACCATGAAATTTCAATATATATTTTTTTAATATTGTAAATAATTACTCAATATGCGGCACATATAAAATTCACTTGATATGGACCATATAAATCACAATAAAATATTCTCCACAATAAAAATTGTCACAAAGTGTAGTAAAGCACGTAAAAATAATACACCGCATAACATTCTAGTTGGAGACATTGCTACGATACAGTTAATAAATAATTCAGTTTTATTGATGGATTTTTTGTTACAAAAATGTAGGTATTGCTACTAAAGATACCAAAATAGATCCCTTACAAAATTGTTGTTCAGTTGATTTGTTGCTATTATATAAGTATTTTTTAATTGCTTCCAACAGACCTTACAAAATCTCAACGGCAAAGCTGTTAGCTGGTAGCTGTTATAAAATACCAAATTGCTAGTTGGGGTTGTTTCAATACATTGATATACTCGCGACAAGAATTCAGACGACTTACGTCATACGAACAAATGAATAATTCATTATGTTTTCATCAAAATATTTCATGAACTGCAACTGATAGTAATAAAACTATATACTACACTAAAAGTTTGCATTATATATTGCACTAAATTGCAAAAAATGATTGTTTTTAACGCGACTAAATATCGAAAATTACGTTGACAATAAAAACAAATGTGTAACGTCAGTCGTGACGTAAGACGTTTGAATTCTTGATGCGAGTATATTAAGAAAACCAAATTACAAGTTAAAAGTTTCTTACACACATTATCAAAACGGCAGAAAAAAATCCAGATATTTTTTTATTCAAAGAAAATACATTATATTATTCATTTTCAATAAATTTTCGGAAATAATATGAGCTAATTATATTATAAATGAAAACGATTGCTGCTCAAATGACATACCTCGTTGCTGAAATATTTAGGACACATGTTAATTTCCTCATTAACTTGTTTCAAAGTTCACGTAGTATTAAACCTACTCATCACCCTTACCAATATTAAAATTTTATTATTAAATTGTTCTCTGAACAGAAGTGATCAAGTGAATTATTATTACAAATTTTAGAATAGTATACAGACGATATAACGTTACATATTGATATTTTGAATACGAAACTACCAAATTAAATTAAAACATTATCGATTCGATCAACTGTAGCATAAAAGTAATTTAATTATGAAATGTGACATTCATATGAAAGCAAATAAAGCTAATTATATTACTCTGATATAGATAAAATAAAAATCAGTTTTATGAACGCGCACAAGTATATGGCGTAACGAAATTTATACAAAACTCATTTTTGTTTTATTACACAAAAGTTTGTAATTATCTTAAGCTTGCTACAGACTATACGTGTATTCGTTGTGCGTGATTCGCGATATACAAGGAATTCGTGAATAGTGTGTAGGGTCTTGTTCGTTAAAAATTCATTCATAAAAGCCCTACATACTATGCACGAATTCCTTACAAATCACGCATAGCGCATCGCGAATCGCAAACCGCGAATTCACGCATAGTCTGTAGCCAGCTTTAATAGAAAGGAAAATACCATCAATAGTAAGCTTGAAAAAACATATTTCTTACTATCTTGCTCTTTTTTTAGAAAAAAAAAAAAAATAGAACAATAGAGAAACGAATCACTGTATGCACTGAAAGTAATGGCTGCAGTGTAGAACATGCTTTCTTTTAGTAATATGAATGTTATGCCGCATTCACACTCTCGGCGAGACAGTCCGAGACCGGTCGAGCACGAGAGTGTGGATGGAGCCCTCGTCGAGTATCGCGCTTGATATAACCCTCTCGCCTGCTCTCGCCGAGAGCGTGGATGTGACATAACAGTTCTATAAATAATGTCATATGCGCAGCACAAGTGCTATAATAAAAAAATCTTTTTTATTAACATTTTTCTGTTAAATAAAACCCCGTTTATTAGAATAATGATTTATTTATTATTAAAGAAATGATGATTATAAAACTTAAGTTCTATTATAAACATTAATAATACACTTTTTACAGTAAAAAAATTGTATACCAGTATAGATAGTGATGGAGCTGTTTAAGTTCGAATTTCCAATCGTTAAATCCATGTTTGACCCCATGATCTTCTTTGCTATGTGTTTCTTATTCTCTAAAGCATTCTCAACATAGCCTTCTGCCGTAGAAAAAGATTTGCAACGTCCATGACTGTATTATTTGCACATTTGCACCGCCATCAACCAGAATGGTGGCTGAGGACCCTTTAAAACAATGTCCAGTGCTTCAGGCTTCTTTAATCCAAGCTTTGGTGCAATCATTTTTGGAATGTTTCCAAATATATTAACTTCGATATGCTGGGAGGTACATTTTCCTTGTTGTTCAGTATGACGGCTTTGAATCGCCACAATTTGTTCCTACATCGGGTGTCCCTCACGGATCCAATCTAGGTACTTTGATTTTTCTATTGTTTATTAATAACCTACTGGATGAAGTCAAAACTCATTAACTTGTATATGCAAATGATTTGAAACTGGTTCAAACTATCAACACTGTCAATAATTGTTCACTGTTACAACATGATTTAATCGCTATTAATAACTGGTGTCTTAGGAATAAGTTAAATTTAAATGTATCCAAATGTTTTGTCTTATCTCTTGACAGGAAAGTGTCACCAATTTATTTTCATTACCAAGTAAATAACACTGTCATAAATAGATTGAATTTAGAGATTTAGGAATACTTTTTGATGAGAAGTTGTCTTTTAACCTTCATTTGTCGGTCAGTGGTCGCGCGGTTTAAGGCGTCAGTACTTGAATCGAGGTGACTAGATCGGTGTTGGTTCGAGCCCAGCTGCCGGTAGACCGTATATAAGCTATATTCGTGGAGAGGTTTGGCGCCCTCTCTGCGGGTATGGTAGGGTGGAAGAATGTTGGCTTGGGTCAATGTGAGAGATTGATACCGGTTGATATTTGACTACCCCCCTAATTAATGAGGTTTTCCAGGTTTCCCTCATTCCTGCACTGAATAGTGGTTAGGGCCTACCAACGTAAGTCGTTTCTGGGCGCAAATGCGGCCTGCTTAATAATAATATGCCGCCCCCACTCCCGCACAAGTCTCCGACTTCTTAGCTAAACCCTGTGATTAGAATGATGGGTAGAGATATTATTATTATTATTTCCAACAAATAATTGCATCTGTAAGTAAAATGTGGGGCTTTATTTTACGGAATTGCAGCAACTTTCACAATACAACTGCTTTTCAGATTCTTTATTTTTCCTTAGTCAGATTAAAATTAGAGTACGGGGTTGTAATCTGGAATCCTCTAGCTCAGGGCCATGCATTCAGTCTTGAGGGCGTTCAAAGGAAATTTTTAAAGTACTTGGATTTTCGCACTGACGGAGTGTATCCTGAGAGAGGAACGGATCAGCAATTACAGCTTGACCGATTTGGATGTATTTCGTTAGCCGACAAAAGGAAAATTTTATGAATTTCCTTTTTGTATAAGTTGTTGCATGACGGTATTGACTGTGAAATTATGTTATACAAAATAAACTTTTTAGTTCCAAGATTTCATTCGAGACGCAAGCCTACATTTTACTGCGGAAGGCCTAGGACGAATACTCCTATTAGATCTCCAGTTCATTCAATGTGTGTAGTGTGTTTAACTGTGTTGCTGATATCTGCGATATTAATCATGACACTTTAAAATGTATAATCTCTAATCTATTTGTTGCTACATAGTCAGTCTATTTTTGTTTTTTCTCCTTTTTATGTATATGTTTATGTGTTTATTTTTATGTGTGTATGAAAATTTATGTATATTTAATCTAAGTATTTCTTGTAATTGGGTGTAAACCTGTTAGAAATTAAATCTATCAATCTATCTATCTATCTTGTCTGTAGAAGTAGAATATACAAAACCGCCTGTGAGTTGCATTAAGTGGACGAAGCTCAGCATACTTTCGAGAAATATTTAAAGAGTTGATACTTGCCACATTTTCTTCTCTCATAACAAAGTTTTCGTACATAGAATCACAATTTTTATACAGAGATTCTCTGCGCCGACCGACACCAAAAATGCCAATTATCATAGTCATCTTCATGAATAAATATGTTCCATATGATGCATGTAAAAATTCTGGACTTTTTGGCCTTGTAACTCTCTGAACTTCTTTTGAAAAATACGATTAGTTGAGAAAATCTACTTATATATTGATTTTTCTTAACTGAAATAATAGATTTCAACATTGAGTAGTCAAACCATAGTGTAGATGGGAGCGTTGTTTGCTGAAAAAATAAGCCAAAAGAATGTTCTCCTCCTTTACCTTGTTAGCTTTGCACCACTTTTCAAACTTTTGGTTCTCCGACTCATAACGCGTCTTGGATTTTGTTGGAACTAGAAATCAATATAAGATATGCAGCCTAGACGTAAGTCTACTATTATTCTCAGAAATAATGAATTATATACATTATTTGCACGGTATTTTTTTACAGAAGTTTAAATGTTAATACGATTAAATGAAGCAACAATCATTGTACCAAAATTGTTTCCTAAGGAACATCTTACTCCATTAACATATTTTTTTGGTTTTATTAATTTTATTGTCTCTTCTATTTTAGCAAGAAATGGTCAACTGTTTATTATTATTATTTTGAAATGCCTCATCAATACGAAGCACTCCAATATATCTTAAATAAGATCTTATTTTGAAAAAAAAAAATAAAAGTTAGCAAGAACAAAGATCAAAAACTGATCAAATTTTTAAAACCCTCAGTAACATTAAATCTAAATCTTTATAATAAGCTTCCAGTATATATAAAAATGCTAAACAATGCTCAATCACTGTTTTTATTCTGTTCGTGAATATATGGATGCTCCCACAATTCCCTTTTTATTATGTTTTCATTTATATATTGTTATTTGTTGTTAATATGTTCAACATCCTTTTTATTGTTACTTATTATACCTTTTTTAAATATAACATATCACTATACAGGGCGGCGAAATGAAAACGACACAGAGCCATTTTCAGGAGCTGCGTCAAGATTGTAGAAAAACGCCCACACCCGTCGATTTTAGATTAAAAAAGAGCATTCTTTGCTGGTATTCTAACTCCACCCCTGTCACCCCCAAGCAAGGGTAAGCATCACCCCAAAATATTTAAATGGCATTGGGGGTAATAATATTTATTTTGAAAGCTTTTACAATTCTCTTTACAACATACTTTAAATTTTATAATTCCGCCCAATACATTGAAAAACATTTACATTTTAAAATTTAATTATATTGCTTACTTACTTACTTAGTTGATTAAATGTTAAAACTGATGACCACCCGCTTCCCTACAAGAATAAAGATTTTGTTCGAAACGTTCACGCACATTCTGAAGCGTTTTCGGAGTGATTCGACGGCATTCGTCGACGATTCTTTGACGCAAATCTTGCAACGACGCTGGTTGTGTTTTATAGATTTTACTTATTAGGTATCCCCACAAAAAAAATCAAGGAGCGATAAATCCGGTGATCATAGAGTCCACTCAATGCTGCCTCTTCTTCCAATCCAATTTCGTGGAAAACGTTGGTCCAAATACTGACAGACAATTAACGCATAATGCGGAGGAGCACCGCCCTGTTGAAAAAAATTATCTTCACCATACTCTGGAACATTTTCAATAATATCAGTTAAAGCCGTGTCAATAGCGTCTTACAGTAATTGCAAATACATTTGGCCAGTCAAATTACCAGGTAAAAAAAGACCCACCAGCCAGTCACGTAAAATTCCAGCCCATACATTTAATTTTTTCGTTTGCCGTGTATGCACATCGTGAAAAACTCTTGGGTTTGAATCTGACCAATAGCGGCAATTGTGACGATTTACCGTCCCGTTCAAGAAAAAACTGCATTCATCAGCAAAACAGATGTTATAAAGAAACTGTGGACAGCTCCCGCTCGCCCGCTCATTGACTCATGACCGTCGTTTGCAATTTTGCGAAATAATTGCAAACGACGGTCATAATCATCCTCATAAAGTTCCTGGACTAAATGCATTTTGTATCGATGGAATTTATTCTTCTTCAAAATGGCTTGTATGCTAGTTCGATTGATCCCAGACACAGATGCCAGCTGCCTCGTGCTTAATGTAGGATCAAGATGAACTTGTCGCAAAACTGCAACTTCACTAGGTACTTTAACTATAGGTTTTTCAATTTCTCGCTTTTTTTTACTACGTTCCCTGTCTCTTGAAATATTTTTAACAACTCTAGAACATACTTCCTCCTGACATGTCGATCTTGATGTTGTTAATTAAATAGCTGAGCTGTTCTATTCGCACATTTATTGTTCATTGTTCAAGTAAAGCGAAATGATATCTACCCTTTCCGCAATAGAACCATAGTGTTTAATTTTCATAAACACAATTAATAAACTACCAACCAACGCTTACAAATAATACTATAAAATATATTTGGAATCTACTAATTTTACGTTCGTTGTGTGCATATAATATTCATTTTTATTTTTTACAATTCTGTTTTTTTTTTCAAAAGTGATAACAAATCGCCAAAAACCAATGTAACGCAAGAAATACTAAATTTATACCATTGGCGTACTTAATTGGAATTAGTGACATTTTTACCGTTACTAATTGTACATAGTTAAGTGTTGTTAAGTATTGGGCGGAATTATAAAATTTATAGTTTGTTGTAAGAGCTTTCAAAATAAATGTTACTCAACCCCCAATGCCATTTAAATATTTTGAGATGATGCTTACCCTTACTTGGGGGTGAAAGTGGCGGAGTCAAAAATATCAACAAAGAATGTCCCCCTTTAATTTAAAATCGACGGGTCTGAGCGTTTTTCTATAATCTTGACGCAGTTCCTGAAAATGGCTCTGTTTCGTTTTCATCTGGCCACCCTGTATACTTTATGTACTTATTATGTGATCAATAAATATACTTTCTTACTATAATATAAAAATATTTTTTCTTATTTTGGCCATTAGAAGTTAAAAGCTTGACTAATTAACTTTAAAACGCACTGTATAAAGTTGGTGGTGCAGTACCAGAGGGATTACAAATCCGATCCTAACTTAGGATTAAGTGCCGTACTATTAATGTTGCCTAATGCGGCTCTGTTTATCATTTTAGTCAATTATCAAGTTTCCGTTAGGACCTAGACGAAACTATTTCTAGTAGAATTGTATCTGAAATATCGAATCAATATCCTTAATCACCCAGTACTTCCCGGGACTCGTTAGATTCAAATGGAGTTGCTGTATGCATCGGGGGGCTTTATTTAACAAAATTAGAGACCCGTCATCACAATTTCATGAGACAGATTAACTTCAATCAGTGTGCGTAATCCGATTCGAACAAGTGAAGGAAATGATTTCATTACGTTCCTATTTTCAACTAAGTATGGGGTTTCATCTAAAAGATTCATATACAAGCAAATATTTAACGTCATAATTTCTTCTCTTTATTCTTAATCACACTGCAAGCACATTGTTTCATTAATCAAAAATACAATTATCTTGAATGTGAATTTATTTTGTCCTGCAAAAAAGCCACAAATAAAAACTAGAGGATTACTAACAAAAAACGTGCATATAATCATATATCTACCTTTCATTCTAATCACATAAATTTCCCAGTAGTCGGCAGACTTGTGTGGGAGAAGAGGCGGCATATTATTATTAAGCAGACCGCATTTGCGTCTAGGAACTACTTACGTTAGTAGGTTTCAATCACCATTCAGTGCAGGAATCAGGGAAACCTAGGAACCTCATTAATTATGGGGATGATCAAACGTTAACCGGTATCGACTCCCACACTGATACAAGACAACGTTCTTCCACTTTACTGTCATCGCAGAGAGGGTGCCAATACTCTCCGCAAATATAGCTGATCTACGCTCTACCGACCACAGGATTATAACCTGCGGCGGGTAGCTAACACAATGTTAAATATTTTCTTTAAATTAATTTAATTTTAATTAACAGTTTCATAATGACTGAAATACATTATTCAATATATTATAGCTAGAATTATAGCATGACTAAGTAATTTTTTGGCGCCAGTCAGTTATTAGCACCCCTGAACTTGCCTACATGACTTTGGTTCCTATTAATTCTACAACGGCTGTACGATCAAAATCGCTTCTCAGATAACAGTGGTCGCGTAGTAGCCTCTGCAACTGATCAGATCCAATGCTGTCAAGTGTTTTGTCGCTCTTAACTATCGACAATTTCAGCCAGCTAGCCGCGACTGAGCGATGTGTGTAAATCGATAATATTTAATGTTGAAAAGTAATAAAAAAACAGGCACAGTTAGCCACATGCTGTATTATCAAAATATGTAGGTAATCCAGAAGGAAACACCAACATTTTCCTTTCTCTGAAACCACAGTTTCCGATGGACCAAACCTATCAAAACTACAGAATGTGCTACTGTAACGGAGGCGTATACATTAAGGTTATAAACCAGGAAGGCTTTCGAGCTCGATGAACAATCTCTATTCATTGGGTTTATAACATCTATGTTTGAGTTTGTTCATTAATCGGTTAATATCTTTACAGTAAACTAAATAAAGTACATCATCTTCCGAAAAATATTCTCAGGATATTACTACTAATTCGGATCCAACGACCCCAAAAATATACACGTACGATGCTTTTGCCCATTTACACATCTACCTTTCGATTTACAGTTGACGAAAGATTGCCGTTGAAGCTGACCGGATAGGGTTAAATGAATTCTTGATTCAGATCCAAATATATAAATCTACGATGATCTGGTTCAATTGCATATAAATCTTTCTATTTGCCCTTGAAACAACCTTGCATTTCACTGATGGGATTAGATGACTCCCCTATTCAAATTCAGTGACCCCAAAAGCATAGATATATATACGATGATCTGATTCACATGCATAATTTTTCGATTTAACCTTAAAATAACCTTGAAAATGACCTAGATGGGGTTAAGAAAATCCCGAATTCAGATTCAGCTACTCCAAAAACAAAAATTTGCGATAGTCTGGTACAATTGTATTTCTATATTTCGTTTTGACCTTGGAATGACCTTGTACCTAGGGCGATGGGGTTAAATGAACCACAGATTCCGACTTAGCGTTTGAAAATACAAAGAATATACAGGTCTAGTCTGTTGAACAGACTGATTAATGCCATATTTTAAGACCGACAGCTGTGATTTGAATCCTTTGAAATCGTAAATAATTTACACTTTACACTAATTTACACCTATAGACTGTTTAGAAATGAAAGAGGGTAATAAAGACTTATTATGTATGCAAATCGTAAATAAATGTAGTACTGGTGCTTATATTCAATAATTTTATATTATGTGTTATCGGTATAGATGAGGTGTACTTTTAAAAAAACTTTGTGTGATCGAACCGTACTAAATTGTAGCAGGTAGCTAAAATTTAATCCCCGACAATCCGTCTTTGTCTATGCCGCTTCAATTTCTCGGTCCATTTCTCTTATAAGTAAACAATATAAAAACAGCATTTCAAAACTAGAGGCTACTTTAAGCATCATAACCGGGTTAAAAGGGTTTTTAGTAATTCAAATAAAATTATTCAATATTATTATCAAAATATTTATTTAAATTTAATGAATAGACTTTTATTCCACATAAAAATATATGTATTTTGAAAATTCAAATTATGGTGAGTAAATGTAGTGCTGTATAAATGTACAATAAAGAAAATAAGAAAGTAAGTATATTAAAATTCATCCTCTGAATATTCTAATGAATTATCTTCCTCTCCTAGATTGACAACGATAGGTTCCACAGTAACGTCAATTAAATTATCGAGTTCTCACATTTTCTCCTCTTCTTTTTGTACATGATGTATACATATTTGCCAGTTATCTGCAGTTACTCGTTCCAAGGAAATTTTTAACAAAATTTTCACGTCACTTAATTTAAACGTCGTATTATTTCGCGTTACATCTTCTTTTACCTGCGCCCAGACTAATTCGATTGGGTTAAGTTCACAGTGATAAGGTGGTAACCGTAGTACCGTTATTTGACGATTTGTTGCCATTTCATCGATAACATATTTTTCTGATCTTTATTAAGATTGACAAGTGTCAAAAGTTCCTTTTTCATCATATTTGTTTCAAAAGAAATGTTTTTTCCGGATAACCATTGAATTATATCGGCTTTCCTTCAAGCAGTCGTAGGCGTCCGCTCGGTCTGCCGTGAATGGTAACTGGCATTATCCATGACAATTACATACCCCGGAGGAATAAGATCCAACATCTGTGTAAAATACTCTTTGAAAACATCTGCGTTCATGTCTTCGTAATAGTCACCTGTATTTTTAGATTCAAATAAAAGTAAACCGTCATCTACAAAACCACTGGCACTACCTATATGTGTCGTTATTAATCTTCGCCCTTTATCTGAAGATGCGTTGAACCCTGTTGAAAGTACATCCAAAAATGCTTGTCGAAAACTTTTTACATTTTTATCTCGCCATACTTTTGTTACAGTATATCCCTCGTTGACCCAAGTTTCGTCTAGATAATAAATATTCCTCCCTTCGCGGAATTTTCTAATTGATCTTAAGTAGGATCTTCGCCAACAAATAATTTCATCTTTATCAATAAGAACTGACTTCCTGTTCTGCTTTTCCCAGCAAAAATTCAACTCTCGTAAGACGGCCCATAATTTGCTTCTACTGATTTTTGGCATATCGTTGTCCTCTGAAAGTTCACTTAAAATTTTGTTTAGCGTTGGTATTTAATTTTTAAAATAAAATGAGTGTACTTTTCTGCGAATGACATTTTTGAAGAAATCATCTATAACGACTTTTGACCTCCCTGTAGATGATTTTGGGGGATTTACAGTATCTTGTTCATTTTTTGTTTCCTTTAAAAGTCTGTAAATAGTCGATTTTCCAATCCCTGTCATTTTGGAACACTTTTCCACGATGTCGTCAACACTGTTGGTAGGATTTTGTTGTTTCAATACATTAAATACATTTAATATAATAACCTCATTCTGAGACAGCTCACATCTTTTCACGCGTTTAGCAGGTACTTAATCTGGTAAGCTCGACATTTTACCCAAACAATATAATATCCACTGGCACAATAGTCACTAAACATAAGTCGAATTTTACTCTACTGCACTAGCACGTCTTCGTATATTCAGCTCTAAGACTGGATTGATCTGTCACAATACACTGGCTCTTGCCCTATGATGTATCCAGTAAAATATACTAAAGTACACCCATTACCTGTTAGCATTAGTGTTACCCGATAATTACCTGAAACGAAATATTACCACGCCCATGGCCGGTTCTTATCTCGGGGTTTTATTACTCTCTTTCATTTCCAAACAGACTATACACGGTGGCCGACTCTAGAACTGTAAAGTGTTGTGTGCTATAGATATAGTATGAGACAAAAAACTTTGAATATCTGTTAGTGTTTATTTTATTTTTCTTCTAAAAATGCCCGTGATATATTGTACTGTGAATAATTGTCCTTCAAGATGTGGTTTTTTCTTTTTCCATTGTCCAACGGATAAAGCAAGGAATGTATTTTATATTGCATCAACTAGTATAAAAAAATACGTCAAGATATAAAATTTTACGTGGTACGCCAATAAAAATAAGTATCTTCATTTGAAAGATTGTATTTAGGCGTTATTTTAAATTATAAACAATTTGTTTCATCAAAGTTTACAAAATTAAAGATTTACTCTTGGTTTAAACTTTGGTTTTATGAACAATTTGTTTAAAATAACATATAATTGTATTTTTTCTTGACACATATTTACGTGTTCTTGATTTTTTTTACGGGAATTAAGCAAAAATCGTATCTTTGCAGATGCCAGATTTGGAAGAATCAATTAAGATTAATTGGAAGTCCCAGATAAGCAAATATTACTCCTGATCAATGCTATGAAAAAATTAGAATTTGAACATTGTTTTTGTACGAACCAACAAGTATGTTCTTTGTACTGGTATTTATTAAAAGTGTGCAATACTTATATAAGTCGGTACATTTTTGGTTCAAACAGAGTTTCTGATAACAATAATACCAAAACTATGTTGGCGCCAAAAGATACTGAAGTTCAAACTAATACACCGATTCTAAGTGATACGTGTGCACGATAAATAAAATAATAAAAATGATATGTACAGTAACATCTTTAAATAAATAAATTTAAATAATTTTTCTCAAATTTATATACGTATAGAAATACAAAAATTACTTAAATAATATTAAGTACTAAAAATGACGAACATACATATACATTGGGTTTCTATTTGTAACTTGTAGACCATATAGATTTTGTTATACTATTTTAGTTTTAAAATAATGTATACTGTTTTTTAAAATATTTAAATAACATTTTATTCCAAATTTTCCTCATGACTACTTTATTTTTTATAACGTAACGTACGTTATATTTTATTTCAAAATTTACAAGTCTACGACTTCCAAGATTAACTAACTAAATTAACTAACAAAATACTTATAAGCTTTATACATTTACCTATAATCGTTTTATAATATTATTACATTACAATTATTTTATTTATACAATAAGCAGCCTTACATCACACTTTTGGAATATCCCTGATATATAAATATTTGCCAATTGCAAAGAAAGTACTTTTTTAAGTCCCTCGTAATTGGCCATTTTTTGCGACACTATTTACGTGCGGTGGTACGGCTTTGATCTCATAACATCAAAGTGCCGACAGAGAGTGGTATAACTTATATTTATTCAGTAAACTTTGATAATAGTGCTTTTACTTGCATTTAAGTTCTCTAGTTTAGTACTATAAAAGCAGCAAAGTTTAATAAAAAGCTTATTTTATTATTATATTATATACACGTGAATATAATTTAGCATTTTCTATGCCAAATAGATTATGTAAGAACAGTTCAATCATATATTTTACATTAATGTTCAGTATAAGATTCTGCATGTTTTCAAATGAAGTATGTGTCAAACCTTAGCATGTTTTGATATTTTTTCTTTTACACAATTTAAAGATTTATTGAAATTTCAACTGGGTTGCATTTTCATTGATGCTGGTTCATATAACCCTTAATTTTTCTCTTGTAACTTCCTTAGAAGTGTTAATCCAATTTGTAGAAAACATTATTTTATTAGTAGGTAAATTCACACCAATATTCACGAAGGTTGACAATGTTAACTTAACATTTTTATATGTACAATTTACTATTAATTGTTGACTGGATTATGGAGTATGTCTCTCCAGTAAAACATGATCGAAATATTTTTTTGAATTTCCTTAACATAAAATCGTCCTGTATTCTGATTTCTTGCCAAAGAAGTGTTTTGTAGTTGTAATTGTTTTATTAATTTAGTTATAAATCTGAAGATGGTTTTGTAATAAAAAAGCGAAACGTAGTCTTTATCTCATGTGATGAAAATACATACTGTTTAATACTTTTGAATTTTTTATACCTTGACTGAAGTCCCCGTTATAATGTATTGATAACAAAGGGCTGTCAAATGAAATAATTGTTGTATTGATAATCATAAATAAAGTTTCCTATTTTATGTAAAGCAGATGTTTTAAATTTTAAATTAAAAAGAGACATTAAAGAGTGTAAACAATTGTTGATAGGATATTTAATTAAAAAATGTTTATATTGATAAGTTAAACTTACTATTTTCTATGTAATTACCTATACTTACATATGTGCTACTATTACGTGTAAGACTGTTAAATAAACAATAATTACATAAATATTATTCCTTTCCCTTATACATGAAGTGGCACAATTAACTCATTTTTATGCGTTAAACCATCGATAATTGCAGATTGGTATTTGTAGACTAGTCCGTACAACGTTCAATTGGAAATTCCTTTGAAGACTGTCTAGTGTCTATTTATGTAAAATATAAAATCGCACCTTTATACATGTACGAGTATGTGCGAGTCCCTGGTATCGATCTCTTGTCGGCTTCAAGATGAAAGCAGGAATTTTTAATAATTTCGTAGATTTCACAGGGATATTAAATCTGCACGAAATGCATATTTCATATTTTATAGTGCACATAACTCATTTTACAAAGTGAAAATAATATATGAGAATGTTTATCTTTTTACAACAATATTTTTTTTTCTATTTTCTAATAAAGGAATATTACATACAGAGAAATGTGTGTGTAAAATTTTATTCCAATTGTACATAACATCACTCCAAATTGGTTCTAAAATCGTGACAGGAACAATTTGTGTAAATAATCACTTATTACATCTTTGGAGTAGTATCATTGTGCATTTTGTAACTTAATATTGTGTGATTGTTTCTTACAAAATGTTTGAATGATTGCAAAACTCATTAAAACATTTCTACAATAGGTACATCATTAAATAATCTCTGTTTATACAAAGTGTTAGTTTTGACTGCCATAGCAATATAAGATAGATAGAGCATAAATAAACAAAAAAGTTAAATAGTACAAGAGCGTAACTCAAGAAGTTCTTAAAATAAGTCGAGTTATTATATCAAGGAAATTTATCACAACGTGGCAACAGTGTGAATATACACGAACTAGTTCGCTGCGCCAGCTGAGCGCAATTGCGGGTTGCTTATCACGCACCAACTTGTTTTTTAGTAATAATAACAAATCCAGAAATATTGTGAAAATTAATAAATTTAGTTTTTAGACAATTTTTACAATTTTATTTTTGAACAGAGAATGGTAAAATTAATGATTTTTTTAATATTGCCCTATTGTTTTAAGTGCTTAAATTTTCGTAATTTTTAAACGTTTAGACTTCTCACATCGTAGAAATAATCATAACTTACGTAACAAAAAATAAAGTAAGTGCTTACCGAAAATCAAAATACAGTGTAATTTTTAAATATCCAACTATAACACACTATTACAACATATGTTCAAAATGTTCACCATTATTTGCCACACATTCACGATACCTTCAGATTTTCGCGCATTCGATGGTAGTTATCCGGATTTCCATAAATGAATAACATATTGTAATATATGCTAAACATTTTAACAAAAAAAATAAGGAAATAGTGGAACGCAAAAACACTTTCGACAAGCAACAAACACATTAACACTTTGCAGTTCAGATACCAAGTGACCTGTACTTCCGGCCGGTCCTTGAGTACATTCTCACGCTGTTGCACAGTTCGTGATATCTACTTTATCGGATTTTATTGATTAACGAAAATATTGTTTTGGTAAAACTAAACATAAATAAGTTGAAAGAAGGGGTAAATACTGCATTTTATGTCATTTAATCTACAAAATTACGGTGAGATTCCTTAATTAATTGAATTATTACACAAGGAATTGGACAGTTGTTTTTTTTCTCGACCCATGCCGTATAAGATATTTTTGATTGTCTGTTAAGTTTATGCCAGTCAAGCCTCTAACACCCTGCGTATACATTATATTATATTATCAAATTACATATTTTGATTAAGAGCCTTTGAAATTATAGAGATGTGTGTGTCTACATCTAGTAGAGCGGCCCACTATACTGTACTTTGTGTAAAAGTCCCGCGATCTGATCGCAATCTGTGATTACTATATTTGCAAAATTGCGAAAATTTAGAAACAACTGCTTTGCGGATTAATGTCATCAACGAAACCGGTATATGTCTGATATGCTGCTGTCGAGTGACTGCTGATTGCTATAGCTTTTTCAGCTGTAATTCAATGCTGGTCGGGGCATTAGCCCGCAAAGTATTATTAAAAACTGTTTATGACAAATCTAGTAGCCTTAAATGTACAAATTATACTATTATACTCTGTAAACAATAAATAAAATGGGTGGAAAATTCCATGTTATATGTACTTTTTACATAATATTTACTGGAAAATTTTAATTTACATTATACAGGGTGAATCTTAAATAAGTACAAATATTTTAACCAGCAGTATAGTTTTGTGTGTAGAACACATAATTAATAGTTTTTTTTACAAAAAAATCAGAAATAAAAAAGTAAAATTTTAAATAAATTTCGTAATTTTTCAGTAGAAAACTTGTTGAGGACCGCTGGCCTAGACCGACCCTTCATACTTTTATGAGTCATAGTGCTGCAGACTGAACGTGTGGTTCACAGTGTTGCCAGTATTACACAAATGTCTTTGCTTCAAGGAAGAAAAAATCTCAACTTTTAGCGAATTTTGTCAAGTGTAACATTTTATATTATTTTTTATTATCAAACTGTCATTGACTGTCATGACAGATTATCGGAAGCCCAAGTCAAACTTGTTAACCCCACATAATGCATGAAAATAGCAATAAAATTTGCTAAAAGTTGACATTTTTTCCATTTTAAATAAAAAACGCGTGCAGAGTTTTTCGTTATTCTTCATAAAATAACTTAAGGAAATTGTGTTTTGTGTCCCTTTCTAACAGTGTACAATGACATTTAACTTGTGAAATGTGAATTACTGATTAAATAGTTAATTTTTTAACAAACAGGTAAGCTTGTGTGCACGTTTATGTACAATTTTTAAACACTGGACATAGTAATATCACGTAATATCTTCCTAAATATTTTACGGTAGTATTGAACTTGCGGAAATTCATTTTTAATCGTTGAAGTATAGTAAGGTTAGTTCAGATGTTAAAATTTATGTTAATATTGGTGCGTATCATACTACATACCCAATTTTACTGTACTTATGCTTAAAACAAGTATTTTTAAAATAGAACTATTACGTTAAAGGAAACGTAATATTTATATTGGAGGAGATATGGCAACCTCGCAACAAATCATATGTTTCATTACGTTGTTGAATGAAAAATCAGCCAGCGGTCCTCAAAATGTGGGTATTTTTAAAAAAAATTAATACCTCCGTAAATATTAGACATTTTTAAAAATGGCTTTCACTAGACTGATTTAAATGACGAACTACACCAGCAGTTAAAATATTTGTACTTATTTAAGATTCACCCTGTATACATATTAAGGAATAATCGAGTGTGTGTGT
The DNA here is from genome assembly GCA_037114965.1 of Monochamus alternatus. Classification (NCBI taxonomy): domain Eukaryota; kingdom Metazoa; phylum Arthropoda; class Insecta; order Coleoptera; family Cerambycidae; genus Monochamus; species Monochamus alternatus. The sequence continues at coordinate 101,698,399 of CM073426.1, forward strand.
TTTTACTTAATGAAATTAGAAAATTTCAGAAATAGTGTGGTAATACAATGTACTGCAATCGAACAGTTTACTTTTACTCAATTTATTATGAAATTTTATGATTTCTGTTGCACATGCGCAGAGGCACAGTAGCCTAACCTAATACGTTTTAGTTGTGTTGTTAGCGTGTAGTAGAGAAACAACATATTCAACATATTTTCTAATGCGAATGAAATACCTACATTCCAATACAGTTTTAGGTAATGGATGAACAATACAGTTTTACAGAGAAGGATGTATTGCATTTAGAAGATGTATCAACAAATTCCGCTAAAAAAATCTTCCTAGACATAAGTTATTTCTACTCCTGACAAGGCCTTGTTAACTATTTAGAAATAAAAATATGACTCCCATAGTGTATTTATTACTGAATTCCAATAATAAAATTTACTGTATTTCTAGTAATTTGTTAGTAAGAGATATCCTGCAGATTATATTGACTAGCTTAAACCTGTAGTTTTGACAAAGACTTTCTTTCATGACGTTAAAAGTAAAAGCTTTTCCCTCTTCATCTGTCAATACACTCTCCATATGGTTACAAAAATACATTTTTAAATTGGCTTCTGGTCAAGTTAAACAAAATGAGAATAACCCTTTGAAATGATTGATGAACTCTATAGTATATACATTTTTTTAATATGTGCATATTGTTAAATTTTTTACACATTGGTGTTAAGCCATATATGTAAAATAATATTAGTTATTGAAACAATTTTCTGTATACAAATTTTTCACTATTTAAATTATTTAATTCATCTACGTACTCAGTAAAACTAGATATTTTACAATTCCAATCTAAAAATTACAATTTATACGTCAATACAAATTGCAGTGATGAAAATTTAGGACGGAATTTAGCATAACAGTTGTACCATCACACACAATATAATATGGAATTTTATCCAGATTTATTTCTGTAATGTTACAGTGTACTTATTTCATTTACAAAATTATTATTTTGCATAGCTTCACGCTGATCACAAATCGTCAACGTAAAGTTATGTGAAATTACAAACAAATTTTTATCAATGCATTGAACGTGGTTTAAAATTTTCCAATTGTTTAAAAATATGCTACAAATTTTATTTCACAGCGCTGTGTGAATACCAACTAAAGGATTTATTTGATTGTAAAAGACACATTCTATTTTATGTTCAGTTCACTTCCGTTGAGATGACACCTTTAGTTTGGAATGGAGCTTAATTGCGTATTTATAAATTTTATGACAAAAAGAAATTATGACATAAATTTCATTAGATAATAGTTAACCAATAATTTTAAAAGTCGATATATTCATTTACATATCGTCAGCAACATGCCACATCTGATTAAATTGTACATATAACTTCAACAATGCCTACAATGTAATAATAATAATAATAATACTTTATTGGCCAAGAAAAGATACAAAATTTGTACATATGGCAAGTCAAGTATAAAAAAAAGAACAAACGGTAATAAGGTAAAAACACTAACAACAACTTATAAATAACATAAATAAAATATAGTACAAAATAACATACATAGTCAAATATATATAAATATAAAAAAAAGAACAGATGATACGGTAGAACAAACAACAACTTATAATTTACAAATACAATCATACATGCATATATAAACATCTGCACGCACGAAAATGAGGTGAAAATCGATAGCAACAGTAAAAGCCACAGTTACTTACCACTTACAAAATCATCCACGCTATAAAACCCTCTAACTGATAAAAAGTGCTTGGTCTTACTTTTAAATTTCTGGTAATCAGATATACATCGGATTTCCTTAGGAAGAGCATTATACAAAATTATGCAATTATAATATGGCGACTTTTTAAAAGCGCTTGTATGGTGAGTAGGAATACTGAGCAGTTCCCCGTGTCTTGTAGTATAGTTGTGAAAATTTGTCCGTTTTTTAAAGTGACTTATGTTATTCTTTGTAAAAAGTAAACATTTTAAAATATAGATTGACGGTGTTGTGAGAATTCGTTTATTCTTAAACAACTCCCTACAACTCACATTAACTTTTAAGTTGAAAATTAATCTTATAATTTTCTTTTGGCATATAAATACCCTTTCACATTCACTACCTCTACCCCAAGCAAGAATGTTAAACGCTATGTGACTGTACACCATGGAATAATAAACATTAATTAAGCCCGCTTGATCAAGAGTATGCTTTAGTTGCAAAAGAGCAAAGAATGCTTTATTTAACTGACTACACACATGGTCAACATGCTTACACCAGGAGAGTTTAGGATCAAGGATGGTGCCAAGAAGTTTCACTGAATCTGACATGATACCTTTATAAGACATAAAGTTTGTGGGTAGAGGTCTTTGAAGGTGAAAATTAATGTAAATAGTCTTTTTGTTGTTTAGAATCAGTTTATTCCTCTGGCACCATATACTCCACCACGTTACTTATAATTTTTCTGAGCTCATCTGGTGTATTCGCCGACACAGTAATCGTTGTGTCATCAGCAAACATTGTTACATGACCGTGCTCAATGTATGTTGGCAGATCATTGACGTAGAGCATAAACAGTAGTGGGCCCAGTACAGAGCCCTGAGGTACCCCAAGAGCAACACTATGTAAATTAGATTTTTTCTCATTTACACTAACTACAAGAGACCTATTATCCATGTATGAAGTCAGCCAAGCAAGAATGCTACCTCTTATACCCAGGGTATATAATTTCTGACTTAAAATCTCTTTATCGACAGTGTCAAATGCTCTGGAGAGATCAAACAGAAGTGAAACTACATACTTACCAGCATCCAGACATTGATATACATATTCAAGTAGGTGACAGGAAGCCGTCTCAACCGATTTATTAGATCTAAAACCATGCTGAGATGTAGTCAATAGATTATTAATTTCAACAAAAGAAGTTATTCTGTTATACACTAGTTTTTCAGGTATTTTAGACAGAACACTCAGCAAAGAAATTTGACGGTAGTTTTCTAATTCGCATGGATCACCTTTTTTTAATAGAGGTATAACGGTTGCTAATTTAAGACAATCAGGAAATATACCAGTTTTAATTGATTTATTTATCAAATAAACAAAAGGCTCTAAGATATTACTTTCTATATTTTTTATTAATTTAGCTGTTAAACCATCATAACCGTTTGAATTTTTATTTTTAAGTTGTGAAACAATGTCATGCACCTCCTCAACCGCAACATCTTCAAAGACCATTGATTTTACAAAGTTATCATTAAGTGTACAAGGTAAAGAAAGATTTGCCCCAAAATGCTCTTTAACTTTATTTTGTGCTACAGTAGAAAAATAACATCCAAATTCACTGGCAACTTTATTACAATCACTTATGGTGCTACCATTAATCTTGAGCGTGATTTGATCTCTGTTGGTTTTTTTCCTATCTAATATTTTATTAACTATACTCCACGTTTCTTTGTTTTTGTTTGCTGAATTAATTATTTTATTATTATAATAAGTACGTTTAGTTATATTGATATTCTTCTAATACCGCTAAAAGTAATGGAATCGCTTCCTACACCCTACACTATACGTTCCTTTCAATTTCCCATGCCACCGTACCAATTAATAAAGCGAACAAACAGTAAACCTGGGAGAATATACATAGGAATGTTGATAGCTGTTTCGAAGCCACCGCTACAACTTTGTATGCACAAAGTTGAAAAACTGAATCGATACGCAATAAAGTAAAACAAAGTACCGTCCGCCGACTCCAATATCCCACAGTGAAGTCAAATACAGTTGCATATATATTTCCTTTGAAATTGGCCATCTGCGGACGCATTATGAATATTGACAATAAGGGGAAACGTAGTCAGCTTCGAAAGGAAACTGCAAATGTTACTAATTTCAGATGCCAGGTCTAGAGAGCGCGGGGTAACTAGAGAACTTGTTCTAGTTGCACAACTCTATTATATCTTATAGTTTGCTATTACCTACACAATCACCAAGAATCATTATCTTATTTTCTTATTGCTCGTGCCTAGGCTACAGTTTAGAACGCATAACTTAACACTTGTATTTCTGTGCACTCCAACTAAACTCTAACTTTGTCTTAGTTATTGGGTGCAGCTGTGGATAGCAAAAGTTCCCAATCTAAATGTCTCATGGTGCTTTGTAAAAAGGATTAATGTAATTCTTTAAAACACAGCGTTTTACGTTCAAAACATTTGGTTGTCCACAGTTGTATAATCCTTTTCAACGTAATGTAAAGGTATTTTAAGCTAATATAAATGAATTCTCCTAGAATTCCTATCAATTAACCAACGCTTCCAAATAATATTAGAAAATAATAATAATAATAATAATTTTATTAATCCATAAAGATCATATAAGATGACATTGGATAGGTCGATACAATAATTCATACTACAAACGTATATATCAAGTAAATAAATAAAAGTAACAATCACAGCAAATCACAGCTACTTGGAAACTCAACTCATTAAAATCATACTTCATATTATGAGATGAACAAAACAGTACAGTTTACAAATAAATACACACACATATATATATATATATATACATACATGGATATACGTATATACACACATCAAATAAATAAATCAATATAATAGAACAAATAACAGAACAGCTACTTGACAAACTCGTCCACACTATAAAAACACTTCCCAATTAGGAAACTCTTAAGTTTACTTTTAAAAAGTTTAAAATTTAATTCTGATCCAATATTTAATGACAGTTTGTTCATAAATTTGATACCCATGTAAGATGGAGCTTTTTCATACAGGGATGTTCTGTAGAGAGGTATACATAGTGAATTGCCACAGCTAGTGTCGTAGCTATGAAGGTCAGAGTTCTTGACAAAGCAGCCATGCATTTTGGCAACATGTAATATACACTTGTAAATATAAATACATGGAAAAGTTAATATATTTTCTTCAATAAAGTAAGATTTAAAAGAAGTTAAGGGTGCAATTCCAAATATTAATCGGATAATTCTTTTTTGGGAAATAAAAATTCTATTAACGTTGGCACCACTCGCACCACCCCAAATAATAACATTAAAAGACAAATGGCAGTAAATCAATGAATAATAAATATCAATCATCTGTTTCTTGTTAAGTATAGACTTTAGCTGGAGCAAAACGTAGTAGCCGCTATTTAACTTTCTACAAATGTTTTCTATATTACTGCTCCAGCTCATGTCACAGTCTATAAAGGAACCTAAAAACTTAGTTGTATCCGACAGTTTGACTATTTTATCATTAATCGAAACATCGAAAGAAAAGATACGCCTCTGATGAGAGCCAAACTGCATGCACATTGATTTCTCAGCATTTAATACTAATGCATTTTTATAACACCAAGTTGTAAATTCTTCCGATAAGGTATTCAGATAACTTTGGAGCTCAACAGGACTATTTGCAGCAGCTGCAAGTGTAACATCATCTGCGTACAATACAGTGCAATCAGTACTAACATAAGCTGGAAGGTCATTTATAAAAATCAAAAAAATTAGTGGACCAAGTATTGAGCCCTGAGGAACTCCTAGTTCAATGCTGTGTGTATCGGAATAAGTATTATTGAATCTTACACATATTTTTCTATGTTGTAAATATGATAAAAGCCAAGATAGAAAGTTACCTCGAAAACCAACTGCATACAGCTTCTCTCTCAGGAAAGCATTATCCAAACAATCAAATGCCATTGTCAAATCAAAGTAAAGCGCCCCTACATATCTACCTTCAAGATTTGAATAAATATACTACACAAAAGCATAAGCAGCAGTTTCTGTAGATTTCTTAGGACAGAATCCATTCTGGCAGTTAGTTAATATATTATATTTATTAAGATATGCAACCATTTTGTTGTATATTATTCTTTCTACTATTTTAGATGAGACTGTGTTAACGGTAATTCCCCTATAGTTTTCAATATATAATGGGTCATTTTTTTTAGTATAGGTGTAACTACACCAATCTTCAAAATATTAGGAAATTTTCCCTGTTCAATGGAAATATTTATCAAATGTGCCAGAGGTGAAGAAATATGCAAGCAAATGCTTTTAACAATTCTTGTAGATGCAGTCAATGCCAACGGAGCTCGTATTCTTCAGATCATGAATAACATTCATTACCTCATGTTCATTAACATTTCTGTAATAGAATGTGTTATGCATACAAACATTTGTAACGGTACATTGTTTAGAAATTTGACCACCAAATTTTTGCGATACAACAGACTTTGCTGCAGAACTAAAATAATCTACAAAGGCACTTGACAGTACATCCGCTCGATTTACAATCTCATTATCAACATACATTTCAGAAGGAACCTTTTTTTTCATTTTTCCATTTTTTTCATTAACTAATTCCCAGATATATTTTTGTTTTTGCATACTTTGGTAAAATTGCCTTTTAGAGTTATTAATTTTCATTTTATAATCACGTTTAAGTGCCCTATAAAATACTTCAATGTCATTATCTCGGAAATTAGTTTTAAGCCAAAAAATATCTTTTAATTTTTCACCCATTTCAATGATATCCTTGGTTACCCAAGACTTTCTTTTTTATAATGCATAAACTCTTGTCTGCAGTGGACAGTATAAATCCAGTGAATTAATTAATATACTGAAAAATGCATCGAATGCTTTGTCAATATAATAAATTTGGAATTCACTAATTTTACGTTCGTTGTGTGTGCATGGTATTCATTTCTAGTTTTTACAATTGTGTTTTTTTACGAAAGTGATAACTAATCGCCTAAAACCAATGTAACGCAAGAAATACTAAATTTATACCATGAGCGGACTTAACTCGAATGAGTGACATTTTTACCGTTACTAATTGTTTGTATATAAGTTTCAACTTTAAAATCAAAATTCTTATTAAGTATTGGGCGGAATTATAAAATTTAAAGTCTGTTGTAAAGAGAATTGTAAGAGCTTTCAACAAAATATTACTCAACCCCCAATGCCATTTAAATATTTTGGAGTGATGTTTACCCTTGCTTGGGGGTGATAAGGGCGGAGTAAAAAATACCATCAAATAATGTCCCCGTTTAATCTAAAATTGACGGCTCTGAGCGTTTTTCTACAATCTTGACGCGGTTCCTGAAAATGGTTCTGTTTCGTTTTCATCTGGCCACCCTGTATAATAATATCTTTAACACTACAGGGTATTTATGCAAATCTGCTACCGTCAATCGCACCTAATGCATTTTTTGTCGCAAATTTGTTGATCAGATGACGCATATAGAGTTAGTATAATAAAAACTGTTTTTTGTTTTTGCAAGGCATACTCATTGGTCATACCTCCTCGAGGTCCTTACTGGGCTACAATATCAATTTAATATGTTACTTACATACTTTTAAAAAATAATGTATAGCATTCATTACGCATTTTAACATTTGAAATTACTATTGGTTGCAGTCAGAAAGGAGAAACATAAAAGAGTTTTTAAAGTGGTAAATAAAACCGTTTATTTGCGATGACCAATACAAATAAAATAATTGGCAACGTTGCATCACGCCGACACCGAATTAATTTAGAAGCTATCAAAAAATCGAAGTCGCCAGCGATCAGTAACAGTCATTTTACACTCTACTCCAGACTGGTTGAGTACAACTACGCAGCTGCAGTATATCAGCCATTCCAATAGACGTCACCATACCATGAAGGTCGTGTAGCGTTGTTGTGTTCAAATGAAGAAAATTTAAATTGAGGTTTAATCAAAGAAGATGGTAATTACTTACCTAACTATAACAAATATTACTGATAATTGTAATAAAGCTAAAACTAATTTGGACTATAACTCTTAAATATGTTAGGAGTTCACTCCGACGTATTAAATTTCTCTTATATTATTATTTAATTATTAATAATTATTAGTATTTAATTTTCTTGTAACTTTAGAGAAAGAAAATAATATGTTCAGGTCATTACCAGTTAATTTTTGTAAACTTTTGTATTATGTAGTGCCTGAATGCATCTTTCTTTAATGTTTGTTATGTGTTTCTTTGTTTATGATTTACTAGAACGTTATTAGTTTATAAGTTCCTTAGTATTAATTTTATTAAATATTTTGTGTTTTTGTGTGTGAAACTTGGTTGTTGTTCATTTGAACTGAATTATATATTTTTAATAAAATGAAAAAAAGTTCAATATCTTTAATTTTGTTATTACTGTAACCATAATTCTGAAGATACTATATACTGATACGGAAACCTACATGTTTAGTTTGATAATTATGTTTGTTTTTGAAATTATAATTTCTGTAATACGTTTATTTTGACCTTTTTCTAGAACATTCCAAGCTATATGCGATGCATTCTCAACAACTGGAGAAACTTCTAGAAAACATGAAAATAAAGGTATTACAAAAATTTCGAAAGCAAACAGCAGCAAACAATATAATTAACAAACTAAAAATGTGGTGAGCTTCCATATCAACACCTATTATACAATAAAATTAACATGTTAACGTAGAAACTCGAAATGATACAAATAACACTGAAATGTGAAAAAAGTTACACATAACATTTGTTATATGAACACAGTGTTAATATAACAATAATTTAACACACTACTACATATAGAGAAATGTGTAAAAATATGCACAATCCCATGTGGTCCTCGATGTTGTTATTATTTTTGTAGTGTTAAATTTAACTTTGGTGCAGAATGGGACTAATAATTAATTACTTATTTTTTTATTTGTTTGTAATATGCATTACCAGTTAAGCATAATATAGAAATAGCAACTAAAAGCATGAAATGACTATAGGACTGACTTGCCATCTTATTATTATTAACATGACGTAATTATTTTGTGCAGATTGTATGTGCGTAATTTCTAAATGGATGAAGCCAGCTAAAAAAATGTCCCAATAACAGTTGTCCATCAATTGTCAATCTTTCTGGTGATGAAGACGTTTGGTAAAAAATCGATTACGTCCTATTTAATAAGTCCTAAAACATAATCCTATTTGAAACCATTCTTATTCCCGTTTTTTATTTTGTACTCATTACAAATCCATGATGTTGCAAAATAGTGCAAATCTCTGTTAGCTGAATTTTATAATTTTTACAGTGCCGATAATTGTCGATTTCAAGGATTTTATAAATACGAAGACAGTGGCTGCAGTAAGATCTCTGTATAGATATTCAGTTTAAACCATATGTTCAGTTCGGAGGTACCGCAATATTGAAATTTTTATCGCTTAACTTTGGACTCAAAGGAAATTTACTGCCGACCAATTTAATTCAATTTCAAGGGAATTAGGTTAAGTTAACATTACGCCTCTGTTTTATGAATTTTTCAATGGAAACTGATTTCAGCGGAACAAAGAAAATTCGCGAAGAAAAATGTAAGTAAGGCAAAGCTGACGAGATAAATTTAATACTTTGATATTAATGTTATATTATGTTATTTAGTGTTATTACATTGTTTAATTTATTTGAGACAAAATTTCTTCGAGAGAATTCATTTTTGGAATATTTTCTCTCCAAATTGGACAATTTATTTTACAGTGTTTCGGATAGCGTTTAAAACTCGATTTCTTAGGAAAACGTGATGTGATGTCTACAATTTAAAATAAGAAGTTATTACTATGTTACAGTTCAAATTTCTGCCGCTATAAAACATAAAAAAAATAATTACATTTGTGTGAGGCATAAAATTAAAGAGTACTGTGAACCAGCTACAGTTAGTGAAAATTAAAGTAGTTATATTTTAGGAGATGATCTCTAGATTCACATATAGAACTTTTATGCCGAAGAAAATTCCAATTAAATTTGTGAATTAAGGTTGCCGTTATACAAAATATTTTCCCATAATCAACTCATATTAACCTTAATAATAGTAAGTAATAACATAATAGTTTATTTAGAAAAGGCACTCCCAATTACAAGAAATTTACATAATATTCATTAATTAAGAATGTGGCAGGTGTTTAAGTTCTCACATGTATAGTGTTTAACTAACAAGGGCGTTTTCTTGCATTTAGTAATGACAGAAAATTCATTAATTAGTAAGTACATATTACAAAAGTAACAAAACATAACAATTAGAAATTTTAGTAAATAGTAATAATAATAATATCTCTACCCCTCATTCTAATCACAGGGATTAGCCCAGAAGTCGGAGACTTGTGCGGGAGAGGGGGCGGCATATTATTATAAAGCAGGCCGCATTTGCGCCCAGGAACGACTTGGTAGGCCCTAACCACTATTCAGTCCAGGAATGAGGGAAACCTGGAAAACCTCATTAATTAGGGGGGTAGTCAAATATCAACCGGTATCAATCTCTCACATTGACCCAAGCCAACATTCTTCCACCCTACCATACCCGCAGAGAGGGTGCCAATCCTCTCTACGAATATAACTTATATACGGTCTACCGGCAGCTGGGCGCGAACCAACACCGATCTACTCACCTCGATTCAAGTACTGACGCCTTAAACCGCGCGACCACTGACCGACTAGTATTTAACTAACATTGATGAAGTTTTAATATATTGATATATCTTATTATTAAAAATCCTAACAGTCTAATTAGAGGAAGTAACCACTTGATTTATGATTTATATACAGGGTGTGTATTTTTATTAATGTACAAATCCGTAAAAATTGTATTCATCAAGATAATCAAAAACATTTTTTTTTAATTTTAAATGATATCGAAAACCGCTTCCTCTGACCCTACCACGGCATTTAAGATGGCGATCCAATACCTTGTATGATTTTTTATGCCCCCGAAATTCAATAAAAACGTTTACCAATTTTATTTATTTAAAGGACCCCTCAATACCCCTATATGTGAAATTTAAACAAAAACTATAAGAGTCTTTTCTTCTACACGATCTTAAAGTTTTCTTTTTGTAAAAATTCGTAAAAATGTTTTATTTATTTTTCAAAATAACGCAAACAAATATTTGTTTTATTTAAATGTCATCGAAAACCGCTACTTCTAATCCTATCACGGCGTTTAAGATGGCGATCCAAGGTCTGCTATCACTACCTATTGTTCAATTGTTTATCGAATTAAATAAAAACCTTTCGTGATATTTTATTTAAAATCTGATAGTATGGTGTTACACCTGGTCATCTCAGAACCCCTATGTGAGAAATTTAAACAAAAACTATACAGAGTGTTTTCTTCTATACGTTCTCAAAGTTTTATTTTTATAAAAACTTTAGTTTCCAAAATAACGCAACAAATATTTTTAAATTCTAAAGAAAACAACTCCTTTTAATCCTATCACAGCGATTAAGATGGAGATCCAAGGTATGCTATGATTATTTTTATAGCGATATTTGATTTAAATTCTGATAAGGTGGTGTTACTCAGGTTATCTCAGAACTCCTATGTGTGGAATTGAACAAAAACTATACAGAGTGTTTTCTTCTACACGTTCTCGAAGTTTGATTTTTATAAAAATTTCTAAGTATTAAATTTACGTGTTAGTTATTTTAACTTTTAATATGTTTTTCATAAAATGTGGTAAAATCACTAGTAATATAATAAAATATATATGTCACATTAATTGTTGTGCTGATTTAGGAGTAGGTACCATATTTTGTGTTAAATTAACACTTATATCCCTACTCATGATTGATTCTGCTTAACTGCACAATTATAGGTCTCAAAAATTTTGGGCCTTTACAAAAATTTACTTTGAGGGTTTGGATTACATTACTACCTCTGTATTTTGTTTATCGCGTGCTTTTCAAGAAAAGAGAATGGCATGTTCAAATCACTACAAGTAAATTTTCGTAAACTCCTATGAATTATGTAGCCAGGAGGACTTACATTTTTATTGTGTTTTGTTGTTTCTGATTTACTAGAATGTTATTTGTTCATAAGTTCTCAATTAAAATTAATTTTGTTAAATATTTGATTACAAAACTTTATGTTCATTTAAACTAATATATAATTTTGTAATAAAATCATAAAAAGAAAAATTTATTATACTCTAACACCTTCTATATATAATATTATATTCTTATAGTATCTCCAATTTATAAAATTATTTCAAGATACAGTAGTATCAAAGAATATATTGACATTCTTTCTGTACCATCTTAGATATAAAACTTATGATTGTTTAATGTTACAGGATTATTTAAATAATTTGCATAGTTGGTGTTTTAAGAACAAATTATATCTTAATGTATCGAAATGTAAAATTGCTTCCTATACCAGAAAAAAGTTACCAATTGTTTTCGATTATGCTATTGATGACAATGTACTCGTCCGTTGTGAAACTGTTAAGAATCTTGGTATATTATTTGATTGCGCTTTATCCTTTCGAGACCACATATTTAACAAAGTAAAAGAGGCAGTAAGATCATATGGCTTCATCGTGAGGAACTGTTGAAACTTTGACAGCATTGAAACATTGAAAACATTGTACTATTCCTTCGTCAGATCTAAACTGGAATACGGTTCTGTAATATGGAATCCATATTATAAATGTTACAAAATCGCCATTGAAAAAATTCAGAGAAATTTTTGTATTTCAAAGTAACTGGAGTTTATCCAGAATTTAATACAGATTACAACACATTATTAGAGAGATTTAATGTTTCCAGTTTGGAATTGAGAAGAAAGTGTTCTTCACTATCTTTTTTATATAAAATATTGCATAATGACATTGACTGCCCTGCTTTTTTATAGCAAATTCAATTTAATGTACCTAGATCCAACTTGAGAGTTGTACAAACTTTTTCTCTTAATAAGCCGAATACTAATCTTTGCTTAAAATCCCCTATATATTCAATGTGTTTTTACTTTAATAAATGTGTTTGTGACAAATATATATGTTGACAATTTTAAGAATATAGTGAGTACTGCTACGCAATTGCTGACTGAGGATCATATATTCGGTTTTTTGTTATTTAATTAAATATATCTTCTATTCTTTTATTTTTCGTTATATAACTGTAACTGGCTACTCATATTTTCTGTTACAATATACAGTACTGTTATTATGTATTTAAGAAATTTAGTGTCATTGTTCTGTAAATGGGTAACTGTTGAGCAATAAAACTATTATTATTATTATTATTATTACTAAGCACCAGTAGTGTAAAGCGCACATAACTTTATTAAATTATATTTTATTGTGGTATATGTATATTGTAGCTGATTTGTATTCATTTAACTTTTTATTACTTGGTGTTGAATTATATGTGCGTATGTTTTGTTTATTTATTTATTGTGATATTAGTTTTTTCTCCTCATTTTAATTCTATGTATTTGTTAATATATTTTAAATGACTATAAGTTTTATTGATTTTACCGCATAATTTTTATTTTTATATATGTATAGACTTTGTCTAACTTATTCTGTAATTGGGCTTACGGCCTGTTGGATTCAAAATCAATAAATAAATCTAATACAATAAAATTAATACTTTAATATATAAACTCTACACTTCAAAAATATAAATATGTAAAAGTTACACACAATATATAAACACTATGGATTCTGTTAAACCATATACAAATGAAAAGTATAGTAATATACACAACTGCGTATGAACCTCGATTAACACGGGACTGTGTTGTGTTCAAATGTGTAATTATTTTTCACATTGTAAAAGTTTAGTATTAATAATGCCATCCATTGAAAATTGTTAAAAATAATAATAGTCCTAAGTTTGACTCCTGGGACAGATCAGAACCAACTACATACTGTTGAGATTTAACACCGCCATATTCAATAAACATGTTTGTCTACGAAAAAGATATGAGAAACAGGAACAGTGAAATCGATTCATCCTAAAAACCAATCACCCTCAATTAACTTAATGAGCTAAGAATCACAGCCACTAGCTTTCGAGAGGGAGGGTGCTGAAATTTAGAAAAACAAGAATAAAAATATTTCCTTTTCCTAACAAAGTGGAAGAAATTGTGACATGATTAAACACCTGTTTAACGATTCCTTTTTATTCTGTAGGATAAATTAAGACAAAATATATCAGCTTTTAAGACGTCAATAAAATAGTTATTTGTTTAACTAGGCAGGAATATACGAGATTTAATGCTGCGGCTGGTATTAAAACAACCCAGACATTAAATCTATTTTACTGCTAATTACACACATCATTTTTTCGTCGATACATTTTAATTTATTGTAATAGCAAATAAAGCCGATTATTTTATATTTCTCAAATTGTATGATACTCTTTTCATAAATAATTTCATTAGGTTGTCTGTGGTGACTATAAGGCGAGCATTATTAAGTAAATAATATAGGTATACAGTAATCTGCATATTATTCCTATTAAAATCCATAAAAATAACTATTTATTATTTAAGATAGAAGAATTCACATTAACTCCACCAGAAAAAACGAAAGAGATACTAACAATCATGCAAAAATTTATTGATTACAGGGCTGAGAATAATATTATGTCAGAAAATATGCTATTGGTATATTTTTCTGAATCAATCAAGTATGAAATCTTCTTCAATACAGTCAATATATGTAATGCTTATAGCTACTTTGAATGTCCAGAACAACACCGATACTGGAAAGTATATAAAGAATTGTCCAAAATGTCCAAATTTTCAAAAACTTCTAGCTCCTATGTTTTTTGTAATATTATTTTTTAATGCTTCCCTACCATTTTTATTCTATATACCTACAAGAAACAGCTTGTATGCTATCTGCTTGTCATAAACATCCAAAAAAGAAAGTTTTTTTCAATTTTCCACAACTTATAAAATATGGACTTGGCCGGTTTTTGCACCAAGGTCTTCAATTGTAATTATACATTTAATTTCCACTCTAAATAAACATTTTTTTATATCTGTTTCATAAAATTGTAGAAATATTTACAACACTTATAAATTCTCTTTCATGCAGGTTTATCCAAAACCGTGAAGAACCAGAACCATATATGAGCTATTTATTATTATTCCACAGTGTCTGTTGTCTAAACCACTTCATAGCCCTGTCCAAGCCCGAGATCCGAGGATATTACGCACGTGTGGGCATTAATACATACATACTTGTCACAACCCATATGTTACGTACTTCCTACTCGCAACGTTTCAGGATTGATGTTCCACGTTCTGAATTATAATACATTCAGATTTGAAAAGGTGGCGAGGGAAGTTTATCAATTTAACCGACAGTGACGTGACCTCCATTCTTTATACCGTTCCTTTTTTCACTTGCAAAGATTTCTTAAGAAATTCCGCTAATTCAAAGTGCGGCAACTAAAACGTCATGATTTCCCCATTTAAATCGTGTTATCCCCTATATAATCCATATTATTAATTACTGTTTAAATAGTAATACTTTCCCAAGTTTATGGAGAGTTCCTGTCGTAAACCACGTGCCAAAAAAAAAAACCAACTTGAATATAAAGATTTGTAGTCAATTAGTATATTGTCAGTTTTATCAAAAACTTTGGAAAGAGCTATAGAAGTATAATTACAAGGTCGCAAAGATCACAGACCGCGCTTGTTTGAAAAATTACATACACTGTAAAAAGTGAAGGTAATTTTTCAGAAGAAAATTTCTTAAAAGTAAGTAGACCACTGAAACTATTACATTACAATAATTACATTAAATACGAAATATTGTTACATTAAAGAAAATTTAGTTTAGAAATTTATTACATGAAAGTAAAATTCAAATAAAAATATTAAATATTACTTATAAAATATAAGGAATTTTAGGTTTTACTTAAAAACATTACTTAATAATGGGAATATTTCCATACGGACGTAGGAAATTTAGCACCTCGTTCTTCAACCGCGTGGGCTTCCGATTACAAAGCATAGATGACAGACGCAGGCATTAGGTATGCGTACGGTGTGTAGGTGCTCTACTTTGTAGGCTATGTTTTTATCTTAAATAAAAATAATAAAGGTAAGTGATGATAATATTTGTTATGTTATTGCCACCCAGTTTCAAATTTTATCTTTGACTGAAAAGAGTCAAAATGTTATTACTTATTTGAAAGTCTCAACCAGCAGTGCAAATTTCTGTCACTGGCAGTAAAAATATGTTGAAAATTCTGTTGGCATTTTGTTGGCAATTTTTATAGTATTTATTTTAATCTTATCAAAGTATAGTTCATTAGTAGGTCTGTTCTTGCGATAATTATGTGTCTAATATATAGCTTTATCGAGTATTTTATACTGATTTAAAGTATATAAAAAAAATTGTATGTAGCACATCTATTTTACGTTCGATGGTTTTTATATTCTGTTCCACACAATCACTGTGTTTGTACACTATATACATATTGTAACCTCTACGTTGACTTAGCCTTGAAATATGTCTCCTAGAAAAGCAAACTTTATATTCATTACTTGATTACACGACAACTGTAGTTCAAACAATTTAACAACTGTCAGTCTTTACTTTGACGTTTCTGTTTATCACTTTGACTTCTGAATATAAAATGATATAAACTAGACTCTGGCGGCGAAACCAAACCGCTTATATATGTTTTTAGGGTTTCGAGCAGTCTCGAGAATCAAATCTGTCCTAGAATGTTTTAGAAAACGTCAAAATAAAAGTATCACAAAAATTATAAATTCTAACGTAATCAGGAATATTATTAACAAACTAAAAGGGTAGGGAAGCTTACGTAACATTGCCCCTTCTTAGAACTGATCGTCCTGATCTGGTTACTCCACTGCATAACCTTCTTTATTGAACGTACAAGCACTAGACACCATTCTTCCATATCGGAACGACATCCAAGCCAATAAAATCGTTCTCTGACTCTGTTCAAAGTCTTATTTCTACCACTATGAAGAACTTCAAGAGCTTCTGACACTCTTTTTCAGGGTAATGCAGTTTGATAAATCTTTTCTGCGACATTAGGATTTTCCAGAGCTCTTTTGAATACGCCATTTTGTATTGGTAAGGAATCCCATAGGGTCCAGTAATTTTTCAAAGAGGAAGATTTGTTGGAAATATCACTCTAGTTACATCTATCCAAGTTTTTAATCTTCCACTGGTATATAACTCCGAAGTCTGAATCTTCACTCTGTTCTTTAGCAGTGTTCTATTATCCCATTCCTCTGGGCTCAGCAATTTAGTACTTTGGCAGAAAAATGTATCCTTTTTCTCTCTCTTTATTCAGTCTAGTTGTTAAAGTCTCCAATGTAATGAAGTATACAGTCTATCTGAAATATGACTGGTATACAAAAAATTATACCAAACATAATTGACTTAACAATTTTTTCTCCCTGAATAACGGCAATAAAATTGCAAATGGCAGCAAACAAATCTTAAATATGCAACAACGTCGCTCACCTACCATGTCACGTATTTGTACATAATAGTGACACATACACCTAAACATATGTACAAAAATATCATATGGTACTGCCACTACTAATCTGAGGTTAACAGCAGCAGGTAATGTATTCCAATATTGTCGTTCCTTACAGTTACAAGTTGCAAGGATTTCTTGATAAACTTCTATTGTTATCATCATTAATACTTATTTAAAAAAAAAACAAATTCCAAACAAAGTACATCATAGGACCTTTTACTTACTCTTAGTTTGCAATTTTGAAGAGAAGAGTTTTACATTTAATTGCAGTTACAATCGCTTTAGACATTTTTGTTGCTTTGGGCACCCTATATATATTTTATAAAATTTCTCTGATATCTTAGCAAAGCGTATTTCAAAATATCTAAGATTAAATTGAAAAAGAGAATTGTTAAGTGATATCTTGGTCACGTAATGATATGATACTATCGTATTCTAAAAAATTTCCTTATATTTTCATAAGAAAATAAATTATACATTTGCATTTTCTTGAATTATTCGACACTTTAAAAAGTGTATGATTTATGTTCAGCGATAAGGCGGACACGTTCATAAAAAATGTAAAGGAGATGTAGAGCGTTACATACTCAATAAGATAGAGTGGCCGTAAACGTTATATACCTCACATTTTCTATAAGTCGCTTCATTTTAAAGTTCAAGGACACATGGCCACGGGCCAGTCGTGTTAAGGATCTATGAGGTGTGTTGGTTGGGCAGAGCGCTCTCGATAGGTCACGTAAATATTTGATGGATTCAAGAACATTTGTCCTGAGCCCGGAATTCATAAGTTGGATCTGTAGAACCCATGCATTATCAATAATAGATATTTAAGGCAGTCTGGGGCCTATTTATTTATCCCCATTCTCCTTCATTGTTCGATAGGCGAAAATTTAATGCTTCTTAAAATTTTTATAGTGCTTCTATTTATTATAGACGAATTGGCGTTTCCTTACAGCTCTATTGTAGGAAAACTGTTTATATTAACATATATTCTGTTAAATAAAACGCCGCTTTTTAGAAAAATGAATTATTTATTATTATGATACTTAAGGTTTATTATAGAAAATAATAATACACTTTTTGCTATTAGAAATTTGTATACCAAAAGTAGATGTGATGGAGCTGTCTAAATTTGAATTTCCAAAAGTTAAATCTGTGTTTGACCCCATGAGCTTCTTTACTACATGTTTCTTATTCTCTAAAGAATTCTCAAGATAGAATTCTGCCATAGAAGAAGATTTCCCGCTTTCATGACGTTTTAACATCTCCATATCTGCACCGCCATCAAGCGTAATTGTGGCTTAGGACCTTCTATAACAACCTCCAGTGTATTATTCGAGATTGTTTCAATCCAAGCTTTGCTGCAATCATTTTTGGAATGCTTCTAAAGATATTAACTCCGACAGACTGGGAGGTACAGATTTTCTTTGTCTGTAGAATACGCAAAACCGCATTTGGAGGACGAAGTTAAGCACATTTTCGAAAAATATTTAAACAGTTGATATCTGTCACATTTTCTTCTGTTATAGCAAATTCTCGGACAATTGTTTTCGTGCAAGGAATCACAATTTTTATATAGAGTTTATCGTATTGAATATGATCCAACATTAGCTTAGTGAATTCTTCGCTAATGAGGAATATGAGGCTATCTATCACTTAGGTGAACAATTTTAAAAGTCTGGACACACGACTCGATTCGACTTGGGAATCACTGGGAATCTCAGGCCGAAACGATTTCGGGGGCGACGCCCCCTAGGGGCGGGGGAAGGGCTATTTTTTTTGGAAATCGCGAAGACGGACAATTTTTTTCGATTCCTCGTCTTAAAGACTACGCGTCTTTAAAATTTCGCTTCGGTCGGTTGGGGGGCGGCTTCTAAAGTTTCCGGACTTTCTATTGCCCGTAGCTACCTTGCTATTGCCGAGAACGATGTGCGTACTTCCAATTGTCTCCGGTGATTACCCGACGGGAGCGGCTTTCCGTTTTCTAATATTTTTTCGGCACATTACCGGATGCGCCCCCACCTTATCCCGAAGTATACGTACATACAATTTGAGGTCGATCTGATTCGATTTGTGGACGTGAGGACTTATTCGATTTTTTGGAGAAACGGTTAAACGGATCGTCTTCATTTTCGGTATGGGCTATTATTTCCTGGTAGTGACTTGAAAGGATATTATGACGTTGAAAACTCGAAATTTGTCTAAAATCAATGAAATTCTTTATGTCGTTTCTTCTCCACCTTACCTATCGAAAAGTCTAATAAAATTTTTTGATTGCATCAATAGTTTCCTTAAAAAAAAATTAAACGTGATTTTTGGCGGCAAATGGATTATTAAAAAATTTTTGAGTTTTCGATCTCAACATATCATTAGTATGGTTGAAAATGTTGTTTTACTGACACTGAACGCCGTTAGGGGTTCCCCGGACTTTATTCGATTTTTTGAAGAAACGGATAAAGGGATCGTCTTCATTTTCGGTATGGAATATTATTTCATGGTAGTGACTTGAAAGGATATTATGATGTTCCTGCCGCCTTTCCGAGGGCAGCAGGATTAAAAATCATTTTTTGCGGCTTCCTCCTTACCTATAGAAAAGTCTAATAAAATTTTTTGATTACATGTATCGTTTCCTTATAAAAATAAAAATATAATTTACGAATCTTCTTTTGCCCGTACCTACTTTGCTATTGGTCGTAGGAGAACGCGGTTTGAACGGGGGGATTTCGCAGCTCGCCGAGAACGATGCGCGCACTTTCAATTGTCTCTGGCGGTTGTACGACGGGGGCGGCATTCCGTTTTATAAAATTATTTTGGCACATTACCGAATGCACAAAAATGCCAGTTATCATAGCTACCTTCATGAATAAATATGTTTCATCATCTGCCACATTTTCTTCTGTTGTAACAGATTCTCAAACAATTTGTGTTTCCGTACATGGAATCACAATTTTTACATTCATTGTACT
Organism: Monochamus alternatus; assembly: GCA_037114965.1. Classification (NCBI taxonomy): domain Eukaryota; kingdom Metazoa; phylum Arthropoda; class Insecta; order Coleoptera; family Cerambycidae; genus Monochamus; species Monochamus alternatus. The sequence goes on from CM073426.1 coordinate 101,718,683, forward strand.
GAATATGATTCAATGCAATGCAGTACCTACTTAGAAACCTATGTTCTTCGTTTGTAAACATTCTGGACTTTTTGGCCTTGTAACCCTGTGAATGTTCTTCCAAAAATGCGATTAGTTGAGAAAATCTGCTTATATCTTGGTTTTCCTTAACTGAAGTCATAGTTCCCAACACTGACTACAGTAGATGGTATCTGGTAGCTATGCTTTCTGGAAAAATAAGTCAAAACGATTCTCTCAGACATCTCCTCCACCTTAGTCAAATAAATATTTGTCGCACAATCGTTCTGAAATATGCACTTACTGTCATTGTTGACACATTATGTAAGTTGAATATACAACACTGTGGCTTGTTTCCATAGAAATAAAAAAAATAATAGTATTGTTTAAGTTCATAACAGCATTAATGTGGTAAGTAAAAATCAGTAATTTTTTTCACCAACAAATGCTGGGTCATTTATTGTAAAAATTAAAGGTACAAGTTGTATAATTCTTAAACATAATAGTTTTTCCCTCGTTTTTATCTATTGCTTTTATAGTAATTGAATTTTTTCTATTACTTACTGAGTTAAATATGTTAGGATTAGAATAAACTTCAGTAGTTCTGTCTTCAAACGCAGAATGGAATCAAATTCATTGTCACTGCGCTGTTGGTATCTAAAATCTTATCAGCAAACTCTATTTTCTTTGTTAAAGACTCTGTAACATATTCATCAGGGACACCAGAAGACCTAAAATTATATTTTCTGTTAGTGAAATAATACATTAATATTGTCACTAAAACCTCCAGCCCCCATGACGTTTCAGTGCCATAACATCAACTCCAGTATTTGCTAACAAAGTCGCCGACGTCCTTCTAAAAACATATCCAGTATAGGATTTTGAATCTTGCAGTTTTAAATATTCGGCATTTTTTATGGTATTTGTCCCAATGTATTTATACCCACAAGTTGATTTACACATTTTCCCTGACGAACTGAGTAGAAAAATCGACGAGAGTTAGTCTCCTTAGGTTTAAGCCTGTATATTTTCGCAAAATCGTCAAAAAAGGGGCTTTTTCATTGGCCTTGTCAGTGATTGTGAAAATTCGACTAATATGTGTTCTGGTATCAGGCACTTTAACAATGACAACTGAACCTTCATCCGTAATGTCATCAACTGTCATCTCCATAAGTTCATTACGTCTAAGAGCCCCAGCGACTCTCATTATCATCACTGCTTTCATCATAATATAGGTTTCATCGGGAGCTTCCAGCAGGAATTTGTTCATCTCTTCTCTGGTAAATACCTTTGATTTTTTCGCATGATGTCCAATATTTTTCTTCTTTAGAAATACTACTATCTTCTTAAATTGCGATATATCGACACCATTATTTAAGTTGATCGTAGATTTAAGCATAATACTCTACTCCATAAGCTTCCCAGAGACTTCAATCTTAAATTTCTCTGAACAAAATAAGCCAGCAAAGTTTTTTCAGATATCTCCGCATTCTTTTCATTCAACCATTTCCTGAAGGCATCGTAGACTTTTTCATACCTCACCTTTGATTTTGTGGGAATTAATGACCCACAACCTATTTGATACGATTCTTAAGCACAGTTTTGACAACAAAACACAAAATTGTTCAAACTTCTAATTTTTTTTTTGGTTGCCAACAAAATAAATTCGAAACACGCTAGATAGGCTACGCCTTTTCAGCAATCAAAATTTTTTTTTTTATTATTTTATTTGATAAATGCGATTGTGCGAAAAACGTTATACACTGTACAGTTGGTAAGTGGGGTATAACAGAATTTTTTAGGTTTGTACCCTGTGAGATTGTTTCGATCACGGAACAACACGTCTTTGATGTACGGTTCCATGGAATACTTGGTGTATCGACAGACTTCCTTATGGGACAAAGACCTCGTCGATATGCATTAGAGATTAAAATACAAGACAAACAAATTAATCTGCTCATACTGATCTATAATAATGACAAATATTGAATATAAATTAAATAAATAAACAGAAATTTTCTTTATTTTAAAATCACCAACTCTAATCAAAATCAGTTTTTAGATTGTACAGCACCAGCTGTTAAATTGATTCATTATTTATGCAGTAATTTCAGTATAATTGTTTGTAGATCAATATTTTATCAAGCATACACATTCAAAACCATGCAATCGACTCGTACAATTGTTATAGTAAACACTTTGTACATATATGAAAACTTCGTGTGGAGAACCTCATTACATTATCAGTTTTTCTAACAGAGGGTTAAAAATACTAACTGTGCCTTTGAGAGATAAATGTCGCCAGCTGACCCGCACTCCTTGTATGAGACAATGTAACAAATTTCGTTAATTTAACCGGAACTTTTCAGCTGCAACGTATTATTCCTCTCCCTGAAAAGCCGGGCTTTAAAATACTTTATTAGGCTTTTAGTTATCTGCGCTTTGGAGAATTGCTTCGGGCACCATTTCAGAGCGGTTTCATAAATTAATCACACATATTTACAAAATGAGAATAAGTATTTTTACATGTACAGATACTAAAATTTATAAATACAAGGCGTCCCCAAAAGGTTGGGACAGCGTTTGGCCACATAAAGTATAGCTGAAAATAAGTCGATTTAAGCAAACTTGCCTTACTCCAAAAGTTGATAGTCACGGAGCTACAGGGTGTTAAAGGTTAAAAAATAAATCGGGTTTTCTTTAATAACTTTCGACTGTTTCACGTTAATTTCACGAAATTTTCTATCCAGGGGTTTCTTGGGATGGCAAATTAAATTTTATTGTCCATTTTGGTATATCTTCTAGAGAGCGTCACCGGCGACAATTTCAAACCAAACACTTTTTTGTCCCACCCAGTATATTATTTTGGACTAGTCATTTCCTAGAATACAGAGAAATACAAACGAAATCTAATGAAGATTTAGGTGTACCTGAGGAGATACTGAAGTGTACTAATGATAAACCAAGCATAATTATTAGTGAAAACGTGTTGGACTGCTTTGAGAATTGCTCTAAGAATGAGGATATCTAGTGGCAGTTTCAGTGGTTTATTTAGTTTTAATAGGCATTTGTTCAAACAGTTTCTTCTTAGAGACTCCTGTCAGTAAAACAATGTCGTAGATTTGTGACGGTTGGAGACAAATCTCATTTATATAGAATAGAAAGTACTTATTATCTTTGAGATTTGACAGAAACGGCAATTATATTTTTTCTAGAAACATACCCATATTTTTTCGCTGTTAAACAGCTCTCTCTCTTCTAATAAACCTTTACTAGAGATATGTTTCTGTATTACTTCTCGTTTAAAAGTTATAAGCAATATCGTCTTAAAGAGTCTCAAAATAAATACCACCTTAAAATCACATTAGAAACAATGTTAATACAGTTAGACTGTTAAATTATTTCTAACAAAATCCACGAAATTCTATACGGCAGGCTAGCCGGGAATTGAATTTGGATAAATCAACCGTTCAACTAATTTTAAAGACCAAGGGGTGTCATGACTACAGAATTCACAATTTGGAGTATCTATTTGCTATATCTATAGAGAATAAGTTGTAATATGTATGTAGTATGAGGGCGTTTGCCTCATTTTTGAAGTTTAGTTATTTTTATCATCTTTTGTTTAAACTGTATTAAAGAATTATCGAGTTTAATCCTTTTATTTATTCTTAATGGCATTTATGCACTTTAAACAACAAACATTCTATTATTTTCCAACGACTACTTGATCCTTCCACAGCTAATGTGATTTTTACGCGGTATTTCTGCAACTACTAGTAAATACAGGGTGAATCTTAAATAAGTACAAATATTTTAACCAGCAGTATAGTTTTGTGTGTAGAACACATAATTAATAGTTTTTTTACAAAAATCAGAAATAAAAAAGTGAAATTTTAAATAAATTTCGTAATTTTTCAGCAGAAAACTTGTTGAGGACCGCTGGCCTAGACAGACCCTTCATACTTTTATGAGTCATAGTGCTGCAGACTGAACGTGTGGTTCACAGTGTTGCCAGTATTACACAAATGTCTGCTTCAAGAAAGAAAAAATCTCAACTTTTAGCGAATTTTGTCAAGTGTAACATTTTATATTATTTTTTATTATCAAACTGTCATTGACTGTCATGACAGATTATCGGAAGCCCAAGTCAAACTTGTTAACCCCACATAATGCATGAAAATAGCAATAAAATTTGCTAAAAGTTGACATTTTTTCCATTTTAAATAAAACACGCGTGCATAGTTTTTCGTTATTCTTCATAAAATAACTTAAGGAAATTGTGTTTTGTGTCCCTTTCTAACAGTGTACAATGACATTTAACTTGTGAAATGTGGATTACTGATTAAATAGTTAATTTTTTAACAAACAGGTAAGCTTGTGTGCACGTTTATGTATAATTTTTGAACATTGGACATAGTAATATCACGTAATATCTTCCTAAATATTTTACGGTAGTATTGAACTTGCGGAAATTCATTTTTAATCGTTGAAGTATAGTAAGGTTAGTTCAGATGTTAAAATTTATGTTAATATTGCTGCGTATCATACTACATACCCAATTTTACTGTACTTATGCTTAAAACAAGTATTTTTAAAATAGAACTATTACGTTAAAGGAAACGTAATATTTATATTGGAGGAGATATGGCAACCTCGCAACAAATCATATGTTTCATTACGCTGTTGGATGAAAAATGAGCCAGCGGTCCTCAAAATATGGGTATTTTTTTTAAAAATTTATATCTCCGTAAATATTATAAATTTTTAAAAATGGCTTTCACTAGACTGATTTAAATGACGAACTACACCAGCAGTTAAAATATTTGTACTTATTTAAGATTCACCCTGTATATTCGTATTGTATTATTTAATAATTCTCTATTTTTGACAACTGTAGAAGTGCATTTCTATTTTTTGATATGCTATTTGTTTTATAGATACGTACGTATATGTTTACATATCAGTAAACCTATAAATATGTACATTTTATGCTTCACAGAGCAGTTTCACAAAATTCACTATTTTCTATACATATTTGCATTTGCCAAATAGGTTTTCCACTTTCAAAACGGCTGCTAAAATAAAGTGCCAACTGGACTGAAAATAAAACACTGGCAGCACGTCCCCTTTACAAAACTCAATACATATTTTATGCTGAATCTTTCTCAAGTAGAAAAGCGAATGCTATATTTTTTATTGCACTATGCAAGAGATAAACTAGATAACTACATTTTTTGTCATAGCATATAGCGAGTGTTAACAGTATAAAAATAATTGAATTCGTTTTGCCAAACAATCAACATCTTTTGTTATCAATGTTTATAATAACTTGTCGCCAATTGTAATTTAATTTCAGGATTAGCAGCGCTTTCAACAGCTCTAGGATGCTCATAGACTGATCCTCTACATATTCAGTTCATTTAAAGATAGTTACTTGAAAAGAGGTGCTTTCGGAATTTTGTTGCAAAAACGTTTTCTAATTCTTCAAATTGAATTCATTTTGAAGCAAAATATTCTTCAAAGACTCTACTTATAGTACTTACATTAAGTTGTTGAAGTACTAACAACGTATGTGTCTAAAAATCAGATATAAATATATACAAGGTGTACGAGTAGTAAGTATTCAAAACTTGTGAGCTTGTAAAACAAGTCGAAAAATTACGAAAACTTTAGTACAACTTTTGTCAGTGGTGGCTCCTAAGGGAGATACGCTCACTTAAAGGGGTAACCTCAGAAACAGTTTTTAATGCATCACATCAAAACGGTTCAACATTATGAAATTATCATGAAATTTTGGAGATATTAACCTTGACGTATTTAATAAGTCTCATAAAATACATTTCAAAATTTTCTACAGGAGCTTGAGAAAATGAAAGACTCAGGGACAAATTTAATCATATCTTTTAAGTAGTTAATTTTTTATAGTTTCTGACTCGAAAGTATTGAAATTTGAAGTATTTGGCATAAAAAAGGTACTCTTATTAAATTTCAATAGGATGTACCGTTTTTCAGTAAAATCGATTTCAATCATTCTTAACGTGCCTCACATTCAACATCCATAGCCAAATAAATTAATTGTGCCATGAAGAAAACAAGTAATCTGACAGTTAACAAAAATGTCAAGTATTTTTAACACTCTTAACAGTAACAATTAAAAACAATAGTACAAATAAAAATACCGTAATATAATAACAGAAAAATAACGCCTTTCGGTGCAAAGAAATATTTTATAACACACTTATAACACTCCACTTAACGTCAAAAGCATATCTACATAACTCAGAATATGTATACTGTTGCATTTTTAAATAATTTTTATCTATTTTTGTTCACTATAAAACAGCACTGCGTACTCAAATAACACAATTTTCAAACTAAAAATACTTGACATTTCTGTTAACTGTCAGACTAGTTATATCCATGGCACACTGCAATTAATTTTTTTGGCTATGTATTGGATGCTAAATGTGGATCACGTTAGGAATGATTAAAATCGATTTTACTGAAAAACGGTACATCTTATTGAAATTTAACAAGAGTACATTTTTTATGTTAAATACTTAATATTTTAATATTTTGGAGCCAGAAACTAGAAAAAATTAACTACAAAAAAGATATGATTAAATTTGTACCAGAGCCTTGCATTTTCTCACACCCCTGTAGAAAATTTTGAAATGTATTTTATGAGACTTATTAAGCACGACAAGGTTAATATCGCACCAAAATTTCGTGACTTAATGATGAACCGTTTTGATGTTACGCATTAAAAACTGTTTCTGAGGTTATCCCTTTAAGTGAGCGTATCTCCCTTAGGAGCCGCCACTGACAAAAGTTGTACTAAGGTTTTCGTAATTTTTCGACTTGTTTTACAAGTTCACAAGTTTTGAATACTTACTACTGTTACACCTTGTATAGGGCATTCCGCATCAAAACTGACACACCAAACATATTTATATACAAAGTTGTGTACAGGCCATCAAAATGGGGCAACATATTTAGAAAAAAATTAATATCTCTTAATTGCTTTAACTTGCAATAACCAAATTTGGTACATGATTTAGGTTTATTATATGATAATGATAATATCCGACACAGAATTTAATTTAAAATACTTTTGAAACTTTAAGGTTTTCAAGAAAAAATGTATTAATTAAAATGAGATTTTAATAATGTTTATTAGAAGAAATAGTCAGTAGTAGGCTTTGTCTTTAAAATTTGTCAGTTAGTAATAAAGCTATTTTATTTCTGCTACTGTTTGTTGTTGAAATCAGCCGGAGAATTTCGCGAACAAGTTGACATGTTACTTGTGCAACTTAGGTTTCTGTGAAGGAAATTGTAGAACAAGTGTGGAAGAATATCATAAGATATTTCCAAATCGAGTGATTTCCCATAGAGAAACATTTTTTAATGTTGAAAGACGGGTTCGAGAGACAGAAAAATCAATAATATCTGAGAACGTCTTATTGAATAAGGGTACCAGAAGAACATATTTTGCAAACAGTTGAAGATGAACCGCAAATAAGTATTAAAAGTTTATGTCGAGAAACTGGATTATCAAGAACTTCTGTACACCGAATTTTTAAACTTAAGGTTGCGGTATTCTAAATAAGAAAGTACCTCGATCGTTGACTGACAATGATATAAAACTGTGTACCGGGAAGTGCTGGATATCTAACGGAGAAAACTTGAACTGCAAATATTTAAAGAATGTCACAGTTGGAGTGCAGAAAATAACGGGTAGCCGAAACATGCCGAAACTGAGCTTGAAGGTCATGCGTTCGATCTGCGGCAAAATATTTACAACCCTAGCATCTAAATGGGATATGGATTTTTCCGTATTCTAAACTTCAGCGTTCAGCTGCAATTTATCCTTTGCAAATCTGTGCTTTGCAGTAGCAGTGGTTTTCTGTATTCTTTATCGTTGGATTTAGAAAGGTATGTATATCATTATTTGTAAATTGAATTAAATAATAGGTACTTAATAATTATATATTTATATGTAACAGGAACAGGGCCGGGGATTCGCTTTGCTGAACGCTCTGTAGACATTTTGTGAATAAATTACGATTTGAATCATAAACTTTATCATAAAAGAGCGCTCTTGGAGAATGTTGTAAGAAAAATTTACCATTATTGTCAGTTATTTTAAAAGATTAAGATGACAGAAGATACTTACTTAATTTAATATTAACCATATAAATATTTAAATATGTAATATCTATCTTAGTATGTACAAGCTATTTCGATTATAAATAAAACCATAATAAATTAGCACTTTTAAAATTAAAAACGATTCAGGACTCAAATTTTTCCCATAATATTATAAATTTATCAATAAATTTAATCTTCTAAAAACGCCATAGAAATTCAATTGTCGCCGTCGCTTCTGGACAAGATATTTATTTCATAGACTATTACTAAAGTTTTGATTAATAAAAATCAAACCACTGTGTATAATACATAATTATACAGTTAGTTAACTAAAAAAAAATTTACTATAAAATATGTCCGTGTATATATATATTCAATATAACATTTTTAGGTTGGAGATGATAGCATAATAGAAGTTACATGTTTGGAAAAGGTAGCTCTATCAGCAATTACTTTGATAGAATCAGTGGAGAAGAAAATGGTGCCTTGTTTATATAATGATAAAGATCGAGTGAAATGATAAAAAAACTCATAACTATTACTACCAAGTAAGTTAAAAAAGATGAAGTATTATCTATATTTAATCAGTACTGCTTGTCTTTTAGATTCAAGGGCAATTAGCAATAACAACGAGAAACCTATGTTATTTTGTAGTTTACATAGGTGATAACAATGACCTGTTCATAGAAGAAATATATCGAGACAAAACATTTAATGAAAGTATGTTTAAAAAGTTGGAAAGATTTTATATGCACTGTTTAGCTCCAGAAGTGATATTAAATAGAAGAGGAAGAAATTTGAAATGTAGAGATCCTAATTATATTTTGGAGGTCCAGAAAAAAAAAATGGAAAATTAATAATTTGTGTTTTTTAAGATATACATCACTACATATTTCATGAGTTTTCAATTTAGAATTAATTTTTGGAAAAATGATATTTTTTTAGTATGCACTGTCGGAAGCGGTATAGTATTTTGTATGTTGATGCAAAAATTCAAGTCAATTATTTTCCTATATTTTTTTAACAACTCTTATAAAAACCCCTCCCAGTGCGATTTCTTACAGCAAGTGGAAATTGATACTCCAATGCGTAAAAAATAATTTGGGACAGGGGGACAGACAACCCTGTATAATGTAAATATATTTTTATTTCATTATTTATCCTTTTTGTAATAGATATTTAATAATACATAATGAGACAATTCACAGAAGACAAATAGCAATATACTTTTTGAAAAAATTTGTGTACCTGCAAAATAAAAGATAATAGTAAAAACAATCGTTTTATGTTTCAACCTTACCCTGATATCTATTACATCTTTATTTGTGTGGTAATTTTAAAATATGTAAGCAAACTTATACGGCGAAAATTAGATGTCAAAATATATTGCTGAGATCCAATTTACCTAAATGTCAACTTCCAACGAGTTACAGTAATTTACAAGACGAATGCTAATATACAGGTACAGGCAATGTACACTAATATACAGGTAAGCGTCATTTGTTTCCTGCATCCCTGTCTACTTCATATTACGATAGCCAGCAGTATCAGTGGACAGATAATTTAACTGTAAGATTTTCCTTTTGAAATTTATAATTTTGAAGTGGTCAATTTTGAAATTATTTCAAGTTTGACTACATTTTTTTCAACACTCTGTATTTTAAAATTTGGATCAGATCGATTTAATTCTCTGAATTTTGCAGGAGTTTGGGTTGGTGCTTTAAACACCTGTATTTTTTCGTTAACAGTGTTCCAATAGCCCTTAGTTAATATTACAGAGATTTTTGTAGTTCCCTTAATTTTGAGGTTTTTTTAAAGGTCAAAATTTTCTCATAACTGCATACAGAACGTCTTTCGCACGTTCAATAACCGTTCCGAAGTGGTAAAATCGAAAATTTATATCAATAACAATGCAATCAAATGCGTGTGGTATGTTTAATTCGTCTTGATTTGTAATATAATACTTAATTCCAAATTTTGCTCGCCCTGTAAACAGAATTAACTTTACCGCCACCTCTTAGTCAGAGGCTGAACTATTTATTGTTAAATTGAGTCAAATTTTTATAGTTTGTAACAGACTTCTAGATAATGAAGTTGACCGAACTTGCTGAGAAAATGACCCTTATGGAAAAATGCTAATACATTTTTAGGTACTGAAATTTATCAAACTAACTACTTTTTAAAATTGATATATAGTTCTAAATATTCCTATAACATAAACTTACTTAGTGTTACATATAAAATTGTTTAGGTTTATGTCTAAGCACGATAAATTAATTGATAAAAATGTGACATTAGGTTAGCAGCAAAGACCAATATGAAAATACGTTTTTTAAAAGTTAAAACTTTGTTTAAACTATATTTAAATAGTAATAATGAATAGGCAGAACTTTAAAGATTCTATTTGTGTGGTTATTTTTGTTCTTCGAGCTTTATTTTTTGAGATTTCAGTACCTGAAAACACTACAAATACGGGTCATATTTTGCCAGAAATACGACGACCTTAATCCATATCACATTCAAAAAGTGTAAGAGCTATTGCCTCAAGATTTGAATTGACTTCACAAGAAAATTGTTTTCATTGATGAGGCTTGTTTCCCTCGTAGAGGAATTATAAATGTTCACAACTTTCATGAATATTCTGATGTAAACCCCTATGCAATATCTCCTAGATGTTTTCACCGCGAATTTGAGATTAATGTTTGGGCCGGTATTATTGTTTGTTATTTGAATGAACCAGTTATTTTTCCAAATCGATTAAATGGCGGTTATTTGGAATTTCTGTAAAATACCCTGATTTAATCGAATATTTACCGTTGTAAAATTCATGTTTATGCATAATAGGGCATCGTCTCATTTTAGCGCTACTGTTAGAGACTTTTTGAATTCGAAATAAATGCTTAGAACAAGGAAATAATTGTTCTCAAAATTGACTACCTCGATCGCTAAACCTCAACAAATGTAATTATTTTCTTTGGGAAACATTGCAGGATTTTGCTTATTCTTCGCCAAGATTTGTGGAATCGTATTACGAGTAAATGTAACGTTATAAGAAACGATCATCATTTATTAGACAGTAAATCTAAATTTTCGGCGTAGTGTAAATTTATGTTTCAGAGAAAATGGCGTCCGTTTTGAACAAGTTCTCTACTTTTAATTTTATTTTATAGTGTTATTACTGTCAAATTTTAAAGACATGCCTACTACTGACTTTTTGATTTCTTCTAATAAACACTATAAAAAATCTTGTTTTAATTAATGTTTTTTTTTCTTGAAACCACAGACGCACAGGGTTACAGGTCTTCAAATTGGGTTCCAAATATTTCGAAAATTATATATCTAGATTACTTATTAACACTTGTTAAATTTTCAAAATTTTAAATTTTCAAAATTTTAAATTCTCAAAATTTTAAATTTTCAAAATTTTAAATTCTCAAAATTTTAAATTTTCAAAATTTTAAATTTTCAAAATTTAACAAGAGTAAAAAGCGTTTTAAATAAAAATCTGCGCGGGATATTATCATTATTTTTAAATTCGATCAATGAACACTTTGTAGGGTGTCAATTTACTTATAATAATAAATCTAAATCTTGTACCATATTTGGTCATTCTAAATTAAAGTAATTTAGAGATATAATTTTCGCAATATTTGGAATCCAATTTGAAGACCTCTCCGTTTGTAGCTCTCTCCGTCTGTGTGCAACTATCTATACAGGTACGTTTGGTTAAATTGCAATATTTTGGGACTCCTTACATGCCACAAAACTCTTATCTCATGCATATGGGCAACTGCAATTCCTTAATTATCTACGTCCCCAGAAAATCATGCCTGGAGACAATGTGAAGCTACACTGCGTTGGTATTTTACATTAATGAGAATATGCAATAAAGTTTTGTACTTTAGAATTTAATCGTAAGGCAAAAATTAACTAATCTCTTATAAATTTAAAGTGGTGTTTTTAGCCGAGTAACTATAACATCTAAACCTTTTTATATGCAAAGCAAAATCTACTTAACCATTAAACCTTTAATAAAGTTGTTAAAATAACCACTAAGGCTCAATTTACGCCGCGGCCTGACATATTTAGCAGACCAAGCAATTATCTCTCTTCTATTCCTCATTTGTCGGACAAAGAGAGAATTCTGTAGCGAGGAGGAAATTTTCCACGATTTTAAAGGAGCTTACAGTAATGTTCATCTCCTCTCGAGTTCAGCGGATAATCTGACTTTTAAATAAATTTAGACTGATTTTTTAAATTGGCGCCGAATGAAATAAAATCGTGGAATGGCAATTTAGCTTAAAAAAATTTAAAATATTTTATATTTATCTTCAGCATTTCAATTGAATACCTTAGCAGAGACCTGAGAAAAAATATATTTCAAAATCTAATTTCAAAATTTTTTTATTACTCCTGTGATTATTATATTATATTTCCAATTCAATATATATCCAAAAGTTTTTGAAATATAATTTTATCACTTGTTGTTACAAGTAATTTTGCATTCAAGGATAAACTCAACTGAAAAATTTGATATACAATAGCAATTTTCCGGGTTGTTATGCCGTAACCTCAGTAACTGTTCGCTTAACACTGCTAGTGCAGTAGAGTAAAATTCGACTTGTGTTTAGTGACTATTGCGCCAGTGGATATAATATTGTTTGGGTAAAATGTCGAGCTTATCAGATTACGTACCTGCTAAACTCGTGAAAAGGTGTGCGCTGTCTCAGCATGAGAAGATTATTATATTAAATGTATTTAATGCATTGAAACACCAAAATCCTACCAACAGTATTGACGACATCGTGGAAAAGTGTTCCAAAATGACAGGGATTGGAAAATCGACTATCTACAGACTTTTAAAGGAAACAAAAAATGAACAAGATACTGTAAATCCCCCAAAATCATCTACAGGGATGTCAAAAGTCGTTATATATGATTTCTTCAAAAATGTTATTCGCAGAAAAGTAAACTCATTTTATTTTAAAAAAAGAAATACCAACGCTAAACAAAATTTTAAGTGAACTTTCAGAGGACAACGATTTGCCAAAAATCAGTAGAAGCAAATTATGGGCCGTCTTACGAGACTTGAATTTTTGTTGGGAAAAGCAGAACAGGAAGTCAGTTCTTATCGATAAAGATGAAATTATTTGTTGGCGAAGATCCTACTTAAGATCAATTAGAAAATTCCGTGATGAAGGGAGGAATATTTATTCTCTAGACGAAACTTGGGTCAACGAGGGATATGCTGTAACAAAAGTATGGCAAGATAAAAATGTAAAAAGTTTTCGACAAGCATTTTTGGATGGACTTTCAACGGGGTTCAAGGCACCTTCAGGTAAAGGGCGAAGATTAATAGTGACACATATAGGTAGTACCAGTGGTTTTGTAGATGGCGGTTTACTTTTATTTGAGTCTAAAAATGCAGGTGACTATCACGAAGTCATGAACGCAGATGTTTTCGAAGAGTATTTTACACAGATGTTGGATCTTATTCCACCGGGGTCTTTAATTGGATAATGCCAGTTACCATTCACGGCAGACCGAGCGGACGCCTACGACTGCTTGGAGGAAAGCCGATATAATTCAATGGTTATCCGGAAAAAACATTTCTTTTGAAACAAATATGGTGAAAAAGGAACTTTTGACACTTGCCAATCTTAATAAAGATGAGAAAAAATATGTTATCGATGAAATGGCAACAAATCGCCAAATAAGGGTACTACGGTTACCACCTTATCACTGTGACCCAATCGAATAAGTCTGGGTGCAGGTAAAAGGAGATGTAGAGAGAAATAATACGACGTTTAAATTAAGTGACGTGAAAATTTTGTTAAAAAAATCCTTAGAACGAGTAACTGCAGTAACTCATCAGAATATTCAGAGGATGAATTTTAATATACCTACTTTTTTATTTTCTTTATTGCACATTTATACAACACTACATTTACTCACCATAATTTGAATTTTCAAAATACATATATTTTTGTGTGGAATAAAAGTCTATTAAATTAAATTTAAATAAATATTTTGATAATAATATTGAATAGTTTTATTTGAATTACTAAAAACCCTCTTAACCCGGTTATGATGCTTAAAGTAGCCTCATGTTTTGAAATGCTGTTTTCATATTGTTTACTTCACACAAAGTTTTTTTTTAAAGTACACCTCATCTATACCGATAATACATAATATAAAAATATTGAATATAAGCACCAGTACTACATTTATTTGCGATTTGCGTACATAATAAGCTTTTATTACCCTCTTTCATTTCTAAACAGACTATAACTAGTTTCAGATCGTACTTACGTTCTTAGAAAATTAATTTACAGCTTCTGTTAAAATAATATAAGATTTTTGCATGATTTTGCTTACAGTACTGTTTATTGTAGCTAGCAAGTTACTAACAAACACATATTTTAATGATTTTATTTTATTAATACTGATGGCAAGATTTTTTGCATCATTGTCTCTTTATATATCATTATTAGAAAAGAGAACATCATAAATTTTAAGTTTTTTTAAGAGGCAAAGACTGAAAAAAAAAACAGGCATTTCTTGAATAAATAGCATTATTACGTAAAGCGAACTGTCCGCATCAACATTTACAAGTAAATTCAGAATATGAGCTGCAAAAAGGGACAGGATTTATTTCAAGATTTTTTTTATGTAGTCCACATTTGCTCCATCAAGTTACCTATATTCAAAAAAGCCAGATACAAGATCTCAAGGGCTAAGACGGTTATATACATGCCAGTAAAATAGGTAAGTAGCTTGTATGTTAAGAAATGGCGTATGCCAGTGGATGGCACAACGATGATACATTTGCAAGATGCTTGCAGGTAAAATGGCATGCTTCGTTAGTACGTTGCTTGTTAGCATGATAGTAACTGGCAAATGGTAATACATACAAAAAATGATCTGCAATTTACTTACACGGTTTCTACTGGCATCCCTTTTAGAAAATACACGGGTCAGTAGTTTCTTTCTGCAAGTTCCTTGCATGCCATTATACAAGTAACAGGCATGTATATTAAGCAGGTAATAATGATTATTGTTGATCAAATTAAACATTTCTACTTCTACAATTCACATTCAAATTGATCTTCTGTATAAAAAGAACAGCATAGAGATTTCGCATGTTCTCATGTATAAAATCCATGATTCAAGTCAGGTGACCGTGTTGACCAGGCTATTGGCAGATCATCTTCTAAACTATTGGTTATGAAAACACATATGTAGCATATTGAGTGACATGTGCACTAAAATCTCTCTCTGCATTTCGTAAATTTACTAGCAAATTAAACCTTCTACATAAAAATACGAGGGACAAAAGATTTTCTAAATTTAATAGCTTTTCTAAAAACCAATGGTTTTATCTTTTGTAAATTACTGTCTCATACTTTACTTTCCGTGTTTGGACAGTGTAACAAAGTATAGAATTCAAAAAATTCAGAACTCGTGTTGCAGATTTGTGTTTGGTCTGAAGAGGTTTGATAGAGTATCAGCTAAAATAAAAGAGTTGCATTGGCTTAATATTGAAAATGTTTTTAAGTACTATATGTCTGTATTTGTGTATCGTTTGTTTCAATCTTCTACTCCTTCTTATCTTCGAAATAAGACTAGATATAATTTTAAATTATCTCTTCCTAGGTACTCCACGGCGGTATTTACAAGATCTTTTACTTACAATTCTATTAACCCGGGATCAGTCGCTATGTTAGAAAAAATCTAACAAATTTAGTTTTTTGCCCATAAAACTTGCCGTGGCAGCTTAAAACCTATCCCCTCCCAGAAGTGTCTGTAGGGATCATTACTTTAGCGATTGGTAGTATATTGTTTAACACGGACCATAACGGACTAACTAAAATGTACTTGTTAGTTGTATTCTAACACGCGACTGTTTACGTCCTACCAGTCTGTTAGAAAAAATCTAACTACGCGACCGCTCACGCCTGTAAATTCTTTGTGTTAATTTATGATTCTGGTAAGTTTTACTCACTATCTATTAGTTTCTTAGTGTTATTTCAACCATATTAATTTTAATCTTTAGCGTTCATAAACCAGAGATGGACAAGAAAGAGGAAGAACAGCTACTTAGGTGGTACGAAGAAATTCCAACCGACACAGAACAACCCCTGGATTCAGACGATGAATGAAGTGATGCGCTCTCTGAACACAGTTTGCATAATACTGAGGTGAACAATCTGAGGAAGAAAGTAATACTGACGAGGTTTTTGCTACTGCTGTTGCACAACCACCAACAAGGAGAGAACCTATTTTCACAGGAAAAAATCTTACAGAGTGGCTAAAGCATAAACCGGAAAAGCCTAGAAGAAAAACACGCCCCCATAACCTTCTAACAAAATTACCTGGAGTGAAAGCCGTTGCCAAAGGAGCTGCAACAACTTTAGACTGTTGGCAATTATTTTTTTCTGACGAGATCATCGACAAAATTGTTATTTCAACAAACCAGAAAATTGAACAGATGCGCCAAGGATATTCGCGCTCGAGAGACTGTCCACCAACTGATGCTGAAGAAATTCCAGCATTCTTGGGACTTTTGTATATGGCAGGAGTAAAAAAGGGCCAACATTTGAATACTTCAGAATTATGGAGTACTGATGGTACTGCACCGGAATATTTCGCGGCTGTAATGTCGGAACGCAGGTTCCATGTGCTTATTCGGGCATTACAATTTGATGATAAAAATAATAGAAGAGAAAGGGCTAAAATTGATAATTTGGCTCCAATTCGTGAAATTTTTGACAACTTTGTAAATGCATGCTCTTCAAATTTCTCTATTGGAGAGTATGTTACTATAGACGAAATGCTCGACGCATTTACAGGAAAATGCCGCTTCAGACAGTATATAGCTAACAAGCCAGCTAAATATGGCATAAAAATATACAGTTTAGCGGACGCAAGAACATTTTATACCCATAACATGGAGATATATGCTGGCAAGCAACCAGAGGACCCATATCTGTTGGCAAATGATGCTTCTAATGTAGTAAAGCGTCTAGTATCAACAATTGATAAGTCAGAACGAAATGTAACAATGGATAATTACTTTTCATCCATACCACTTGCTAATGATTTACTCAGAAATCACAAACTGACCATGGTTGGTACACTAAGGAAGAATAAGCGAGAAATACCGCCTGAGTTTCTTCATGTGAAGAATCGATCTTTATGCAGTAGCATGTTTGGTTATGGAAAAGATGGCAATGACTGTGTTCTTGTTTCCTATGTTCCGAAGAAAAATAAAAATGTTTTGATGCTATCTACCCTACATGATGATGATGCGATAGATCCATCTACCAAAGAAGCAAAGAAACCTGAAGTTATAACCTTTTATAACTCCACAAAAGGTGGGGTTGATGTGGTAGATCGTTTGAAATCCGAATATTCGGTAGCAAGAGTGAGCAATCGTTGGCCTCTGACAGTGTTCTTTTCATTACTGGACATTGCTACAATCAATGCCCAAATAATTCAGAAATGTAACAGTGGTCAGTTGAAAACCAGAAGAAAATTTATTGCAGAACTTTCAAAAGAGCTTACACTACCACAGCTGATAAGGCGTTCTTCTATTCCAAACTTATCTATTCCACTTCGGCAAAAAATAAACAACGTTACTGGTAAACAAGCAACACCACTAATCACACCAACGCAAGGCCAGCAGCAAAAAGTGAGGTGTAAATACTGCCCAACAAGGAAGAACCGATTTACACAACATCAATGTTCAACTTGTACTTCTCCAGTGTGTAAAGAACACACTCAGTCAATCACATATATTTGTATTGAATGTAGTACTAATTCTAATGAAGAATCTTTTTAATAAATGAGTACATAAAGCACTATTATTTATTTATTTATTTTTCATTAAAAAAACATAATTACTACCTTATCATTGTGTTAATTTATACAAATAATGTTTATGATTGTATAAAACTTGGTTTATAAACATAATAATATGTTTAAGCCCTTATTATTACTTGTTCTTCAAGGTTATATAAAATCTAACACGCGACCGATTGCGTTACAGGGAAGCTAGCGACCGATCCCGGGTTAAAATTTATCATAGCCTTAATGATGAACTAAAGATTCTATCTGCGAACAGTTTCCGTAAAAGAATTAAAGAGTTTTTCTTATCTTGTCAGTAACGTGCTAATGATAAAATATATTTGAATTGAAATGATTGTAATAGAATTAAGTTGTTTTTGTTATGTTAGTTTTTATATATTTTTTTGTACCTTATACTGGGTTAAGTAGAGTAGCGAAAGCTAGACTTCGCCCAGATGTTGTGTGTTCTTTGTAAACACTAATAAAGACCTTTTATTATTATTATTATTATTATTATTATTATTATTATTATTTATTGCACCTTTACAGTTTTTTTTAACTGAGAATAGAATACACGGTGATACAAAAACATCCTTCTGTTCTTTTGACTTTATTCATATCCACATTATTTATGGGCTGCTTAATGTTGACTTGTTCCTGTCAATTTCACTATTTTCTTTATTCAAGAAAGAGATACGTTATAAAACTTACTTTTATAGTTGCACCTTTTATCTATAACTGCCAAATTGTAAGTTTAAGATGTTTTGGTTTAGTTATATTTGTTTGTGTACTATCACCACACAAAGTTAACATTTCGGGATATCCTGTATAATACTCCACTTAAATGATTAATCTTAATTGAAGAAGGGATTATTTAACTCAAGGTTATACATAAATGTATTATTGATTCAAAATAACCTTGAAAAAGAAACAATTATTAAAATTATTGGAGACAGATTTATCATCACTCAACAAAATCATTGACATATTTAATACTTCAATACATGACTTTCTTTTTGTCTTATTACTTACTGGACTTGTCTTTATTATTTTTTTGATTCTGAAACGTAAAACTAAGTGTTTTATTTCTGTTACTTCTAGATATAGACAAATATTTATTTTCGATATCTCCTGTTGTTTATTGCTTTTGTAACAAGTTAACAAATATCGTTTCATATTTCAGAATGAAACCCTGGGGCAAGTCGGTGCTAAAAGATTTATCTTACAGTCGTTTATACCCCCAAGTTGTCCTCTCGCTCGACATGGTTTTATGTTCTTCGTCGCAGTCAACTTTATTAAGGTTGCTTTTTCTGCATTTGCATGCTCGGCTTGCTTATAATTTAACGTATGAGTATATCCTACAGCAAGGATTTGCGAAAGCTTGCTTCCTGCGACGCGTCGACGTTCATCTGAAGTGTACGGCGGGTCAGAGTCTGTCCGCTCGGACAGGTTAACTTAAAACTCATGTTAGATTCATGATGCGACCCCACACGACAAACTGCATTCATGCTACTCGACGAACCCTCTCTTCTTCCAGATTCCCTAAGGTTTTATTTTCCTGATATGTCTGGCCTTCTTGTTGACGCTATCGGCTTAATGTCGTTTCAGAAGTTAGCACAAATTTTTGTATCAGTTTTATTGGCAGTAAAATGAAATAAATACAGAACGAACCTGTTTTCATCGCTGTCATTTTATATTAACAATATAATGATTTGTTCGGTGAGTTATAAAAAAAATGGTGCTTACCGGGCAGCTTCAGGAGAGCCTGTACTGGATTCGAAGATAAATTTCGTAACTCAAATGCATCACAATATGTCCAATATAGCTTAGTAATTAGTATGCGGGGTATAAATATTGCTTAGTAAGTAGTTTTCAATAAAGGTGATATAAGTTTATTATTATAAAAGTGTTGTTGGCAGGTAAACTTACTAGTAAAAGATTAAAATAGATATTATTTAGGAAAATGCGAGTTTGTTTGCTTCCTACCTCCTCTCACCGAAGGACCTGAGCCCTGCAAGCAGAGACATTACAAGACATTATGGATCAAGGTTGATCTACTCAGTCTTTTTTTACTATTAGTGAAGTGGTGCACTGGTGACAGCAACTTTGAAAAATGTAATATGAAATTTTTGGGCGCCAGCCTACTACAATACTGAAACCAAGGTTGCTTTCATCAGTGTGCCCTGTAAGTAAGGATTATAGAGAATAAAATAAGCACAATATAAATATCAGTTTATTCATCTTACCTCCTTGTAGATAGTAGTGGCTGGTAGTTGACAAACTATACGATTTTCCATCATGTGTTACAAATACAATTTTGTAAAAAAATCAAATAAGGCTATTCGAAAATGATTTAGAAATACATTTTTGCACGGCACTGGAAACTAGTCCACTGTAAAACCTGCTTCTTGTCCGTTTTGAACTCGTAAGTTATTGGCAGCAACTATGACACGTTTGCGTTAACCATCAATAGTAGGTATCCACTTCGGTGCGGTACACTTCACTTTTCATGATGCATCTATTACCAAATTTGTTTATATAAGTTCTGAATCACTCTGTATATATGTTTTATTCCATATTCATAGGAGTTCTGTGCTTTTTATTCAGTAATGTTAATATTGTGATCACGTAGATAGGGAAATCATTAGATCACAACATGTATTTAATGTCTGGATATGTTTAAATGTCTGTGACACTTGAATGGCAATGGGTAATTAAAAAGAAAACATTTTAATGAGTTACGCATTACAATTCTAAACACAACTTAACTAATATGTACATAAAAGGTGAATTAATGTTATTTATGAATGATAAATCACATGAGTATGTTATACGATGTCGATAAAAGTGTGCAAATTTTAAATGTGAACCTGGAATTTTTTATTTTACCAATATCGAATGTTACAAAAAGATATGTAAATACGGTGTCTCATTTTCATTGTAATTGTAGGATATCTGGAAAACTATAGAAAATACGAGGATGCGGTTTTCACAGTAAAATGTACTTAAGCTGCACTCAGAATTTTCATAGACGTCTTCGTTTTTTAGATACAAGACAAAATTAAAAAAAAATACTTCATATCTCAGAGAAAAGCTGAAATATTGGAATAGTGAAAATTGCTTCTGAAAGACTTTTCACGAACGTACAAGTTCAGTAACGTACTTGTAATGTCTATATATATAGCAACACAAAAGTGCAAAATTTCTTGTGGTGTTAAGAGTCTAACACAGAAACTAGTAATAAATAATGCTCGGTGCACGATGGAGTCTGTAAGTTTTTTGTTTTTTTTTTTTTTTGAAAAGGAAAACACTGACGGTACATTCCTTAAGATAAAGATCATAACAGGTGATAAAACATGAGATTACGGTGACACCAAAACCGACACAGTGTGAAAATAGAAGTACTAAGAAAATACGTTAGTTAAAGTCGTATGTCAAGTTCACCATGCTTGTTCTTTAATTACAAGGAAAATGTTTACACAAGGTCAAAAAATCAATCGTTTTTATTTTATTGAAATTTTGAGACGATTGTGTAAAGGTGTTCGACAGAAGAGATTGAAACTGACTGAATAGTAATTTCCATTACTACTAATAACTAATACTATTTTCAATCTCAAACAAACTTGAAAACTTGACAACACCTACTTGATATTACTATTACCCTGCACAAACCTGTATTTTTTTCATGGCATACTTTCAAAACTTTATGTTGCTGTCTAATGGTTGTTGCAGTGGAAAGCATGTTATAAATATTTCAAATCGATGTATCGATTATATTTCTTAAGAGTACCTTTTGTATGAAAAAAAACATCACGTTCTAATATTTTCTATTCACAAATTAGAAAAATTTTAACTTTACCCTCGATAAAGCTATTTTTTCACGGCCTTGGTATAAATTTTGAAATGTTTTCTATTGCATATTATTAGGTATAAAAAGTTCACTAACTGACCAAAATTTCATAATTTAATATCATCCTGTTTTAAGTCAATTAATAAATAGCATTTTTGAGCCACCTCATTCATTAGCATGCAATCGTCCACAATAGAACGAATCTACAATTTGAATTAACATTTTTAGTGTCATCATATATCTTTCATATGCGTTAAATACCAGGAAATGTAGAAGTGTATTAAATTAGAAATCCAATATTTTCTCAATAAATTTAACGTTAGCAATAAAATAAAAAAAAATCATTTTATTTTACTTGTATTTATCTAACGTCAATAAATGGCAAAATTATGTGAAGTTGTCATTAATCACAAAGAGACATTCTGTTATCGGGAGAGCTGAAAAAATTTATATCCTTTATATTAAAAATATCTCACTAATGTATTTACTTCACGTTCAATATCCTGAAGATAAAGATAACGTTCTTTCATTTCCGATATTATTTCTGTATTTATTTATGGCCTTGCGCTTATCGAATACGAACTGGAACTGGGTCTGCCTTGAGTAAATACGAAACTGATATCGCCCGAGAACAAGAAATAGTAGTAGAAAGTTATTCAAATTTAAGTAGTTTAGAGAAAGACATGACATATTAATAAAATACCTTTTACGAATCACCAATTACCCAATAAACACTCATACGTGTATATAACGTTTATTATGACTTAACACCATTTAAAAAATAGGTAATTTCATAACGTAGAATCAACTTTTAAATGTCGCTTGTTTACACGTTGCAAGACACTAATGTTTACACGTTATAATTTAGTAACTATAACACGAATATTACACGATAAAAATGTACGTTTTTTATACGTTTTTTTACGTACATTGTAAGTTTATATTAAAAGTTGTAAATACGTTATTTTTAACGTTTCTTTATTGTATTGGATGCACTAATAATTTTAATTTAAATTGGTAGTTTTAAAAGCTACTTTTAACGTAATTATCAACACAATTAAATAAGAACAGTTTTTCATATTTTAATTTATTAAAAAAAAAATGTACAAAGTAGTATGTAAAATACTATACATGTATGTTCATAAATACAAAATATCAAACATTATTTATTCTTGGTGCCTTGGCTATATCTAGCGGCCGAATGCTTAAGCCACTCCTTTACAGCCCAGGCAACTCGCATATCATTTTTTTCATTTGCGGGGAAATTTAGCTTTGCTGCTTCTAGAACCAAAAGTACAATTTGAAATCAGTGGTCAGACATTACTTTTTATCTTACCTAAAACAATGCTCATGGCAGTTGTGCTTTCAAATGCTACTTTGTTGTACCGGCCTTTCCAATTAAACTGAATTCCCAACTGATTTTCCATGATAAATTTCATGATACGTCTCGTTACTCCTTCGATGCCTGACCCACCTAGGGCAGCCAATCTCCGCACCTGCAAAATATTGTATAAACAATGAATATAAATTAATTCACTAGTTATTTATATGCCTAGGCCGAGTAAAACCTTTTTAGCGTACTGAGAAAAAATTATCTTGGATAAAGAAAGGTGTATATCTACGTACAGTATGATCCTAAAATATGAAATACTATATAAGCATGTGAGCAATCGATCTGATTTTTTCATCATGTTATTTAAATTTTGATAATAATTGGTTAACATTTTCCTATTTCACAATTTTTTTAAAGAGCAGTTTTAATATAATATTTATGTCACTATTTAATAAAACCACTATTTCTTTCCTTTACAAATAATATACTAATTACATATACCTATACAACTTTGATATAGGTTCACACCCAGTATAATTCAAAATTTATTTAAACTAGGTACTTGACATAATTAGGTACGTAAGTTAGGTACAAATATTTTTCCGATTGAATGAGGGGCCATTTTATATAACTGTAGGTATTGTATTTAAATAATTCCTGTATCTAATCCACGACAGCACACAGGGAATTACACACTTATAAAAAACCCTTTTGTCCTATCTATGTTACAATATGTATATTCATTAATAATATATTTTATTACGACCTTTTTCAAGGTCTAACTTCTAACTGGCCGGCAAGCCAGCGGCCATATTGAAAATGACATTCATTTACATACTGACTGTTAGATACCTATGTAACTTCTTTCTTGCCTTTAGATTTATAACACTATTTACAAGATTTACAACTACATTTATATATAGAGATGAAATGCTAGAAACAAATACAGAGAATAAAATTAATATACTTACCACAGAAGTAACACAACACAAACGACAATCGGTTAACCGGTAGAATAACAACAATCTGACTGGAACTACTGGAAGAGAGTAGAGAACAACGGCTACCTCGCTTCGCTTCCCGATGCAGCGAGTATCACGTGATTTATATTCGACCAATCAAGTGAATTATTCTTAAAAAGGTTCTTATACATATTTAATTGAACGGTTAAAAAACGTTTATTCCATCTTACATTTTAACGTATTCAAAAAAATTCGTAAAAGAACATAAAGATTTAATACGACATATTCTCTGTTATGTATACCAACGAATTCTAAATGAAACCACAAAGTCACAGATCTTATAAAAGAGAAGCGACAATTTGGAAGTAAAGCAAGCTTTGATATTAAAAATATTGATAGAAGTTATTATTTCAATATTTGAATTACTTCAACACTTAAAAATAAATAGTTCTATAAAATTTTTCCATAAGAAAACGAACACGCACAAATAGGTAACTGCAATTAAAACAACAGAAAAATATTACTTGTCAAATAGGTGTATATCTTCCTAATTTACATGAAATTTGAATAGTCGCTTTTCAATGTTACTCTCTTTAGGTGGTAGATGTGAAAATTTACATTCCCTTATATGAAATTTTTTAATAAGACTGAAATATTTTCGGTAACCGTATTTATCAAAACAAGTAAAAATATATAGGACATTCTATTTAAATTTTCATTGTTAAAATCCGGAAGTGGTAATAAAGATGTAGGTCTTTAACTTGTATGCATCCTATATTTGAAATTTTTACTTATATAATAAAGTAACGGTCTGATATTCCTTGTCATTGGCATTTAGTACATAATTACTGAGAAGTACACGTCATAAAAACGTTAACAACAATGGTAAAATTATAGTCTACCTGTAACATTAGTTTAACGTAAGAATAATGACTAGTGAGGATTTTAAATAAAATAAAACGTGATTATAACGTTAAACTATAAACGTGTTTTTTTACACCAAAAACAAACCGTCGATTTTGTAACGTAACACGGTTTATCGACCAATGATACGTTGATAAAACGTTTAAAATACGTACGTGTGTTTACTGGGTACTCAGAATATTTTAAGAAAAAAATAAATTATCTATTTTTCAGTTATATTCAGTAAGATAAATACGTTATATATTGTGCGAAACTAAGTACTCTGTGGACTAAAGCTCCGACCAGCGTTGAATTACACCTACAATATCTACCCATATGCTCTTTATTGTCAGCTTTTGTAACTTTTCTTATTGTATTGTAAATGTATTTTAAGCTAATATAAATCAATTCTCCTACAATACCTATCAATGAAGTCATATGCATGCTATCTGATACCAAACATCTAGGAATTGTAGGAGAATCTATATTAGCTTAAAATACCTTTACAACACAGTAAAGATAAATACGGTTTCCAACTTTGTGATCATGTTTGTCCTTCCATTTACATTGGTCTACAGCTATATTGAATAGGTATTGGTTTAAAACTTTAAAAAATAGAAACATCTAATTTTGTTTGTTTATCTCTTGCAACATTTTCGCTATTGAGAATTATATTGAAAATATAATAATGTAACACCTTTCATTGGTTACATTGTGATACCGAGAAAATTCCAGCATATTACAACAATGCAATATGTATATAATACTAGGTGACCCGGCAAACGTTGTTTTGCCATATGAATTATTTTTAGTGAATATTTTGCCAATTAAATAAAAAATAACTAACTTATTGTAAGTGTGTGGAGATGTGGTATATGACTAAAAGAGGAATGGAGCACTGTGAACGATGACGGCCTATAAGAATAACAAAACACGAAACACTCATTTTTTGAATTATTTCGCGTGCCTGCAATTTTACTTGTTTGACGGTCCAAATTAGCCCCTTTACGTCTTGTTGGCATTGTTCACTGTACAAAAAAAATAGCCATATAGTAAAATAATAGCCGTTGTTGGCGGGAGCTCGTGACACGTGTTGCGTACTTTTGAGGTTATGCAGATCACTTAATTAACTAGTAATGAGAACTACACTTAAAATTAATAATTTTATTAATTATTGATAAAATAGGAAATAATTATGGCCCAGCAAAATAATAATAAATTTACTTAAGAATTACACTTAGAAGGTAAAATGATAATTGTAAACGTCACTACTACACTCGATTCATACACAATAACAATGGTCGAAAACTGTGTAGGGAGTGAGAGAAAGCTTATTGTGTGAGAGAGACAGGAAATCGGCTTCGTTCTCATCCCTACTCCGTGCTGTTTACTGGGTGAGAAGTGACACACTAAAATGGTTATTAAAAAATAGGGGTTTGTGATAGAAGGATGAAAATTAAGGGTTGTATGTTTCATAAAAAAATAAAAATAAAAAATTTTGCCCAAAAAATAAAAAAAATTGTTTGGGGTGGACCACCCTTATCACTTAGGGGTATGAAAAATAGATTACGACCGATTTTCAGACCTACCGATTATACATATAAAATTTCATAAAAATCGGTCAAGCTGTTTCCGAGGAGTAAGGCGTCTAACACTATGACACGAGAATTTTATATATTAGATATGTCAAATAAAGAAGTGTTTTATAGGAACAATTATTTTTTAATATACAGGGCCATTCTCGCTTCAGTTCTTCAAGTTTCGGTTTAAGTGCTGCTGATGTAACAACCACTCACAAAAGTTCACTAGAAGCAGAAGATCCCTTGGAAGTAAGGCTTGTACCTGTTGCACGTAAAATGGGTAGAGTAAGTCGTGTCTTAACGTTCGCCAAACTGATTACGATTATTCCAAATTGCGCTGCAATTATCATAATGTCACGGAATTTGCCCCACTCACACCCAAACCGACGACTGTGGTATCGCGAAATGCTAAGATTGCCCCGATCGCCCCTACACGATTCTGTTAAACAAACAAAAAGCCGAGGATCGAGGCGGGACTGGAGCAATGGGGAATCGACGAGAAGCATTCGAGTCGTTCGGGAAAATGAATCTAGAGATACTAGAATATACCTGGAATATTCGTTGGTCTATAAAAGAAAAATAAACGGCCGATTAAGTTAGTCTTGTATAAGTCTTGTATTACCGTTTGAATTGAAGTGTCTAGTTAGAGAGATCAAAGCGATTTAGATAGCGATTAATTAAATAAGTGTTTAGTTGAGTTCTAATTAGTGTTCAGTAGTGTACTGAGTATAGTTAATAAAGAAGTAGTTAATTAACGGTTTGTTTTTCTGGCAGTAGTAGAAAATTCTGCTTGGGAAATCCGTGACAATAACGTCCCCCATGTTATCCAGGCTTCTGCCGCAAATTGTCAATTTCTCAACTCGGTTGAACCACACTTAAAAAAATTTCACGTCTTGCATGTTATCTTTATTTATGGGGAAACCTTTGGGCATAAAGATGAGCTGCAGCCACTGAATTTTGATGTGGTTTCCCGAAACTAAAAATACCTATTTTACTTTTTTCGCCATTCGTCATTATTTGTCCTCAGCTATAATTTCACAAATTTATGTGTATAGGCTAAGACTCTGTATACAAATAAAAATTTATTTATTTAATTTACTTACACTATTCAACAGGTCAGAGACCCAGTTAAAGAATAGGAAAACATACAATTAACAAAAAAACATACATAAAACAAATTGCACAAAACTTAGACATGGCATAAATATGAAAAATAATCAATCTAAATATATAGATAAAGACAACAACAATTACAAAACAAGTTTTTTCAGAGTTGAAATATTACAATCCATAAAATCACGGGTAAGATAACTTAATTATGTAAACCACACATATTATGAAGTGGAAAGTGTTCCAGAATATTTGGTTAATGACATTATGCATTACTTTATGTAGACAAATTACATAAGCCTTTTTAAGTATCAAGACCAAATCTATTAAGCATTTCTAATTGAGGGAACCCAACAGAGAGATGCTCTCCATCGGCTTTAAAATTAATATATTTTAAGAATTTACGGTGAATTGCACCTAACAAATGTAGTATACAAAATTTCCAAATTGTTAGAATTCTGAAATTGTTTACTATTCCTTGTAATGAAACCAAATGATCTATAAGGTTTTACTATTACATGATGTGGACAGCTATTAAAAGACAATTTTCTATCAAATATGACACGTAAGTCACAGACGATATCAAGTCTAGAAAGCGGATGTTATATTTAGTAGCAGATTATTTACCCTGCACCATTCATGAATGACATTTATATTATACTGAAGTTCAGCAACATCATCAAAGTTCTTAATTGTACTAAAATTTTTTAGATCATCTGCATACGTCAGACAGGGCACAGTTAAATTATTAAAGATGCCATTAATGAATAGACTAAAGAATAAGGGTCCCAAATTAGACCCTTGCGGGATCCCCGAGGTGGCTCGCCCTTCAACAGACTTGCAATCACGTTAAATAACATGTAGACCTCTGTTGGAAAGATAAGAGCGTATAAGATTTAATATAAAATAATTATCTAATTTTGTCGAGAATATTGTGTGATCAATTTTGTCAAATGCCTTATTTGTCAGGTCAGTGTAAATCACGTCAGTTTGAAGTCCATCATTGATGGTATTGGCTAAAAACTGTGTAATACAATAGTTCTACCCCTAAAATATAATTAAGTATTTCAGAAAACTTAAAAAATACTAATAATTCTGAATTAGGGTGGCATGTGGTTTATTTATTGGAACAATTCGTTTTGTTTCCCATGTAAAATTTTATTATATATAATAAAATAACGCCAAAAGATTCCATTCCATTTTACATGTTAATTAAAAATATGTGGACCTACACATACTTTGCCCATGTAATGTAAATATTGTGAAATTGTGAATGTGTTACAATCAATTATATTGGTCAATTTTCGAGTTGATTTCTAAAAAAGAATAATATTTTATGCCAAATTGTCCCTGTCTGAAACGAGAAAAATATGTTGGTTCTCTCTACTGAACCAAAATGACACTGTATGTGTAAACGGCACAAATGATTCTATTAAGATGCAATAATTTAATACTTCTGTTAAAGTAATAACAAAGGATATGTTGGAAATGTTTTTTTTATTGAGTCTCCATTTCCTCTTACACATAATTTAAATAATCTCTATACAATATGACAAATTCAACTTTTTAGTTCATTCATAGCTAAAGTACATATACCTAACAATTGGTTTCCAATGCATTTTGTTATGGATTTTTATCTTTCAGTTTAATTGTTGTCAAAAGAACAGCGTGCAACTGAACTTTTGCAATAAAAAATATCATGTGTTCAAATAATACCTATTTCATAATTGAATTGCCCCTTATATATTTTTCACGAGTCGCCACTGAAGCGGTAGGTATTTTTATCGGCGCTCTTGGCCTCTGAAGTAGAAACCTGCAACCCCAATGGAATTTCAGCACAAACTATTCCCTTACAATAGTCCTTGCAGTGGACTGGCACTGACAGAGGCTTCTAAACGCATATATATTTGTTCCGACTTCAATGCCTTTCTTTGCTATGGAGATAGGTCAAAAGGTTTTTTCATTTTCAATGGGTTTCTTTAGTACATACTTTAGATAAGCGTATCATCGGGTAAGTATAAGCCTGGTTAAAATTCAACAAGGGGATTGGTTTTCATAAATCTAAGCAAAAAGACGAGTACATTCTGAAATCTCAATTTAAGTACATGCAGTAACCATTTCCTATTAGATATCGATAAATTGATAGGAATTTAAAGGATAATTCGATGCATACGATGTCGTTGAAGCTTTGTGAAGTAATTTATGTTTTTAAGACAACTATTAAAGAATTATTTATTTCACTGAAAGAAATACCACTGAGTTACTATAAATTTGTGCTTACAAATTTTGTCTGAATAAATTGCAAATGTAGTAAACCATATAAGTTCGTTGTTGTGGTAAGTGCTAAAGTATTACAGTAATCGGTTATTTTGTAATAAATATCATATTATAAAATTTAAATAGCGCAAAATAATATTTGTCTTAATACAATACTTTTAATAATCATTACCAAAACTACAGAAACACAATTATAATATTATTTACTATAAATTGTATTAAAGTAGTTTTTATCTTCTGTCGGATATGACAAGATCGAGCAGCCAGTCAGGCTACAGGCTATACGTGTTACACGTGTACTCAGGTTGACTTCTGTTGGGTGTGACAGACACGAACAGCTAGAGATCCATCGAGAGATCTTTCTTTTGCCTGCCCCTATGGCATATCGATGAGAGCCAAAAGACTCGAATCTGGTATTTGTAGGATTTGCCCTCAGATCTGTTCTCACAAGAGTCAGAGATTTCAAACTGTTAGAAATATTCGACCAGTTAATTTTCGAATGTGTTGTTGGTGCATATAACTCAAGAAATAGTTGGACGAACATTTCTGACAGTTTCAAACTAGTCCCTAACTCTTGTGGAAACAGACCTACAGACGAGTGACTTTGGCTTGGCTCTTTACTATATGTCTTTCAGGTGACAATGCTGATAGGGCATTTTCCCGCATAGGAGCTGTTGTTTCCTGAAATTTCTCATTTGCAACAGAAGTAGCTAAAATTTTTAACTACCAATGTGTGTTTTTTTAAATGTCAATGGCAATAATTATAAATCTATTTAATAAACATTTTTATAAAACCTTGTAGTTGCAACAAAACTGGTAAATTGTTGCAGTCTTTGTGTCGCAAAACTCAAAACTTTTAATAAATAGTACAACAGTGGGAAAGTAATGGTACCCAGCTTAAACACAGATTCCTGTAATCAAATAAAACCGATTGAGATAAACTTAACTCAGTCCAAAAGTGAATAGTATAGAAGTTACAGGACTTCAAAGAAAAAAAACTGTTTTCTTATTATGGGCATAATTAAGAAGCGAAACGTCCAATCATGTTGAAATTTTGTACAGTTACGTTTTAAATAAGTACAGGCATTGCGAAGAAGTAGATAGTGCCGCATATCGTCAAACGGAAAATTATGATGGAGAAATTAATTTTACGTAGAAAATTTATACCTGTTCCATGTTGATGCACCATTTTCGGTAAAAACTGTACCTTCTTGCTGCAGCTCCTCCAGTGCATTGTATCAACATGGAACAAGTATACAAAAAATTTATTTCTCTATCATAATTTTCAGTCAAGCGTATCAGAATAGGACCAACAAAAACGATACAATGAAAATGAATAACAAAAAAACTGCTGAGAGCGCCCTCTATGATATGCGGCTCTACTTACTCCTTCGTAATACCTGTACTTATCTAAAACATAACTGTACCAAATTCCAACATTATTGGACGTTTCATTTCTTAATTATGCTCTTAACAACAAAACAATGTTTTTCTTTGAAGCCTTGTAACTTCTAAACGAGGCACTTTTGAATTAAGCTAAGTTTGTCTAAATCGGTTATATTTGATCACAGGAAGCTATGTTTAAGCCGGGTCACCCTGTATAGTATTTGGTAACATAAGTAAAATAGATATAAATTAGATACTCCAAAATTAAAAGCATAGTCACAGGTCTACAATTGTATAAGTGTTTACTTTTATTTTTCCAGTGTATTGAGATTGTTTTATTAATTTTTTTAAGATCGAGTATTAGAATTATCAGATTTATATTCTGTGTAGTTAAGCATAAATAAAGTCAATATCTAAAACAATTTTTATTGCGATTTTATAAGTCAAATATTATGATAGGAACATATTTTTAAAGGAAGGAAATCACTTTGTAACAAAGAAATACTTGAGACAGTAGAAGGAAAATAAGAATCAAAGTATTAGGGTAGGATTTTCTTTATTGCCAAAACTTTTTAAATTTATAGATTCCTGAAACTGCTTTTCTATTCATTTTTTTATTTAAATGCATGAACATTTAATATTAAATTGAAACATTCAGGAAGGAAGGCACTGTAAGTTTCTATTAAACAAATCTGCAATGCACAAGTAGAAGAATAAATCTTGGATACTATTGCGGAATAATAATATTACACATAAAGTGTTGAAAGAACAGTTGTTGCATCCCTTTCATGTAAGACTAGTTCAAGAATTATTGCCACTTGATTTTGATGCCGATTAAAATTTTGTCATTTGATTCGTGAAAGAAGAAACACTGATAATCATTTTCAAAATAAAATTCTTATTCCTGATGAAGCGTGTTTTACAAGAGGAGGCATAACTAACTTCCATAAGGAAAATATCTACGCTGAGGAAAATCCACATGTTATAAAACCAAGACACTTTCAACATGAAATTAGAATAAATGTTTGGATCGGTTTAATAGGATCAAATCTAAGGTCATACTTCTGTACCAAATAATTTAATTACAAATAGCTATTGCACTTTTTTCAAGAAAAGGACTTACCCTTGCATAAATGAGTAATTTTGAATTTTGTAGATAAATAATAAGTCATCAGCTTTAGATCCGTTTTTCTCGGAAATCCTTGCTCCTAGTGACTTCTTTCTTAGCTAAAAAAGGTAGTCTAGTCCAAAAAAATATACAGGGTGGAACAAAAAAGTTGAACGGTTTAAAGGGTTTGAAATCATCGCCGGTGGCGTCATCTAGAAAATGCACCGAAATGTACAATAAAATTGAATTTCCAATCCCAAGAAACCCCCGGGTACAAAAATTCGTGAAATTCACGTGAAACAGTCGAAAGTTATTAAAGAAAACGCGATTTATTTTTTAACCTTTGACATCCTGTAGCTTCGTGATTATCAATTTTTGGACTAAGACAAGTTTAGTTAAATCGACTTATTTTAAGCTGTACTTTATGTGGTGAAACGTTGTCCAAATCTTTTAGGGACACCCTATATATCACAGTGTGTATCGAGTCGACAGATAACTTTCTATTGGTTTGTATAGAAGCACTTTCTGTACCAAAGTTAAGTGTATTCAGAAGGGAGGCAAATACCGCAATTATTAGGTTTGGATACAATATCCGGCGACAAACATTGAAATTTTTCCTAATCAGATTTTGGGATAAATTTCCTCCCTTATGCGTGTGACGAATATAGAACGTGGGACGAAGGGCAAATATATTAGAAACTACTAGAGTTGCCTCCTACCCTACTAAATATGCCATTTCTCATAGTTATTAGTTGTTATATTAGTTCATAATTCACAGTGTGTACTGTTTACGGAATGACTGAATGAATTTTTCGCATATTTGAGATATATATACCTATTTATATCAGTTTATAGTAATTTAGTTTCTACAAAATTGTAGTAGATATTTAACCAACGGTTAGGAATAGAACCATTTGTATAAGGGCTGGAATTTTGCTGGACGAAGATAGGTCCCACAAATGACACTAGTCGAATAAGTCGAATTTCCTAAAGTATTAAATACAATATGTTTTCTAATTTTGTTCCTGTGTCTACATTATTTCTAATTTTATAAATTAAAATAACATTAATAAATAATATCATTTGAAGTGTAGAAAATGCTGAATGTCACGGTTACATTTTTATACACTTTAGTAGTAGGGGAAATATTCGTATCAAATCCTATTCGGTATAGCTTTATTAAAAGGAAGAAACCTTAACAAAATTTAATTTTCCAAAGAAAAAATACATGTATTATCATAATTATGCATTAAGCAACATATTGCAGAACATCTTAAGATATTATAAATATGATTTTTTTTTTCATTCATACATTTAACATCCTCAGCAACAATTCTCATGGGTACAGGAATAAATACCTTACTAAACGCCAAAGAGGATTTTAACCAGATACACTTGCAGAGGGGTCCATTGGGACGTCAATAGAAAATAAAAAAAAATCGCAGCCCGTTGATAATTATGTCGTTCAAACTACAGCTATACCCATAACCTCGTCCACTTTACTGGCATCAAGATTAAAATTTAGCAACTGTGTTGTAAACATACACAAATAAATAACTGATACTATATTATTGTTATTTCTCCGTTAAAACATATTATATACCCATTTTGTTCAAACCTGAGAGAATTTTCAATATTATTGTCCACATTGTCTAGCGAAAAATAAAGCATTTCAAACCATAAGGACATCGCCAGAAAAATATACAAGGTGATTCAGAACTTACCCCAAAAAATTGAATGTATAGGGGGTTCTTACAAATACAATTTTGTATAGAAAACAAAAAACAGCAGTTCGAACATGATTTAAAAATACACATCTGCACGACACTAGGAACTG
This sequence comes from Monochamus alternatus, assembly GCA_037114965.1. Classification (NCBI taxonomy): domain Eukaryota; kingdom Metazoa; phylum Arthropoda; class Insecta; order Coleoptera; family Cerambycidae; genus Monochamus; species Monochamus alternatus. The sequence goes on from CM073426.1 coordinate 101,753,029, forward strand.
GTCTACTGTAAAACCTGATCTTGCGTGACGCAAAGCATGCAGTCGGCGACGGGCACGGCGGCAAAATGCAATGAAAAAAGAACAGGCAATAACATTGAAAGAATTTCCTAAGGAAATAAATAAAATTTTATAACACCTATTTTATATCAGCAAATTCAATTAAGTTAAGATACGTTCATCTGGATCATCACAGTCACAAAAAGATGTCAAAAGAATTTGAGCCAGGAGATCGTGGTAGCCATGGTACCGGTCTTCCCCGTCTAATCCATCGTACCCCTTGAACGGCATTGAAGTACTTTGGAGCATTTTGTCGAAAATAAGGGGGGGGGGGACTATCGTGCAAGAACCACATGCGGAGTCGGACAGCTAAGGACATATCTTCCAGAACTCCAAGCAGATCATTTCGAAGGAACTCGAGATACTCAACCCTATAAATTCGATTTGGTAATATTGTCAAGAATGGAAATTTAATAGAAAATTAGTCATTGGAAAATAAGTCTAATTAGTAAATATATTTTAAAAATAAAATCATTTCAAAACTCCAAGCAGTCCAGTTCCAACCTAGTTTAAACTCATTGCATAAACCATATTTTATTTTAATTTCGTAATTATATTCTATATTGTGGATAAAAATGTAAAGTCGGCAGGATACAATATTCTCAGGTGTGTTGACCACGATGACGTTTTTACTGCAAAGCGCGGATTGGCGGTGGCCCCTCAAGCCACTGCTGACATTACAAAAATCATGAACCAAGGATTGAAACTTGAATGTGGAGGTAGGAAGTCAGTCGGTGATAGTGTAGTGAGTGAACAAGTTTCCCCCTTTTTGGAAAAGCGGTATCTCCCTTGCAAACCATGGAAGTTGGAAGTAGGTAAGACCTATTGTTAACTGATATTTGTATAACCTCCAGCTGGTGGCAATATTTTCTCTTCCTTATATTTTTTGTCGCTGAATAAATCATTTTGTTACTGTTTTTTGGTGTGATTAATCTACATCTGTAGTTGCCCCCTTGTGCGTAGAAATAATACGTAACAATATAAATGGTCTAATCAAATGATCATCGACAATTGAATGAACATGAGTATTATGAATGTTATACATCTCATTCCGTGTAAAAATAGCTTCTTCTGTAACTAATACGTCAGCAGTAAATCTGGGATCTTGAACATTATGTTGCAGCAATCATTCACAAAATCTAATTCGTATCTCTTAGTATTCATGCTTAGATACGCTGTACATGGTACGGATATAATTGAGCCTCGTGTATGATACGCCACACTTGTTGAGCGATTTACCGGTACTTATTCGGGAATTCTCTTCAATAATCTCTAGAATGAGTTCTTCAGCTGCTGCAATACGCCATAGACGCTTTAGACCTCCGCCTCTTCCACGATTCGGTTGAAAAATTTTCCGTGTTACGTCCGCGTTGCACTACCGCGGAAAAATTAACATGCATTTGCCACATGCCTGCTGGAAAATCATTCTGCGTAGAGACAAGAAGCTGCTAAAGCATTTTGTCTTACTTCACCATAAATTAAAATGAAGTTCATCAAATTCCAGTTACTATACATGTAAGCCATTTTTGACTTGAAAATTAATTTAAAAACTATCGCAAAACCGATGGCCTATCGATGTAAAGATTGCAAATAATACAAAGTAAATAATGTTTCTCTCCGAAACTATAAGGATTTTGTAAACATTTTATTGGTATTGACGTATCTATTTCATTTTTTTTTTCGATAATTGTTAAACACCTGGTATATGTAGCGTAATCTATAAATGCCATTAAATTTAACTTTGAAATTATTGTAAAAAAACATCTGAAATTTTGAAGTAGTGGTTTTAAAAATATTTTCAACAAGATCCTAATCGCCCTATTTTTGCCTCACAAATTTATTTTCCTTAGCGACCTCCTATATATTTTCAAAATAAGTAACATTAGTCCTAAAATATTTATAAATACCTGCAGTCAACTGCAAATCCGTAGCTCTTTCATCTATTTTTACAACCCATTATAACAACAAATTCAATGAGTGTATCCATTACTTATATATCCATTTGTCTTAATTTTGTAAGCCATTTGTGCGAACCTTTATCTTAATATAATATTCATATTTCTTAGAGTTCTAGTTGTTTTCTTCTACGTAACTTTACATTTCTGCAGCTTGAATATGGAAATTAATGGAGAATATAGAAGACCAATTTTTAAAAGGGGGTACAGTTTTTATCACATTTAGAGGTATCCCAGTGAATATTAAATTCTGAATAAATGTTATAAATATGCTGACCGGTTGAGGTCTAGTACAACATCGTTGAATTTAAAATTCTTTACTCCAAAGAAATACATTAATGTACGTTACACATTGTACTTTACGAGTGTCCGCTGGAAAGTCTTGATTACAATTTTAATATGGCAGGAAGTGTACAAATAGGTACCTACCCTATATGCATTCATCCATAACAAAGCATTAAATACAATCAACAGATGTAAATATGTACAGCCTGAAAATGTAAATATTGTCATAATGTCATTCGTTTTAAGAGAAGATAGGGGATAATGAGTATAACACGAATACGCAACTTAAAAAAAAAATTAAATTACGCCGAAAAAATATTTTCAAAGCATTATTTAAACCGCATTTTCACACTGTCCCTGACCGCAGGTTGCCAAATTTAAATATTTTCCTACAGTACCTACTTATTGTAATATGTAATTAATGTCATAAATTATTTTTTTAAAGTATGATTGTAGTTAATATAATAATAATAATAATAAGTTTCAGCATAAAAAATATTTAATATTGAATTACAAAACTCTAACGGATCAAAAATAAGTCATTCACATTTCATTACATAAATAGTGAAATAGAATGCAACACTAGGTTAAATTATTATGAGAGGCTGAAACGTATTTGATATTTAAATACAGACAGTAATAAAAAACTTTCGTGCTATCAACAAAAAACAGATATACATATTCAGTAATAAACAATCCGGCCTTCCGGGTCTACCTACCTACCTACTATATTTAGGTCAATAACCTTGTTTTTAATGTCGTGGCAGTTCAGATGCCCGTTTAATACGTTACCGGTGGAAAAAGTCGAACACCGTTCGGGTTTGTTTTCCTATGCAGGCGTGCCCACCGCTGACTGCATCTTGAACAGATACACACGGCCCGACTTCTTTCCTCTTCATCCACATTCATCAGTTATATTTTTCCGATTTCGCGTGGTAGAGGTTAGTGAATTTCATGTGTTTGTGTCGCCAGTGTAGTTTATAATCATTAATTAAATTTACTAAATTAAAAATGCAATTCAAGTTAGAGTGAAGTAGTAAAAAACCGTCGTGAAAAATTTATAAAAGATATTTTAATAGACATGTGCGTCTGTGTTTTCCGTGTGCCGTGTGTCTGTTATTCGGTATCTAACCTACTGATCATGATTCATATTCATAATCAAATGCGATTTACATTACTTGGGAATATCAACGTACAAGCTCAATTTGATTCTGCTTTCAAGTACATTATGAACAGGCAACAAAAATAGGTATGTTGCTAAAATTTTATCCAAACTTATTTACCTACAGTATAAAATTTTGCAGAACTTTTGAACTTGCATTACGAGGGTATGATGAATGAGTTTTACATCAGATATTAATAAAATGCTTAATGAATACCATAAAAATGCAACAATTTTTAAACGTACCTTAAAGTATTTACATTTTAGACAAAAAGTTTGCCATTAAAAAAAATATATCACTTCACTACAGAACATGTCGTTACTATATGTATGTGATCCTGAATGGCAACACTGCTGGACTTATATATAGCTTCAATACTCGTACGCGTCATCAGAAAATTTGTTGTGTACCAGGAGCGCCATGTTACCGATTGTTATGGGGTGATTTGATTTTCTTTTGAAAGATCGAGCAAAATTTTTTTTCGACTTTCTGTCTTTATTAGGTCTTGCGAATACGTGGATAAAATTAACATTGTGACATCACCCTGTATATGAAATAAACGTTCACTTCTTTATATTTTTATTATTTAACAATTTGGAAGTAGAAGTTTGAAAGTATTATTGGTACTGCACCTATTATACCGGGTGTTACAAAATAGTGGGTCAAGACGTTAACCATATATTCTTTACACTAAAATAATGGAATTTTTCTTATGTCATTTTTCATTTTGGAGCTCCATTTTGAAAGTATAGTGTCAAAAAAAAAAGATTTTTAATGATAGCTCCGGTGATTTTACAGGCATTTGTTTGAAATTTGTCAGATGGCAGATATTTAATGTAATATTTACATGTAAAATTGCCCTATATAAACTTCAATTCCATTAGAAATTTTAATTGTTAAATAAAAAAATAGTTTGTTATATGTACTTATTAGAGTTAACAATCCTTTCGAAAAACAATCACATAAAAGCAACCAATTTATTTAATGAGAAGATAAAATCCGCAGAAATAAACTTTCTTTTAAGTAAAAAGTTCACCCAATTAGGTATATTAAATTACCCGAATAACAAAACCATACAATCGCTAGAGGACTTTCGCTTTAAAAAAGAAATTCTCCTGCTATCGGTATAAACCCCTACCCTTGCCGAGAATTAAATTATGTTTTACATAATTTCCTAGTAAATATCTTCCAGAACGTCAATAATCTACTTTATACTAACACAAACTTAATAACGTCGGTTAGCTTTTTCAATATACCTCCAGCCTGGCGCTTAGTTCACTTCTCTGGCAAATTAATAATGAGGGGCGGTATCGAACTCCTTTTTCAGAGTTGTTTACGTATACCCACTTATATTTAATGCAACCCTAATAGGATGAAAATAAACAAAAATCCCTTTGAAGAGGAAGTGTGTATCCATGCATGACAACACGTAATGGTTCGCGTGCGAACTTATGTTTATTATCGAGATAATTTAGAGTTACATTCGACCGGCCAACCGTAGCATCTTCATCTCTAGCATGCGTTAATGAACCCTTCGTATACTTTATAATCAGATACCTTTGCGTACCCAGGCTCAAATGAGAAATTAAAGCCACCAAGTTTTCTACTACGCTTCAGTTGAATTTTCGTTTCAATTATTATCGACAGATCTCTAACTCCTTTAATAGTAGTTCATATAGGTTTTAAGATGACGAATTTTATTTTATTCTCATACTTTTTACATGAGAAATAACATGAAGTAAAAAATAGCAATGCATAATAGAATAGAAAATTCATACCTCCTTTCCTTAAACTAATTATTTTAATAATAATATTAATATTATTACTATAATAATTTATTTATCGAGACAGGTCACACACACGTAACATTGGATAAGTCAACACAATTTCATAGGTATAACATTAACAGTAAAATAAATAACTCATCAACGAAACAAGATACAGCTCATCTTAAGACTATGTTACAAAATAGGTATGTCAACTAATAATGAATTTATGAATAAATGATTCATACATCTAATGCCCATGTAAGAAGGTGCTTTTTCATATAATAATGTTTTATGAGGAGTATTCTAAATAGATTGCCATGCCTAGTTCTATAACAATGAGTTTGATCATTTCTAATAAATTTACTAGAGTTCTTTGCAATCTGCAGAATGCATTTATAAATGTAAATACATGGAAATGTTAGTATATTATTTTTTATAAAATATGGTCTACAAGAATTCAATGGATGTATATCAAAAATAAGACGAATAATTCTTTTCTGTGAAATGAGAATTCTACTGATATTAACCTGCATTACCCCATATGATTACATTATATGACAATTGACAATATATCAATGAATAATAAATCTCGAGAATTTGTTTAGTATCAAATGTAGATTTTAATTACGGGAGAGCGTAATAACCACTATTAAGTTTTTTTTACGTATAAACTCAACACTACTTTTCCAGCTCATATCATAATCAATGTAGGTGTCTAAAAACTTCGTAGTGTCAGATAATCGAATTGTTCTGCCATTTACTATGACGTCAAAAAGTGCCCGAACATTACGCAAAGAAAACTACATGCACACGGTTTTTTCCGTATTTAAAATTAATGCATTTCTATTGCACCAGTTTGAAAATTCAACTGATAACTTATTTAGACGATATTGAAGGTCCTCAGGTTCGTCAGCAGCGGCAGCAAGAGTTACATCATCAGCATATAAAACAGTACAGTCACTACTAATATGCTCAGGAAGAATTTATGAATATTAAAAAGATCAGCGGACCAAGTACAGAACCCTGAGCAACCACAAGATCCACATCTTGAATACTGGAATACATATTATTCACTTTTACGCATATTTTTCTATAACGTAAGTAGGATAAAAGCCATGACAAGAATGTACACCGGAAACCAACTGCATGCAACTTCCTTCCCATAAAATTAGGGTCTAAGCAATCAAATGCCATTGATAGATCGAAGTAAAGAGCACCTACATATTTTCCTTTATCGAGATTTTCATAGACATACTCAACAAAAGCATAACTAGCAGTTTCTGTGGATCTATATGGGCAAAACCCGTTTTGACAAATTGAGAAACCGAGAGTATTTTATATTTACTAAGATATTTTATCATTTTATCGTATATTATTTTTTCCACTATCTTGCTCAATACCGATGGAACTGTAATGCCTCTGTAGTGTTGAAGAACTAAACGATCACATTTTTTAAATACCGGTGTACCAATTTTTAATGGATCTGGAAAAAAATATCCTATGCTTTTTAGATTCTTCTCTCAAATACCAATAAAAAATATCAATAATATTGTAATTTGCAAATTTTCTATATTATTAAAAATATAAATGTCTTAAGAACTAATTCCGTGCCAATAACATATTTATCTATCATATAGAGAGAATGCCACAAATACAGATGCGTATTTAAGTTTAGCTTACCTGGAAATTAAACCCAATCTTTCCAAAGCTTTTGAAACTGTATTGTATACGAGTGTTATAAGAAAACTGCAATCATGCTCTACCCCCAAATCTTTTACTCTGATAATTCTATGTAACGTTTCACCATCCATTTTCTAATTAAAAATAATATCTCTTTTCTGTGTGTCATAATGAAACATTTAGAAATATTGCACTGATACATAACCTTTGTCTTATTATAAAACGGTACTTACAATCTTGAACTGATGAAATTTTTCTATAAAAATTCATATCATCCGCGTATAACAGACATTCAGAAGGTTTTATTACATTTGGCAAATCGTTTATGAATAATGAAAATAGCAAAGGTCCTAAATTTGATCCTTGTGGAATTCCAGACTTAGCCAAGCACTAAAATGAAAAATGAAATCGTATCTAACTGCAAACAACCTTTAACTTAAATATGAAGTGAAAAATTGTAGTATTAGGAGAAGATAATAGCAGAGAATTGACAAATACGCAATGTCTTCAATTTTCAAAAATGATGACAATAAAAAATGTATTATTTATAAGAAACCTTACGTTACTTAGTACAGGGTTGAAGTTATTCGGGAGAATATTATAGAACCGATTTAGGTAAAGCTTTGAACACGCCCTAGAGGAGTCTTAAAGCGGTTTTCAAAAGGAGAAGAGTACATAGGACCATCTATTTATCATTAAGAAGACAACAGAAAAAGTAATAAAGCAAGATAGCAAAGCATACATCGCCACTGGAACCGAAATTGATACGATTGATTCGAAGTAGGTATGTGCAAATAATAGTATGAATTACGTGATTTGTAAAAATATAACAGCCCAACAGTGTTCACTGTTTTCATGGATAACTTAATAAAACGATGCAACCAGAAAAGTGAGAAACACAAAAATACAATAAGTAAATCTGTTCAAGTATCTAGATGCAATAATTGATGAACAAAGATGACGATATTTCGAAATTGAAGAAATACAGAAAACTCACTATGCAGTGAAGAACAACATTATAAATAAAAACCAAGTAAAAAAACAGCGAAGATGGTGTATAGACCAATACATACATACATACCGACACTGACATGGATTCGAATTATGGGTGTTAAAAAGAAACCCAAAAAGCAAGATTACAAGCAGCAGAAATAAAGCATACAAGATGGGTCAAACGGAGTCAATAATTAGGTACTAGGGTTTATAGAGAAAAAATAAGTGGTAAAGAAAAATAGAGGGGAAAAAGAAGACAGCTTAGTTGAGAACATTTTGAAGAAGACAAACAAAGCGTGTAAAGATGCAAGGGATTAAATTCAAAATAGGAAAGAATTGAGTGCATTCGTATATGAATGAAAGAAAGCTGATACACCTTTTCTCTAAACCCAACGGTATAACTAACGGGGGTTGTTTAAATATTTTATGTAAATGTTATGTTTATGTTATGTAAACTTAATTTAAAGTAATGTTGAATTATTTTTTTTTGCTTTCTATTTTGACGAATACTTGGAAACCGTTATTCATATTAAAATTTCTTTAAGAAATAGTGTTATTTTATTATAAACTAACCCAACATATTTACATAAACATTGATTTTGTTGATATTATTTAATATTTGGACGATTGGATACATCCTCACTGTTGCTATTATACCTCAGTACTTGTTGAATAGAACATGACCATCCCAATTTTAATTTTATATTATTCACCCTGTTCAAATTTATTGCAGATTTCTATACTACGGAGCCTTGAAAATAAAACAGAGAAGTTGTATATATTTAAATAGGGAAGTAGAGAGCCAGCTGTGCTTGTTCACTGTATCTCGACGTTTCATCTAATGCAATATACCCCTAGTATTTTACAAACTGCACTTTATAGCATAAAATTGCTAAAATGTGTCTTTTAAGGGCACACTGAAACAAGAAAATAACTACAAGGGTACTAAATAATAAAAACAAAGTGCAGGAAAATATAATAGTTGTCTATGCATATGGTTATAATTAATTGTATTTGTAAAAGTTAAAGCCTGCATATGCACGAAACTGTTGATAAAATTGAATACTACGATTAATTAGGAAGTTGTTTATTATAGGAAAATAGCACTCTAAAGGCCTGGTTACACAACACGGCGTGTGGTTCGGCAAACGCCACTTTACGAACCACAAACCATTTGATAGAAAGATCTCTGTTACGACTTGCGATTCTGAGATAGCAGTTTACTATCTGGGCAAATCAAAACTTCGGTTCGTGCCAAGTAACAATTTGTAGGTCGTTTGAACTTCAGAGAGTTTTAAAAAAGCGTAATTAAGGCTTTGAAATAGAATCTGGACTATAGATGCTGTGATTAGTATAATTACTCCTATTAAAAAAGTTTTAAAGCGTTCTATAAAACCAAATGAAAAAAATTATTTACCGTTACTATCATTTGCACTTATAATGATTTTGTTGTAACTTAAAAAATTCACGTAATAAAACTAATTGGTTAAAATGGTTTCTTAGGTTTCATTTACATTTAATAGAGTTAAACTCTATAATTTTCAGTTACTATTGGGACTGTTAAAAACATTACAAAACTACATTATAAAGCCATTCTTGATAGTCGTCTTGACAAAAACATAATAAAAGTAGTTTTAAAATCTAAAAGGCATTCTAGGGCATCACCATTATTGAACAGCTTAATTAGGGACCTTGAAGAAGCAAGTATGTTTTATAAAAAAATTCACACGTTTGTTTTAATATTTCTTTGTCAAGGCAAGTCAGAATCATCAAAAATTAATACGGTAGGTGTTTTTGGAACCAAGAGTCAACTTGCGGTGTCTACTTTAAATTATCTTCTTATATGAATATACCTCTATGTATAGGTAATGTACAATTTTTATATACATTAAAATGTTGGCTATTAATACTATTTTTCTATGAGGCGCGCTATTTTTTACGACTATCTTGTGTGGAGTTAATGATAAATTGTGATTCGTTTCCATTTTCCATCATAATTGTTTGTTACTTGCCTCTGCTGCCTGCTATATAGGTATATAAAGACACTACCTATATTAGATTCAAGTTGCCAATTTTTAAAAACTTTATTAGTCTCAGCCTTATACTTTCTTAAAATAGTTTAAGTAAAATAAATACAATAATAATATGATTTGGCTTTACTCATGGACATTCTTATGACTCATTTTTATTACACACTTATAAAATATTATAAAACTACCTTTAAGGCAGCACCGTAGATGTTTTCTAGAAATATAAAAAGTGAAAAGAATAAGTCCTTGGTTTTAACATAAGAAATTAACTGATAACATTTTTAAGAGTAGTACTGAATTTTCAGGAAGTTTCAAGAGATAATTTAAAATGGTATATTATTCAACAAGCATATAATGATGGCTGTAATTCAAGAAGGTTCATGTTTTGTCCACGACTATTCACAATATTTTAGCAAACTTTTTACTTTTTATACGACATTTTGACATTCATAACATGAACACGTTCATGATCAAATTTGTAGTTTTTAGGTACTTAAATCTCGAAACATAAAACACGTGGAATAAAATTAATATCAAAAATAAAATTCTTGATGTTTCGTTTATTCGCTTTTACTATTTAAATTCTCCTCAAATATAATAATAACTTTTAAAAAGAGTTTATGAGACACACATTATTTCTATCTCCACATTTCAATAATTAATTGCATCTACTTATAAACAAAAGTGAACAATCTTATATGCAGAACTATGTAAGTCTATGTTATAACAATATTTACATCTACAGTTAAAAATATATGTATTTTGAAAGGTTTCTGTACCTAAAAATTTGTTGGTTAAATCGCTTTCTGTCGTTATATATTCATTATACTTCAGTATCTTTGAATATTCGCAAGCGACATGAAATAACATTCCTTTTATTGGTTAAGTTCTATATTATTTTGTTTTTAAATGTCTAAAATTAGCTGTATTTGTAAAAAACACTCTTTGAAGAATTTCTTAATGTGTCGCATCGTCTAACTGTGCCTTGTATTTTGAAAGGTTTCTGTACCTAAAAATTTGTTGGTTAAATCGCTTTCTGTCGTTATATATTCATTATACTTCAGTACCTTTGAATATTCGCAAGCGACATATTATACAACATTCCTTTTATTGGTTAAGTTCTATATTATTTTGTTTTTAAATGTCTAAAATTAGCTGTATTTATAAAAAACACTTTTTCAAGAATTTCTTAATGTGTCGCATCGTCTAACTGTGCCTTGACACATTCTGATATCATGCTTAAAGCTGGGGGCACATTGCTCGGATGCCACGCCACGCCACGTCATGCCACGTGACGTGGTGTAGTATGTACTCATGCGATGCCACGTTACGTTACATTCGACAATTCCATCAATTTAAGGAATATTTCATATCAGAAGAAGGTCCAACTCGAATTGTGAGTCGAGGATGAATACATTTAAGTACCCTAATCCATTTAGCTAAAGTTTAAAATTTATGTTGTTGCATTAACAATGTGCTGGGAGAAATATTTCCTGTGTAATTTGTTCCTAAGCTTCTCCTCTCCTAATTTTTTCTCTATAGCGCTTACGTTTCATACTATAAAGACATTCGTGCTCGCAAATCTTTAAAATAACAAAATTGTGTCAATATTTTCTATCATTATATGCATGTGACATCATATTCACGTGCACACTGCTATCACGCGACATCACGTTACACCATCCGACGTGATGAAACTCTAACAACAGGGGATTTAGCATGGCGTGGTGTAGCGTCCGAACAGTGTGCACACAATGTATAAAAATACATAAGAATACACAGTGTCAGATCCTTCTGACGTTGTATCACATGGCGTGGCGTGGCGTGGCATCAGAGCAATAGCGAGGCATAGCCGGACACATTTTTCAGCACATTTGCATGCGGCGAACAAATGTAGACGATTTCCTTATGGCGAGCAGTGTTGAGCATTTTTACAACCGACTTCATAAACATCCACTCAAATCGTACGAATTATGTGTCATTTTGGTTGGCCACATGCAAATCCGGTAGTTTATGGCAAAAATCCTTCATGCATGAGACGTTTTTGCGTAGCGCGCGGCCTTTTGGAAATTCTTTTCTACAGTTCTCAATTTGTAGTGTGCGTATATATTGAAAATAATAATAATAATAATAATATAATAAATAATCGTCTTCATTCGTTCCATAACAAAAATTTATTACAAAGCATAATTTTAAAAAGAATAGAAATGAAAGGTAAGTTTACATGATGCAGGATATTAAAAATAGAAAAATAGTTGTTGGTAGTGCTCTATTTTGTAAAATTTTATTTAATAATAATGAAACAGAGAAAAGGAAATTACGGATTTGGCAAAAGAAATGACTACGTGAGAGGGAGAAATAGAGTGACGTAAAACTTCTAAAAGTGCTGTGAATTAAAATTGCATAGACCGTGTTGCGTCTAAGCAGACTGTATACTAAGAATAAAAAAAACTTACCTAAATGGATAAATGTGCTCCTCAACGATGCAGGAAGAGATAAAAAGGAAAGAAAAAAAGGAATAGAAAAGTTCACTAATGTTTATCAAAATTTACTAGCAAAACACGTACTACCGAAGTGCCGAAAAATGTTCTACCCGTTTATATTGTATCAAAGCGTGTCTTTTCAAAAATCAATAGTTTTCTTAGCAAAAATTACTCTGATAAGAGTGAGAAATAAATACTAATCGGTACAAGTAGTGGCCTCTACTGATATCTATTTTTATTAACTAAAGTTTACTATTTCTAAAGGCCCGAACAGCCCGCTTTTTTAATTTCTTTAAATTTACATATAGAAGACTTATTTTTCACAAAGCAGTATGATGCCTATAAACTTCAATAAAGTTGGTTAAAACTCCTTATTACTCATTTTTATTAATTAATTTTTATCTGCCGCGTCATGCACAATCAATAATATATTTCAATTTTGAATGCCACACCGATGTGTTTGTCTATATTCGCAAATATGTAATAATCCTGCTGCGACTGAATTTGTCTCGTGATTCGGCTCGAGATGTGGCACGGCAAATCGGCATACATACAGGAATTTATGTGTTACTTTTGTGCATCACATGCAAATGCGTCGAAAAATGCGCTCGTCTATGCCTCGCTATTGTGCCCCCGGCTTAATCGTGCTGCTTTGAATTGGATGCACAACGAAAATAGTCACTGAATTAATCCGTCTAATCTCTAATTTGGTCGTTAGACAAAATGTTAACGCTATTTATACTGATTAAAAAGGAAAACCAGAATAAAATATTTACTGTTAAGTATATATAGAACCTGCCGCAGTGGTAATTGTCCACGTAATTTTATAAATAAAATTTGCTGAGCACGTAGACGACGGCGTCGGTCAGTAAGCTATTTTAAACCCTCATTATCTCACCAGTTAACTTTTATAAGAGATAACAATTTAAACTCCATGTGCAGTTTAACTAATTAAAGTCTAAAACTGATGTACATAATGAATTGAGTTACAAATGGAACAAAACGCAGCAGTATGCTTTTCAATTATTGATATGGTACATTTGGTCAAACAATTAGGCACTAAATAAATGCCAATTATTAATCAGCTTTTCGTGTCTACGCATAAAACATATGGTGGGATTATTGTATAACAAAACCGAATTTGATTTGATTTATTTTTATTGTAGGTTATAGGTAGACATAATTAGATCTCTTAATAAGGACTTGAATATAATATCGGATTACTTTTACAGTAAAAACATCTTGCTAAACTTGGTAAATCAGAACCGACCGTAGTAGTCGTAATACCAACAACAAGATCCGAAACCAATATATGGGCGGACTCAGAGATACTGATAGCGGATTTGTCCCCACAGAGTAAAAACCATAGTAAACTAATTAATTCTATAATTGATACTGCAGGAAACAACTACTCCGCGGGCTAATGCCTCGACCGGCATTGAATTACACCTGTAGTATCTGTGTGAACAGCCAAGAACCCTTGTCGGCCACTGCACCAGACAACACCTGTTTCCTGCAGTATCAATTACAGATTTAATGGCGCATCGCCCATGGCGAGAGGTCTACGGTACCTACAATGTAGGTCTCTTCCTGCAAGTCGAGCCGCTTAGGCCGAGCAGGAAGTAGCAGACCAGTTACATCTCAAACTAATTAACTGTATGCGAGGAAGCACATTTATAACAAAAATTTGCAATTTCCATTTCGCTTTAACATTATAAATATTATTTTCTGTTTTGAAGTCTGCATCTACAAATTAGGTATGGTCGAGGCTGCAGACTACATGTTATGGAAGTATATGAGTTAATAGCCAATTAAAAAGTTTTAAACCAATCAAATCTGAAGTTTAACGAAATCATTTTCACGGGAAACTGACTTCGTAATTTGAAAATGTTGTGTGTGTGGTTAAACACTGTTCGTGCGTAACATACAGTTTTTTAACTTTTATATTTAAAAATTCTCGATTATAAGCGCAAAGTTAAGTTGTTATACAGCTAGGTTTTTCTATAAGAAAACAGAAGCTAATTAAAATATGAAATGAAAAAAGTAACAGTAAGTATATTTAGAACTATTTAGAATTATTTTAAAATATCTACTTTAGAAACCTTATAGAATCAACTGGAAACAGTACTGATAATAAAGATATTAAGCTTATTTAATAAATTATATTAATGAAAAAAATTGTATCAAAATATTATTATCCTTAATACTTTCTTCGTTTATACAAGGTGTAACAGAAAACAGATCATCCCAATTTGTGATCAGGGTAAAGTTATGTAAAACTGCACAATAATTTTGTAAATGAAATAAGTACACTGTAATATTACAGAAATAAACATGTATAAAATTCCGTATTATGTTGTGTGATTTTACAACTATTATAACGAATTTAAAAATGTATCAGGTATATTATTTTTGTAGCCATATGGAGAGTGTATTGACAGATGAAGTTGAACAAAGTTACTTTTAAACTCATGGGAAAAAGTCTGCTTGTTAAAATGTACAAAACTACAGATTTAGGCTTGTCAATATAATATTCAGGATATCTCTTATTAACAAATTAATAGAAATACAGCATATTTCATTATTAGAATTTAATAATAAATACACCATGTCAGTCACATTTGTATTTCTAAATACAAATACTATGCAGCAGAAATAACTTCTGTAAAGATTTTTTAGTGGAATTTATCCATCCGTCCTCTAAATGTGAATTATCCACCCTTCTCTGTAAAAGTGTATTTTTCACCCATCATCTAAAAATATATTGCAATGTAGGTATTTTATTCGCATTAGAAAATGTTGAATATTTTTGCTTAAAATACTGCATAATTATTCTTGAAACATCAGTATACAAGGTGAACCTTAAATAAGTACAAATATTTTAACTGTAGGTGTAGTTCGTCATATAGATAAGTCTAGTGAAAATCATTCTTACCACTGATCAAATAGACCACTGACGTTACCTAATAAAATGAACCATATGATTTACTGAGGGCGAGGTTGCCATATCGTCTGTGATAAATAATTGTTTAACGTAAATTCAATTTTTGCGGTTGTTTCTGATTTAAAAAAAGTTGCTTCTAACAATAAGTAAAGTAAAAGTATCATAAGCGATTAAAATATGAATTTCCGCTCGATACTATCAATTAAAGTGTTTAGGAAGATACTTTGTTCAATGATTCAAAAAATTATACATAAACGTGCATAAAAACTCACCTACTTACTGGAAAACCAACTATTTAAACAGTTATCCACATTTCAGAAGTTAATACTATTGTACCATTGTTAGAAAGATTATTACAAATTATACCCTTAAATTATTTTATGAAGAACAGTAAAAAAAACTATGATTTTCAAATAACATCTTGGAGTTAATTTTCGCCACATAACCTGAAACAACGATTCACCATTTCGTACTTCGTTGCGGGTGAAACATATTTTAAAAATAAACACAACTCATGGAATAACAAAATAACTACCTTGATGTATGCGTTCAATATTAAGGGAAGACAAAGTAAAATATTTAAAAGCAGTGTCAATCGCATGCAAAAAAAACAAACTAATTCCCTAGGCACATGTAACAGGTAGATGTCACGAGCTTTAGGTGAAAATAAATGTCCTATACCAGCCCGACCCTCTAGGTTTGATAGTCGAGGTCGACAAAGAGGTTATGTTGATACCGGTGCACAAGTATGGTCCAGCGCAAAGGAATAAGCTGTGTGCAAGTTACAATTTCAGTACACGTAAATTGAAAGTTAATATGAGATACTTTTGCATCTTCTGATATCGAACTAAACTAATGGTTTCTTTGTAGTAGTAGTAATAGACTGATGAAATACAGTATGATTAAATAAAATATGGAACATTATTCAAAGAATGAAAAGGTTGACATGTTAAAAGCATATTTGTCAAGTAGTGATAATCAGTGATAGTGGTAATAATCAGTTGGAGTGTAGTAAAAATGGATGATAACGAACAAATTCTGGATAACTGTGATTGTGAGTAGATGATCTGGTTTATATTTTCAACTTTTTTGGTGAGGTATAGGAATGGCAAAGGGGAGGAGATGGCCATTAATATTTTCATAAATACATATTTCAATCATTCTTTGACATGTCTAAAACTTTGTTGCAGCCTATTTAATAATTTATTTAAAATTTGACCTTTTTTTGTAAAAAAAAAACTTTTAATTATGTGTTCTATACAGTGACCTGTATTGCTGGTTAAAATATTTGTACTTATTTAAGGTTCACCCTTATTCCTTGGTTTTTGCAAATATTTTTAGATATAGATGTCTGAACATAAATACTTTTAGTTCGGATTTCAGTTACAGTAAATTTATAATTAACGTACTACAACTAATGTTAATATCTGTTGAAAGCAATTGCTATACATAAACATAAGTAGTTATGTTGTTTGAAATAAATGTTGTATGGTGAGACACATGTAATAGTGTAATTTAGATACAAACATCTAAATAACGTACCGTTTAAGTTTCTATGATATTTTTTGAATTGTGTAATATTTCAATTGGCACAAACTGCAAGTGCACACGTAATAAAATATAATCTTGTACTTATTAATCTTATACTACTTATATCCCACAAAACGTACTTATTAATGAACCGTATATGTACTACACGTTAAGGCCCGGCGAAAAATGAGACGCAGCTTGGTGAAGCGACGCAGCGTGAGTCACGGCGAATTTTCTGCGGGAGGAAACTACTAGCGCGGGTACCGCGCAAATGCGATTACTGAAAAATGACAACTAATGCACTCATTGATTCTCAATTAAGTTCTGAATCTGATTCAGAAGACGAGTTTGAATCCGAAATGGCA
This sequence comes from Monochamus alternatus, assembly GCA_037114965.1. Classification (NCBI taxonomy): domain Eukaryota; kingdom Metazoa; phylum Arthropoda; class Insecta; order Coleoptera; family Cerambycidae; genus Monochamus; species Monochamus alternatus. The sequence continues at coordinate 101,770,283 of CM073426.1, forward strand.
TCGTAGTAATAAAAAGTCAGTGAGAAGTTTGTACTTGAAAAAAAAACAAAAACTCATGGAGAATTTGCCTTAACTAAAGAATTTGGTGACGATTTTGCTTTCATGTAGTCTACATGGCTTGTATCGTACAAAACTGGTCGAATTCGCATGGTGATTTCTAAAACTGCGGCAACTACACTGCGTCCCGCAGGATCACGTTGAGCAAAAACTGCGTCATCACGCTACGAAGAAATATGGCCAATAACTATAGTCAGCGGTCGAAATTGTGGACACTGATTAATCGCTAGCTTGTAGACAAGCGCGACGGGCGAAGCGTGCGGGAAGCAACTTTTCATAGGAGTACTAAATTTGAATGCGATCAGATATAAAAACTATACAAAAATAATTGCATTACATAATATCCATTATTTTTTGAGTAGAAACAGTGATATAACGGTTTTTATCAATTTCGAGGCGTTAGATAATAAAAATAATAAGAATATTTCAAAATTTAAAGTTTTTATCTTGTATATCGGTGTACCTAAGTTAATTTAGAAACTTTATTAAGACAAACTGAAAATATTTCTTACCAATATTGTAAATATATCCTATAAAACGATGCCCTCTTGGACATCGATGACCCACTACCACCCGGCTCATGCCGCCACAAGATGTTAACTGTTTATACACTTCATATAGGTAATTGTTTTCACTTCACTGTATTTAATTATCAGTAGATTAGTTAGTAGTAGTTAGTAGATCAGTTGATTATAATTATTACTAGAGATGTTGCTATCACTGTTACTTGAATCATCTTCCCCTAAATGGATAATGAATGGGTCTATCAAAACATCTACTGTTGTATCTAGATCCCACATACGTTGCTCCTCCTTCCCAATTTCATCTTTTTCAACGAGCATACTTTTACGATTTCGGTTTAAAAATCGAAAATTCATGTCATGCATTGTTCTTCTAAGAACTTTGTCAGATAATTGAGGCATGTCCTCATCAGCTATCGTAGCTTGAATGTATTTTATCGTCGGTATTTCATTCCTGAAGAATCCATGAATTTTCCTGCGAATGGCGTATTTTACGTCATCATCGACTTCTGTTTTTTTCCTTCCTCGTGTTTCTATTTTTTTCTTCTTTGGATTTACTTCCACACTCTTTTTTATAGCACGATATACACTACCCAGTAAGAACCGATACCTAAATAAAACGTTGAAATAACGTTACAATGGTGGAAAAAACGTTTTTGGTTTTAAATATAACGTCTTTTTTATAACGAATTTTCAACTAAACATTTATAGAACGTTTATATAACTTAAAATTCAACCAAAAGAAAAAAACTAACCAAATTAAAACGTAATAAAGTACAGTTTAATAAACGTTTTATTTATTGGTTTATTAAACTATAACAGTCAACCCAAAAACGTTGATATATATATCGGCAACGTTATATTTACATTAAAAATAACGTAACTAAGAACTTTTAATCTAACGTTTATTTTACATTAACATATAACCAAAAATACACTGCTAATTATTATTCAACGTGAAACTAACATTAATATTTAACTGGTTTTTAACATCATGTTTTGACTAGTACGATAGATTAATAACCATCGAAACAACACGTCAAAAAATTTAGTTTAATTAACGTTTTTATTGAACGTTATTTAAAGCATATATACTAACTACTAATAAACCACAACTAAAATCACCAAAATAAAACGTCATAACGTTCAGTTTAATAAACGTTTTATTTATTTGTTTATTAAACTAAAATAGTCATCCCAAATATATATATCGTCAACGTTATATTTACATTAAAAATATAGTAACAAAAAACTTTTAATCTAACGTTTATTTTACATTAAAATATAACCAAGAATACACTGCTAATTATTATTCAACGTTAAACTAACATTAATATTTAACTGGTTTTTAACGTTATGTTTTGACTAGTATAATAGATTCATAACGATCGAAAAAACATGTCAAAAAATTTAGTTTAACTAACGTTTTTAGTAAACATTATTTAATGCATATATAATTACTACTAATAAACCACGACTAAAAACTCACCAAAATAAAATATTATAAAATTTTAGTTTAATAAACGTTTTATTTATTCATTTATTAAACTATAATAATCAACTCAATGCTAAATTTTCATAAAAATGTAACGAAAAATTATTAATTTAACGTTGATTTTAAATAAATATAAAAAATATATATTCTGAAAGGTACCTATTAGGTAAAGTAGCTCTATTTTTATTTAGTAAGTAAGTATTTTCTGGGAACAACAATGTTTATCTGGTTTACGCGTTCAATTACCTACCTACAGTTATAAGTCATCATAAGTCACCATAATAAAGTAAGTACCTATCTAAATTTTCATTTTTAAATAGAACAAACATTGTTTTGAATTTATAGTTATTTTCTTTGAAAAATAATTGTGCTAATTTTGTCTTCATTTTAAACAATACCATTTTTAAGATACGTTGGAACAACTGTAGGTGTCTCTGACGGCGCGGTCACAACATTACCGACCGAGCTAGCTCACCAGCTCCGCTCAGCTCAACGGCACAATGGCCTCCCTCAACGCTCAGTCCAACGGCTCAATTTAATTTGTGACGCCACGTATTCGCCTACAATCAGTATAATATCAACAAGAACCTTGGCGTTTAGAGATTAGCGATACTGTAACTGGAATGTGATTTACTACATACATTTGCTGTACAAAAACAAGTAAGTAATTCTTCAACATTCATGTACTGTATTACTTTGTAGTGTTTGTCGCATGCAACATGGCGGTGATTTGTACAATTGTTTTGGATTCGATTGATATTGATTTTTTCATTTATGGAGAATGAGAGTAAGGTACATCGTAAATCCTGCATTGATATTTGATATACGTATAGTAGGTATGTTACTGTACTCTACTGTTACGCTATGAAGGAGTCAAAAAAGAATTATGTAAAATATGTAGGTACCTAATTATTTACAATAGCGTAAAACTCTCCAATCTTAACAAAAAAATCCTACCCTCCTATTTTCGAGGGTGCTGAACACGAATCTAAAATTAGTTTTGTGCGGTTGGGTCTAGTTTTCGAAAAAAAAAATTCAAAATATTATTTCGTATTATTTTTACAAATAGACATTAAAGTTAAGAATTAAATAAAAATTAACAGGACTTTGTTGGATTTTATTTTTCAAAGGACCACAAGACAGTAACAATTAAGTTGTTACTGTTAATTTCTTGATATTAGTAATACAATGTATTTGTAAAAATAAATAAATTCTAATTTGTACTTGAAATACATGAGGTAATAAAAATTTATATTTTTTACAAAAATTTGTGTGTAGTTTTAGTAGTCTGAGGAAAACAATTGCACTGTTTTGACCAAGTGCTATTTTATTTAGGAACAATTTTACATATACAAGCAAACAAATTATAAATTTCTTAATTGATGTTCTACGAGTAGGTATAGTTATTTTGCTTTTATTTATTTTTGGGTATTACTCAGATGATAATATTGATTTATGTCAACTGATCTGAGAACAGAATAATTTATTTTACTTATTATAATATCTACTTCAAAAACTTACATACATTTTTTTAAATTTTTCTTAGGTTAATCGATTGGCTGCAGTAGGCGGTTCTGGTGCTGATTCGCACACTAGAAGAATTCTAAAATTTTTAATCGCCGATGAAATTGCCTTGAAATATAATTGGAAGGGGAGAGATAAAATTAGTTTCCAAAAGACTAAGACAATGGATTTAATTTATAGTAAGTATATTATATTTATATAAGATATCAACTTAAGTAATTATTTATTGTTTATTATTATTATTTTTTGCAGATGCTGTAATGAAAAGTTTTAAAATGGAGGGTAAACTATTTAATGATTGAAAATTCAGTTATAGATTGATTCAAGTATGCAAAGACACCCATTGTAGCAGAAAAAAAAGGTAATGATTTTCATATTAACTATATTTTTTCTTGCATACTTAGGCCACTTTCGAACGGAGAGACTATGTATGAGTACAGTATACTCTGTGTAAGCCGACTATTTCTTTGAAGATAATTATTTTTAAAATCTGTCAATAATTTTGAAGAATACAGTTAAATAAACTATAAATTCATATAATTTTTAAGAGTTTTGGTTTTAAACCTGTAACATTTGGTTACTATGACAGTGGTGGGATAATGAATATCTTATCCTACTAGTGTGGTTACGAACTTCATTATCTAACGCAAATCTGTTTTATAATAAGTTTAGTCAGTTGTAGATAAAACTGTTTACCGGCATCACACAAACTTAAAAAAATGCTTCTGTTTTGGTACTGTAATATATTGCAGGTCTGGGAAGGAAAAAGACTGTTACCCAAGAGAATGAGTAACCAACTAAACTGACTGGAAAACAATGGTTTATTTGAAATATGTAACATATAATTTTTACATTTTTGTACATTTTGCTAAATAATGTAGTTTATTTGAGCTGTGAAGAATATGTATATTTATTTAATATAGTGTAAACAAATAAACGGATATTTTATTTAAGCGTACTATGGGTAAATATTACAGGTTGTATTTAAATAAATAACAGCATGTGTACAAATGCAAAAAATCTATTAAACTAATGATCAACATAGATAGTGTTAACATAAACGACTTCTACTGGTGAGCGAGTAGTGTTGGTGAGTACATTTTTTTTAATACAGGTTGACCCGGCCAAAATATCCCCTGTAGATTAGTCACCGTTTTATGAACTATTTTAAAAATTAGTATCTTGATATTTTCAGCCCTGCTGATTTTGAATTTGATACTAAAATTCTTGTATGTATACAGGGTAGTTTAGAAACAGAAACTAACATTGTTATTTACATAGGAACATTCTGTATATTTTATGGTTTTTTTCTCCAGATACTTGATAAGTGGTATATTCGGAAATAGAATTTAACAAGGAAAAAAAATAGTTAAATATACAGAATATCACTATATAAATAACAAAATTTGTCTTCATTTCTAAATCACCCTGTATCCATACGAGAATTTTAATATCAAATTCAATACCAGCGAAACTGAAAATATCAAGGCACCTACCAATTTTTAACACAATGGATAAAATGGTTACTGATCTATAGGCAGGGAGATTTTAGCTAGGACAACTCATACGTTTATTTTGCGTAGAATATATATTTATAAAAAAGTTTAATTTAAATTATAAAGTAACGTGTATTAGAAATATCATAAACACGTTACTTTATATTTAAAAAAAACGTTTTTATAAATTTAGAAAGTTTAAAATTAACGTTTTATTTAGGTTTATTTTGCACGTGGGTTGTACGTAAAATAAACGTTATATTTCTACAGTTAACTCACAGTTAATTCGTTTTTTAATAGTTGTAATTAAACGTTTGAAAGAATTAATGTAATACGTTTTAATAACGTTTAAAATCAACGTTGTTTTTGCAGAATATCTATATGTTTCTTAATCGTTAGGATCAACGTTACTTACACTGGAATAATAACGTTAAATTATATTGAATTAATTACATTATAAATACGTTAAAAAATGAGTTATAACCGACGTCGTTCTTCGGGACATTTGTACGTTTAAAAAATGTTACTATATATTGGTTAACTAACTATTGGTTATCGTTACAAAAAACGTTTTTTTGACGTAACGGTTCTTATTGGGTAGAAACTGACACTTGTGTTAACGAACTACACATATCAACAGCTTCATTAACACTTATGTTAGAGTTTTGCACTCGAATTCCTTCGTATACGTTTTTTATTATTATCAACTGTCCGTTACATAGGTTACGTCGATTACCAGCAGACCTTTTACTAGAACTGGCACTTTGATCCATTTTTAACTGTTATTTGTTAACTTCACGGTTGCAATAATTTATTTTTATAATTTAATATAACTATAGAAATAACAATCCGCGAATAGCAGCAAATCTCCCAACGTACGCATATTCTAATGGCGTTCTAACCTCGGCAAAGCCATGTACTAACGCTCACACACAAAAATATTGTTTTCCACAATGCAATAAACAGAGATAGAGAATACATAGGGCTTCAGTTTGACCGAGTCTTTATCGTGGTGCCGTAAATGTGAGTATAGTATCGCTGTGCATAGAACGCTGTGCAACTATAGAAATAACAACCCGCGAATAGCAGCAAATCTCCCAACGTACGCATATTCTAATGGCGTTCTAACCTCGGCAAAGCCATGTACTAACGCTCACACACAAAAATATTGTTTTCCACAATGCAATAAACAGAGATAGAGAATACATAGGGCTTCAGTTTGACCGAGTCTTTATCGTGGTGCCGTAAATGTGAGTATAGTATCGCTGTGCATAGAAAGCGGCACATTAATAATGAGACAAATAATGTGCTATCTCTTATAAAAATATTATACGCTTAATAGTAACAGTGTTTTTATATTATCTATTAGTCACTGTCCACTATTTTGACCGCTGACTATATTACTTAGATTCACAAAAACTCGTCGTGAATCACGCTGCGTCACCTCACCAAGCTGCGCCTCATTTTGCGCGGGGCCTAACAACACAGCTAAAACTAAAACGTATTAGGTTAGAGGTTAGGTTGATGATGTGCCTCTGCGCATGTACAACAGAAATCGCATGAAAACTGGTCAAATTTCGTAATAAATTTAGTGAAAGTAAATAGTACCATTGCAGAACATTGTATTACTACACTGATTCCGAAATTTCGTAATTTTATTACGTAAAAGCACATACACTTATTCCTTAATATACAGGGTTAACTATGACTTAGTACAAATATTTTAAAAGGGGATAGGGAAAATTCAGAATTAACGGAATCACCCTTCAAAAAAATTCCAAACTTATTCATAAAGCGAAACAAATTTTTTTTCAAAACCTTATTAACCCCTAATTTCTCGGCGACTATGCCGCCTGTCAGCTGCGAGGTTAGGTATATTCTGTCAAAGTCAAAGTTGTCAATGGTAGTGACAGAGCACCGCGTTGCCACTTGTAACGATTTACGGCGCTTTTAAAGAAAAATTTTTGTTTACAAAATATTAGATTATGTAATGAGAAACACGATATGGTAGCACTGAGAAACCTACCTTACTGATACTTCCAGAACTGATATTTGGAGATTTCAAGAAAGTTAAATTATTTTCTGTTTTCTAACTTGTTTACATTATAACTTGTCGTTGTAAAAATTGTTGTACTTGCTGAGGACCTCTTGGTTTCCTTCAACCATTTCATAAATAAAAAAATACTTTTTTTCTATAGATATATCTGTTATTGTAGTTTAAAAATGCTTTATTTTTATGTCACTAAGTAAAAAAGAAGTTTCAAGAAGTATGAAATTGGTTATATTTTATATTGGTTAAGTTAGGTAGGTACATACGTATTTAAAACTCCAGCATGTGTAAAACAACATTCGTGGACGTTGTACAATTCGTACAAATGTACGAGTATTTGACATATTTTGTCTATTTGGAAAACGTATTTGATATTCGCTGCTGCACGATATGCACTTTCGTCGTACTTCCCATAAATTAGTACCATATCCGTAATTTCCGCGATTACACGAATTTGAATGTGCGAAAAGCTAATACTGAAAACTAATAATAGTAACGATATTAACAATTGTTAGGGTAATATTTTCTTTGTTAATTAAATAAATACCCAATAACGTTTTACTACTTTCTTTATTTCGCATTTTCTATCTTTACAACAACTCAACTCTGACACACCTCTTCTTCTTCTTCTTACATTCTTTCTGATCTACATTTTACAAAACATATATTTATGCCTACTTTACTACAGTTTAAACTAAGATATTTTTATTAACAAAATAATCGACCATGTTTGCATATAATAATATTGTAGTATTATTATTTTAAATTTCCCGAGGCGTTTACAGTGCTCTGTAATATTACTTTTCTGACCACTGCTGCTGTTTGACATTTGTAGAGTATTAGAAACAATGCAACCAACAACACAGTATAGGTTTATATCGACTGACAAGTGCTATGTGCGTGTAACCCCATGTCACGGAGGAAGTGTCAAAACAATACTAGAATGAAGAAACCCAGGATCGTACATAAAAGAAGATAATATTGATTATATTGATTGCCATAAGAATATTTATCTGAAGAATATTAAGTTCTCGGTGTATGCGGACCGAAGACTGAACGGTGGCGTTGACAATAATGGATGGTTGCGATATATTGGGACATGTGTAGTTTTCCACAATTTTCTTTAAACGTACGTGAAGATATTTCCTAGAGTTGAGAGCAATGCAGTGGAGTGACCGTTATCGGACAAAATTTTATAAATTAAAAACTGCCACGGGTGTATTCGAAGTTTTCTATTAGTATTTCTTTCAATCGATTTTCTTAAAATAAATGGGCAAGTGTGTATTTTGTGGCGAGTAATTCTGACGGATCTGTAATGAGTGAAAATGAAGTTTTGGCAGTTTGGAACGAAGGAACGAAAAACGAATGCAAAATGCTGTAGCTAACCGGATTAATTGTTATCCATCAGGTACTTAGGTATTATTATTAATAAAAATGTTTACTTTCGTTGTTTCTACATTCGGCAACGTTGGAACGTTGTGAGAAACGACCGTATGGTACCTAGTTGCACAGAACATATGCCTAGTTGACATATGTAGCCATCTTTTTTTAGTCATAGTTAACCCTGTATAATACGTAAATTAAAATTTTCCAGTAAATATTATATAAAAAGAACAAAACAATGCATGAAAATTTCCACCCATTTTATCAGTGGGAAGGGGGTTAAATCGTCATATTTTGCCGCAGTTAACGGGATGACCTGCTTTTTTGTTACACTCTGTATATGGTGCTGAAAGTGAGGACAAGTGAGATCCAAGTGCTCATAAAATTTATTTTGCAACAAAGTATTGAGAAATACTCCAGAACTTTCATGGAAATTTCGTTTCTTATTTTGATCACCCTACGAAGTACATAATTTTTTATAAGTTGTCAATATACATGTTAAATATTCGATTACAATATTTATCTATATTTTTAAACACTGTAGTATTCAAATATAAAAAAGAAAAATTGCGGAGCAAAAGTAACTCGTTCAGAATTAGATTTCAGGCTGAAAAATGGCTGCCGGAATATTCAATAAATTTCTTGCCGTCTGGAAGAGGAAGAAATTTCCCAGGTTACATAAAACCAGCCAACCCTAATCATCCTTAATACAAAATCCAGACGACAAACTTCATTTTCAAACCACCAATGACAAATTTGCCAAGTTCCACCAATAAACCGACGGCTTCAGCAATTTAACGTATAATTTCCTACGCAATTTTCGATTACCAGGATATCTTATTAAAAAGGGCGTAGCGTATAAGTGGCTCCTGGAGCTAAAAGAGTTTACATTGGCTTAACACGTAAACAGGTTAGCAGAATTCAAGATGTATTCTCAAATTTTGAATCAAATACTGTTCCTAACGTTTCCGTACGAGATTTATACGGAAAGGGCCTCGTAATTATATATTAAGAAATAAATATAACAGTGGAGGCTCGTCGTATGAAGCAACTGAGGCCGGACCTTACTGTAAAATTGGGCTCCCACACTGTATATTTTAATACTACATAGTATCCAATTACCTATTACATTTATCAAAAATCAATATAATGAAATAAAATAATTATTGCTTCATTTGTAGTCCTCGTAAGTTATAAATAACGGATCTAGGTTACGTTTCAATACCTCGCCGCTTCTAACAGAGCGGGGAGTACGAGTCATCCGCCAATCCCAACAGAGTGAGGCCCAATTTGCCGGGCATCAAATTTCTTCATACATGTCTAATATGTTAAAGCCTGCCCCACCACGCGATATGATCAAAGTCGATGTTTTCCGTCCGAATTTGAGGCGCAATTTCTGACGCCTCTTATTAGCGTGGAATTCATACTCAGATATGCCCGGCAGATCTACCCGACGGACACGTCCGGCAGTTACATCTGCTAGTATATGCCATGCACTGAGGCACGATCTACCTGTCCGCTGCCCGGTTCCACGCGGTTCCCACGCGGGCATGGGTAGACCCGCGAGTGAATGCAGGCGAGCAGGCATACCCGCCGGGCATCCATTCAGTGGCCAATGGAAAAGCGTTGAGTGCGGTTCTTTCTACGCGCATGTTTTGTTATTTATTACTGAAATAATGGCCTTTTCCGATAATAAACCTTTTTGGCAGTTCAAACTCTGTCTTTGGAAAATGAAAAGCAAAGATTACCTAAATAAAAATATGAAAAATGAAGCTTATACTGTATTAATTGATAAGTGTAAAGATATAAAGTTTGACGCTGATTAAGAATGTAAAGAAGAAAATTGATTCTCTACGCAACGGATTTCGACGCTAATTAAGAAATATATGCCATTTTCAAAGAACCGGGTCATCGGCAGATGAGGTATACGAACCTACACTAAGGTATTTTATTCTACTAAGTTTCATTATGCCAGCCAGTGCCGTGTCCGCATGTGTGTGCCTAATGTGAGGCGTGCCCACCGGGTAGATCTCGTGGGTATATCTGACAGTGAATTCTACGCTTTTCTCTCTCACTATGTTTTCCGACAAATTAGACGACGTAATGTGTGTAACGGGATTAACCGATTGTTTGAGTGTTAATATATTTAATTGTATTTTGAATTTCCAATGATTGATTAGTTGCTACTACTGAATGAGATGTCTTATATATTCTCAAAATTAGGTGGTACGGTTTTAAGGACAAGGCAAGTATTAATTTAAAGTAAATAAAAATTAACTTCATTACAGGGTAAGACTACATTTAACATACGTAATATAAATATATGGTATTATCTGAATAATACTAAATTAATGAATCTCTCTCACGATATTTAAATTTTTAAAACAATTTCAAGACATTGAATTTGCAATTTGATCAAGATATAAAACGACATTTTAGCGTGTACAAATTCACTTTTCCAAATTCTGCAAATTAAACACTTAAATGTAAACTACTGCTCTAAACAAATTAAAATCGCTAATCAAACAATTTCTGAATTAAGACGAAGAAAAATTTAAAAATATTTTTGATAATGCAAAAAATATTACTGAATTAGGAGTAAAACAGAGTAAAAGTTGCGACAGATTAGAAATAATTTCAAGCTATAAAATGCTACACTACAATTATAGATTGCATTTCCCTTCAACTAAGTACCTACTCCTTTTGAAAATTTACACAATCTAAATTTCCTTGCTTTCGTAGATTCCTCAAAACTTACGAATATGCAAAAAAGTATGGAAAATTGTTTAAATGTTTACTACAAATGTATCCAAATCTTTTTGACAAAAACTTGAAAAACGAACTTCATATTTTGTACAGACACGAACAATTTCGTAATTTAGAAGTTGAAAAACACGGTAAAAATACACAAGGAATTTAAAATGTTATTTTCGGAAGCATACAAATTGTTTTGCTTAGTTGTAATAATTCCTGCAACAAGAGCAACCCTTATTATTCGCCGTCTGTGACCTTTCGTCAGATTAGGTACATGCCACAAATCAAAGGTATCAAAAGTAGTGACAGGGCACAGCGTTGTTACGTGTATTGATTTACGCAGCTTTGAAAGAAAAAAAAATTGCAAAATGTAGATAATTATTTAATGATTTAATGAAAAACACAATATGGTGGCACAGGGAGGTAGCACCTACTTTACTGACATTTATATCCAAGATTCATATTTAGAGAGATTTCAATAATGATTTCTTACTTGTTTACATTAAAACTTGTAGTTGCAAAGATTTTTTACGTGCTACCTCTCGTTTCTTGAGGACCTATCCTTCCCTCAACGATATGGACACAAATACATAAAAATACTGCCACAGTGCCTCACGTTTACCGCCAAAGCATTACAACAGCTGTTTATTGTGGTTCAAAGAGAATTCAGCATAATATTTTGTCTACTCGGAAAACGTGTTTGGCATTATGCTGCCACAGTAATATGTACTTATCACACTTCCTATAAATTACACAAAAAATGTGCAAAAGATTAAATTTGCGAAGGTAAGTATTGAAAAATTAATTCATTTTAATTATCGTATCAATAGACTACTAAGGTCTATGAATGCCACAGTCAACGAACTTTGCTGAAGTAGTCTGCAGTCGAATGTGTAGGCCACTACAGACAATATTAACAATAACGACGATGTTTCCTAATTATTTTTAATTAGTATTATTTTAGACTATAACATCATGAAGTGTTTACAGTTATCTGTAAAAAATCCCTTAGAATATTTCTTATGAGCTTTCACCAGTGTTTTATGATGTTTTGAGAGTATGCAATTAGTAATGCAAAACGTCAAATTGTCATAATCGAAATCTGGTTCAATACTAGTGACTAATTTTTACTTTTAAACTTTCTATAGTAATTAAATAACGCAATTTATGTCGGGTACAAATATTTCCCTATAACATGGTTCTCCCTATGATATCGTCGCTGTTATTACAAAGAGTCCTATCTCATTTTTTACAATTTTTCAGGAGAGCGATTTAAAGAAAACTGTGGTGATCATTTTGGCTGTATCACTAACACTCTTATTTCAATTTATTTTTTCGCAATAACGTAGATAAATCAATGTAGAATGATGAGGCATATAACATTTTTTAAAAATTATAGGTGTTTTGTTTTAATAAAATATTAGTTAAGATAGGCCCTTTCGTAAAAACAATAACAAGTTCTGGTTTGTACATGAAACCAAATAGGTCCCTTTATTATTAATAAAAAAAATTGTGTTTTTCAATGAAAAGGTAGGAAATTTTTTTAACTTCTACTATTTTTATTTTTATTTAAGGAAAACATACAAATAATATTATATACTAAAAAAATAAAACGTATCTTAAAATCTACGTATTAGGTAATAAAAAAATTAACAAAAGAGAAAAAAGAAAATTCTGAATGTTTAACAGTTTTAAATCTAAACTAAAACGGTACTCTGACAGTGAGATAACATGAATGCTAACCTAAAAGTCATTACTATGATTGTGTATGCGGCAAAGTACGGTAAAATAAAACATCGTCAGGACATCTAACGACAGGCTTGTCACCAGTACATAGTGCCATTAAATCATTGTAATTTAACAAAGGTATTGGCTTGGGTTCCTTGTTTAACTTTGAAAGAGTTATAGTGCCACTAACTTTTCTTTTTATGGTGATAGCTCGATATTGAGTTTCCAGATGACTGGTTTTGAAAAACAATTGATTCATAATCAGTCACAATCAGTCGCACCCTGTTAGTGCAGGGTTGCAAGATTTAATTTATAGTTCTTTTGGTTACGTTATCAAAATTTCCAAATGCCTAAATTTTAAGAAAACAGCTACAGGAATCATTAATCTTTTGGCATAACAAATTTCATTTTTTTTTTTGTTTTTAATTTAGTTACTAATCATTCGATTGCCTTTGTCAGATAAAATCATAATAATTAATAGGTAACGTACTGGGCCTATGTGAAAATTACTTTCCATCTTTTGCAAAAATATTATAACATAAAGGCATACATTGAGATTTGCCCAGCCAGACGCGCTTTAAACATATGGCATAGGGGCCAATGTCAACTTTGGCCTTTACGTAAAAATATTTTTAAAGCTAATCTAAGATAGGCCTGATTCTTATAATTCCATAAAATATAAACGGTGTAATATTGAGATATGCCAGTTTGTCATAACATAAATAAGGTCTACCCATGCCTAAATATGGGCATAACTCATTTTCGCCAAATATCGAGTTAGGCCCCTTCGTAATAACACCGACGATATGTGCTGTTTGTTTTTCTACGGTCAAGGTCAAATCCACCGGAGTTAGGTAATCGCACACGATTTTAGATTTTTCCACAAGTACTGAATTGCTGCGGGTGCATTGTATTAGTAGGTATTCATTACATTAAATTTCAATTTTCGTCGAATAAAAAGGTATTTTAGTTGACACGGTTTGTGTATTCCATTGATGGATAACTGACTGAATATTACTGAAAATGTAGTTTTGGCAGTGTGCAACGAAGGAACGAAGAATGCAAAATACTGCAGTTAACCGGATTAACTGTTATCTATCAGTTACTTACAGTTACAATAAGAATTGTTATTAATAAAAATGTTCATTTTCGTCGTTTTTACATTTGATAATGCTGTAAAAAACGACAGGTAGGTAGTTGACATTTTTAAACCATCTCGGACGATGATTGTCATAGGCACCGATTTTCCGCGAGAAAAGAGGGTTTTATCTCATTTTTCAGACATTGAGCTAGAATTCTGAAATAATTTTTTTATTGTCAATTAGGCCTCCCTGATCACGTGGTTAAAATTTTGGTACTACGTCATAGTTAACCCTGTATAAATAATAGCATATTTGCTAAATCTCTAATTAAGAAAATGACGATAAAATATACAATTTTATTATACAATAAATGTTTCGTCTAATTATTGTTGTCTTCATAACTCTATTAAAAACTTCGTACCATCTCTAAGAAATGCGAAAGTAGTTTCAAAGGAACTTCATTTGCGAAATAGTAAAGCCTCAAGTAATAATAAACTGCTTATGAGGCTTAAATTTGCTATAACTTAACTTCCGGTAATAAATGTAGCTGTTTCACCGTGAAAATTATAAACAGACGTAAAGTTTGTCGAGGCGGAGCTGAAATCGAGTTTTTAATTTAGTTTCACAAAGCGAATCCTTGTAACCGGATTATTCCAATCATTGTTCTGTGATGATGACGTTATCCCACTCAGTATAATCAGGAAATCACTGCTGCTGGATAACAATTCAAATAAAGAAGGCAACAAAACTACGCCTCGTCATGTAAAATTAGAAAACAAAAAAATTTTTTTATGTCAGTAATTAAGGTTAAAATACTTGTACATTATTAAAATATTTCAGTTTTAATTAAAATGTTTATGCTTTTATTTATTGAATACTGGCCACTGTGACTTCAAGACTGTTCGATATATACCTAATACATCTATGTAGCAATTTAATAGGCAAGGAAACACAAGTGAGAGATAGATGGAGGCAATATTTAGCAGAGATGTTGAATGAAGAGAGTGAAAAGAAGAGAGAGAAAAGGTAGTGGAAATAGAAGAGCTTACAAGAAAGGAAAAAAAACACGATTATAGAAGTTTTAAGGAATAGCAAAAGTTCAGGGAAAAACGGCAAAGAACATTAAGTATGCACGAGAGGATTTAAGGCAAATAATATATTTTCTAAAGGATACTAAAGATTTGAGGAGGAGAATGTATACCTGATGATAGGAGAGATGCTATGCATGTATTTAAAAAAGGGAGACATTATAGGTTCCAGAAAACTATAGCTGGAAAACTATCATTGCTGGATATAGGGTATAAAATTAGGGTATCTTTAATAAAACAAGAGAATAGGACCCATAGCCGGACTGCAAATACCACCAAATATTTATCGTAAAGGAAATCCTTACTACATGTTACGAATATGGGGTTGAGGCAATGATTTTATTTGTAGACTTTAGAAAATCATATGACTGTGTGAAAAGAAATAAACTAAGCAAAACAATGAAACAATTTGAGATATCAACTAAATTTATTATGTTGTTGAAAAATGATATTCGAAAATACCAAAAGCAAAGTACGAATAAGTTCAAAAAGTTTTGCTATTGACACAAGACTGAGACAAGGAGCTTTAATTTAGTACTAGAAAAGGTCACAAGAGGAGACAACGGCACATATTGTTTATAAGTCACCAAATAGTAATCTATGTAGAGAATGTAACCATAATTGCAAGCGATACCTAGTAGAGAAATAGAAAAAGTAACGAGAAAACTTATGGAGGAAGGAAGTAAAGTGGGATAAATCAAAAGAAAGTAAGTTTTTGGAGACTAAGAGAGCAAAAAAGATATAAATATCAAATTGAGGACGTAGCACGGAGAGATGGAGATGGACAACAATAGATATGTGTATTTGGGGGTGCTGATAATAACTAACAGTGGTATTTATAGTTCGTCTCCGGTCGCCGGAGCAGTCTCCTTTCAGAAATTACGGACTGTGACGGACTATGAATACTGTGTACTGTAACAGTGTTATTGTATTTCTTCTTCCCAAAATTATTTGAATTTCATTATAAAATTCGCAAAATTTTGGGAAGAAGATCACTGTCTAGCGACCGGAGATGTGAACACTACTGTAAGTGTGACGAGGAATAAGAAATTAATAGAAGAATAACACAAACAAACAGCAACAATCAACCATTTAATAAAATTTGTACAGGGTAAAATTTAAAATGTACAAAACAGTCTTAAGGCCGACAGCGCTATATGGCAGCGAAATCTGGACCCTCAGGAAGAAGTCAAGAGAAAACCTGTTGAGGTAGGAAAGAAAGATTTTAAGTAAAATTCTAGGGGGAAGGAAAACAAAGGATGCTATGTAAAGAGAAATAATTAGGAAATATATAATAAATATTATTGAATATACCAGGCACCAAAGACAGATGAAGTTGTGACATCCAGAAGAGTGCAGAGGCTTGGGCATCTAGAACAAATGGGAGATTAAAGGACAGTGGAAAAATAGTAAGGTACAAACAATAAAAAAGAAGGAGGTAGACAGAGGAAACGATAGAGAGAAGCAGTTGCAATAGATCCAAAAAACTTTTAAAATACACGGCCAATAAAAAATCCCTATTAATGAAACAAACAACAAAAAATCGTAAATATTAAATGTTTTGATGTTTTTACAGTAGTGTTATTTTTTTGTGGGATTTATTATTTCCTCTTAAGGAGAGAACGCACTATATGAACGCAGTCTAGGCGTATCACGGACCGCTCTGTGTGAGTTAATCCCGGCCTTTTACAAAATCAATCTCATATGTCGTTCTACATGCGCTTCCGACTTGTTCTACTATATTTTCGACAAGACCGTAATGCGAGCTAGTCTAGCTCTCGAGCTACTAGCGCAAACGTGAACATTTAAAATCATTAGAAGATTATTCACTAAAGGAGAACCACAATGCTCCTAGGCCGCGACCTCATAGTGCGTTTCTTCCTTCACATTGCATATATGATAAGCTTTATAGAGGAATAAAATTTTACTTTTTTTACTAATAATTACATACGACCATATTTCAGTTGGTTTTGAGTATCGAAAAAACGTTACTTGAAAAATTTGCTTGAGATTTAATTTATGCCAAAAAGAAAACATCTACTTTAAATACATTCTGTATACAAATAATAATTATATAATCTCTACCGTCAGCAGATTATACGAATCAAAATTCATCGTTTTATATTACTTACTTCTCTAATTTTGCTGCTAATTTGCAGCAAAAACGACTCTTAAAGAGCATAATCAGAATTAATACTGTAGTCCGACCATTAATATCCCCCATTAGCTATCCCTTAAGAGCATTAAAATTTATAACGTGTTAGTTAATTCTTTCAACAGGATAAATTTGCTTTTATAAAAATAATGTGCTTAATAAGAAGAGTAGCCGTAATAACATCTACCCGCTTTCCTCTTTATCTCAAAACACAGTAAGCTTCTCTTACGATTAATGTCTTATCTACTCGAATGCATTTATCAAGACTAAATGCAGTTTTTGTCACATTAGTGAATAGCAGTGTGACATTTCCAAAATATAACTCACGCAGCCTTCCATTCAAAGTTCCACAACTAGATTAAAAAAAAAGGAATATTCAAGTTCTATAAAATGTGAATGTTTATTGCAAGAAAATTAAATAATCTGCAAAATAGTTCAATTTAACACAACTACTGGCTTTTTGGGTATTTCGATCTGTATTTCCTTCAAACGATAAAATTTATTGTATTCATTTGGAAAAGTTTTTAATCTTTGAGACTTTGGTATCTTTTTAATACGCTTTTATTAGCTTGACCTGTATGTATGTATGTAACGGAATTTTTCAGCGTAATTTTCACCAATTTCTAGAAGTCTGATCAGCTTGAAAATTTGCACAGGGGTCAAGGACTGATGACAATACAATTATTTAATAAATTTGTTCTAATGTCCTGAGTCGGATCATCAGAATAAAAAAAGACTATTTAGATTAGTTTGCAGGTTAAGTGTATACAATCCCTAGAACGATAGTAAATGACATTCTTCTTTACCGATATTAAGTAAAAAATATTCTTACCACTAGAGTATATTTAATGAAAATTAATGGTGCGATTATGATACGATAGATGTCGCTACGGAACTTTTCTACATATATTTTGCAAATTATTGAATTATTAAGTGAGTTACTCACTCAACGGTCAAACTTGTTACAATGGTCCACTTCTAAGTTTTTTTTTGAAATAATTTAAGATTTTGAGAAAAAAATAATAGGAATAGCTAAAAAATAAGTGTCTGAATTAATTTTAAATCAATTAACTTCAAGGTAAATTTTAAAAAATTACATTGCAAAACTTGGAACGGAAACGAAACTGAACTTTAACAGAAATTTTGAATTTAAATATTTTGATAAGAAAAGAATGAAAAATTGTCAAGTAACAATAAATTTTGATTAAAATTAAAAAAAAAATACAAAATTAAAAAAAAAAAAATTAAAAATATAAAATTTGGGAATTCCAAAATTCAAAATTTATAACTGAAAAAAAATTCGAAACTGAACTTTAACAGAAATTTTGAATTTAAATATTTTGATAAGAAAAGAATGAAAAATTGTCAAGTAAAAATTTTATTTTGACACAAAAAAATTTTTGGAATTAAAAAATTTTTGAAACAATAAATTTTGATTAAAAAAATTAAAAAAAATACAAAATTTAAAAAAAAAATTAAAAATATAAAATTTGGGAATTCCAAAATTCAAAATTTATAACTGAAAAAAAATTCGAAATATAAAATTTTGTAAGTAATTTAGGAATTATATAATAAAATTAAAATTAAACAAATTTAGAAATAAATAAAAATTTGATAATAAAAAAAAATTGAAATAAATATTTTCGGAAAAAATTTTCAATTAAAAAATTTGAAAATTCAATAATTTTGGAAAAATTTTGAAAAAAAAATTGATTTTAAAAATTTTGAAAAACGTAAAATTCAAAGAAATTTTAATTTGAAAATTTTGGCAAAAATTTTGAACAAATTTTGTAAAATTATAAAGTAAAAAATTAAAAAATTTTATAATTAAGAAAAAGATTTTGATACGAGAACGTTAAGAAGAATTTTAATTTGCATATTTTATATAGGAACGCTATCAATATTATACTGTCAATCATTTTTATTTTGGTCTACTTCCTACTTCGCAACGTAGGAAGTGCTTGCACGTATTGTGTCAGTAGTTAGTTGTTATGCGCATATACCTATGCGCATGGTATGAAGTACACACATGCGCAAAGGCCTGCGCAAAAATCTGCGCCGTGAAATGAGACTAAAAATTAAGAAAATAGATTATAGTTTAAAAAACACGCTTTAATAGCAAACCGAACTAAAAATTATGAAATAATTTTGAGGTGTCAAGAGTTTGTATTACAGCAATAGAAAATTCCGACAATCAATTACGACTAATTAATTAGGAATAAGATTAAAATTGAAATTAAATTATTAATAAAATAATTTAATTATAGTAAACCACTTGAAAACAGACCTCTGAATTTACATATAAAACTAACAAAAAGGTATAACTGAATTTACATACAGAAATATATAAGTAATCTTATACAGGAAGCATAAAAATATGTGACTAGGCGCATATCGTCTTTGGAGTTCCAAAGTTCTATGTTTGTATTAAATTGAAATTTATAAACTACTTACATAAATCAGCTAAGCCCGTAATTATTGGTTTTACTCAACTAATCATCTTATTGTCCATTTAAAATAAGACAGATAAACTTGATAATTTGTAGAGAGCAGAAGATTGGATTGTTTAGTTATGTTCAAGAATTTAACGCATATTGAATTATAAAGCGAATTTTACAGTGAATAGTAGCCAAGATTAAGAGGTAGACCCATAAAAATACATTTAGAGGACGTAAGGAAGACTTAATAACTATGAATTCGGTGAATAGATGTAGATTTATTAGAAGGAAGGTTTTCTGGCCGAAAAAAAAAGATGAAGTGTGTAAAACTTATAATTAGTTACACCATGCAAGTAGAGGGTTATTGTAGCACAACATAAATTATCAAAGATGATAACAATCAATCGATATTGAGTTTAAAAACCATTAATGGTTCGTAAATATTTTAATTTGGTCACTGCAACTGTTGAAATTTGTTACATATGCAAAGATTAACATGACCACTAACTTTTTAAGATGAAATTTTATGCAGAATTTAAAAAACAGCTAGTCCTTTCACGAGAACTTAAGTTGTGAATTTATTAGTTCCGACCTATTATTTTTGTAGCAGTTCATCACAGATTATTTCTTTTCTTATCCTATGCATTGGCACGAAATCCCAAGAATGCTGCCAAATCGGGGCTCCCAGCATCCTCTATGAATATAAAATACATCGCATTCTTATCTTCATGCGTGAGAATTTCCTAGGTTTTGTAATTAACCCTGAATTTGTTACCTATACATTTAATTTGTAAAGTAATCGAAATGTTCTTAATTAATACTATTAATTATATTTTTTGTGTATTTACAAACATGTGTTCAAATGCCTAAATGACAGATAATAACAAATGAATATTACGCGTGGCAGCGTAATACCAAAGAGGTTTTCTAAGTAGACAAAATATTATGACAAATCCTCTTTGAACCACATTGAACAACTGTTGTAATGCCTTAACGGTAAACGTGTCGCAGTGTTTTTATGTATGTATTGTGTATTTTTTATCCTTTGTGGTTTTTTTGGACGGAGGTAATCCACCTGGTCGTGATCGTCGGGCCAAGTAAGTACTTCGGTTTAAACAAAACGAACGGTCGAGGGAAGGAGAGGTGCCCAGCAACAAAAATCTTTGCAATGACAAGTTTTAATTTAAACAAGAACACAGAAATTGATTCAACATTCTTAAAATCTCTCCAAATATAAATCCTGGAAATAAATATCATGTCGTGTTTCTCATTAAATCATTAAATAGGTAGGCATCTAATCCACATTTTGGAAATACATTTTTTTCTTTCAAAGCGGCGTAAATTGATATATGTGTCAACGCGGTAACCTATGACATTGCCCGGATGTACCTAACCTTGTGGCTGATAAAAGGTCAGTGAGGGCGATAAATAGGGGTTTATTATAGTTTTGAAAAAAAACTTTTGTTTCGCTTTATATATTTGTAATTTTTTTCTTAATCCTTATTTTTCCCTATCCTCTCTTAAAATATTTGTACTTAGCCATAGCATCGTTCTCTGTTCCATTGCCCGTTTACAGTAACTCACCGCGCGTGGCAGCACTCTACATCATAAATGACGTAGGTGGATATAGTCGCCAATTTTTTCATAGAAATTATGACAAATGTCAAATATGTGTTAAGATGTACGTTTCTGTTTACCTGTCATTTTTAAATTTATAAATTGATGCAACGTAAAATAACAAGTATTGTGTTCTTATGGTGAAAATGAAGGAGTAACATTATTAATATGTATGTACCCAGTTTTATAGAAAATATAAAATATTTAGACACAAAAGCTTTGTGTGAAGTAGTGGAATGATATTAGTGCAGCGTATTTTAATATTTAGAAGATAAAAACTACGTACATTTTTGCAAACCAAATTTAATACGGTTCTATTAAAAGATAAGGTATTATAGTGTCAATAGCAAATGTCAAATTCTGACATTTATGGTGTGCTGTGTATGTTTCTAAATACATTGACTTCAGGAGGTGATTTCTCACAAAAAATTAGGGTCACAAAGTCCTATAACAATTTTTCGAAAACTCAATATTAACGGAGATACAGGGTGTTAAAGTTAAAATTTTTTTTTCGATATTTGTAAATAACTTCTTAAGAAATCCAAATATTTACATCAAATTTGTAAATCGGGGGTTTTTGCGGACGAGAAATTCAAATATGTTTCTAATTTTGACGTCACTAGTAGAGGGCGCCACTTGTGGCACATCATGTTTCTTTTAAATGACAGAACTTTTTTGCATCTTAATGCATCCATCTAACTATCGAAACAATCGATTCTTCTACCTGTTTTATTTGAAAAAGGTATACCTTGCTAAAGTCGGTAGGCGTAACCATTTTTGAAATAATCCTATTTGAAATTCTCAGTGCACCGAGTAAAAACTGTTTTGGTTTCAGGTAAAGTGCCTTTTCTGCTGAAAATACAGCAAAATATTACTTGAAAAGTTGTTCAGAATCGTAAATTATGGAGACGTGCAAAATTTCAAGAAGATCGGCGAGGTTTGATGAAACCATTTTTCAACAAAGCACAAAGATTTTATCCAAGCAGGCCGATTTATTTTAAATTTTGCACTTCTCCAAAATTTACCGTTCTGAACAACTTTTTCAAGTAACATTTTGCTGTATTTTCAGTAGAAAAAGCACTTTAACTGAAACCAAAACAGTTTTTACTCGGTGCACTGAATATTTCAAGTAAAATTATTTCGAAAACTGTTACTCCTAACGACTTTAATAAGGTATACCTTTTTCAGATATAACAGGTAGGAGAATCGAGTGTCTTAATAGTCAGATGGATACACTAAGCTGCAAAAAAGTTCTGTCATTTGAAAGAAACATGATGTGCCATAAGTGGTGCCCTCTACTAGTGACGTCAAAATTAGAAACATATTTGAATTTCTCGTACGCAAAAACCCCCGATTTACAAATTTTATGTAAATATTTGGATTTCTTAAGAAGTTATTTATATATACCGAAAACAAAATTTTAACTTTAACACCCTGTATCTCCGTTAATATTGTGTTTTTTGGAAAAATTGTTATAGGACTTCGCGACCCTAATTTCCTGTATATAGTTCGATACACAATTTGCCGTCGGTTCGCGAATCCGATTTAAACGTATCTCCCTCTCATATAAATTTCCCAGAATTTATGTGCTATAGTGCTAGAACTGTAGGAGTTGGGATACACAAAAGTTGTATCAAATTGTTCCGATGCCAAAGTTATTTCTGTCCCACATTCAAATGTCCACAAATTACAAAAGTAAAACTATGCATCCACTGGCCCAGATTGCGAGTTTTGCCGTCGAGACTTGCTACCGGGCACGTGATTAAAATTTCCTTGCTTCCGCCAAATAAAAGTACGTTAGACTGCGTTGTGATGGAAAGTGTATTTATGTTTTGAAATGAATTTACATTCGTTTGAACCTTGTCGACGTAGTTTTAATTTATGGATCAATTTAAAAAAAGCTTGTCAAGTTCCCTCAACGTAAACAAATTGAAAAGTTAATTAGGGTAGTCCCACTGAAGTTAAAATGAAACCCTTTACTTTTAAGCTCGCTATAAGTAACTGTGAAACATGAAAGTGTCAATCACAGTGATAAATAGTTGATATTGTACAACCCTGTAATTTATACAGGCTGATAGGTTGGTTAAACGTCACTGACATAATCCTGTCGATAAAAATAATTGGGGTTTGTTATGTACCAAAATTTGATTCAAAGCTTAATAAAGGAGTTTCAGGGTGCTAAATTGTTACTATTTTTCGTTTTGACTTACTTGTAAAATGTCGTTGTTAGGGAACTGTAATTGTTCATTGTTCAAAGTGTCTTCTTAATTGGTTTGAAGCTTTACAGTTCTAAGTGTGTTTATTTTAGATCGTTATAGTTGCGGCAAGAATTCAGATGACTTACGTCTTACGAACAAATGAATAATTCATTTTATTTTCATCAAAATATTTAAGAAACAGCTACTGAGATTAACAAAACTACATAATACACTTAATGTTTGCACTCTAGACAGTGATTCAGAACTTATTTAAAAAAAATACAATATACAGAAGACTCCTACAAATACAATTTTGTAAACAAAAAGTCAAAAAAAGCAGTTAAAAAATGATTTAAACATACATTTCTGCACGGCATTGGAAAACCTGACAAGGCAAATCATACAGTTGGCGGCGGGACAAAATATTTAAAGAAATTTCCAAGGAAAGAAATAAATATAATTTTATAGCACCCATTTTAACAGCAAATTCAACTGCATTTGCTGCTATTCTTATTAACTATTAATATAATTAATTTGAGGTTTTAATTAAATAGTTTGACATACATGACCTCCATCTCTTTAATGATTTGCTTTCAATTTTCCCGTGTCACGCACACTTGCACTCACTGCACACTGCGGTAAAAGTAGCTGCACTTGGCACATGTTTATCGGGAAATCATTCTGCTAAAGCATTTCCAGCATCACCTTAAATTAAAATTATATCCATCATCTTCAAGTTGCTATACATGTAAGCCATTCTTGGTACTTGATAAACTAATGTAAATACTCGCATCACAAAAACGTTAATACTTACTATATGTAATCGGATTTAAATATTCGGAATCACCTGGCTGGAGACTACAGTAGCCTAGCGATGTAAATGTTGAAAATACTACAATTTCAATAATTTTTTATTCGGAAACTGTAATGACTTTACAAACAAATTTTGTTGCTATATGGACACCATTTTTCATGACTTATTCCCAATTTTTTTTTTATAGAAGTTGTGAATCACCCTGTATATTACACTAAATTACAAAAACGGTTACAGTTGTTTTTGGGCTTTCACGGCCGGTGCTATCATTTGACACATAGTAATTTTCTGGGTTGTTATGCTGTGACATTGGTAACTGGTCGTTGCCAGAAACAGAATTAAAGTGCACATCCTTAGCATTAGCCGGGATTCTTTTACCTGCCCTGGTTGTTCTCGGGCTAGGTTCTGTGGGGGACAGAGATCCACTAATGGTATCTCTGCGACCACCCATATATTGATTTCGGCTCCTATTGTTGATTTTACGACTACTATGGTCGGAATCGTTCCTCGGATAATGGTGGTCCTACGAGGCGTCCTGTATCCGCCGCTATAACTGGTCGCTGTTAATTTACGTGCACTAAAACAATCTATAAATATCCAAATAACTAATTAAAATTAACGTAGTTTGAAATAATCAATAATTTGTATTATTTAAATAGGTTATAACTTTTTTAACAATTGTAATTTTTATACTCAATTATTACTTTCTAATTTACAAATTATCTAATGGATTTTTTACCAACAAATAATAAGTTACATAGGACTTACGTCATACAAACAAATGAATAATTCATTATATTTCCATAAAAATATTTAAGAAACTGCAACTGATAATAATAAAATTATATACTACACTAAAAGTTTGTATTATATCTTGCACAAAATTGCAAAAAATTATTGGTTTTAACGCGACCAAAAATTGCATGACAATAAAAACAAATGTGTAACGTCAGCCGTGACGTAAGACGTCTGAATTCTTGACGCGAGTATACGCTAAATATCAAGTTGCTATGGCATCAGTTTTCTTAACTTATTTTTAAATTTCTTAATGACGCCATTGATTTCACAAGTAAATGTATAAACTTTTGTTACTACACAGGTATTTTTTAAATTTAAAATCCCATTGGATAACAAACTGTCCTCTGTTTGTTTGTGATTCTGTGAATAAATAGATAAAGAACGAATCAGAAGAATTATCATCTGACGTAATTAGAATAATAGTCTATTAACCAATGTTCCTATTTGCTCAAAATTACGGTTTGACAGATGTAATTTCTTATTCCAAATAACTATTTCAATAAAATAATAATAGTTGAAATACCACGAGCAGTTAATTTTTCTACACTCTAACAAAACGGAAATTTTGTCTAACAATGGTGGATGATGGCGTACTTTATCAAAATAAGGACTTTAATAGTTTTACATACACCGTAACTGCTTCTTTCATTCTTCTTTTATATTTTTTAAATGATAAACATTTTTTTCATGGTATTTAACTCTACGGCAATATATGAAAAGGTGTTGTAAATGTATCTCTTACATAACTTCTCGACCATAACTTTTAAGTGTCGTTGCTAATGTCTATATATCTTATTAAAACAACACGTTTGAGTCAAACAGGATGAGCAGAGTTAATAGTGTGGAATGGAGACTCATAGACAGGAAAATGTGGAATACGGCTCGGAAAGTTATTTGTTTCGGTCAAGTATTTATCTGTTCATAATTGTAGTTATTTTGATGTGCGGTACACAGCAAGTCAATTTAAGGTTTTTTAAGTGAAATATGTCTTTCTAAATAACGAACCAACATCAAATAACCGTTGGAAAACAAGACTAGTAATCACAAAAAACCATAATAAACTTTAGTGCATTTTTTGTATGCACGTATCAGTTCCTAAAGAATATAATATGAAACAATGTTACACTACGTTACACGAGAAAAAGTTTCATTAGTATACAGGGGAGTCTAGAAATGCTACCATTGCGGATTATAAGAAAAAACTAAAACAGTAAATACCGGAAACTGTTTGCAACGTTTCTTCGCTTTACGCAAAGAAATTTCGATTTTCCTTAAAAATGAATCAGTTGTAGATGCTAAATTTTTATCAGACCTTACGTTTTTAACAGACTTGATATTACATTAACGAATTAAATTTGAAACAAGGAAGAGAGTAAAATATTGCCAATTTATAACACATAAGAGGATTAAAAAATAAAATGAAGCTTTTCAAATTTTTGCCAGAAAAACATTATATTCCATTTTTTCCAAGCTGTAAAGGTCACTTTGAGGAAATGAAAGGTCCCACTGTATATATATATATATATATATATATATATATATATATATATATATATATATATATATATACTTGTTATTTTTTTGTATAAATAGAAATAATTATACAAAAACATGTTTTTGTACCTACACACAAATCACTAATAAAGTTGCATACGCAGTATTTTAATGATACGGCCTTCCCAATTTTATTTACACTTGCAGTTGGACAGCTCTTATGTAAAATACTCAGAATTATACACATTGTTGCAAGTAACAACAGATAAATCAATTTCAATATTCATTTTTTAGTATACGTGGTAGTTGAACGTAATTTATTAGAATCTCGCCGACTTAAGTAATACTTAAACCAAATTAACTTTGATAAGAATCTTTATGATGAAGATATGAAAACTTTTATAATTACCCACGTAACTCACTTTTGCATGATTAATGCCGTTTTTGTGTTTCTCCATAACCCAGTAAGTTCCGTTATTAAAATCAAACTTATCACTAATTGATATCAATTAAGGAATAGTTTTTCGAGTTGGTACAGCAAGAACTAAATACGTACCTTTATACAACCGGTTTTTTTAAGTACGACTTCATTATGGAATCAGAAGTTTATAGCCTCATATGTAAATAACGTTGTTTTCCTAGTATTTATTCTAATTCAAAAGTTGACGTCAGAAATACTTCATTTAACATTTGTATAGGTTCTAATGGCAATTGAAAATTTGATACTAACGTTTTCTAACCAACTAGAGTGGTTTTTAGGATTTCACGGTCGGTGCTATTATTTGATACATAGTGATTTTCCGGGTTGTTTTGCCGTGACCTCGGTAACTCGTCGCTGCCTGAAACAGATACCACCACTCTGAAGACCACCATTGTCCGAGGAACGGTTCCGACCGTAGCAGTAGTAATACCAACATGAGCTTAAATCTATATATGGGCAGGCGCAGACCGATAGCGGGTCTGTCCCCACAGAACCTAGTCCGAGAAAAACCAGGCTAGAATCCCGGCTAATGCTAGTGATATGCAATTCTGTCTCTGGCAGTTAACGAGGTCACGGAAAATCACTACGTATCAAATGATAGTAGCTATTTTGTTATGTTACCATTAGTAATTTAAAAAATTTCCTGAAGTTTTCATCTCTCTTCAAGTAAGCTGCATGTCAATACCGTGCAAATTTTTTGACGTTTATGTACAAATTGTATTCTGTTTAGCAATATTTTAATTATAAACTAAAATAAAAACAGCAAGTTATTCTACATGTAATTATTTTCAATACAAGGTCTAATTGTCGCATGTGATCCCCATTTCTACCTTTAAATTAATAAATAGTTTAGTGAGGAATTTTCCCTCGAGCTTAAATTAATAACCAGAAATTGTTCATCGTTCATGAGTAAATTTAGAAAATTATCCCTCATCTGATCTGCGACCTTGAATAAATTTAAACACATACTTGTTATATGTTATAATATTTCTTATACTATAAGCCAAACGATACAAATGGCTTCCAGTAGGCGATGCAATGCGAATCAAGTAACAGAAATGTCATTTACAACAGAAAAATGTTCATTAGTGTATGTATATTTGAAATAATAAAGAATTTCCATTAGAGCAATGAGCTTTTGCAGTACATTCATGATTAAAAAATCACAGGATTATGGTGGTACAATGAAGATTCAGTTCAGAAAATCGTAAATTAAATGGAGAAAATGTTCACATAAAATTTTTACGAGGAGTGCCGGTTATAAAGAAGATAGTGTAAATGTACGTTAAATACACATTTTTTTTTTCCATATACTATTATTGTTATCGATATGATAGTACTCCATTGATGAAAATATTTCACCGTTTTTTTTTCTTAATATTTAGATAGTACTAGCATTTTATTATATTGTGTTAACTTTTTGTGTATTTATGTTATCCGCTATTGCCATTTACTTTTAGTTTATTATTACTATTCACTATTTTAAGTATGTCTTTCAATGTGATAAATTTGAATGTTAGATCACTGGTACCAAAAATAACACAGCTTAGGAAATTTGTCCAAAATTGCCATTATGACATTATTATTATAACAGAATCGTGGTTAAATGATAATATAAGTAATAACGTTATCAGCTTGAATAACTATAACATAGTCCGCAAAGATAGACAAGGTCATGGTGGGGGTGTCGTAATTTATGTTAATTCTAGATATATATTTCATATAATTGACAATTTGCCTATGAATATCGAGGAGCAATTATGGATTTCGGTTACTATTAAAAAACAAAAATTTTGTATTGGTGCTTTGTATAAACCTCCAACATATTCTGTTATTGACTTTATTAACAACTACGAAGAGTGTCTTATTAATCTAGTACCTTTTTGTGATAACTTAATTTGTGCAGGGGATTTTAATATTAACCTCATTGATTTATACAGTAGTGGTTCTACCAAACTTATGTCTCTTTTAAATAACTATGGTCTGAAACAACTTGTTTATCAGCCTACTCGTGTAACTGCAAATTCTGCTACATTATTGGATGTAATAATTTGCTCTGAGCATCTAATTACTTCTAGCTGTGAAAATATTGATGTACTTTTTATATCTGATCACCGTTTAGTTAGATGTAAATTTAAAATTGACAATTGGAGCATCCAGCCATTTTATTTGACTTACCGCTGTTTTAGGAACTTTAATCAGAGAATATTTTATGAAGATCTTTGTAATTTACCATTTCATGACATTTTATGCACCGAAAACTTGGAAGAAAAAAATTGATATTTTTAATAATTTATTAACATCTTTATTTAATATCCATGCACCAGTTAGAACAGCGCGTATAACAAAACCGAAAGCTCCTTGACTAACTGAGAATTTGAAATTAATTTTGAAACAAAGAGATAAAGCTTTTAAAAAATATAAGTCTACAAAGAATGTACGTGACTGGGAGTACTACAAAAATATAAGAAATTTTGCTAATGCCGCAGTTAATGCAGAAAAGAAGGCGTATATTCAATATCAAGTACAGCATACAAATTATAAGACTCTATGGAAAGATTTGGAGCATTTAAGTATCTATAAAAAAAATAACAATACAACTCTTCCGATTGAACTATCTGATGTCAATCAAATAAATCAATATTTTACTAGTTCCAATATCACTAACGATCCGGATGCTGATCTACTGAACTTTTATTCTAATAATATTAAACATGGTGTAGACACTTTTGAATTATCTTTAACAACTAACGAGGAGGTGAAAAATATAATACTTTCAATTAAATCAAACGCCACTGGTGCAGATAATCTTAATATTAAATTGTTACTATACTCTTGTCCGTTTATTGTCAATTATATCACACATATTATTAATTCTTGTATACTTTTACATTACTTTCCTTCACAGTGGAAACTATCATATGTTATACCTTTGCCGAAGAAAGCCGCCCCACAGGAACTAAAAGATTTGCGCCCAATAAGTATATTGAGCGTACTGTCAAAAATATTTGAAAAAATAGTGGAATATCAACTGCGTTCTCATTTAGATAGTTTTCAAATATTACCGCAAACTCAATCTGGTTTTAGAAAGATTTACAGTTGTACCACTGCTCTTTTAAAGGTATGTGATGACAATATCTGCTACAGATACTGGGAAGGCTATTGTGTTGGTATTATTAGACTATACGAAGGCATTTGATACCATTAATTATGATCTCCTTTTAGGTATTTTACATTATATAGGTGTAGGTCTCAATACAAATATTTTCTTCTCTAACTACCTCAAAAATCGGCGTCAATTAGTTAAAGTCGGTAATAATATGTCCAACCCATTACTTTTAACGTGCGGTGTTCCACAAGGTTCAGTCCTTGGGCCTCTACTTTTTTCCATTTATACATCATTTTTGAAAAATAGTCTTAAATTTTGTTCTTCTCATTATTACGCTGACGATACGCAATTATATTTGTCATTTAATTCTAATGAAATGAATCTCGCCATTGAGAATATTAATAATGATATTTCAAGTTTAGTGGCTTTATCACAAAAACATTGTTTGAGAATCAACCCCGCTAAGTCAGCCATTTTAATATTTGGCTCTAAAAATAACCGGCAGTTAATCTCTGAACATATTAACCTTTCTATAGATAACATCAAATTGCCCAATGTGGATCATGCAAAAAACCTTGGGTTATTTATTGATCAAAATTTTCACTTTACTTATCATGTTAATAATATAATTAAAAATTCGTTTAGTAAATTAAAGTTGTTATATGGTTGTAGAAAAATCTTAAATGAGAAGAGCAAAACTATATTGTCTGAATTGCTTGTCCTCTCTCATTTGAATTTCGGTGACGTAGTATATGGTACTTGTATAACGGCACGTGATGCTGCCCGGTTGCAAAGAATTCAAAATTCATGTGTAAGACTGATTTTCGGGTTACCTCGTTTCGCGCACACTTCAGTTAGACTCAGTGAACTCGGTTGGTTGAATATGAAGCAGCGGAGATATTTACACAGTGCATGTTTGTTTGTTAAAATCATCTCTTCTAAATTTCCGTCTTATTTATATCAGAAAATTAAATTTCGGCACAATATTCATTCTCTCAATACTAGATATAAACACCATATTCAAATACCTAAACATAAACTTTCTCAATTTAAAAAATCATTTTCTTATAACATAGCCAAGATCCTTAATTCCATTCCTCTAGATTTTTACCATTTGTCTTTCGGACAATTTAAAGTAGCATTGTTCAAGCTTTTAATTACTTCTCAACTTCCTGTAAAGTGAGCATCCCAACATAAGCTGTTCAATAATGTTGTCACTTTTGATGCTGTATTATTATAGTATTATATCGGTA
Organism: Monochamus alternatus; assembly: GCA_037114965.1. Taxonomy (NCBI): domain Eukaryota; kingdom Metazoa; phylum Arthropoda; class Insecta; order Coleoptera; family Cerambycidae; genus Monochamus; species Monochamus alternatus. Next base: position 101,801,818 of record CM073426.1, read on the forward strand.
CCTTTGTATTTGTGCGTGTGCATGTATGAATTATACATATTTAGTTTGTTTTTTTAAAGGTTAGTATACTTATACTTATTTGATTTGATTATATGTGATATAATGGTTTAGGTTTGCTACGTGTAATTACTTTGCTTAATTATAATTACTTTATGTTAAGAAAGGTTAAGTGGTAGAACAGGACCTCTCTTGTACTTACGTGCAAGTGAGCAACTGAACTTCGCCTTTTAAGTTAATCAGTAATGTTCACATTTATTTCTACAGATATGTATTTCTTTGTATTATTCGTTTACGCTGGTTCTCTTAATAAAGTCATTATTATTATTATTATTATTATGTAAAATTCAAGTCGGCAAGTATAAAAATATACAGGAAACACAATTTTGAAATGGACGTTTTGTTCACACCGTTGAACAAGTAACAATGAATTAAATTGAACATGTAAGTATGCTGCATGTTTGATTAAAATATTAGTTCGGGGATCAGGAAAATCTATAGAGTGTGATAAGAACCTGGGAATGTTTAATCATATCTTATGTAAAATGCCACAAATATTGTTCATTACTTTAAACAAAAATATAGTTGAATAACATTGCCTACGAACACTTAAACATTTAAAATCATACTTCTGGAGTAAAGAATCATTAGACGTTTCAGGCTAAATGCCATGCTATTTTAAAAGAGAACGGTTCGAGGAAATGTCTTTGAACAGTTTCCAATTTAATACATTGTGTTTGATAGTGCGGACTTGAGGTATACTGTAGTTTTGATCGCAGAAGCATATATTTTTAGTATTTCAATATTAATCCTTACTGTAACGAGTTATAAGTATGTACATACAATTGGATTTGACAATGATGTTATCTATATGCGCATTGAAAGACAGATGTTTATCAATATTACCCCTCAAACTGATACGGTTTCTAGTATTAATAATAATATTATTTACCCTGTAATCATAAATAATCGGATCTTTTTTAGGGAATAGGATATTACATTACACTATTTTTCAACGCGTCTCAAATTATCATACAACTGAAAGCCTCAGAGTGAATCTAACAATAAATTTTTAAAGTTATCTGCATAAAGAAAGCACTAAGCATCTATAAATATTAACTAAATCATGTATAAAAATATCAAATAGCAAAGGTCCCAGGTTTCTTCCCTGAGGCACTCCACATGAAGCTATGTATTGAGATTTAAATCCATTGAACATGTTATTATGTTTTCTGCCCCTCAGGTAAGAAGTGAACATGTCGAATACCTTTGACATGTTAATGTATAAGGCATCAACTTAGGACTGCTTGTCCAACTATTTACTAAATTGTTGGTGGTATCATGTTCCTTCATGAACCCATGCTGATGCATAGTTAACATTCTGCTGACATGATGATATGCCGATTATGCAAAAGAATTTCAAAGACCTTACAGGAATTAGAAATAACCAGATGAGTCTGAAATTCATAATATTAAATTTATCACACTTTTTGTTAGGACAGACCTTGGATAATTTTCATTCATATTTCAGCAATTGTAGCCGTTTTCAAATATACATCAATAAATGTATTCAGGAGGTGAATAAGAATATATACACAATCGTGTAACATAAATGCAAGGATACTGTCGCCAATTTGGGTATCATTTGCTTTAATGCATCCCTAACATAAGTTTCACTGAAACTAATGATATTTAAGAGTGCTGAATTGTTTGTCACTAGATCGTTAATATTGAAACTACTTAATGGTAAATAGGATTTGGCAAAGAAATCTGCAAATGCATCCATAATTTCTTGAGGCTTATTCATCTAATTATCATTATAAGAAATATTGGTAGACAAAATGGATAGTGACATTATATTTTTTATAAATGTCCAGCATTTTGATGGATTAACATAATGTTTGCATCCACTGCCAAAACGTAATCCCGATATGCTGCATTAACTTTTAATTTGTTTCATTAAAATTTTAAACCCATTCAATGCTGCAACATCACTGAGCTTTTTTATACCTTCTGAATAGTTTTGATATACGCTTAATAGAATTAATTATGTTAAAATCAAATCAGGAAGGTAATTTATTTCTATTCATTCTATTATTATTTTCAGTTGTTGTAACTTTCATTTTTTTTCTATTGGAATTTTGTTAGAAATTTTTTTAACAAATAGGATTCTTATTTAAAAATGTATAAAAAATTCTTAGATAAGTTTTAAACGCCCCTTAATAAACATGTCAGAATATTCTCCTTTTTTTCAATGTTTACACAAATCTATCCATACGTATCAACCAGCCCCGTATTAAGGCAAAATAAATCAATCATACAAAATGAAAAAAAAAGAATAGACAAGTTGATAGCTTGAAGATAAACTAAAATACAATACAACAAGAGCATAATAGAGATATTTATTGCGTAATGATGCTTTCAAATTGAATTCGAATTCTACAAAAATATCTGATTTCTGCTGACTGTGGTGCAACAAGTAGATAAATTTAAAAGTGTCAGAAGTATGTTTTGGTTCCATTCATAACATCATTACCCAAGCTGAAAATTGCTAATGTTCCTGTTATTGCATCGTTACTCTAAGTTAACTCTCACAATAAATTTTGCACTAAGCATAGAACGCATGGACAAAGTTTTACTTACATCAGTTGTGCACGACAATAGTGAAGACGTTCTAAATAACATGGAGAAACCAAGAAAAAAGTTGTAACTAAATGTTGTCAATTGTTTGGAGCAGATAATCAGAAAAACGAACAGGATATAACTTCAATTTAATTAAAATCAAATTGGTGTTTATAGAATTTAGTAAACAGAACGCGAAACATTTAGTTGTCGTCCTGCTCAAATTTTGATATACAGAATGTTCCAAGAGGTGGAAAATATGTCAATTTTACAATAAATGTTGTTAAATGAAAGAAACAGACATTTTCAAATGGGTTCTGTTTTGTGTAACCTTCGTTGCCTGCCACCTACTCTGCGTACAGAGTTTATCACCAAATACAGTGCTGGAAAGAAATTAATTTGGTGGAACTAACAGAATGGGGTAGGAAACACACTATCAACTGTTTTCTGCCAGTGACCACTGAAAAAGGCAGCATCGCTAACGTTACTCAAGATAATCCCCTGTAATTGTCGAAGTGGATGCAAGGGTAATTGCGGCTGTCATAAGGTAGGGTTCAACTGCTCTATCATTTGTACCACTTGCGAAGGTCGAACTTGAAACGTCTGTGATAAAATTGACATCGATTTAGAGACAATTGAACTATCAGTTGAAGAGGCAGAAAAACTGAAGAAACTGAACACGCTGAGGAAACTGAATAAAATAGAGGAAGTAGAAATTGCGAGCTACCAACGCCACTTCTCCTTGATGAGCATCTCAAACTGAGATTAATTGAATCTAGAACACAGCTTATGAATATAAATTTGAATAAACAACGATTTAAATATTCCACTCGAGTTCGTTCAGTTCATTTTTTCCCATAATCTATTCTATGATAGCTCCACTTTACATACGTATATTCAAATGGCACAATCTATTCCTTTTTTCATCGAAAAAGACGTCAATCAGTGATTCAGTGTTGAGATACGCAAAGTATCTCCATCTCTATAAATTATCTATATAAATTTTTTCACATTAAATATTGTCCGGTGATCATTTCTAGACTCATTGATTCCAAACGATCGAGGTATTCTCTTGTGTGACGCGTGAGATAGTGCGTCGTTCTCACTGATCTATGCAGTTAAAGCCGATTTCCATCTATGCGTTTTGACCCTGCATCAAGACCCCAAGGCTTTTCAATACACACTTGTGCTTTTTGAGTCTTGAAAAACCCTGGGTGTTCACCCTTGATATTACATCATGTTCTATTTTTTGCAGTGGGTGACGGGTTTTTTTTGAAAAATCACTAGATTTGTGGATTAGTGACACATACCATGAGATTTGTAGGGAACCAATGATACATACTACAGATTTTTTTTTGTTTTATTGGCATTATGTTACGATAATTTTTATGTTATTCTGTTTTTCATGTTCTGTGTTCATGAGTAAATCAAAAATAAGAAAACTTTTTGAATTATTACAGACAAAAATAACTAGCTTTGACCCATTTACAAAATCCTTGGAAAACCCCACAAATGTGTACGCATGTAGCATTTCGCCAACGTCCTTGAAAACGGCTAACGTGTTTTCATAAAACCCCGAGGTCAAAATCCTGCTAAAAACCCCTAAATGAGAATCGTGCTTAATAGCTTGGAAACTGTTGTCGCAATTAAAAAAACATTTTTTGTGTTCTATTTTTTTTTTCTAAAATTATTGATTTTTTTTTTTTTCAAAAAACGCTAAAACCTCCCACTCAGTGGTTTAAACAGTATGTTGCACATCAAATGTTTGATGCTCATTTTGAATTTTCTTCTTCTTAAGCATGAAAAAAGGGATAGAAAAAAGATAACCTTCATTAGGAATTTTACGGTGAACAAAATCTGTGACGCCTGGACTAGATCACCGGATAGGAATTGTTGAAGTGGGGCAAGGAGATGCATTAATAAAAAGGTAATAAAAATAAACTTCTTACCATAAATCAATATTAGGTAATTCAGCAATATCGCAGTTACCACAGTTGGGGTTTTCCTCGACAAAATGTAAACTCCCTTTCTTTTTAATTAAGGTATGTTGCAGCCTTTCTTGTCCACGACCTTCAAGGTTTGGGTTCACTCTACTGGTATTTCGCAGTCATTGAGCAGTCTTTTCTTATATATTATTCTTGAATTTAGGCAGTCATTGTCTTTTACATTATTCTTGAATTCAGTTGTTGTCTTTGGGGTTAACAGTTAGCATACAAACCACAAGTGATATTTAGGTATGTTATACTCTCCATGCATTAATATGAATTAGGCTAATTCTTGATTTGAATAACACATTTTAAAATGAAAAGTATGCCGGCGCCGTGCCGCACACTGAATATAAGCTAGTTATTGCAAAGTAAAGAGTTCAATAGGTGGAGAGATGCAGGATGGACCTAGCTTTCGCGTAATAATTCCTGAATTAATTTTTTTGAACACAAGAAACTTCAGACTACCCGTTTGAAGCAACGTACTTACTCCAAAAGCACCCTGTATAGTTATTCTGCATCTTAAAAGACAGCTTTAGTACATACCTTATGACTTTTTTAAATATACTCGTATGTACCTTTTGTTGGCATAGTGATAGTAAATTTATCTCATTTCATAGGTAGTGAACTATCTAAAGTTTTTCATAGAAGATTTTCCTAATCATGTTTCATTCAGTCTTGAAGTTTTAGTCTTGGATAAAAGCTGGTTTGCACGTGTGCAAGTTGAAATACCTCTTGGATTTAATTAGTATGTGGATAAAATTAGTATGATTAAAATATCTCATTTTGCTAAAATGTGTTTTCGTTTGATGTGTGCTTTATGTTTGAAATGAAAATATAAATTAGTTAATTAAAAGCACCCTACAATTGCTGCTACACAAATCTGGGTAGGCATTGAGGCATGGTTAATATAATAGAATGTAATTTGGCTGCTCTTATTATAAAAATCCTGCAATATTAAACCGTCAATTTTCATGAAGAACTGCAGTCATATTTAAAAGGAATAATATAATTTTATTTATTCGACAGTGTTGTCGGTAAATGGACTTTCAATAAGGGTGTGCTACTTTTACTTTTCAATTGAAATAAAATTCATTAAAAAAAAAGAATGCAAATGATAAAAAATTTCGGCAAACAACTACTCTGCGGGTTGATACCACGATCTGCCCCAAAAATCTCATAGACACTCAGTGGCCTACTGCTACGGTCGGTGCTAATCACGCAACAAGCAGAAAAAAAAGGGGACGGGCCAGGTGATATGGTAACCTCCTGTATGACGATCGGGGTTGAGTCAGGGATTTAGCTGATAGCTCAGTCAGAGATTAGGGGTGGAATGCCCGTCTCGATCCCTGGTTATAAACCACCGAGGTTACGATATCACCTACACAAAACAACAGACGATAACAGAAGAAAATAAATCAAGAATTCAGTAGACAAATAGACAATATCTATATTTGTAAATAATATAGTTAAATAGCTAATTTGTACAGTATTATTGCAATGGTTCAGGTAGATCTTGGCAAAAGTTGGATACGGCCCTGTAGCCACCAGTTAGTGAAGCTGACAGATTTTATTAATATAACAGTGTTATTATTTCTAGTCCTTTTGGTATATATACGCAAAGGTTACAGAATGAACTGCAGGTAAGTATTAATAAAATAGGCTAGTAAACATGCCTTAGAGGTAAATGGGTAAATGATTCAACGTACAACTCAATGAGTACTGTAGGTATAAGTAAGCTAATTAATTTACAAGTATATTTTTAGGGAACCACTAACTCATGGGTTTTTATAGGCATGCATCAAGTTGGTTTAGATCATAATAATATATTATACAGCTAAATGTGACCTGAGTGGAATCCTCCGAAGCCATAACTGGCAGTGGATGAGGATGATAACGTCCCGTGCGAGACCTGGTGCTCCAGACCACGTTGAGGTTGGTTCTCTAGTAATTCTCTAAGCCACAAGCAGCGGGCATGACAGGAGGAGGCAGTAGATAAAGCAATATGGAGTGGGAGACATGCAGCACAGTTTATGCCCATGAACGGAAAAAGGCCTAAAAATGAATGATTTGCTATAGCTCGGTACGAGTAAGAAGTTACCGCTTGACTATAAAAATTCCAGTACATACCTTTGCGATATTAGGCGGCCTTAAAGAGGTACTCTGTCGTTCAATCGAGAATTATTAGTTGCGATGAATCCCAAACTGCAGGAAATCCTTTTCGGATATCAATCAGAACAAATAATCTCAATTTTTATTACTTCTCAGATATAAAATCCACAACAGTGTGCAGTCTTTCAAAACTATTCATTCAATGACAAACAGGACATTTTTTTCGTATCCAGAGCAAAAACCATAGAAGAAGGACAGAGGTTGGAATGTTTTATTTTGTATCATGTGTAGTACGTGAAAAGTAGCAGAGCTACACCTAGTGGTCACTAGTTATTCCATGATGAACTGACAAGCTACAGACAGAAGTTTTCTACGTTGCAATAAATACCATAGCTCCCGACCACTATCACGATTCAGCAATAACAATATTTGCAAAAACGGAGTTTCTTGAAATAACTCGGCAATAACTCTGTTTGCAAAAACGAAATTTCGGAAATTACTCTGCGAGCTAATGATCCGACCAGTTAACTTGATCACATCAAATTATATTCGTTTTATGTTATTAATTCTATAAAAGTCAATATTGTCTTGCACTCCATTTAAAAATTATAGACAGTTGAATGATTTGGAAAAAATCATATTGTTAATCATAAGTTTGCAAGTGTCTTTTTAGGGATCATTCGCGTCCAAAGGATGAGTTAATAGATATGTGTTATGATTATAGATTATACAAGTGTTTCAAAATCAAGCATTTACGGAATTTTGAGAGAAGAAACAGCGTATAAAAGCCAAAAACAAGCAGCGGTCGAAGAAAAATAGACCTTTTTCACATAAGGTAGGAGAATTAATTGTTTCAATAGTCTCGATCTCCAAAAATATTTGGATTTTTTAAAAAGTTATTTACAAATATCAATAAAATTTTAACTTTAACACCCTCTATCTTTTTAAACTTTTGACTACTGTAAGTTTGGCTACATCGTATTATTTTGTTGTCAGGAGTCTACTCATACTCTATGTTGCATTAATACAGAACACCCTGTTGAACAAGGATTTCCAATTACATTTGTATAGTATGTAACCAGTTGCTAATTAATTATTTTTAGTTTAAAATCAACCAAACTTGAGTATCATTTGTTATTAGTAATGATATGTTCATTACAAATAAAATTAAATTTTTCGTAAAATGCAAACATTTTCGTCACATCCTTTTATATGGATTTTATAAACCTGTTTTGTTCTCTCTAAACTCTAAATTTGCATAGCATAGCTTTTAATTAAGACATTTCCAGTTCGCTTTGGTTTACTGGTTCTAGCTTTACTGTGTTCTGATCTGAAGAATGAGTTTTATTAATATAATTTGAACATACATGCAATTTCGCTATTGTCTACTTTACTGTATTTGTTACATGAGATCCCTAGATCTCAATGTAGACAAGTCAATGTTATGCAAGTAGAAATTCATAAAGGATAGAAACGAATAGAGTACGTCTCACAACATCCTTTAATACTGCTAACTGTTTCGTGAACATTATTGCTTCTCATCATCAGGTAATTAAAATAATAATCAAGATTTTTTTTATAAATGTAATAAAATATGATCAATACAGGGTTAACTATGACTTCAAAGTCACAGGTGTCAAACGTAGTGACAGGTCACCGCGTTGACACGTGGTTTACTCAGTTTTGAAAGAAAAAAAAATATTTACAAAATGTAGATAAATTATTTAATGATTTAATGAGACACACAATATGGCAGCACAGGGAAGCAGCACCTACCTTACTAATATTTATTTCCAGGATTAATATTTGGAGAAAGTTTAAGAATGTTGTATCATATTCTTTTTCTTACTTGTTTAAATTAATACCTGCCATTGCAAAGATTTTTATACTTGCTGTGGACCTCTTTCCTTCAACCGTTCTTTTTGTTTAAAGCGAGGTACCTACTTGGTCCGGCGGTCATAACCGTCGCCGTCGGTTACTTACGTCGGGAAAAATCACAAAGGATAACAAAAAAGAACACGCAAATGTACACAAATACATAAAAACACTGCCACACGTTTACAACCAAGACATTATAACAGTTGTTCAATTTGGTTCAAAAAGTCAGTATAATATTTTGTGTATTCGGAAAACGTCTTTGGTATTACGCTGCAACACGATAATATACACTTGTCACACTCCCATAAATCAGCACCTTATCCGTCATCTAGGCATTTGAATACGACATATTTGCAAATACAATAAAAAATACACGAACAGTTCAATTTGCGAAAAACAAGTACTGAAAAATTATTTCAAACTAATCAGGGTACCGTAGCCGCAATATTTTTTGTCATCTGTGGACGCCATCTGCCATCTGTAGGCCACTCATGCAAGATGCACTTCACGGCGATATATTTTTAAACTTCTTGTGTTCGGGAATTCAATTGTGTTAATAATAATAGCAACAATATTAACAGTAGTAATCGACAACGTTTGTATAAAGTAATTAGTACTATTTTACATTATAACATCTCAAGATGTGTACAGTTTCTGTAAAAATGTTTCTTAGACCCTTAGATATAACTTAGCTTCGCCATGATCTTTGAGGTTTAGAGAGTATGTAACTAGCAATGCAATATTCTAGGTTATGTTATTTTAGAACAGTAATAACTAAAGTATTTTATGTTGGATATGTTACTGGATAATTATGACGAATCAGAGAGGAGTGAAAATGTAGTTTTGGCAATGTGCAACGAAAGAACGAAGAACTCATGCAAAGTATTGCAGCTACCTGGATTAATTGTTATCTATCAGGTACTTAGGCATTATTATTATTAATAAAAATGTTTATTTTCGTCGTTCTACACTAGACAACACTTCAAAAAACAACCGCACGGTAGTTGACATATCTAGCCATTTCGGACGATCATTGATTGACACAGGCGCCGACTTTCCGTAGGAGAAGAGGGTTTTGCCCCATTGAGCTAGAATTCCGAAATACATTTTTTAATGTTTTAGACCTTCCTGAACACGTGGTTGAAATTTTTGTACTTAGTCATAGTTGATAAGAAATTTGATAGATATAAGTGAAAAATTGAAAGAAAATTGTGAAAGTAAGTGGAAAAAGTTCCAGAACGTTATTTTGAATGAATCAGGTGCATATAGTGAAGCGAGATTATTAAAAGTAGTGTTACATAATTTTAAGAATATTTTTCATATCATTTTCATCTATTATACCAGACAATTTAATTGGAATTGTTTAATTTAGTTTTGAATGACTAAATATTTGGCGATTGATGCTCTAACTTGAAATAAACAACTAATTAGTAGTTACGTGGACTTAAAAAATATTTTGCAGTAACTCTGACACTGTCGGATTCGGTGTAATGAAAGCAAATACTTTATGACTTCTTTTAAATTTCTACGTTTCTTTCAAGTTTTAATTTAAACTTTTACAAACCTTGTTAATCAGAAAGTCGAAAGATTCCTTTGTAATAAAAAGTTATTATTAAAGCAAGAAACATTTTCTTTGCTTTTTCACTGAATCAAGCAATTATTGATTTTGGAAACACGGTGGAAGAAAGAAAACAAATTTTATTTTAACTTGTACGTAACCGGCTATACTAGTATTAAGATTAATACATTTTACTTTGGACTTACTTGTATAATAAGGACATATATTCATTTAATATTTTTTTTAATCAAGGAATCTAAGGTCACCGTATTTATTTTGTGGTGTTTTTAGGTACAGAAATCTCGAAAAGTAAAACACTTAAAAAAAAGTAATATCAAAAATAAAATTCTTAATGTCTTGTTTATGAACTTACTATTTAAATTCGCCTCAAACAAAATAATAACTTTTAACAATTATTTTTGCATACTTATAAACAAAAGTGAACAATCTTCTAGAGTAGTACTTATTTATTTATATAAGGTGGGTCACCGAAAACAGATGTTTATAAAATAAATATGTCTAAACACTTGCCAAAGTAATTCATTAACTGTACACCAGATATATACCGCTTCCGAGCTTGTTAGCTACCCTCATTATTAGATTAAGAGCCTTTTCACACGGGCCACTATGCAGCTCTTCTCGGAAGCGCCGTTGAGTGGTCTGTTTTGACGAAACACTAATTTATGGTTAACATTTCGGTGGGAGTCCGCGACTACACGCCACCGTGGCGCTGCTAAATCTGTGGCCGCGTCCGTGTGAATGAGTCTATATAAAATAATTTTTCTTTGAAACGGACCACTCTACGGTGCTTCCGAGAAGCGCTGCACGGTGGCCCGTGTGAAAAGGCTTTAAGAGTCTTTTCACACGGGCCACTCAGCAGCGCTGCATAGTGGCCCGTGTGAAAACACTCTAAGGAAACCTGAATAGATGTGATGCAGCACAGGAGCTATATCTTTTAAGCCACATGTTGAAATTGACGGTCCCACAAAAAGCACGTTTGATATTTTTGCACATGGCCACCCACATTCACTACTTTTATACAATTTGTGGTAAATAATACTACAGTTTTGGTAATAATCATAAGTGTTGTATTAATACGATGTATAAATATTATTACTTTGCACTATAGCCCCATTTTAAATTTTACAATATGACATGTATTATAAAATATTAATAACTAATTCGTACAAATCTGGTAAAATATCCTTGCCATATGTAATAATATTTTAGCAAAACATTATTAAGTAAATCTTAAATTTAGTGTCATTATAATAAAAAAGTGTTGAATTAAGTATAAGAATGCTTGGATATCACGAATATGTAAATATTTATATCAAATATACTTTATTACTATTGAATTAATACATACACTGTAAGTAAAGTTTAAAATTTGAAGTATATTAATTTACTTAAATACAGATATATTTATTTCCGTGCAACGTTTTCCTCGTTACTTGGTAATCATTTTAAATTATTTATTGATGTGAATTGCAGTACTGAAATAAAATTAATTTTAAATAAGAAAAATTGTTCAATTTTGTAATATTCCTGACATTCTTAACAGTAATTATTATGTAATAAAATCTGAGCGCTTACAGACGAGAACTTTAATGATAGCATTTCCCGCAATACAATTCTTATTCTACGCTGTTCTGTAGGTACATTAGGAACAGTTTTTTTATTAAATAATCAAGGTAAGAAAAATACGATTGGAACAGCTCAACACAGAAATTAAAATTAATGAGGAAAATGCTATCAAGGAAGATATTTAGTTCGTGTAATCAATTATACTGTCTGTCTGCTTTTATTTTGTAGTTAGGCTTTCTAAATATATAAGGGTATACAAGAGAGAAACTATTATTTTGTAATCGTTAACGTCCTATATCTGTTGATTACATTTCATTTGCTCATAGAATTGCCAGTTTTAGAGGAAGAACTAAAATTCAATGGCGTTGCCAAGGTCAGACGGGCCTTAGTTTTGCCAAAACAAATTTATTGAGAATTAGCAATAATTACTATTAAGACTTTATTTCAAAAGTAACGACCAATTATTTGTTTTTTTATGTCATACCAGAAATTTACCTAATTTTTGTAGATACTATTAGTTATTCATCGAAAACTTATATTCTCGTTTGCCCAGTACCTACGCAGTTTTATAACAAACACATTTTATTAGCTGATAATCATGAATACATAAGATTTTTGATGCGGTTTCTAAACAATTTTTTTGACCATTATTAAGAAAAGTTTAAACGACGTCTCTATCAAATATTTTATAACAAATTCTAGTTTGAATGAGTTAATTTTGCTGTAAATTAACTACTTCCTTAGTCCATAACTACATTTTTTCTTTTAGTATTTTTTTCATCGCCAAACGTATCTAATTTTTGACTTAAATTGCAAACATTTGTATTACATATCCAAATTAGACATTACCTATACCATAATATTTTGCAAGGTAAATTCGCTGTCCCAGGGTTAGAATTATTAATAAAAATTATTCAGTCGCCCTCTACTACTCGTCCGCATAAACCCCGATTTACAAATTTTATGTAAATATTTGGATTTCTTAAGAAGTTATTTACAAACATCGAAAATAAAATTTTAAATTTACCACCCTGTAACTCCATTAATAATCAGTTTTGGAAACAATGTTATAGAAAGAGGCAGCATTTATTTTCGGTGTAGAATTATTCCCTAAATTTTTAGCTCATCATTTCCGGACACCCTGTATAAAATATAAGAACCTTTAAATTATCTACTCAGTAAAATTACATACCTATCTATATTTTACAATTCCATCCTAAAAATTACAATATATCTCTACAAATTATAGTGACATAAATTTGCGATGGAATTCACATAACATAATATGGAGTTTTATCCATGTTTATTTCTGTAATATTACAGTGTACTTATTACATTTACAAAATTACAGACAAATTTTTATCAGTGCTTTTTAATTAAATTTAAAAAAAAAGTTTTAAACGCCCTGAATATTTGATTAGATATCTATTACTGCTCATGGTTTCTTAAATATGTAAAACTTTTTATCAAGAATTATTTTTCCTCAAAAAATCAAAAAAAAGTTTACAGGAATGTTGTACTCCATCTTAGACACTCTGTATAGATTGTATAGAAACGAATTTAAAAGGGAATATCATAAAGCAACGACATGGCGCGTTCCTGTATATCACTAAGCAATATTCGCTGAATGTAAATCAAGGGGTTCTTACAGATATTGATTCCTCAAAAAATGACACTTAATAAGCCGCCTTCTCTGAAATATCGCGATCACGTACCAAAGTTTTGAATAAATATAATTGAATTCGGTTAAAATGAGTTATCACGAAATGAATATATTCGCAGTAAAGTTGACACAAAAAACTGCGAATCTGCATGAATTTGCATTTGAAAAGTCCTCTTCCTCATAGCTTTCAAGCTAATGATGTATTCTTTATAATTTTGTATATCCCATAAAGTAAAGTATGCTCTACATTTTAAACTTCTCGAAAATGTGTCATAAAAGAAACATTTACTTAATTATTTCTTAAATTTCATGAGTTCACAAGTAATTATACTAAAAAGCTTTTTCGAATTAAAAAGGTGATGCGTTTCCCTATTCCTCATAAAGTAAGCACTAAATGAGTAAAAAGTAGGATTAACCCCTACTTATTTCATTAATTTAATTACTTAGTGCCACGAATAAAAGTGTACTATTATACCTACATGTATTATAGTAGGTCTTGCTTAGGTTCTGTTATTAGCATTGACAGATAAAATGTCATTAGTAATTACCAATCACATGTTATATAATACCTACATAAAGAAAAATGTATGGTCACAATTTTTTTCTAATTGAATGGTCTATCGAAAATTGCCAAAAAAAAGGAGATAATATTCTCTTAGTATGGCGTAATTAAATCAGAGTTTATGCCGACAAGACAAAATGCCATCACTATATTTTTTTTTGTTTTGTCTTAGGTAAGCGTAGATCAAGTTATCGTATATCGATTGCATCTGCCACAATTTAAAATATTGAATTTTGATTTTTTTTTTATAATTTGCACAACTGTTTATTTTTATTTAAATAATAGTACATGCGCAATGCATTAGAAGAAAGATTACAATGAACCAAGAAATAGGTAAAAAGAATGTTTTTTTTGTACATATAGGCACCATATTTTCAGTAATATTGCAGTTTTTATAGTTTCACTTGAGATGATTCATATACAGTATGCGCCAAAAGTATGGAATAAATTCAATAAAAACGAGACAATTATTTTTTGGGAAAAATCCTCGAACAGGTCGATTTTTAATTTAAAAAATACATGTTTTAGCGTAAAATGTGATTTTCAAAGGTCATTTGTTTTCGAGTAATGACGTCATTTGATTTTTTTTAAATGGCATCACCATATTTTTTTCCTTGAATCTGAAAAATCGTTTAATTCTCTATCAGACAGTACTAAAATTTTGCCCTCTTACATAGGAAAGTTTTCGAGTAAATGAGGTATGTAAAATAAAATACAATTGACTAAATTTTATACTTAAATTAAATATTCGAATTGCCAAAGTGTACATTAATAAACCACGTAATTTAGAAGAACTTCAAAATCGCATTCGGGACGAAATACGCAGAGTTACCCCAGAAATCATTCATAATGTGCAAGAAGAATTTCTTCACAGACTTGCGTATTGTCAAGAAGTTGGTGGATGGCAATTCGAACATTTAATTTAAGTATAAAATTTAATGAATTGTATTTTATTTTACATACCTCAGAATTGATACTTTTTTATGGATAAAATTTACGTTTTCTAACATTCAATCGTCATGTACTCGAAAACTTTCCTATGTAAGAGGGCAAAATTTTAGTACTGTCTGATAGAGAATTAAACGATCTTTCAGAATCAAGGAAAAAAATATGGTGTTGCCATTTAAAAAAAAAATCGATGACGTCATTACTCGAAAACAAATGACATTTGAAAATCGCATTTTACGCTAAAATATGTATTATTTAAATTAAAAATTGACCTGTTCGAGGATTTTTCCGAAAAAATAATTATTTCGTTTTTATTGAATTTATTCCATACTTTTGGCGCATACTGTATATAAATGATACTGCAGGTAACAACTATATCGCAGAGTAATGCCCCGACCGGCATTAATTACACCTGCAGTCTCTGTGTGAAGTCAAGAATCCTTGTCGACCACACCATCAGACATAGACCGGTTTTGGGCTTGTTAGCCCTCATCAGTATGCCATAGGTGAGATAACCGACAATTGAATTGTGCTTTCATATGTATGTTCACATATAAAACAAGTGAAGGTGAAATATTCATATTCAGATTTATGTTGTATCAATCATTAAGTCGATATAGGTTATCCTGTATAATTCACAATATGCAATGTTATATACTAACCGGTAGATTCTCAAGTTATCCGCATATAGTACTTCAAGTAAGATTTAAATAAATTATACAGTCTATTAGAAAAATATCCGCGATTTAACGGCCATAGATTTTTTTCAATGCATCTCAAATAACTGTAAATGTAATGAATAACATTAGAAGAGAATTCCACCAGCTTAATGTGAGAGCGTTATCGAATGGGACATCTTTATTTTGCGCTATTAGTCGATATCGTGACGAGCATTTACCAAATATTCTTTTTCAAACATAATGGCATCGATTGCATTTAGAAATAAAAAAAACATAATTTATATACTTTACTTTACTTCTACTGAAAAATAGGAGATACATATTCCTTTTATAATCTTGAATGAAGCAACTCCTCCTCCAGGGAAAATTTACTTAAATAAATGAAGTAACTTTACTTAGCTGTAGTATGCTTAACATATTATGCAAATGAATGATATGATTTATTTGTATATACCCTATATAAAATTGACTTAAAGGCATTTCTACATCGCCTGAACAATACCATTTAGACTTACAAAAAATTGATTTGTCTACATGTGAAATAATAAAAATACTAATACACATCTACATAAGGACAAAGTGATTTCATAAAAAAATATATGAGCAATAGTTGCTTTAAAAAACATAACAAAATATAGCCCTTCAAATTATTGACTACTTTTAAATGACTGTGATACACTGGCCTAATAACCGTATGAGTGTATTTATTTATGGTGACTGATTTCATTTTAAAAACGTTGACATTGCAGAAAAACAAAAACAGAATGATTTATTACATAAAGCATGTTATCATCTGTAATGAATGCCATGATATGAATAAATTTGGTGTTATTTTAAAGTTGTAAACTCCATTTAAAATGGATAGGGTAATAAATTAACTTTACGCACAATTGCTACCAAATAAATTATTCCGCAAACTGGAAAAGTCAAAATTCCGTTTATCTACTGATCACTTGGCTCGTTAAACTTTTAAATTTATTCAAGATCTATTTTGTTGTATACCTACATTTACTAGTATCCAAGTATTTCACAAAATTATATTTCTAGCTTCCCTTTGTATCTTGCACATTTAAATACTATATCAAAACAAGTTATCATTGAAAAAATTCATTGATGATCTATCTTATACAGCCGACTCCTAAAGGTGTTGCAGGGGACAAGATTCCATAGGCCTGCCACTTAAGAAGGGTAAAAGAACACAAAATTACCCAAAAAAATTGTCGTTGAGTAAACCTAGCAGTTGAATAGTTTGTTTTAAAAGTTTTATAAACTTAATCGTGTCACTTTCACAGTTGTAGAAAATCGTTCGTTTGGACGGTGATGATTCACCGCCAACCACTTATACTCAATGCGCACTCCGCGGATATCACACTTTAATGCTTATAATTAAAGATATTATGTCGTTCGCACATCTCAGGTCCATACTCAGGTCCGTCGGTTGAAAATCGTAATATTTAGATATTCCTAATTAAAAACAAATATCATCTTCTAAATAATGACCAGTGTTGACGAACCTCACCTTGTTTATTTACCGGCATGTGTCAAGATCGCAGTAGCTTCCGCTTTCTAATTGCCAGTATCAATCTCGCAGTGAAACGTTGTGCGTGTCGGATCTTTGTAGAGACGTTACCGCGTTATTAGAAAATGTTAATTCGTTAATGTTAGTTTCTTGTTGGTTTGTCTATTTCGATGCTTGAATATGTTCCGTCGGCCTCCCACTCGTTCTACGGTGGATAATTAGATTAAAAATTATCGAGATTTAGAATTTGACGGGACAGAATTAAAGTGCAAAATTTGTGAAAGAGATATCGTGGAATTATAAAACACGTATTGTGGAACATATGCGCTCGAAATAACACAAAGTTCGTGTGAGTAATCTTTGTATGACAAACCGTGAACGTCAAAAACAATTTAACAACGACTTGGTACAAGTGACGGTGGGGTGTAATATTTCTTTAAATAAACTAAATAATGCAGAGTTTAGACAATTTTTGCAAAACTGTGTTAATGGAAAGTACAATAATGTTACTGTACCCGCAGAACCCACGTTGATAATCAACTACATGCCGGCAATGTACGAGGAAGCGAAAGTAAAAATTATTTTTGAGTTAAACGATAAACATATATGGATTAGTGTTGATGTGCCATCAGTGAAAAATTATACATATTTTAAATATGCCCCAGTGACCTCTGTGGATGTTGAACGTGCGTTTTCGAAACCGAAATGGATTTTAAGCGATAAACGTCACAACTTAACAACTGAACATTTACAAGAGTTGCTGGTTATTCAGTTTTATTTTAGTACTAAAAGTGAATAGTATAGTGTTTTGTAAACTACAAACTTAATATGGACCATATTGGACAACACACGTATCACCAAGGTAAGACGTTGATATTAACTGTATTTGACAATAAATGTACGTATTTACTTGACTTCCACAAACGTTAACGTTAGCGTCCTAAGTGCGCCCCTGATAGTGACGTCATGTGCGAACGATATACGGTCTCTAATTATAATACATTGCACTCTAGATACACACTATACACTACTGGTTATTAGCACTGTCACTATAACAGTCACATATTAACATTTATCGTCGGCTATGATAGTCTCCTGTTTGCTGTGATTCGAAAATAAGTAATCCAAAAACAAGGTCTGTTGTATTTCCAATATGCTTTATTATTAGGCGCCGTCCTTTTCCAGAAGGTGATGTTAATCAAAAATCCTTTAAGAAAAGCCTGTCGTTTGCTTTGGACATTGCAATAATACCATGCTTTTGTCACCGAATGGACTTCATTTATCCATATTTCTGACATTTGTCTTTAAGGCGCCGTATTTTTAAAACAGTATTTTCTACAAATATAAATAATTTTAGACATTTAAGAACTGAATAATATAGAGCTTAGCAAATAACAGGAATGTTATCTCGTACCACCTACGAATATTCAAAAGTACCGAAGTAAAACGAATATATAACGGCATAAAGCAGTTTAACCAACAATTTTTAGGTTCTGCATCTTCCAAAATATGTATTTTTTTTATTTAACTGTAGATGTAAATACAGGGAGCCTTGCAAGTCGTTACAATAATTTTAGGAGGTGGTAGAATGCTTGATTTTGAGTCTATTGAAACAATCATACCTATATACCAAGTGTTACAATATTTGTGGTAATTAATTTTTTAATATTTTTAAATTTAACCGTGCTTTTCTACAATTATTCAAGTGTAGAAGAAAGACAAACCTTTTTATAACTAATATTTCTATACTCTTTTATTAGGAATGAATGGATTATTTAAATGATTTAACCAATAAAATCCAAAGTGGCTTCGTTACTTACCTAGAACTTCATAAACATGGTTTTTCAACATTGTAAAAGCGAGACGTTTTATTTAAACCTTTGTTTGTAGGTTTATTCAGATATTATTAAAAACTTACTTAAGCAATGCTCTTTCAGTTTTTAGGAAAAGTTTCTTAATAAACATTCCAAAAATTAGCACAATTAATCTTAACAGGTTTAAGTATGCAGGGAGCGCATTCGCCAGGACAGCCGTTCAGTATGTAATAAAAATGGTTTAAGGAATGGAGACTTTTGCACTGAGATTCGAACGTATAGTTTGACAGTTGATTTACGTTTACGGTTCCTATGGAAATAATTATTTTATCATGGCATACCATCATTCCAAGCTATTTAATAGAAACATTGCTTTTCCTTTTTACGCCGTAACTTTAAATTAGTTTTTAAGATTTGAACAATTGAAATAAATATTTAGTTTTTTGTATCCTCGGGTATTTTACTAACTTCAATATTTTCTAAAGGTTGCGTTCTTGTTAGAAAATATCTTTCAGCATTTAATATCTTTTAGCATTTCTTAAACCATGTTTATTATATACTAAACGGTTGTTCTCTGTTTTGGCGAATGCGCTCCCTGCATACTTAAACGTGTTGAGATTAATTTCCCTAATTTTTAGAATGTTTACCAAGAAACTTTTCCTATGAACTGAAAGTGCATTGCTTAGGTAAGTTTTTAATAATATCTGAATACAAAGGTTTAAATAAAATCCACGTTTAAATTTGACAATACCATGATCCGTAAAAACACCCTTCTAGATATACTAGGCAAAGTTTCATCCTGTGAGAAAGTACTGTTCTACGCATCGCATATTTTGTGTCGTCATCACGTCTATCTTATTTTTTCCATTATTTTCCGTTTAGCAATTGTTCTTCTTTGCCATTCTACAGAGTATTTCAGTTCGGGTGAATCAAACCACAGATAGAACTCGATAAATAATTTAAAATTGCCTTATAAAGCAAGGGTATACGTCTCCCGTTTTAATTGTATTGGACCCTATTGGTCGATTTTTAAAATCATACTGTTAATGAAATATTCGATACCGATGCTTATAACAATTTTTGTAAGTTAGTGACGTAGGAAACGATAGGAAAGCAGATTTTTTTACTCCAAATTTTACGCCAATTACCTAATCAATTGGGATTCATTTTTAGATTCCGTACACATAAAAAAGATATACTTTGTTGAAAATTGGTAAAGTTAGTTTCTTAAGAGTAACAAACTAATTTTAAATTAATATTATTTCAGTGTCATAGGTAGTTAGGAATTCTAATACGTGACATTATAATAACAATAATTTATTTGCTACCCTTAAGAAACTAAATTTCTTAGAAGAACGGTCTCCTATTCAAATTCTACTAAGATTTTTGATAAAACAATACACTTTACCCATACGAAATCTAAATATGAATCCCAAAGGATTATTAAGTCATAGGCGGACAACTTATAGTAAAAAAATCACACTTTCTTACCCATTCCTACACTACTGACCTGCAAAAATTTATAAATTTTACAGTAAATTATGCATATGTGTGAATGTTAACACAACAACAAATTTGAATCAATTTGTTATAAGCATTATTTTAAAAATAGACAAATACGACCCTGTAGAATGAAAACGGCGAGACTTACACCTTTGCTTTATAAGAAAATTCTGAATTATTTATCGATTTCTATCTATGGTTAAAGTTAGATTCACCCGAACTAAAACATCCTGTATATTGCATGATATACACTACTCAGAACACACTTGTTAATGAACTACATCTATCTCTACCGTATCACTCATATTTTAATCTCTCGCCCTAATCCCTTCATACACGTATTCTATCATCCGATATTCATGACTTTTTAGATTAGGGCGTTTACGATTTTGAGAACAAGCTGTAGAGCTTGAATAATTCTCCTTTCTTAAGAACACAAACACTAAATTAGTAATAAATTAATTGCAATAACAATTAAATTACTGGAATGATACACTGGAACTTTACCCACGCGCACACCCATTGTAGCTTTTCAGATGGAATCAGTGGATCCGTCACAACGTCATTACCAATAGGAAACGAGCATTTCGATGTGGCGCATGCGTATTTGCTGCAGCAGAAGCTATGTACTCTGCGAAATATGTGGAATGTAAGTATGTACAATATTATATTAGAAATATATAGACAACATGCATTTATCTTTGTGTTGATTTCTATAAATTATGAGCACGTTTGTGCAATGAGTAACTCTCTACAACCCGACTTTAGTTGAAACATCTATAAACATATTTTATTAAATTGCACAAATATTAAGACAAATAAAGTTTAAAATAAGGATATTTTACATTTTACATTCATTAATTTAATTGTTAAGGATTCTCAAATAACATGGTGATTTCTTAGTAAATACGTGAGTTATTAAAATAATTACATTTCTACCCTTATTAAAGAAAATTACAGACACAGCTAATGTCATTCTTTTAATGAAGCCATATTTGATTACCTAAACAAATGTTCTGGTTACGCTTTATGATATTTGATTTCGAATTTTGTTCCACCATTAATCAATCCTGTTTCCATGAATTTATTAGACTCGCATTTCTTATCATTCCCACTCGTACAACATTTAATTTTAATTAATAATTAACAAGAAGTACTAACTAATTAGAAGAGATTAAACATCAGCTGCATGTGTTTGACTTTCCCTATCGTTTTGATGTTGACTCAAGAAGTGGTTTTGAATTATTTGAGTCTGCACACAATCCTCTTACCCGAGCAGGAACAAAATGTAAATGTTGCGGTTGAAGCTAAAATTTGTGCGAAAGGCTAGAGCTTACTCTCTTCTGCAATAACTAAGTGATAATTAATTACTAATTAAGTAGTATGATGTTTAGATAACGTTACATTAATCCCTTGACAGCGGATGGCGTTTCATTCTCAAAGTTTAGGGTAAGCCTAACTCCTTATTATAGTCGCGTGACTTGCAGTTCTAATTAAAAATGTAAACAAACTCATAAACTAGGGATTCATACAAGAGATGTTACAGACGTTTGCATCTGCACCCGCAATTGGGGAGCATTCGAATGTTTTCAGCATCCTTCAAACCTCGTTAAGTGGGACTAAAGACCTATATTCCTGGTCAAAGTATCACAAATCAAAGATCATGGAATATAGCTGAAGTTGTGAATTAGCTATTGTTTAGTGGTATTCTGAAAGTATCTCTTAACAGTCACAAACTAATGGGTATTTTTTAAATAACTTTTTTCCATATTCAATTCACCACATAGTTAAAATAAAGTGTAAATCGACAAAATATCAAATTACATAAAAAAGCTTTGCATATTTAAGACATTATTTATTATACATCACATATTCGAATGCATTCGAATCAAAAGAATAACGTAAAATAATTATGTCATATGTTATAATGCATGTGCATTTTGTGTATAACAGATTCCAAGAATAACTTGTAAATCTTTCCAATAACGTTAAAGCGATAGAGACAAATCTCAAATAAAATACAGGTTGTATCACATAAGAGGGCCACTCCCATGTATCTCGCTTAATATGCGAGACACGTCAAAAATCTTTAATTGTTTTTTTTTACATTTTTGGAGGCCTTTATGTTCGTAAAAACAAATTTAAGATCCATGGCCAACTTTATGAGTAATAACAAAAAAACCTGTAAAGTGCCCAAACTTTAAGGCTGTCTAACTTTTTTATTTTAAGAGATAGAGAAAACTTATTGGTAATAAATTTGTATTGCAAAATTGATACCTTCCACCTGATATAAAAAGATTTTTGAAATATCGTATGTGGTTCGCTGCGCCCTCTAGGCGGATAATTTTTTTTATTGAAGCAGGCTATGGCCACAAAAAATTGCCTGTTTTTTCGTCTTTCATGCAATATACTACATGTTGCCCTTATCTTTCGTATTTATTACATTTTTTCAATTTTAGTTAAAAAAAATGTACCTAAATATTTTCGTGTTGCTCAATATAATGTAGAACCTGTTTTAAAGACGCCAATTGCAAAAAAATAATAAACAGAATGTACTTTTTATGCAAAATACATATTTTCTTATATATTTTATTACATTGTCTGTGTCAAAATAATTTTAAAGACCCAATTGCTTCTAATGTGAAAACCAATAAAATAATATTATAAGAAAATCTGTATTTTGCATAAAAAAGTACATTCTGTTTATTATTTTTTTGCAGTTGGCGTCTTTAAAACAGGTTCTACATTATCTTGAGCAATACGAAAATATTTAGGTACATTTTTTTTAACTAAAATTGAAAAAATGTAATAAATACAAAAGATAAGGGCAACATGTAGTATATTGCATGAAAGACAAAAAAACAGGCAATTTTTTGTGACCATAGCCTGCTTCAATAAAAAAAAATTTATCCGCCTAGAGGGCGCAGCAAACCACATACGATATTTCAAAAATCTTTTTATATCAGGTGGAAGGTATCAATTTTGCAATACAAATTTATTACCAATAAGTTTTCTCTATCTCTTAAAATAAAAAAGTTAGACAGCTTTAAAGTTTGGGTACCTTACAGGTTTTTTTGTTATTACTCATAAAGTTGGCCAAGGATCTCAAATTTGTTTTTACGAGCATAAAGGCCTCCAAAAATGCAACAAAAAACAATTAAAGATTTTTTACGTGTCTGGCATATTAAGCGAGATACATGGGAGTGGCCCTCTTATGTGATACAGCCTGTATGTATCATTTTATCTGTAATAAAATATTTATTCCTGTTCGGAAATATTTCTGTATAAATATGTTATGAATTAGATTATGAAAACGCATAAAAAGTGCAAATCAAGAATACCAAACTATGTAAAGAAATTTTGCATATTTTAGACATTATTCATGCATTCGAATCAAAAGAATAACGTAAAATAATTATGTCATATGTTATAATGCAGGTGCATGACAAACTTCAATAGCGATGGGAAACTTTGCAATATTGACCACCTTGTTGGGTACCATTTGGAAACATACTGTTTTGTGATTATTAAGAAATACCTTCACAACAAGGAACAGTTTAAATTACAGCTATTTACTTTTTAAGTAGTAGTTCACCGATTGAGTTCATGTTATTTCAGTAGTTAGCTATATAACGCAATTTCAAAATTATCCAAGATCTTATAACTATATGTAATACAGAGTGGTCCATTATTCATGACTCGCCATTGATATATTGGAAGCCATACAAATGGATAATGAAAAAAATGAAATAATTCATTATATTTTCATCAAAATATTTAAGAAACTGCAACGGGAAATAATAAAAAAAGTATATACTACACTAAATGTTTGCACTAAATTACAAAAAAATTATGAATGTTTATAACACAATAAACTATAAATTATGTTGTCAATAAAAACAACTACGTAATGCCAGCCGTGACGTAAGTCCTCTGAATTCTTACCGCAACTATAGCTAAGTGACGTATAATAAATAATAATGTCTAAAATATGCAAAACTTCTTACATAGTTTGGTATTTTTTCGATTTGCAAAATCCTAAACAATTGATTGCACCTCTTTTATGCTTTTTCATAATCTAACTAATTCGCAACCTATTTATATCAAAATGTTTCCGGAAAGGAATACATATTTTATGACAGATAAAGTGATATATTTTATATGAGATATGTCTCTATCGCTTTAACATTATTGGAAAGATATACAAGTTATTCTTGGAATCCGAAAAATAGGATGAGGTAAAAAACACACAGATTATCCGCCCCAAGGCTTTATTTACAATTTGGATGGGATAACGATAGGGCGACAAAATGGTTGGTTGTTAATTAACGATCTGTCCGTTGCTTTGTAAATAAAGCAATTTGGAAAAGCAGTGCAGTGAACCGCAAAAATCGGATAAAAATTTAGTGATGCATGGAATGTCCCAAAAAGTTAAAATCTCCCCTACACTCGTATTTACCTCCAAGACTTAGGTACTTGTACAGTCAACCTCTGCTATAATAATTATTATTTGTTATTTCTATTATTTGTGCCTCCCGAATGAGTGTCAGTAAATTTTACAGGGAGCCTTGCAAGTCGTTACAATAATTTTAGGAGGTGATAGAATACTTGATTTTGAGTTGATACCTATATACCAAGTGTTACAATATTTGTGCTAATTATTTTTTAAATATTTTTTAATTTAACCGTGCTTTTCTACAATAATTGAAGTGCAGGAGAAAGGCAAACCTTTTTATAATAAATATTTCTATACTTTTTTTATTAGGAATGAATGGATTATTTAATTGATTTAACCAATAAAAGCCAAAGTGGCAGCGTTACTTACTTAGAACTTCATAAACATGGTTTTTTTACTTTGTAAAAGCGAAGAGTCAAATTTAAACGTGGATTTTATTTATACCTTTGTGTGTAGTTTTATTCATATATTATTAAAAACTTACCGAAGCAATGCTCTTTCAGTTCCTAGGTTAGGTTTCTTGATAAACATTCTAAAAATTAGGGAAATTAATCTGAACACTTTCAAGTATGCAGGGGGCGCATTCGCCAAAACAGAGGGCAGCCGTTTAGTATGTAACAAAAATGGTTTAAGAAATGAAGACATTATTTTGATAACAAGAACGCAACCTTGAGAAAATATTGAAGTTATTAAATCCTAAAAACTAGTTTAAAGTTACGGCGTAAAAAGGAAAAGCAATTATTGTCCTTAGTTTCCATAGCAACCGTAAATGTAGATCGAGTCTCAGTTAAAGTACTATTCTTAGACGTTTATAAAAAACCTTTGATAATGGCATCATTAATAAATTAATAATGGCATACTTAAGTGTCAAGATTAATTTCTCTAAAGTTTTTCATAATATCTGAATAAACTTACACACAAGGATTTAAATAAAATCCACGTTTAAATTTGACTTTTCGCTTTTACAAAGTAGAAAACCATATTTATGAAGTTCTAGGCAAGTAACGAAGCCACTTTGGATTTCATTGGTTAAATCATTTAAATAATTCATTCATTCCTAATAAAAAAAGTATAGAAATATTAATTATAAAAAGGTTTGTTTTTCTTCTACACCTCAATAATTCTAGAAAAGAACGGTTAAATTAAAAAATACTAAAAATTAATTATCACAAATATTGTAACACTTGGTATATAGGTATGATTGTTTCAATCGACTCAAAATCAAGCATTCTGCCACCTCCTAAAATTATTGTAACGACTTGCAAGACACCCTGTATTTATATGCAATACTCTAAACTTAGCATTTGCTACAACAACTGCATTATAAGAGTATCAAAGGAATTATAACGAATTTTATGTTTTTTAATTTCAGTTTTCATCAACAAGAACGTCTAACAACAATATTCGATTGTGATTTCATCTTAGCAATTGACACATTTAAATGACTCACATTGACAACAAAAAACTGTGAGAAATGTTACAGTTTTTTTTTATATCCCTATATGGCACATGTTAAGTAACAGTCTGTTTTAGACTACTTTTATTGGCATTGTAATTAATCTCTCCCTCTGCAACATCTAAATATATTTACATAATCAAAAGACTTATTTTTGAAACTAAGTTATGCCACAAATAAATAGCTAATAATTCTTTTTCATAGTTACTACCTTTAAATTAACGTCATCATATAATCATTCCGACTTTTCAAGTTCGTTATCAATTCATCACCATTTACCTCTATGCAGAATTTGTATGCATGGATTCTTTGGTTTAGGAGTCTTAATACTATAGTTTATATGTAATATCTCGTTTGCAGCATTTTTAATTTTTGGCTTCTGGTTTAATATTACCAAAGTTTACAGAATAAATATATAAGTTGTATCACTCTCGAACACTCCCTGCCCTACCAATTCCATTCTCCTCACCCGTCTCGGGGAACGTTCAGTACCCAGGATCCTACACGGGGGCCGACTCTAGAACTGTAACGTGTTCTGTGCGAACGATATAGTGTAAGACAAAAAAATTTGAATATCTGTTAGTGTTCATTTTATTTTTCTTCTAAAAATTTCCGTGATATATTGTACTATGAATAATTGTCCCTCAAGACGTGGTTTTTCCTTTTTCCATTGTCCAAGGTATGTATTTTATCTTTCATCAACTAATATAAAGAAATAGGTCAAGATAAAATAAAATTGTACGCGGTACGCCGATAAAAATTATAATATTCATTTGAAAGATTGTCCTGATCGATGCTATAAAAAAATTAGAATTTGAAGCAAACATTTTTCAAGTGAAACATCAAATATTGTTTGTTTCTTGTACTTGTATCTATTAAAAAAAAAGTGTAATGTGCAATAATTATGTAAGTAGGTAAATAATTGTCTCATCTAAATTTTACACTCAAGCATTTTTGCTTCAAGCAGAGTTTCCGATAATACCAAAAATATGTTGCTGCCAAAATTTCAAGATGCTGATTCTAAGTGATACATGTACACAAACAGTATATATATTGTATGTACAGCAACATCTTTAAATAAATTAAAATAATTTGTCTCAAATTAACTAATATACCTATATAATTACCCAAATCACTTAAATAATATTAAAACTAAAAAATGACCTGGACATACTTATATTTTGGGTTCTCATTTAGGTAAGTTTTTTCCTGAAAAGAATATATAGTCTATTAAATTACAAAACAAAAATATAATCGCAAACACTTTCGTGTAGGAGTCCAAGAAAAACTGCATTAAATGAGCAAGTTAAAACCTATTTGCACCATTTGTAACTTTTTTTGGTAGTCAACTCCACTAAAACTTATATTTAAATTGAAACTTAGTTATGAATACATTGTGATAAGTAAACATGCAAAAATTTTAAAATTTAACATAAAAAAAAACGCCTACAAAAAGTACCCAAATTTCATTGTTTTGTCATGTAAAATGTGTATAGCCTTGAGCCAGACTTACACAGAAGAAACTAACATCGATGAACGTTAAAACTATGAATTGTCAAATATTAATGGCATACAGTATTTTATTGGACAGAAATAACGCTGTCATATAATTAATGCAATTTACGTATGCACAATGGTGTTACTGAGACTTGTCGTTAAAAATTTAGACTTGAGTTGAGGTTTTTGGAGGATTGGAGTCGTTGCGCCGGCGCTGTCTTCTGTTACAGCTCCGTTCAGCGTGAATATTGTGTAAAATATCTGTGGATATTTTTAAATTTTTCTATTATAATGTAATAAAACTTCAGTAAATTGTGTTTTTTATGATACTACAGTGTACATAATAATTAGGTACCCGTATTTTTTATCACAAAATAATTTACAAAAGTACCTAAAGAATATCCCTTTTTTTCAACTACTTTAATTATTAATTACTTATTTAGCAATAAATAAATTCGAATAAAACGATTATCAAAATTTTTTTTATTATAATGTGAACGTGTTTGTCGGTAAAAGTCAGAACTGAACCTACCCCAGCCCCATAAAACAAATATTACGAAAACATAACCTGGAAATGATTTATGTTTGTTGTGTCCACATATTTCAGCACTTTATTTATGTTTCTGTTGGATAAAGTATGTTTATGAAGAACTCTACATCTGTAAAATAGTAAATAATGTACTACAATTTCTATATTTTATATGATCAGAATTAATATAAATCAAATGGTTTTTGCTAGGAAGAATCACCTGCAAACTTACTATACTCAGAAGGTACCTATCACAGTCATTTAAAGCTAGATAGTAATTTGTAATTATTGTTTTTCTCTTTCAGTTATGCGTGCGTAGTGCTAAAAATTACATTAAAACAAAACGATTCATAACATCCTACACCAGAAAGAATAAGTGAAAAATATCGCACAAACATTTTCTTAGAATTAATTCTAAACATGGAATGTTGGATAATTTTATTTAATAATTTACAAGTCAATATATGTATATGACTTCTAAGATTAACTAACAAAACTTTATACATTTACCTATAATTATCGTTTTATAATATTTATATTACATTATAAATATTTTATTTATACAATAAGCAGCCTTACATCACACTTTTGGAATATGCCTGGTATATAAATATTTCCCAATTGGAAAGAAATTACTTCCCTCGTAATTGGCCATTTTTTGTGACAGTATTTACATGCGGCGGTACAACTTTGATCTCAAAACATCAAAGATCAAAGTGCCTACAGAGACAGTGGTATATAACTTATTTTATTCAGTAAATTTTGATATTACATCTTATTACAAGATCACCTTATTGAAAAAGTATTTCTAAATTCTGATATTCTATTTTTTAACTCTACAAGATTTAAATATTCCTTCACATATTCTTCATTCCCTTGTTTTGTCTCTGGTTTAATAACTTTTTTTCTACACCCGTATTATAACAATGCACTTATATGCCCATAATCCGTTTCATAATGATACCCATTACGATACAAATTTTTAATCAATAGAAACCCATAATTTTTCAATCAAGCATGCTGTGCATTTGACGTTTATCCTAGGTTCCTATGTAATTATTTTAGATGTCAAAATCAGTACGTATTAAATTTTCGTAGATACCTAGCTAAACTTCGATAATTTATCAAAATATAGAAGAATTACCATCGACTCCTCCACACATATCGGAGAGAGCAGAAAATGCAGTTCATACGAATAATTACTGTTACCTATTGTGTTCAATAAAAATATAAAATTTATGGTTTTTGATTATTTATCGGGTGTAAAAAAAATAGCGTATGTAACTCACATGTAATGCTTGAGGAAAACGTTCATTTAATTCAATGGAGTTCGGCAAAAATTTTAGAGAAGGAAGATAACGCAACAAAAAGAAAATTAAAAGAGATTATTTTGTTGAACGCAGATAAGTGTGTATCAAACTGTTCAGCAAACATCGATCATTGTTGGCTACAGTTGTATCAAGAAGAAGTAAGTAACAATAAAATAAAAATCATTTAACATCTCTATGGAAGCAGATAAACAAATTTTAAACTGTCAAACTTGACATACGTTTAATATTTTTATTACTATTTTGAAAACGAAAACAGAGAGATTTTCGAAACGTCAAAAATATGGAAGTGTGCGATAGTGATGTGATTTTTGTTATGTTTTACTCATCTGCTTTTTCCAGTGTGAGATTTTTTGGTTAGGCAAACTTAGTTTCAAAAATAACCCTTGACTGATCCATCTGGCGCAAGGGCTTATTTAATTAATATTTATTTTTTCAGAAGTGTAGCAAAAATCCAATAAAACTAAAGAAAAACTAACATTATGCCACAAATAAATAGCTTCAGACAATATACAAGGGGTTCTTAGAAATATAATTTTGTAAAAAAAACACAGTTCGAAAATTATTTGAAAATACGACACTGGAAACTGGTCTACAGTAAAACATAATCTTGCGCAAGGCAACCGACACGACGGCAAAGTGTAATAAAAAATGAATGAACAAAAAATTGAAATAATTTCCCAAGAAAAGAAATAAATAAAATTTTATACTAGCAAATTCAACTGTTGTGCCGTCATTGTTATCATTAATTAATGAAATTAATTTGTAGATTTAATAAATTAAATAGATTGACATGCGTACAGATGAGAAGCTGCTAAAGCATTTTCTTTTTCTTTGTCATAAATTAAAACGATATCCATCAACTTCGAGTTGCTATGTACGTAAAAAATTGTTGATACTTGTAAACACTATTGCAAAGTTCAATAATCTTTTTCTCGGAAACTGTAAGGATATTTCAAATTTTTTTTTACGATATTGACTATTTTTTCATGACGCATCAATTTGCAAATTTTTTTGGATAAGTTGTGAATCACCGTGTATTACAAACTTAAATTGAAACACTGGGTATAATGTAATTGGTATTAAAGCAAGAAGGAAAATTATATCTTTAAAATATTCAAATCATAATTTAAAACATATAATTTGAATTTTTAAAGGTGCTATGTAAATTTACCTGCGTTGTTGTTGTTGCATATAGACAGAAACAGTAAACAAACCTGTAACAAAAAGAACGAGTTAGTATTAAATTCCCTCCGGGAATGAATATTTCAAAAGTTATTGACAGTCATCCTCGCCTTTCCCATAAATCATAAAATTCAGCTGCATTACTTTTTAGAATAAAATTAAGCCGCTCCTACAGGCAGATAAAATATGGAGTTTGCTGAAGCCCTTGTTTTTACAATTTTTTTTAATATTATGAAGATAATCAGCCCAAGTTTGTATCCCATTTCGGTCATAATAACGTCAAGGTTAAATGTTATATTTCATCTTAAATTTTCGTAGTATATTATTATGTTTTTATTCTGCTTTCTTCGCCTCGCGTTGGGGGACAAATTTATTATGTATTAACATTAATAATAATAATAATAATAATAATAATAATAATGTTAATTTTAATTTTGTGTTCGTGTTTATATTGTTATTATGTTGTATTTTTTAATTTCTACTCTGTTTTTCCCTAGCTCTCAGTTGTGCACTTCTTTTGAGTGCAAATATTGAATGCAATATATTTCTTATATAAATAAATAAATCAGTAGTCAAATTATATCTTATGTTCATTTGAAAACATTGGACGCCATAAATCTTTTACTTATATGAGTATCACTTTTAATAGAATTTATTTATCACCCTGTATAAGTATTCATTTTTTTGATAACTATTATACTGAGTTGAAACTTTATCTTTAACTTTCACTCGTAATTTCTCATTTGGCGGTTCTTGCTAATAATAAGGGAAATTTGTGAATTTATAAGTGAAATAACATTCAAAGGAAATTTGAACAAGACAGGTATGTATTGCACAAATATTTAATTAAACAATATGCTCATTTATAAACTTTTTAAACTGTGTTAAATATCTTTTCTTAATTACCTATCTTTATAAGGTTAACCTTTTCAAAACTAACTTAAATTAATTGAACAAATTATGTGCATTGGCACGTCTTCGGCGTGGCTTCCAAGCGTATCTATGGTATCTCTTGTTATCAAAGTAATTTCATATGTCCTGTTTTTACTTTATTTTTGTGGAAGATATTCCAGTTCATACACTTTGTTTTACTTTTTTGGTTTTAACTAATTGAGTAGTACAGAGAACTCTATATATATATATATATATATATATATATATATATATATATATATATATATATATATATATATATATATATATATATATATATATATATATATATAAAGCTGTTTACAGGCCTTTTAGGCGCAGACCAATTTTTGTATTATATATCCCCTTATAACTGTTAAGAAATAACGCCGATTATGCATTTAATTCACAGTTTTATAAATACACATCGAAAGTAAGTTGTAAAATCCAACGAAGAAGGATAAAAGATTTAAGTAATCCATTTGATTTAACTAAAATTAAAAAAATTATTTAGCAATACAGCAATTTATTAACAAATTAAGACCATTTTTGGCAGTTCCTCAGAGATAAAATGTATTGTGGCAGAGCTAAAGGTAAAATTACTGCTTTCTAATTTTATGTTTTTGATAGATTGTTCTAGTATTAGCAACATTATTATTTTTAACATGAGGTAGTTACCTGACATGTATTGGCGATAATCTTAATTTAGGATTGTCAAAAATCAGTCAGTAACTGTATTACACAGGTAACCAATGCTGTTACCGAACATTTATTAGAAAGATAGGTATATGATGTTTCCACAAACTCAGCAAACAATTAACCACATAAAAACTGAGTAAGTTGTATCAAGAACAGTTTAGTTTAAACAGCATGTGTGTTCCTCAATAAATTGCTGTATTGAACCTTTACTAAATCTAAATATATATTTTTAATTCTGCATCAGGCAAATCAAATGGATTACTAAAATTTTGTATCTTTCTTCGTTGGATGTTTTGATTTAAATTTCGATGTGCATTTATAAAACCGCCAATTACATGTAAATTTAATAAGCCGTGCATTTTCACGATTCAAATAACACATACGTTAAACTAATTAACTTGTATTAGAATTCTGCATAACGTGTAACATCGTAGTTTTTTCATAACAGTTACAAGGGTACTACAAAAATATAATGTAATGAAATATAACATTTAATCTTGAAATAATGTAAATATTATTATGAACAAAATGGGATACATACTTTTACTGAATAACTCGAATAGATGAATAAATATTTAAGTACTTAATAGTTTTTTACAAACACCATATAGGCTAAAATATACAATTTTGTACAACGAGGAACTGATAATTTGCTAATAATATTTCAAATAGCGGATGTTCCATACTCGTCATGCTGGACTCTTAAATTAACTTGACTTATTTTTAACCACAAGATTGGAAATGTGGCAATCGTCAAAATAGCGTATTTTGTCATCAACAAAATTAGCAAAGACACACATTTCTCGATTGAACCCGGTTGAAACCTGATAACGTCAAAGCAAATTTTTGTAAATATTACGAATATATTATTACGCAAAGTAAGTAAACATAATTGTAATATCTAATATTACACATTATTTTCAACAAACAAATTATATGTTACGAACGTGAATTTATATGAATAATATAATAATTGGATTCTCATTTATAGAAATAAAACTAATTTCTTTCTGATTACATTGTAAAAAAGTTGCTGTTTAAGTGAGATTTCCCAGTATGTATTTCTCACACACTATGGCTTTTTTATACGTTTTATTCAAAATGTGTTAAAATTACCAGTGTTATAATAAACTATACGGAATTTGTGTAATATTTAGCAGTGATGTGTAAAAATTACGAATATATTATTACGCAAAGTAAGTAAACATAATTGTAATATCTAATATTACACATTATTTTCAACAAACAAATTATATGTTACGAACGTGAATTTATATGTAATATATGTCAACACTGAGGTTTCAACTGAATAATTGGATTCTCATTTATAGAAATAAAACTAATTTCTTTCTGATTACATTGTAAAAAAGTTGCTGTTTAAGTGAGATTTCCCAGTATGTATTTCTCACACACTATGGCTTTTTTATACGCTTTATTCAAAATGTGTTAAAATTACCAGTGTTATAATAAACTATACGGAATTTGTGTAATATTTAGCAGTGATGTGTTAAAAATACACCATTTTATGTTATGTTAACACACTGATCTATATACACAACTGCAGTATATTAGCTATTCCAACACACGTTACTACGCCATGTTGGTCGTGTAGTGTTGTTGGCAATTACGTATCGTTCGCTGCGTTCAAATGGAGAACATTTAAATTAAGGTTTGATCAAAGAAAGTGATAAATACTAACCTAAATATAGCAAATATTGCTGATAATTGTGGTAAAGCTAAAACTAATTAGGTCTATAACTTATATTGCCTACCCAACTAGCAAAATGGAACTTTAAAAGAAGCGAATTATTTTATAACTATCGAATTGTGTTCTTTCACGAAAAGTTTGATTTTATAGAGCAAATAATTGCCATAATTTTGTTCCTGAACAAAGTAATTGTGTAAAATTGTTTTATAACAGTTTTTACAACGTGTTTTACAGAACAAATAATTTTCAGTTCTTTAAAATTTTTATAAAAGTATTATAATACGTTATATAACATTTGAAAAAACTATATATATGGATTGTAAACATATTGTGAAAGAGTTTGTATACTGAGGCAAATGACTTTTATTTATAATCTTATAAAATAGTCACATAAAACGTGTTTTATTAAGAATATATAACGAAATTAATAAAATTATTTTTTGGCCTCGAAATGCGCTTATTTATAAAATAGTTTTATAATTGTGTTTAATCTATAAAAATATTCCCTGTTTTATAGATATGTTATAAAACAAAATTGTGACTTAAGAAAACAAAATTATTGTATATACCGCGTAATAAAATTCCAAACCTAACCGTAACTCCTAAGGTATAGTATATTATTATTAGCACTAATCAAGAAAGAATACAAACAAATTCTTGAAAGTAACGTTTCCAGTCAAACGTGCCGGCGTTACTTATTGATTTAATTATGGCTGCGAAAAATACAAAAAAACAATACGAGAAAGTAACTTTGACTTAATTTTTTGGTAATGGAATAATTAGGTTAGTTTTAAATTAAATACCTGTTATTATAATTAAATAATAATACTTAGCTAGCAACATCTACTTGTGTACAAAGAATTAAGAGCTTCTATAAATCAGGACACTGATATTGAGCATAAGAGGTAAACTGCGAAACAAAATGACAAAATTAGTCAACCGCAAACTATTGTTGACGCTTTTGCTGATTTTTTAATGATTCTTATCATCTGTCTTCCAAATTTGCTGTTACTGATTATGTCTCTTTTAGTGTTCCTTGCTTGTCCGTGCCTAATATATCCGAAGAGTGTGTAGCTAGAACACTTAAAAAACTTAAATCTAAAAATATTAAGGGTTTTGATGGCATTCCTGCGTTTTTATTGAAAGACTGTGCTACAATTTTAGCTTATCCCCTTTCCATTTTATTTAATTTATCACTTAAATCTGCAACTTTCCCTGATGTTTGGAAAAAATCAAAAATTATTCCAGTGTTTAAAAAAGGTAATAGAGAAGTTGATGTCATTTATACAGATTTTTCCAAAGCTTTTGACAGGCTTGACCACGGTATTTTGTTACGTAAATTATCTACTTTTGGATTAAATATAAATTTTTTGAGATTTTTTAAATCTTACTTATACAATAGACGTCTGTCAGTACATTGCCATGGTTTCAGTTCTGCCGAAATAACGGCGACTTCAGAAGTACCTCAAGGTTCTGTACTTGGTCCCCTATTGTTTAATGTTTTTATAAATGGCATGCGATCTATCTTGCCGCTCATTACTGTATGCTGATGACTTGAAATTATTTACGACAATTGAATCTCTTGAAGACTGTATTTTGCTACAACGTGATATTGCAGTGATTAATCAATGGTGTTTACATAATACTATATTTCTTAATATTAACAAATGTAATGCCATGGTATTTACCAGAAAACTAGCTCCTATTAAATTTGATTACACATTAAGCAATCAGAAACTTAACTCTGTTACGCAATATAAATCTGGGGGTGTGTTTTTCATCTAAATTATCTTTTACTGATCATATGACAGCATGGTATGCAAGGCTATCAAGAATTTAGGGTTTTATAATACGCAACAGTCATCAGTTTGAAGGGCACGGTACGCTTATAGTATTATATAACGCATTTGTAAGATCTAAGTTTGATTATGCTTCTGTTATTAGGAATCCTTGCTATGAATGTCATTTAAAAAACATTGAACGACCCCAAGGATGATTTGCTAAATATTTATGATTTAAGTATGATGGGGTATATCCTCCAGTTGGAGTTTCTAATGAACAATTGTTATCCAGATTTAATATGTTTGAATTGTCTTTACGTCGTAAATATTACTCAGCAGTTTTTCTGTATAAGTTATTAAATAATTTCGTTGATTGACCGGAACTTCTTTCTTATATTAAATTATCACCACCTAATTTAGTAACGCGTTTTCGTTCCTCTATGTTTCTTTCATATTCCCACATGCAGGACTAATGCTCTTAATAATGCTTCAGTGTTTGTTATGTGTTGCAATTATTTCTTAGTGCATAATACCTTAGATTTATTTTTTTGTAATGTTGAAAATATTAAAAATGCATTTTTTTTCATTAATTTTAATATGTATGTAAATTTTGATTACCCCATTTTATTTTATTTACCTATGAAAATACGACTTATTTTTTAAATTTAACTGGAGATGTGAATATTATTATGCCATAAAATTACTGCGTTACGAGAAAGAGACTATAAGATTTTTTTTACTTTTATTTATAAGTAAGTATGTGAAAATAATACCGGCACACACGCGTAAAAAATTTATCTGTACTTTTGACCAGACCAACTTATCTGTATTTTTACGCACAGAATCCGAATTCGAAAAACTAAAGCAGCTGAGATTTACGAAGCCGATGACATGGTACTGCTACCACCACATCACATTTTTCTAACTCGATTGCTAAGGCTAATATTTCATACACAAATGATTTTGCAAGACTGGACAAAAATAGCAGTGAATGAAACTGTTGCTCCGGAATCTACACTGTAAAAAAAGTTGCTGTATAAGCGAGACTTTCCACTGCGTAATTTAGGATGTGTAAAAATTTCGTGTTAACAGTTTTACACACTATGGTTTTTTTGTACGTTTTACACAAAATGTGTTAAAATTACTAGTATTATAATATAATATACAGAATTTGTGTAATATTTACCAGTTGTGTATTAAAAATATATCATTTTGTGTAAACTTAATACGCACACAACTTAATTGTGTTCTATATCCCTACTCCTGACTGGTTGAGCACAACTGCGCAGCTGCAGTATATCAGCTGATCCAACACACGTCACTACGCCATATTGGTCATGAATATTTAAATTTAAAGTGAGGTTTAATCAAGCAAAATGGTAAGTACTTACCTAACTATAACAAATATTACTGATAATTGTAATAAAGCTAAAACTAATTAGAATATTACAAATATTAGAAGTTTACTCTGACGTTTTAGATTACTCTGCAATCTGTACCTTTTTTGTAACTTTAGAGAAAGAAAATTATACATTCAGATGACTACCAGTTAATTTTCGTAAACTCCTATTATGTAGTGCCCAAATACATCTTTGTTTGATGTTTCATTGTTTATGATTTACTGGAACATTATTAGTCCCTTATTAGATAGAATATGTATTATTATACTGTTAATTTTAATACATAAATATTTTGTTAGCAGACTTGGTTGTTGTTCATTTGAACAGATCTTTTATTTTATAATTACACCATAATTCAGAATAGCTATTTATGATATACGTGTTAAAAGTAAGACTTTATTTTGTGAGTGAAGATGATTAAAAAATGAGCGTAACGAGTTTTTTAACTTCACGAACAAAATAAAATCACTTTTAACACGTATATAATACAATATTTTTTCTACAAAACAATCGGAAGAACTTTAAACTCAATAAAAATAAGAAATCAAAAAATACCACACAGATCGCAATGTTTATGAACCAAAATTTTCGTAGCAACCAGTGCTTTTGATTTACTTTTAACACGCGTGTCAAAAAATTACATTTTTAACATCAAAAATGACAATTAAAAAGCCCACTTTTAACAGTTTTGTAGAAAAAATTCTTTATATTGATGCGGAAGCTCACCTACCTTGCTAATTATGTTCCTGTTTGCTTTTGAAATTATAATTTTTAATACATATATTCTGCCGTTTAATAGAACATTCCATACTATATTCAATGCATTCTCGACGATAGACAGAACCTCTCAATGTCAAAATAAAAGTATTTCAAAAATTATATTTATTTCTCTGGGCCTAAAAGGCCTGTAATCAGCTGTATATACATATATAAATTATTTCCAAAGTAAACAGGAACATAATTAACAAATTAGTGAGTCTTCCATATCAATACCTATTATACAATAAAATTAACATGTTAATGTGTAAAGCCTACACCTTCAATGATACAAATAACACAGAAATGTGTAAAAGTTACACATGACATTTGTTAACACAGTGGATTGTGTTAAACCTTTAACACACTGCTACATACAGAGAAACGTGTAAAAATATACAGGATTCCGTGTGGACCTCGATTAACACAGTATTGTGTTCTTTTGTGTTAAAATGTGTAATTATTTTTTTACAGTGTATGGATGTCATATTATTCTCGCGTAGGGGAAGAAATGGAATTTGATAAAACCAACCGAAGAGAATGAAAATGATATCAAAGATGATGAATACTAGCCAATTTCTTTTTCCGATATTTTACAATTTTTGCAAAAATTTTGGGTGATGGGAACTCAACAGGCTTCAAATTCAACTCGTCAAAATATATGAAAAGTCCACATGATCCAATATTTTTCTACAGTTTGTCACTCTCGTTAATATGATTTTTGCAATTTTCGCAAAATCTATGGCGATGAAGCTGAATGGACTGTAAGTTTTGATAGATTTTTTTTCCGGTGTTTGTTGCGCTTATTAATGTGATTTTCGTGATGCTTCACCGTTTCCTGGTATTTTTCGCGACTTTTACAAAATTAGTGGTTGATGGACATCAGATTCGAATACAGCGCATATAGAACTACATATAAAACACACTTATTAGTTAAAAAAAAATTATAACGTGATTTTCGTAATTGTTAAAATATTTAATTTTATTTTTGCACTTACTTTTATTATAAAAAATTATTTATTTTTGGAAATATTTGTATCTAGAAACACCACAAATGAGATCAGTTTACAATGATAAATACGGCGACCTTAATGAATTTTGAATTTGTATAAAAAAAATTAGTAGATAAAATATGAATGGTCATTAACTTTAGATAATCAAATTTAAAGAATATACGTGCATAGCAAATGTTGTAAATATGCTATTTATTAAAAATTCAGTTAAAACACTATTATTTTAATATTTAAAATTATGGAATTAATTAATACATACTCTTATTTAAAATTATTAACAAAATTAGTTCCAAAAATCTTGCAATCGGTGGCACGATACTAAGAAATCCAGTGATCTAATTAATTTGATTATGTCTTCTTCGTAGAAACCTGTTTTGTATTGCCGTGGTATTAAATTTTAATTCAAATTATATCACATTGAATTAAAGGCAGGTGCTGTTAGGTTTTGTGTATTGTACAGCTAAATTAATTTCTTCATGAGGCGAAAATTTCGATAATGAATTAAAACTTATTATGAACATTTCAAACGAATATAATACAAAATGTGGCAAGTACGCGGTATCTTTTGAATCCAATGGGGTAAAATCGGGATAGATGCCTCATATTCTAAAAACCTAACTTCCCGAACTCCCGACTAAAAATTAATCGCATAAGTAGGAGCCGAAGTCACCCCGTACCTGGGTTACCCATGCACGGACAGTCGTGCGGCGAGGACGCGTTTCGCTCGTGTATGTAATTATCTCCGCGCTGAAATTTACGAACACGTCAAAGATTTTAAGGTTAGTATTTAAGGTTGTATAACTTTATAATTAGTAATAAATTCCGTTATATTTTTTATTACGTCAATATACTGGTATTATTTAAAAAATATGTGGGCATCTATACCTCACAAAGAATAGTTGCCCCGATTAGTAAGTATATATATTTAAAATATTTTTAGTGTCTGGTATATTTTTATATGTATTTACGTATATTTATATTTGGACTTTTTACTGATTCTAGCAGAACTATGCCACGAAAATAAAAGAAAAGGCGAACTCGAGTATGTTCTTGGACTACAGAAAACTTGCAGTCAGCTTTCGATGAAATGGACCACGGGGATAAACGAAATATCCCGACAATTTGGGATTCCATCGAAGACATTGCGAAGACGATATGCCGCTAAAATACAACTAAGTTGACACTGGGTAGATTTTATTTAACTAATTGCTGTCTCTAGTTTCCAATATATTTATTACCGTAAGTATTTTTTTTTTAGGAAAACATCCTATTTTCGATTTTGACAACGAGAAAATGCTAGTAAAGCACGTTCTCAAGCTTGGTGATGCAGGATTTCCCCCAAATCGACAAGCCATAAGTATTAGAATTATCTTCTAATGATAACAATTAAAAAATTTTTTTTTTAAAAAAACAAAATGTTTTCATTACTATGACCCATGTTTCTTGGAGACAACTGCTGTTTTAAGAGTAAAACTACCTAACATTTGGTTTGGGTTTTTCGTTTACACGGTATAAAGAGCATCTATCCTGCACTGTAGGCACCTATCCTTCTCAGTATTTCCATGGTGGGGCAACTATCCATACAGGTAGGCATCTATCTCCAAAAAAAATGTTCCACGAAAAGCTAATTTCTGCTAAATCTGCAATTGATAGGTTAAAAAAAATAATAATAATTCAACATAAAGGATTGAGCTAGCTGCATTAATAAAAATTATTCGTATAAAATTAATTAATATAAGACAGTCAGAATTGAAGCATCTTACATGGAATTTGTAGCTATGGATATATTGGGAAATAACGGAAAACCACAAATTGAACATAACCAGTCCCATAGGCAAGTAATTTTAATTATTATGAATCAAATCTAGTAATATTTTCGTAAAGCAAATTTTAAAATATTAGTATACAAATACGAACTGAATAATAATTGTTATTTTCGGAAGTCACATTTTTTTTTCAAATTATAAAAATTACATAATTATGGGATTTTAATAAAATGGCGAAGGCGCAAGTATTAAGCAAAAATGAAGCAATTACTTGACCTTATGCATCATATATCACTAGTACCTACTAAATAGTAGAACCACGTAGCACCTTCAAAATTTAACCTACGTTAGTTTTAGCAAAATAATTTTTAGTGCTACTTCATTGTGACACATTTTTTTAATATTTCCTATTTTAATTTAATTTTTTATTAATTATATTCTGTTACCTATCAATTTTATTCACTTATCATGTTCATTGAGAAAAACCCTCCAAGTCATCTTTGTTGCTAAAATAATTCATCATTGCTGCATCATTCATGAATTCATTCAAGAATGGTTATGACTTCATATTCCATCTAATGTAAGTGCTCGAGTTTGTTTCTTATTTGTGTGCGGGTTATGGCCTGTTTCGATTTCTTTTTTATTATTTAACTTGTCAGAGTAGTTTCAACCATTTTGCTTTATACAAGTAGGTATATACTTTTAACGGCATAACATCGTCCTAGTTGATAGTTATATTAACGAGTTTGTTTTATAATGGGTATGTGTGAGACAATGGACTGTGGATTTTACTATAATAATACTAATTGCTGTGACAAAGTTCTACTAATTATCAAAATATGCATAAACTACCAAAAAAACAAAATAAAGGGTTCGACTTACCCTGACCAGGGATGCAGGCAGGGAAAACTTGGAGACACACGCGTGTTCCAGAGCTCTCGTTCTTTCTATCTTACTATATGTTGGTTTTTGGGAAACTCTATTCTTCCGCCGGTCAGTGGCGTACTTGCCGCGGTGAATATTAAATGAAATAACTACGATTATCTACATCTAAATTAAATTAAGCAAACAAATATATATATATATATATATATATATATATATATATATATATATATATATATATATATATATATATATATATATATATTAATTAAATAATGACAATACCTACTTGAAAAATGTTCACCTTTTATGTAAAAGTTTTTATATATTTTTAGGTATTAATAATATTGTGTGAAACTAACTACTCAGTGGACAAAAGCCTCAACCTGCGTTGAATTACACCCACAATATCTACCCATATATT
Source organism: Monochamus alternatus (assembly GCA_037114965.1). Classification (NCBI taxonomy): domain Eukaryota; kingdom Metazoa; phylum Arthropoda; class Insecta; order Coleoptera; family Cerambycidae; genus Monochamus; species Monochamus alternatus. Next base: position 101,844,041 of record CM073426.1, read on the forward strand.
CCTTATTATTAGCTTTTATAACATTTTTTTACGGTTTTAGAAAGGTATTTTTAAGCTAATATAAATCAAATCTCCTACATATTTAATTCATTGACAGGATGTCACTTTTTGTCATTGTCGATATTTAACTTCAAATAATTTTAATTTTTATAATAATTTTTATAGTTAGATATTTTATTCAACTTAAAGGAGACCAATTGAGGTCAGATCTCATCTATTGTGGTTAAATTTGTCGTGTTCCCACTGCCAAAAAGTGAAGTTAGATATTTATAGAGTGTTTCACTCCAGGTTAGTAAATTAGATTTTCTTTAGATAATTATTGAATAGAGCTTTGTCTGTGGAATTGTTCATTAGCATACCTAGATGTTTGGTATCAGAGAACATACATATGACTTCATTAATAGGAATTGTAGGAGATTTGATTTATATTAGCTTAAAAAACCTTTCTAAAACCGTAAAAAAAATGTTACAGAAGCTAATAATAAGGAATATATGGGTAGATATTGTGGGTAGGTTGGGGTTTTTGTCCACTGAGTAGTTAGTTTCACACAATATTATTAATACCTAAAAATATATAAATATATAATTATTATTGACAGTTTAAACAAATATGACCAATTTTAATTTATGTGAACAGTATGATATTATATAGCAAGAAGCATCTACACTGAGGGAAAAGTTCACTAGTAGTAGGTAAAAATACACTAGCCCCAACAAAAAATTTGTATAAATTACAAGACAGGTAAACAATTGTAGCAGCTAAATCAAGTTTTCTAAGAACAAGTCACTAGTCACTAGTGAGTGAAGTCATGCGTTGCGTACAGTAAATGTATTTCTGATATATTAAGGACAAGTCAATTCCTGTAACTGCAGGAATTCTTGGAATTCCTCTGAATTCCAAGAATAATTAAACATGCAAAATTGCTACAGTAGTACTCTTTAACATTGCAAGTTTCCTGCATTTTGGACTATAAATTAAGTATAAATATTGTACTTTCCTTAAAGTATATAATTTTAAATTACAACTCCTGGGAACAATAGGTCAAACAAAAAAAACCCCACACAAAGTTGGGGGGGTAGTTGGTTTCTTTTTGTTCCCAGGAATTGTAATTTGAAAATATTATTTACATGGTCAGGAAAATACTACAAATTTTTTTTAAGTGTATACTCATTTAACATAAATAAAAATGATAGTTAGGTTATAATTCCAAAAAGTAAGGATATTATGTAATGTATAATGCAAAATACAAGTATTAGGCAATATATAGTGGGAACACGACAAATTTAACCACAATAGATGAGATCTGACCTATTTCTGCATTTTTAGGATTGCTTCTTCAATTGGTCTCCTTTAAGTATATAACTTAAAGGAGACCAATTGAAGAAGCAATCCTAAAAATGCAGAAATAGGTCAGATCTCATCTATTGTGGTTACATTTGTCGTGTTCCCACTGCCAAAAAGTGAAGTTAGATATTTATAGAGTGTTTCATTCCAGGTTAGTAAATTAGATTTTCTTTAGATAATTATTGAATAGAGCTTTGTCTGTGGAATTGTTCATTAGCATACCTAGATGTTTGGTATCAGAGGACATACATATGACTTCATTGATAGGAATTGTAGGAGATTTGATTTATATTAGCTTAAAATACCTTTCTAAAACCGTAAAAAAATAATTATGTACTTACTATAAGCATCAATACTTTCATAACCGATTTAGATTTTGTTTCTCTGGCAATATCTTAATTCAATCAGCAAATCAGCAAATCCAAATCCATATTTCGAATTTGCGACGCAGCTGCATTTTCAGTTTTGTACTAACCTTTATGCATGCTATTTGTGCTAAAATAATTCGTATTTTTTTATTAAAGCTATAGCTACTTACCACACTCCGTTAAAGGTTTCTTAAATATGTAGGTAATTGTCATTATTATCTTAATGTTTATTTACCTATTACGCAAAAATAATATCTGCATAACTGAATGTGAAATATGAGTGTTATAGAATATAATTAATTACAATATTTGTTTAAACATATATGCCGCTTGTTTAATAACCGATCATTAAATAATTTGCTTTCAATAGTTTATGTTACTAATTAGATGGTTAAATATTTTATGTCCATGTTGCGTTTTAATTATAATTTGTATAAAGGTTTCAACAATTAGGTGGGAAAATAATTGTAAATATATGAAATATCGGAGGTCACACAAATCAATTTAAATAATTGGTTGAACTGTAATGTCATCTCCATTACCTATAGGAAAATAACCGATATGATTTCAATAGACATGTTTGTTTTTCTTACGGTTTGAGTTCTCTCCACGTTATTAAAAGAAAATAATATAAATGTTTTTCTTCATCAATTATTTAAAGATAATGAAAGAAGAGATAATAAAGTAAATTAAGAGAAAAAATCTTAATAGTATCGATCGAAGGCATGGTTTTGAATAAGGATAACTCAACAAACTTAACGTTTAATAGCGAAAATATTGTTTTAAAAAGAAGGCAGTTGAAGAAGTTAATCTAAAATACTAGGATAAACGCAGCATCCTCTATATTTTTTGTTTTAATATACAATTGAATGTTGCATAACCAAAACTAATGGTCGGTGAAATTTTATTTCGACGAAATTCGATTCGATTGTATTCTTATCTCCCTGTACCAATTTTCAACGTTTTCTGTTGAGAAAGAATAACGCCAGATGACATTTTCTATAATCGCTATTTTTTTTTCTTCAAAACATTTCAGCAACGACAGCTGATATCTTCGATCTGTTTAGTTTATCTTAATGGCCATGAAAAAGCGCAACTGTTTTCTTGTTGAGTCACCCTGTATATTTTATAATTATGGTGAGCCATGACAAACAGATCACCCTGTATATGCCACGTATTAATTTTGTTGTCATTGATTAGGGAGCTAAGCCATTGGGAACATATATCATCTGCATTAAAAATCGATTTATTTTTAATTAACTTTAAATCAATAAATTATTTTATATCAGAAATCAAATTTAAAGCTTCAAATTTGTTAGTATATTTCATTAAAATTGTGATTAAACTGAATATTCGAAAAGCTCAAAAAATGTTGTATTAACTTATAATAGAATGCATATATATATTTCCATACCAGTACCTCTATTATGCATACATATATATATATATATATATATATATATATATATATATATATATATATATTCTTCCATAATAAAAAGAGGTCTATTATGGAATTGTAATTGTTGATTAATAAAAAATAGAGAGCATGCATTATTTTTAGTAAATAATACCTTATTTATTTGTGCAGAACGAACGAATTTTTTTATATAATTTTTATTATTTATTTATTCTTAGCTTACAATTATAATGGTACCACATATATAATTATATTGTTTAAGACTTCAGTGTTAATCCAAATCTACCACCGTCAATTGCATATCTCGCATTTATTTCTTGCAAATATAAAGATCACGTCACACGAATGGAGAGGGATACGAGGAACGAACAATGCAATGCACCCGCAACAATCCGACATAAACTAAGTTATGTCGGATTGTTTCGCGTGTCGGTAATATAGGCTAATTTTACGAATTTCGAATATGAGGAAATGATTATCTTCTTGAATTTTGCAGTTCATTTCAAAATCAAAGTGCAGCTGATCCTAATTTCATTAACAAAGTCTTGGGCGGATGAATGTTATTAATAATAATAATAATAATAATAATAATAATAATAATAATAATATATTTATTTCATATGACTTTGTATACAAAGTATTGAAAACAGTCAATTTAGAAAATATAAATAAAATTTTAAAAAAATATTAAAATTATCCTTAAATTCTAAAATATAAGTCAATACATGGTATAACATATAAATACAGCACAGCACAATAGGTACACTAAATTATAAAATGATTAACTAAAATTACACATCATATATTCTTCAATACTATAAAATGCATTCTGTAAAAGAATTTGTTTTACTTTGTTACGAAATAAGGTATAAGTCTGAAGTTGCTTAACGCGCATTGGTAATTTGTTGTATAAATTAATAACCATGATAAAAGGACCAATTGCTGTTACATATGCAACACAATTCAATATGTACAATGAATACAATGCAAGAATTCCTAATTTTTTAAATAACCGTCTACACGATTCTCGCGCCTTTGAATTCGTCATTGTGTGTATAATCTTTTTCTGTCGAAGAAAAACCTTATTTATGCGGCAACAATTTCCCCAACAAATGATGCAATAATTTACACTTGATTGGACATAACTGTAGTAATACATCTTTAATATATGTAAATCTACAAACTTCCCTAGACGCCAAAGAACAGTGTTTTGCAAGTCTATTCAATATTTCATTAACATGATACGTCCAGGATAGTTTCGAGTCGATTAAAACACCCAAAAATTTTACTACATTTTGTGGAATTGTTTTATTGTCGAATTTTACGAAGAGGCTACCCAACTAACATTTGAGCCTAATAGACTACTACACAAGAAAAATAATTCTAAATTGATCAAGATTTACTACTTTCCTCCATAAAAATAGTCTTCAATGTTACAAAATCTTATAATACCAAAAGTTTAGTCAAAAATTTGTTAATTAAGAGTAATATAATGACTTCTAAGTAAAATGAAATATATGTCAATTTATACAGTCGAAATTACATATTGTTTACCTATTCTATGTTTTCAAATGCTAAAATTCCAATAACGTGTAAGACGAAGCTACAATTTACTTAATTTCGCCTTGAAATCTGTCTTCAATATCCAAGGATTTTTTAAATTATTACAATAGGTAAATATTTACATATTTATTACAAAATTGTAAAACTTATTTTGTCTTCAATTAGTAGTTAAAAATAAGGTAATAACTAGTTATTTTGCCCTATTTAATTCTTCAATTGGTTAAGTTCCATTTTTATTACAATATCAACCTATTTTTAACTTTGTTGATAATTTCTAAAGAATATTTAACCATTTCAATTAACCTAATAGAACTATTGTTCTATATTATGGTACAAATTTACTTGTTAATAATACTTCGACGTAAGTGTGTCTTATAAACGATTTTTAGGAAACAAGCTTCTTGTTATATGTATTCCGACAGATCTTTATGTAATAGAGCGTAGAAATTGTTTTGTGTTTTGGCGATCTGCAGCGAAAACCAAGCCCTACACAATATTACAGACTTGTAAAAAACGAATTTAAGCCAACACTGCATATTATGTAAATCAATCTAATGATAATATATCGATAAACAGTTCATATATAAATATTCTTATGACTGTTATCATGTTAGATGAATTCAGTAGTGCATGTGAATTGAAATTCGAATTGAATTCCGTTCGAAAATATTTATTTTGTTTTTGTTATTACGCATACATAATATTATTGGCTTTAATTTGAATTTTCAATCACAAAAAAATCCATGAGTAGAATTTTATATGTAGGTACCTAGTAATAATTTAATTGGAAATAAATTACCATAAAATATATTCATTTGGAGGAAATCTCAACCACAAAGTTAATATTTTCCTGTGACGTCAACATTGGCATAGGCATCTGCCCTATAGGTTAAAACTTACAGACAAATTGACTTCAAAGTTGATTTTATTTGAGCGGCCATGTTGTAATAAACACTAAATGTTTTGTTCATTATTTCTAATTGATTATTCATTAAAATTATGTTAATACAGATAATATTAGTTAATACATTTATGACGAAAGATTATTAAACACATTTTATCACGAAGTACATTCAGTTTTTATTTTAGGTTATTTTTCAGTATAGAAATATTATTAAAAAGCAATAGTAAAAATGTATCTTTATAAGGCGCGTTATTTTTATGAAAGTTTGGTCATGACATTATACGAAAAAATTTCCTGGGTTGTACAATTTGATGAGTGGAAACCAAAAATACAGACTTTATTATATTAAAATCTAAATATCTATAAATATACTAACTCCTACTCTACTTGTACTTTAGTAGCCTGACTTGTAGTCTTTCTTTTTCTTCCTATCCCTGTTCGCTATTACAATGTATAAAATCAAACATATAATGTTGTCTCTCTCTGGCAAAAGTATGTCATATAAAGGGCATAATTAGGGTATATTTTGGTAATAATGTCTTTTATATTTTGAAATTTTAACATAAAATTGGTCCGTATTTCTTTTAAGTCCAATTATCTTATTGGAATAAAATTCCTGCCGACCAATTATTAACTTCCATATTACTTTAGTTTTTTTCCCCACATAAGGAAAAAGGCTAACGAATATAGGTAAACTTTCCTTATACGGAATTGGTCATGAAAAGTTTTTGACCAATTCAGAGGTCAAGTTAACGTAATTTTAACTTTAATTGTTTATTGGGTAGAGTCTATTTCTTTACTCATGGATATAATTAACTCAGTTTTGAAACCGTTCAAGGCCAAACTATTATTTCTACAAAATTCCTGCATACTAATTGTTGTTTTATCCGTACTGGTATTTTGAACAGGTAGGTACGACACTACTTTTTCTAAAGTAATATGCATAATTACAAACAGGATAATTAACTGAACATAATACTAAAAATTCATATCCAATAATTACCAAGTACACATTGAGTACACATTAAAAACGCAGTAAAAACTAATAATACGGTAAGTCAAGATTCACTCTCAGCAAACCTTTTATGTACATCGGATCAGAGACGTGCCGGATTGTTTATCACTGAATATGTCTCGGACTGTTTTTTGTCTATAATACGAGACTTTTTTTGTGTTACTTACAGTCAGTATTTAAATACGAAAAACTTTTCAGCCTCTCTTAATAATTTGCCTAGGCAGTATTGCTTTTTATCATACTATTTATGTAACGTAAATAATGTATTATTTGATCCGTTGTAGTTTTGTAACTGTAATATTTAATATTGAACTCGGCATTTCGTCAGACGATAATTGGACCGCATTTTCTACAGAAGCATCTGGACCACATTACTTTCTGTTTTTAATAGAATTGTTTAAAAATCTTCCCCTTCAGATGCTACGCGATATTGTATAGTATTATGCATAATGGTGCTCCGACCTATTTTGCATTTGATTTTTAGACTACGAATGTCCACAGTGATGGATAGAGAGAGAAGAACCCATATGATGGCCAGCGCGGGCACCAGACTGAATTCCTACGGACTTCTGTATATGGGGTTATTTAAAGTATATATTATTGGCTGGCTATGTGAATAAAAAAAATAAAAGTTTCTTAAATAGTCAATACAACCGATTGTTTATGATGTCTAATACTAGGAAAATATTTTAATTTGGCAAGGCCGACATTGAGTTGATCTGTGAATGAATCGAGGCCACTGGCGGTCAGTAACTATGAAAATATGTAGAATGATGATAATCGAAGTGCTGATGATGATGGGGATATGAATAATAAAACAGAATAAGCTAAAATAGTCAATGAAGCAGGAACACAGTTGAATTTGATACACTTGATATGAAAGAAGTTGGAGAACCTACAGTTTATCTCATCCATATAAGGCAATAAAAAACGGCATAAGAAACTGTCATAAAAACATCAAAGGCTTCCGCGTGCAGCCGGTAGGGTAAACAGGACCGTATTTACTTTAGATACCGCAGTAAAAAACAACAGCTAAATACATATTTTGATCAAATGTTAAGTGTTATTATCTAATTTTAAATTATTACTTCCTAGTAAGGACCACGAGAAGGTAGGAACGTTCTGTTCCAGGAGAGTGGGATTAGGATTGGTAAGATAAGGGTAGATAACAGAGAAAAAATAACTAATAAGTTAAAATACACCAGAGACCGCATTTAAGACCGTTACTATTTTTAATATATGTCAACGATATTCGTCACTGTTTAAAATTTTGTAGATTTTTGCTTTACGCAGGTGATTTAAAAAATTATTCGCAAGTAAGTAATTCTCTTTAAAATCAAAATAACATTTAAAAAGTAATAAAATATTTTTTGGATCTATTTATATCCTAGCAATATAGATACAATATATAACAAAAATAATATATTTCCCATATATTTCATATAGTGCAAAACAACAACACCATAAAAACAGTGTAAAAAATTTACTTATACATTTATAAGAAAAACACCCTAGCACCAATTCGTCTGGGTCAGTACTAACGTTACTTGCATCCGATTCTTAATCAACAATTATGATGAAAGCAGTTTTATTTAGCCGGATCAATTGATGCAGCTTTATACAATATGCGCCAAAAGTATGGAATAAATTCAATAAAAACGAAACAATTATTTTTTGGGAAAAATCCTCGAACCGGTCGATTTTTAATTTAAAAAATACATGTACAGACAGTACTAAAATTTTGCCCTCTTACATAGGAAAGTTTTCGAGTAAATGACGATTGAATGTTAGAAAACGTAAATCAATTAAAATAAAGCAAAAACGTTATCAAGTTTAGTTTTTCAAATTCCATAGTTCTTTTATGGATCACGTAGGTGAAAATCTTTGCAAAGTGTCATTGTCACACCGACTTTCTAATAAGTATTGTAAGCGACATAGAAATTATTATTCAATTTAAAGTATTATGGCACATTTAACTGTTACTCAAAGAATTGAAATTTTAATTCTTATCGGATGCGGGAATATGACTAGAACTCAGCAGGAAGTCTGCGATTTATTTAATGAAAAATATCCAGATCGCCCTATCAGCCAATGAACAGTCAGTAAGGTAGAGTCTAAATTTAGAGAAACTGGTAATGTTGCCAGTTTCTCTAAATTTAGACTCTGCCTCAATGTTCAACGCATTTTTTCCAATTAACTGATGTTATTCACGTTGCTTCTTATAACATCTATAACTGTTATATTAAATTTTGGAATTTCTTTGAACGTCTCTTTTTAATGGGCTCCATATTAATTCAATGGTAATAAAAACGTAGTAGTATAAATGCAATTGTAGAACCTACCTACCTATGTTCCTGAGCCGCAGCCATCTCATCAATAACGTATTTCTTTGCAAAATTATTGCTCTTGATAATATGCATCAACTTATCTTTCTTCAAACTAGCATTGTACACAATTGTACAGATTTAAAAAAAATCTTTAATATTCTTCTTTTTTGTGCCGCGTCTGGAATCCTTTCTCAAAGTCTTGACTGGTATGGAGGGTTATCTAATACTATTATTAAATACGCCGTTTTTTTAATGTGCTTTGTTCTCCTTCACTGTGTTTTATATTTTTATATGCATTATATCTAATTACTGAGCCTGTTCGCTGTTTGTCGTAACCTCCGCATCTTCTATATTACTATTCGATTGATCACCACTTGTACCAGGTTGAGGTTCTTCCGAGAAATCCTAAAGACTAAACTAAACTAAAACTAAACGACTTCTTAAAGACGTTATTGCGAATTTTCGAAGTGCTAATAAATCGAAATGACATATGTACACACTTGATACCTGTTAAAAAACTAATTTTAATAAATACAAATACCTATTTTCGTGATGTACAGAAAGCTGTTACCTTGTTTTGTGAGATGTTGCAACGTCGCATTCCAATAACAGCTTATAGTCACAGTTCCAATACAAGTTTCTATATTCGAGCGGTGGGTTCGATCGGGGTAAAATAATACTGATTTGACGACGGATGAGATATAAAGTATTATATTGCATTATATTGCACCACTCTATCCCACGATTTATTTGCGGTGTCTTTTGATTTTTTTTATATTCTCTTATATCGATGAGATGTAATTTATAAGTTTAATAATATAAAATAGTATGATTAAGAACTATAGAAATGCTTTATATTTTTTCATAAATTCGTAAATATATCTATACATAATTTTTTACTTTCTGGCAAAGGTTTAAGATCACTTATATAATTAGTGTAATGTTTTGATATCAAATATTTAGATACATTTTTTACTTCATAGACAACGCCAAATTCAATAACTATCCAACATCATTAACATCTAACAAAAAAATATGATTGTAATGATGATGAGGATGATGATGGAGATGGAGATAGAGATGGGGACAAAATTACAAAACTTATTGTTTAATTTTGAACAAAATATAAATAGGTAGGTACATTAATGTTAAATCCATTATTTTATTTAAAATTTTGTATTGCTATTTGTTTCGATAATAAAATATATGAATCCAAATATTTAACAATTTATGACTTTCAAATGTATAAGTTAATAATTAATATTATTGTACTGCCAAACCGCACACAGTTTTGAAGTGATGGTGATCAAATATTGTACGGCAAACATCAAATATGACAGTCTAATTTAAAAATAAATGTAGTTCTCCGAAACTAAAATGGGAACGAATATTCAATTCAAAAACAGCTGAAACAGGATATAATACAAAGGTGGAGAATACAACATTAGTTAGAAATAGAATATGCAATTTTGGACAACAATGAGCAACATAATATCCTTTGAGTACAGTATAATGTGCTCCTTCTACGTACGAAATATTTAATTAAAATTGAAAGAACATAATTTGGGAATATAGCAGAAATTAATGTTTAATGGTACATATAGGTACGTACAATCGTTTTCAATTTTAATAACACACATTAAAACGAATTTGGCTATTTATTTCAAACTGCTGACGTATTGATAATGAAATCTACTTTCAACATTCAACATTAGTACTTAGATGTTTCATTTATGAGGTAATGTCATTATTATTGCAAACGATAGTACATATATCCGTCATCAATCCCTTGAATTTATTTTCTCTTGTCCTGTAATTAAATCACTAAAGCCTAAAAATAATTTTATACCTAATTTTAAGAAAGCTGATTACATTGTAATCAATAATAATTTGCTATAACTAATTATTATGTATCAGAAAATTGTAAATAAGAAGTTCCATTTCTATTTTTCTAATAATACTAGTACGGTTATTAAAGAAACAATAAGATTTCACAGAAAACGGAAAATTTATAGAAATTGATTATAGATTGTTTTCTACTTTAAGGCATAGGTCAAAAGAAACTTATAAGTAAAGATTATTTTTATTATGTAAAATCTGTAGATGATACGATACATAAAAACACTAAACAATTTTGGCAATACGCTTCCTCTCAAAAAGGTCGAAGTTCCTTCACTAATTCTATTAAACATGGCGATAAATTTATCTTCAATGATGAAGACATTTGTACGCAATTTGATAATTTTTTTCAAAGTGTTGTGAACCATACGATCAAAGTCCTATTCTAATTAATACCTTCAGTAATATCAATAAGATTAGCAACATAACGTAACGAGAAATGACGTATTAAATATTCTAACTGAATTGGATGAGCATAGAGGAGCCGGACCTGACGGTATTCCCTCAATTTTTTGTAAAAAATGTGCAGATTCTCTATGTAACCCTCTCACGTTGTTATTTAACAAATCTCTCTCGAAGGAGTATTTTCTGAGATATGGAAGCAAGCATTTGTTATTCCTATTTATAAAAAAAGCCATAAAAATATGTCAACTCTTTTTGAGATGTCACTGGCCCAGTCTCAGACGTCATATAGTGGGAGCTAGATCGTGGTTCGGAATAAATGTATGAAATATTTTTTATAAATTTTAGTCAGATGTTAATTGTTGAGCGCCACCAACCGTTAAAATAATGTCTGAATAATCAAATTGTGGTTGGCCAAAAAAAATAACTACTACTCAGACATTAATATTCAACTTAACAAATTTTAAAAAATTTATTCTAACAAGCATCTAATATTTTCAGAAAAAATAACTATTTAGTCCTTTACACTGTTTAAATAAAAAATTAAATAGTTAATTAATAGTGGTTTTACATATGGCTCTAAGTCTCAAAAAACAATAATATTATAATGACCAAAACGTAATGATGCTTGCAGATTTTGAATATGGCTCAAAGCCGCAAAAACAAATAAATCCTTATCTAAAGAAAATCTGTACGATTAATAAATTTAAATATTCTTAAGGAAAATTTGAGTGTCTCTACTGTCTTTATTCTTCGATCCGCTTAGGCAACCATGAATTGCTTCCGTAGCCCTCGAAAGAACCTTGACCTCCAATATCAGCCGCCTTATTGGTCCCTCAGAGTTGTTTTTTCATCTTAAACCCAAAGTCCAATTTGAACCAATTTAACTAATGAATGACCAGCATTAAAACTCCAAAAATCTCGTGGTTTAGAAGCTCTCGAGTCGCGCTATAGAGATTAGAAAATCACGCTCGACCCGCGTGCCAGCTCAAGAGCAAAGGCTATAGCGTATCAGTTCCCTTCAACAGGTAATCTATCATGCCAACTTAAATGAAATCGTTACTACCAACCTTAGAATTTAAATGTTTATGTGATCCGTACTGAACTGATTGTAAATATAAACAAATAGATAATTAACTTGACACGTATGTGAAATAAATTATGACCAACTACCTAAATGAACCAATAAGATTAGATATTAATTAATTATTTTTAATCTATATTTCTGATAGCGATATAATCGCTGATAGAGACAAAATGCCTACCGCTTAAGGTGATCTGTAACATAAAATAAATATTTTTAAATATAATTCTCAAAACAATATCTATAATTTACGGTAATTATCATAAATAATATTTTACACTGCAGATTATTATACAGAGGAACGTTCCGTGTAAAAATGAACGTTACAAATCAACTAATAGAAAGTTAAATACTAATAGTATAATTTTTGAACATTTGAACATTTGAACGTTTTACAAGCACTTTCGAGACCTGAGTAACAGGAACAGCGATCCAAGTTTCCATAGGTGGAATCTCCTTACTTTAAAATTATTATTTTGAAATACGTAGATGTGGCTTACTGATCCAATAATCTCATGCCTGTCTATTAGCTTCTTAAGAATCACAATGTGACCCCTGTCATGATTTTTACCTTCCCCCACTATTTTAGCCAGTAAGCGGACCCTCTCGCTTCTCCTTCAACTATGATATGCTATTTTGGAAGAGACTGGAAAACGTCTAAGGCATCTGTGGCACACGCAAGTCGCTAAAATTTGTTTAGGTGCTAAGTTTTAGTGACCCGTCGAATCGCAAGCCATCATACCACGCAGTATAAAACCATAGTGGTAACTTTAGAATTAAGCATCTAGAATTTCCCAGTCTCCAAACACAAATACAAAAGGATGTAGTGGCTTTTTGCAGTTGCCTGGGTTATTGTCATGCACCGCAAAAAACTTGAGCATTTGTATCCTTTGAATAGCAACGTTACAAATAATCGGATCCCTGAAGCCAACTATCTTCATCCTTCTGGTGAAGAAAACAAGATCAACTTTAGAGGGATTAACCCTAAACTGTCTGTCCTATGCACCAGCTTTCCATAACGTCCCGATTCCTCTTAGTGAGTTCTCAAAAAGGCTTTAAGGCGCAATGTTTATTCTTAGAAAACGACGTGAGTCCTTACGTAGCTATTCTGTGATAAAAGATACATATCGTTAGAAAAATACTTTTGACATACATGATAATTGTCATTAAAAAATGACCGAAGGTGGCTAGTCAATTGAGTAATTATTATTTTTCAAGTTAGTTTTCTTTCTATTTAAACATGAAACCAAATAAATGCACAACATTACTACTTCCCAATGTTAAATTCGCACTAGAATAAAAATGCTTTCAAAATAACTAGAAATATTTTTTTCTTCAAACGTCAGCAAAATTACAATTTTTAACGCATGCTGTTAGTGTGCTAAAATATCATTGCAAGGCACTGGTATAATTAATTTACTTTTAGCACTGGTGCTGAATGTCTAGTTGAACCTTCTGCACGAGATATATTTCGTCCTGTGCTTCTGTAAGAAATTCGATTTGGTTTGTTCCCTAGTCAATACTTTCGACTTTTTCGGTCGATATGCTTCGCCCTTTAACAAGCTGGTAATATTTGATTATGTCCTGATTCCTTATGTTCATCATCGCTTTCAACATGGAGTAATTAGACCAAAGCGTTGACGATTTCCGTATTTTGGAATTTTCTTCAAAGTATGCCAAAAGCATTTGTCACTAACATTTTTCAGATCACACCGTCTCAGGAAACGATTGTACGAAAACTTCTACTGTTGCTTTGACTTACTAGGCAATAACTCAGAAGTGGCTTTATTGGCAGCTTCTTCGATTTTCGCCAGGAGAAATTCATTTTCTTGATCACTTTCTATGGCACGAGATTTGAAGTCAACAAACGATCAAACTTTCATTACGTTAGCAATAATAAACCTCATGAACAATTACAATGATGTTTGATAAACTTAATAACGTAATAAATGTGTTGACTTCTACATTCAAGTTCATAGGAAAGTTAAGTTGTGTTTATAGGGAAAATAGTGTATGATATATAATAAAAGTGATTTTATTTTGTTCGAAGGGCATAAAATGTCAGTTTTAGCACATATAAATATATAAAGCTGTTACAGGCCTTTTAGGCCCAGAGCTGTGTTATTCTTCTCCACTCCATTCTGTCCTTCGCTTTTCTTTTCCAATCCATTACATTTTTCTCCCTTAGATCTATTGTCCGCCTCTCTCCATCGCTTCCTCGGTCTACCTCTTTTTTTCTTGGAGTTAGGTTTACTCCCTACTATTTTCTTAACTGCCCTTTCATCTTCCATACGTTCTAGATGCCTTAGCCACTGCACTCTTCTGGCTTTTACAAATTCGTCTATTGTTGGTGCCTGGTACATTGCATATATTTCCTCATTATTTCTCCTTACATAGCCTTCCTCTGCCTTCTTACCCCCTAGAATTCTTCTTAAGATCTTCCTTTCCCACCTTAGGTTTTCTCTTGTTAAAGATTGTTTTATACATTCTAAATTTTACTCTTCTGGACAAATTTTTGATTTCAATAAATGGTTGACTGCTGCCGAACTTCTGTTTGCTTTTATTATTCTCATTCTCTGTTCCTCATCACAGTTAGCTGTAACTAGCGCCCCCAAATACACATATTGTTGCACTTCTTCAAACTCCTTCTCTCCATGCTCTGTTCTCAATTTAAAATTGGTATCCTTTTTTTGTTCTCCTATTCTTAAAAGCTTACTTTCTCTTGATTTATTTACAATCCCACTTTACGTGCTTCCTTCACAAGTTTTCTCTTTACTTCTTCTAATTCCCTACTATATCTAGCAATAATGGCCATGTCATCTGCATAACTTACTATTTGGTAACTTTTAAACAATATGTGTCCTTCTCTGATCAACTGACTATCTCTTATGACCTTTTCTAGTACTAAATTAAGAAGAAGCGTTGAGAGTGGGTCTCCTTGTCTCAGACCTGTATCAATAGTAAAGCTTTCCGAACATTCACCTTTCACATATAAATAACCATTATTAAAAACTACAATTTTAAGTTTGATCTCTTACAGATTTACCTACTATAATGAAAGTCATACGTTTCTCACATAATGCTTTGTCAAATTTTTAAATTCGATCGTACGGATGATATTAAACATTTATTAAATATCATTTTCCACGATGCAAGCAATTTCATCATGCACGATGGCACATGAACACAATCTTACTTTATTCACTTTATCTAATAAGTCATCATCCGTACATTTCAGTCGCTGCGAGTAAAAAAAGGATTTTCACGAAATACAAAAAAAAATACAGTTAATTAATCATATTTGGATAAAATTATATAGGGTTCATAAAACTCAGAAAGACATTTACGCACAGAACGCAAATAAAATTCATTTTGACGGAACGTAAAAAACTGAAATTCACCCGTGCATAAATAGGATCAAGAATGATTCGGTCTGCAACAGAATTCTAAATTAAATTTCTTTGGAGTGCAGGTGTGGATAACTAATAGGATTTATCTCATCGTTGATCACATACTGTCATTTAAAGTGAATTATATGAGTACGGGGTATACGAAAAATAGTCATCAAAAGTCGACATTTCCATTAAATTTTCGGTTGAGAAAATGAGTCATTTCTCTCACCTAGCTGCAAAATACTTTTAAATTCTAGAACGTCAAAGTCTTTTTTCGTTGTAGAACATGAAACAAATTGTATTAATTAAACAATATACGTTTTAAGTAATATAACATTTCAATACAAATCAGTAAGTATTATAAACAGGACAATTATAATTTATTTTGCACTACATGCAAATTCAAAGTGCCAATATTGTAGTGAATTAAATTTATACCACATCCAGTGCTGCCAGTTATCATAGTTTTTAGTTCTGGGTGTTCAATGAGGCTGCTGTCGTAATTGTTTAAGTTTACTGCGCAGGCAAGTAGCCTCTGCTGAAGATGGTAACAATTTATTTGCGATTGAAATTTGATTTTCTATGCATTTTAAACAATTAAGAGAAAAATGTCTCAGACAAAGGTATCATCGTTTTATAAGCGGGATTTAATGATTATAAGTTTGGTTCATTTGGTTTAGAGTTTCAAGATTATTTGTAAAGCAACTTTGATGATTCGTATTGTTCTATGACTTTTCGTGTTTACTTTCAGCGTTTACTAGTCATTAAACATTGAACGTACTTCTGAAAACACATTGACTGATTACTAAAGGTAAGTGGAATCTCCCTCGGAAAATTCCTGAAAAACTAATGTTATAGGAAGGGTAGGGGAGGAGAGGAGGGGAGAGGAGAGGGGAGGGGAGGGGAGAGGAGGGGAGAGGAGGGAAGAGGAGAGGAGGGGAGGGGAGAGGAGAGGAGAGGAGAGAGAAGAGAGGAGAGGAGAGGAGAGGAGAGGAGAGGAGAGGAGAGGAGAGGAGAGGAGAGGAGAGGAGAGGAGAGGAGAGGAGAGGAGAGGAGAGGAGAGGAGAGGAGAGGAGAGGAGAGGAGAGGAGAGGAGAGGAGAGGAGAGGAGAGGAGAGGAGAGGAGAGGAGAGGAGAGGAGAGGAGAGACAAGACAAAAGATGAAAGAAGAATATTGTCTAACTATTTCATTATTGGCATGTTGGTAATTTTTTCTGTTATATGTTTATAAATCTAAAGTGCAATATTTAAAAGTAAGTAGGTATTATAAATGATACGTTTTATATTAGCTAACATTAAATTTGAACTGATATGTAACGGTTATTAAAAAAACAGTGCAAGCATTTTATTTTAATGAAATAAACGTTGCAGTTATTTAATATAATATCTCTGTAATATACATATAATAAAATAGTAAAAGGCTTCAGTATTTTCTACTACTGTAATATTATTTAAAATATTGATGTGATACACTAATTACTACATATTTATTTTAGTTATATGAAATGAAGTAATAATAGTTGTTTCTATTTAAATGCACATCTTCTAAATTAAAATTTCTTAAAACTCCTAGTTGGATTTTACAGTTCTGCTGTGCACTTTTCTTTATTGTAAACCGTGCTAAATGAAAACTACCGCTTTTAAGTTATGACGTATGCAAAATTGATGACCCACTGAAACTTTGTTTCCAGACAAATATCCAGCGCCCATATTAATTACTTTATGATGCGATTTTTAATATTTTGACTTGAAGTTCATCAGCAGATATAATAGATCTGTCAAAATATTTGACTGATCGCGAAATAGATCTATCAATTTTAAAATACATATCCATCAGCATTCAGCATTGTCGGAACGTGATATATTGAGTGACACCCTATTTTGTTTAAATTTAACTTTACGTTAGGTAATTCCATTTCAGAATATAAACATAACAAACTTTGATCACTAGACACATTGTATTCAATTACTTTATTATGCACTGAAAAAAGTATTTATGTAAATTTATCATTTATCACTGGCTTTTTTGGCCTATAACTATCATGGTAGTTTTTTTCCTACGATTTGTAAAGCTCTGTCTCTAATTTTAATGTAATTAAACAGAAAATGCATGTAAAAATTATATGTATTTTTACCATGGAAATTACATATGTTCATACATAATATGTAGATTTAGTCATACTTCGTAAAATTATAATGTAACTATTCATTTACAACATGTACAAATTTTACTTATACATATATTTTTACCATAAAAATTAAGACTATACCTATATACTGTGTCAATTTACCACTTCTCCGTAATACTGTAATTAAATTAAAGTAGGTAAGTATTCTTAGGTGTACTAAAAGTTATACACAGTATTCCAAAATTAAACGGCATTCTGTTCATGGGAAGTTTCTATAAACATGAATCCGAAAAATGTTTTGTTTCCAAGATAAAACAGCTTTAAGAAGTTTAAAAAATAAATCTAGAAGAATTTTTATTTTAATTTTCTGAAATATTCACATAATATGTCTTATGTAAAGTATGCTTGATGGAGGAAAAGAAGAAATTGTCAATAAATCACTAATAATATAGTTATTAAAATAAAAATAAAAACGAAACAATTATTTTTTGGAAAAAATCCTCGAACAGGTCGATTTTTAATTTAAAAAATACATATTTTAGGGTAAAATGCGATTTTCAAATGTCATTTGTTTTCGAGTAATGACGTCAACGATTTTTTTTTAATGACAACACCATATTTTTTTCCTTGATTCTGAAAGATCGTTTAATTCTCTATCAGACAGTACTAAAATTTTGCCTTCTTACATAGGAAAGTTTTCTAGTAAATGACGATTGAATGTTAGAAAACGTAAATTTTATCCATAAAAAAGTAACAATTCTAAGGTATATAAAATAAAATACAATTGATTGACTTTTATACTTAAATTAAATGTTCGAATTGCCATCAACCAACTTCTTGACAATGCGCAAGTCTGTGAAGAAATTCTTCTTGCACATTATGAATGATTTCTGGGGTAACTCTGCGTATTTCGTCCCGAATGCGATTTTCAAGTTCTTCTAAATTAAAAATAGTCAAGATGTTAAGATCTGGCGATCTTGCAGGCCATTCTATCGGTCCGCGTCTGCCGATCCACCTCCCAGGAAAACACATAGTGCGGAGGTGCACCGCCTTGCTGAAACCATATGGTATCGTCAGGAATGTCGTTAGGAAAAATTACTGCAAGGGCTGGAACAAGGTCATTTTCTAGAAACTCTAAATATATTTGTCCTGTAAGGGTTCCTTCAAAGAAGAAAGGCCCTACTATTCTGTCGTCAACTATTCCAGCCCACACATTTAATTTCTGAAGGTGTTGGGTATGTGCCTCTGCCATCCAATGAGGATTTTCCCGACTCCAATATCTGCAAGTTTGATGGTTTACTGTACCATTCAGACAAAATGTGGCCTCATCTGAAAAAAGTATTTGCCGGTGTAAATTTCTATTTCCTTGACATAAATCCATCAGAATTTCGAAAAAGTGTAAGCGGCGATCGGAATCAACTTCATTGAGTTCCTGCACAAGTTGAATTTTGTAGGGATGATATTTTTCCTTCCTCAAGATACGTAGCACTGTGCTCTGACTAGTGTCATTGTTTAATGCAACCAATCGTGAAGAATTATGAGGATTGTCCACCATACTTATCAAAATGTTCTGTTTCTGATTTTTGGAATATTTGCAACATTGCCAGTTTCTCTAAATTTAGACTCTACCTTTACTGACTGTTGACTTGCTGATAGGGCGATCTGGATATTTTTTATTAAATAAATCTCAAATTTCCTGCTGAGTTCTAGTCATATTCCCGCATCCGATAGGAATTAAAATTTCAATTCTTTGAGTAACAGTTAATTGTGCCATAATACTTTAAATTGAATAATAATTATTAGAAACTTATTAGAAAGTCGGTGTGACAATGACACTTTGCAAAGATTTTCGCCTACGTGATCCATACAAGAACTATGGAATTCGAAAAACTAAACTTGATAACGTTTTTGCTTTATTTTAATTGATTTACGTTTTCTAACATTCAATCGTCATTTACTCGAAAACTTTCCTATGCAAGAGGGCAAAATTTCAGTACTGTCTGATAGAGAATTAAACGATCTTTCAGAATCAAGGAAAAAAATATGGTGTTGTCATTTAAAAAAAAATCTATGACGTCATTACTCGAAAACAAATGACATTTGAAAATCGCATTTTACGCTGAAATATGTATTTTTTAAATTAAAAATCGACCTGTTCGAGGATTTTTCCCAAAAAATAATTGTTTCGTTTTTATTGAATTTATTCCATACTTTTGGCGCATACTGTATATTTATTTAACATGTAGAAAGTTGCATAAAACACATTTACATATGAAGGTGAGATATAAGTGATCTTCCTACTCGGCCTAAGCGACTGGACTTGCAGGAAGCGACCTACATTGCAGCAGGTTAACTACCTGCTACAATGTAGCAGCGCGCAAACCTACAACATAGATACTAAACCAATATTATCACAGAAATATTTTAAAAATATGTAAATGTATAAACGGTACTACTACTCCGCGGACTAATCCCCGACCGGCATTGAATTATAGTTGCAGTATCTGTGTGAACAGCCAAGAAGAACCTGCTGCAATGTAGGTCGCTTCCTGCAAGTCGCGCCGCTTAGGCCGAGCAGGAAGCAAGCAGACCACTTATATCTCACCTTCACTTGATTTTTATGTGAACATACATATCAAGGAATAGCCAGTTCAATTGTCGATCATTTCACCTATGGCACGTATGAGGGCTAACAAACCCGAAACCGGTCTATGTCTGATGTTGTGGCCGACAAGGGTTCTTGGCTGTTCACACAGATACTGCAGGTGTAATTCAATGCCGGTCGGAGCATTAGTCCGCGGAGTAGTAGTACCGTTTATACATATTTTTAAAATATTTCTGTGATAGTATTGGTTTAGTATCTATGTTGTATTTTTGGCCAGCTATAAATGCAGCACCACACACTGCGCATTTAAACATGCATTTTTGAAATCACTTTCAGATAGCCTATCATATACTATTCGACAGCACAACTAAACTGTATACACACTTAAAATGTCTCATACCATTTTAATTTTCACTGCACTATAATATATGTAACGCACATGATTGTATAGAGAAGCCGACTATGACTAAATCACGGCGCTGTAAGCGCATGCGTTGGAATGTGCTTACCAAAACTATCTTTATAAAAATACATAATACTGGTATTTTTTGTTAAATTTACAGAACTTAACACGATTTGCTGCTAAACTTACAAAGTGAAATAGAACTAGTACAACGTATTCTGTGAATAACAGGACTATTATATAGTGTGTCTATTGTATAGTGTTCTGGATGCTACAAATTATTGAAAATTAGTTTAACTAGAATTAGTAGCATTTATAAATTATTTTTATGGACAATTTGTTTGTTCTTATAATTCAAATGGAAGAAAATATAAAACTTTTCTTTTCAGATCAATGCTGATCAATTGCATTATCGTGAATATAACGTTTAGATATATGCCATCGACTCAAAATGTCAAAATGTCTTTCTCTACAAAAAATATTACATAAAATGACGTCAAAGTGGATGAATTTAATTATTCCTGAGAAAGTTTTGATAATGAATCTAAAAAAAATAGAAAAACATGCATGTTTTTAAAAATAGTCGTTAATTTTTTAATTTTCAGTTGGGCATTTTTTTCTCAATAATTCATATTTAAGAAAGTCTTGACTAGTTAATTTTCAAAAGATTAATGCCTTGCTACATGCATCTAACAGCTATGAACGAAATGAACAGTAACAATAAATTATGGTAATATATCTTTCCCGTAAAACCCGAAAACTTAGTCTATGGTACCTGCCCAATTATATAAGTAATGGTTATGATTTATCTCTATATCCATATGCACGGAATATTAATAAATGCGTATGCCGCCTAGATAATAAATCCTATTCTGACTTAAATCCTCTTAACCGTATGCGAATAGATGAGTTTGTAATTAGAAAGAGCCTTTTAACAATCGAGGTATATATATATAAAATGTCTCAAAGGTAAAATATGTTTAAAGTAAAAATAAAAAATTGTTTAATAGATTGATCCTTTACCCTTTCAATTAATTTTCAAAACGAAGTTAATGAAACAGATTTATTATTGTCAAAAACTATTATAAAATATAAAATTGAAGCATTACAAGAAAATTAAATGTTAGGTTGTGTTTTAATTTTGTACAGGGTCCGTCACTTAAAATTCTTCAAGCTTAGGAGAGACCGGGGCAACCAGAACCGCTATATTTAAACTCTAGATTTTAAATTTATTTACCGTGCAATTACAACCGTTTTCAGTACTGTTAGGTCAGTATATAAACTATTTTCTTAATTCATAAAAGTAATGACATCGTCACGTAATGTCGTCACGCCAAAAATCATAATATGTAATATGTCACGATCCTGCATTGAACGTCTTGTATTTATTGGTGGCAGTACACCACCTTCGCCGAATATCCACCTTGAAACATATAAAAATAATACTTGTATTATACTCTTGGGGTACTCACTTGGCTCTGCGAGAATTTAACAAAATCAACCTTAGCATATAAATATGCTTTTCGGGATGGTGCAACATTAAAAAGGTCCCTGGGAAATGTAACGAAAGTGTTTTACTGGCATATTTTAAGGAAAAAGCCAAGATATGGAAATCGTCAACGCTGTAGTCAAATTATTCCATGATCAAAACTATGTTAAAAATAAAGCAAGATCAAGATATAAGCAAACATTATAAACTTATTCCTTTTTTAAAACGGAAGGGTGAAGGATATCAAGCAAAAAAGTCAAAAGTTTTGACGAAGACGCATATCGACAAATTTCTCACAGAAGCAGAAGACGAAAAGTATCTGATGATGAAAGTCGCAGCAATATTGGGTGTCTTCGGGGCGTGTCGCCGGGAGGAATTGTGTCAGATGACCATCGACAATATCGAATATTTGGGCACTTCGGTCGTTGTGACCATACCAGATACTAAAACGAAAGTGCCTCGGACTTTCAGTGTTGTTGGTGAATTCTATTTAAACTTTTTTAGAAAGTATTTGGCACTCCGGCCACCCAACGCTGACCATAGACGACTTTTTCTTAAATATATGAAGAATAAATGTGTGAAGAATCCAGTCGGAATTAACATGTTTGGTAAAATGCCTGCCGACATTGCAGAGTTCTTGAATCTACCAAATCCTCAACTCTACACCGGACACTGTTTTCGTCGTTCATCGGCGACATTGTTAGCAGATTCTGGTGCAAATCTTACTACCATCAAGAGACATGGAGGATGGAAATCTTCGACGGTAGCTGAAGGCTACATTGAAAAATCACTGGAACAGAAGAAGGAAATTGCGTGCCAAATACTTCCTACTGCTGCAACTACTAGCAAGACCACCAGTACTACCAGTAGTATTTCTACAGAAAATAGATATGTCACACATGTTGACAGTAAAACCAACTTAAGTATGATGACTCCGCAGGGAATTACAATTTCAAATTGTTCTAATTTTACTATAAATGTTAATAGTAATAACTAGTTAATATGTTGGTTTGTACTTATTTAAAATAAAAAGTTGTTCATGTGTTTGTTAAAACGTTTTATTAATTTTCAAAACAAAATTTAAATAAACTTTGATTTACTTTTAACACTAGTGTTAAAAGTAACTTACTTTTAACACGCGTGTCAAAAAATGACATTTTGAACATCAAAAATGACAATTAAAAAGCCCACTTTTAACAGTTTTGTAGAAAAAATAGTTTAATATTCGTATGTACGCCAAAAGGTTTTTAATTTAAAATAATTTATTAAAAGGTATGTCCAGCTGTAATCATATCCTATGTCCAATCAGATTTTAATTTAAGACGTAATTATTTTGAAAATTATTCTTCATATCTGTAAGATATCTCTTTGTTGAAATTATTTTTAATAACAAATATTTAAAATGATTAGAATTTAAAACATACATATGCCTTTTGCCCCGTCCTAGTGGCAAAAAGAATTATTACCAAAAAGAAGGAATGGCTTTGATAGAAACGAGATTCATTAGTATGTTCAAAAAAATTAAATGTCGATTTTCTCACAAACGGCTGGCTTTTTTTTGACCTGAAACAAGATTATCAAATTTTTAGATGAACTTTCATTCTTTAAAGAAATACCATCAATGCCAAAATTTGTAATGCCCTATATAAAGACTTTAAAATAATAAACTTGAGTAGCTTCAACTTAGACTAAAAAAAATCGATAAAATGAACCAAAGCTAAATATGCTTTAAGGGCACTATTTTAAGAGATTCTTACTAGTGTCGATCACATTAAATTTTTATTAAATTGTATTGAGTACTTTAAAAGTTATTCAAGAAAAACCGATTTCCAGCGGCGTCCTTCAGGTACACATATCTCTGTAGGGAGGGCCTGTAAATTTTATAGGAACTTGTCATCTTATTTTTTCATGTTCTATCTGCACCCGAGAGATTTCCCACATTTTCCAGGAAACCCTGTATATAATGTATACCTGTTACTTTCTATGATGAATTCTGTATTTACTACAATTTCCAAAAAAATTTCACGAACAGCGGCACTTATTCTATTCTTTAAATTTTCAGAATCTCTTGGATTGGGTTAAAATAAAAGCAGGATACTATTTTTTCTAGAAAATCTAGTAATCACAGAATTGTTAGTAAAACTTTACATTGCTCATAATTTAAATCATAAGAGAACTTATAGTTTAAAAAAAATAGGTTCATACTGTTTATATCCATTTTTAAAATAAAACTGATATTCACACAGAATAATGTATTTTTAATTTAATTAGAAGACTCAGAAGCCACAAATATATCTCGATAGTGTTTTACTTTTATGCCATTGCTCTTTGAAAGCCAAACATGATTTGACCAATTTGAACAAAACTATAATAACCAAAGCTATCATCCCATATATCCTGTTTCCATGGGCTATTCGATGGCATAATACCTATTTATATTGTGTTACAGAAAAAATGATTCTGGAAAAATAACTTTTCAAAAGCGGCCATTTTGTAAAAATATATTTTTTTTACAATGATGCCGTGGTCGCTTAGATAAAAATAGCGGAGATATAGGCCTGAGGAATTCTAAGTACACCATGTATATATTATAGGCAGTATTACAATTTTTTGGCAAATAAAATAATGTTAATAAAAACATCTTATAAGAACACGGAAGAAGTTGTTTTATTAAAATAAATAAAACTCTGTTTATATTACCTAATACGTATTTATTATTGTGTACGTAGTGCGTAGGTATAACATTTTTTTGTGTTCAAAGAAGCTTTTTTAAATGAAATGAAATGGTACTTATGAAAACATGTTACAAGAACATGAAAAGGTTTTGCATTAATATACATTGATTGGGTTAAAATAAAAGCAGGATACTATTTTTTCTAGAAAATCTAGTAAACACAGATTTGTTAGTAAAACTTTACAATGCTCATAATTTAAATCATAAGAGAACTTATAGTTTAAAAAAATAAGTTCATACTGTTTATATCCATTTTTAAAATAAAACTGATATTCACACATAATAATGTATTTTTAATTTAATTAGAAGACTCAGAAGCCACAAATATATTTCGATAGTGTTTTACTTTTATGCCATTGCTCTTTAAAATACAAACATGATTTGACCAATTTTAACAAAACTGCAATAACCAAAGCTATCATCCCATATATCCTGTTTCCATAGGCTATTCGGTGGCATAATACTTATTTATATTGTGTTACAGAAAAAATGATTCTGGAAAAATAACTTTTCAAAAGCGGCCATTTTGTAAAAATATATATTTTTTACAATGATGCCGTGGTCGCTTAGATAAAAATAGCGGAGATATAGGCCTGAGGAATTCTAAGTACACCCTGTATATATTATTGGCAGTATTACAATTTTTTGGCAAATAAAATAATGTTAATAAAAACATCTTATAAAAACACGGAAGAAGGTGTTTCATTAAAATAAATAAAACTCTGTTTATATTACCTAATACGTATTTATTATTGTGTACGTAGTGCGTAGGTATAACATTTTTTTGTGTTCAAAGAAGCTTTTTTAAATGAAATGAAATGGTACTTATGAAAACATGTTACAAGAACATGAAAAGGTTTTGCATTAATATACATAAAGGA